>JAGPOW010002202.1:9741217-9764608 GCA_030014935.1 Caiman crocodilus
AGCCCCAATGTCTATGAAATCTAAGTGTTAGCCAGCACAGGGCAGGGGTCGAACACGTTAGCCCAGCATGGGCAGGGTTCAAACACGTGCTGGCCCAGCGTAGGAGAGGTTCAAACAGGTGTCAGCCCAGAGCGGGCAGGGTTCGAACATGTGTGGGCCCAGTGCAGGTGGGTTTTGAACGTGCGTTAGCTCGGTGCAGGCAGGCTTCAAACACGTGTTGGCCCAGCACCGGCAGGGTTTGAACTCATCTTAGCCCAACACAGGGCAGGGTGGAAGCACGTGTTAGCCAAGTGTGAGCGGGGTTTGAACATGTGTTAGCCCAGCATGGGCAGGGCAGCAGTGTGTGTCCTGCACGGTGTCGACCGCAGCCTGCCCCAGCCCCTCTCTGGGGCTGCTCCCTGCCTGGTGCCAGACCCCCACCTTGCCTGGGCCTGCTCCCTGCAGACAGAGCCCGGGCTGGGGGGGGGACATCCGCAGAGCTGCCCCGGCCTGTGCGCAGAGGCTTGCACCACGCTCCAGCCCAGGGGCACTGGCAGAGGGAACCAGGGAGGGTGCCATTTCCAGCCCCCGCTTGAAAGCTTTCGTTGGGCAACGAGGCACTGACACTAGTGAGGAGCTCCAGCCTGAACCAGGCATATCCCCCAAAACCTTCACCCTGGGGCAGAAACCTTGCATGGAAAATTTCCACGGGGATATTAAAGCTCTGCCCAGGTTGTCCTGCCGTAGACAGGACTCCACAACCATTCCCACGGGGGGGGCGGGAAGGGCAACGAGCTCAGCTAATAATGCGTAACTAGATGTTCGTTCTAGGAGCACGGGGCCGCGAGGGCACGCAGGAGGAATCCCCCCAGCAAATCTTCCCATGCAACGACACTAGGGGTGGGCAAAATGCGGCCCGGGGGCCAAATGCGGCCTGCCAGGCCCTTCTATCCAGCCCACGGGGCCCCTAAAATATTTAGAAAATTCATATTTATCTGCCCCTGGCTGCCTGTCATGCAGCCCTCGATGGCGTGCCAAAGCTCAGCAAGCGGCCCTCTGCCGAAATAATTGCTCACCCCTGAACTACACCAAGCAAATGCAAAACACCCCCACCCCCTATAACCGTGCCATGCATTACAGCCTGCCGCGCTGTCATTATAGCAATAACACAAGCCCACCAGATGCCTGAGATGCTGCATTGTACTTAATTAGTATTAAACCAAGCTGCTTCTTTGAAACTAGAAGTGATCTGCCGGTGAGAGCGCTGGGCCCTACACCCTGCTCTTGATCCGTGCGGGACAGTCTCCACTGAAGGCAGCAGGAGCTCTCCCCGAAGGCCCGTGGGAGGGTGCACAGAGAACACCTGGCCCAGTTTCCATCCGTATTTTTCTGGCAGCACACCATGCTGAATGAGGCTTGCAGCCAGCATGGAGCCCAGCGGGTTTGAGGTCCTTCTTGCAAAGAGGCTGAATGCAGTGTCTTCTGCAGGGCCTAAGCACCCCTATTGCCTTGCTCAACGGGGAACGCTGTTCGGTGCAATGACTTGGTGCATAGCATCCTCTGTCTGTTGATGCCTGGGCCCCAGTGAATACCAGTGCAGGCCAAACGCTTAGCAGGTGCCATCCGCAGAGCAGCACCGGAATCAAAGCAACCAGAGGAGGAGGATGCTTTACACCCCAATGGCAGCAGTTTGAGCTTTGGGCATCAAAAACCCTGCTTCCGTTCCCCCCAATTGCAACTAAGGTGTGCGATTACGACTGGTACCCGTGCATCACCTGAAAAGGCCGTGTCTGCCTTCACAAGTGGGTGGGTGTTATCGAACGACCTGTGCTAAAAACCAAGGAGGTTGCAGCAAGAAGCACCATGCCTATTTTGCAAAAGTCTCCCAAGCTCCGCGCCAACAGGACCCCCACTGCGACAAAAGAGAGCAAACGGACCAGCCGGTCTCTGTCTTGGGTTTTTTGTTTTCCCAAACAGAAATTCAAGTGGAGATCAAACAGGAACCCAACGCAACTCCTATTGGAAGGTAAGAAATGTTTTACAGCCTACAGTAGATTAACTAAATATGTTTTCACATCTGATTCCTCTTCTTGATTTATGGAACTCTAATTATTGTTTTAAATCACTTACATCATGCAAGGGGATTTGCAAAAAAGGCTGCATTTTTACCGCTGAGTTTTTAATCAAAGGGAGGGGGAAATGTGCTGTAAATAAACAATAATGATTGTGATGATCACCAAATGCCAGGCAATTAACAATCAACACTCAAAACAGGCGACGCTAATTCCACTGCACCGGCTCCTAATGTAAAAATATAAATACATTATATCCACATCGACAGCCTGGGGAAAACGACTCAAAGGTTTATGCTCTCTCCCTGGAGCTTTGCAAAACAAGTTAAAAAGAAGCAATTTACAAGTTGGATCTCTTAAAAAAAATACGGACTCGAACTGGCTCGTACTTAAAACACCATTTTGCCGCAGAGAGAACTAAAAATGTTTACTGGTTTCTAATGGAAAATTCAATGCTGTTTTACTACGAGATGTGTATTTTATTATTATTTCTGTTCAGGGCAATCCAAGCAAGCATGGAGATTTTATGGGACGGAGAACAAACAGCTTGAAACAGGGAGGACCTCCCCCCGCCCCTTAATTATAGCAGGCTCTGCACTTCCCTGTAATTATAGGCGCATCTAGCACTCAGCACCAGGCTAGATCAGGCCCTAGAGCTGTGCGGTGGGGTGGTAGGCCTGTCACGTCTTGCCAAGGCAGAAAAGGTCGCTGGTTTAAGGTGTCTTGTGCTAGCGCTGGTTATACCTCCGTGGGAACTCCGCACCTGTTGAGGGAGGCTGCTTCATCCGCGCTGGGACCGGAAGAGCAGGCTCACAACAGGCGTGCACACCCACACCTGCCCTTCTCTACGGCTTTGCACGCCAGTTCGACCAGCACGGATGCACAGCAGCCAGCCAGAGATTTCTTTTCGCGACTCCCCGGTGAGAACGACCCCATAGACGCCAAGGAGAGCGCGGTGACTAGTGGTCGTGTGTGCAAGCGCCCCAAGTGACTGCTTTCCAGTCCACTGCCCTCAAGTGGGCACACTTAGAAAGGCCGGGCTGTGTGTGTCATAGGCTCCATAAAGCTACGGGCTCGTGGAGATTCTCTCTGAGCGCATGGCAGGAGTTTGGGGTTTCGGAAGAAAAGCCAAGGTGCCTCCTCCCTGTTGCTGAGAGGTGCAAAACGGCAGGGGTGCATGGCTCAGTGACACTTGGGAAGCTCACAAGTGGCTTTGCGGCAGTCTCCCGGAGCGTGTCCCTCAGCGTGGCCCAGGGCACGAGCAGTCCTCGCAGCCTCCGATAGCAAAGGGCCATGCGGGGAAGACAGCCTCACGCAAGAAGCTTCCGCTTCTGAAGCTCCTTTAATAGATTTGTTAAAACCCCTTTAAAATTCTGCCCTGTCCCTTTCCCCTTGGGAATGGGCTTAGGCTCCTAATGCCCTTAGGGACTGGGGAAAATGTCACCACGTACATATCAGCATAAAGCTGGCCTCCACCCGGGGTTGCTTTGGAGCATGTATTCGGTGCGCCCAAAGGGAGAAGTCCTGACCTTGAATCCACAGTATCTCTTTGCTTTCTCATTTCTCTTCATCCCAGGAATATTTCATCACCAGAACGGTAATAAAAAGAGGCCCTGGACTAACCAACTAAATTATGCACTTCTGCAAATGAAACCATCCATCTCGGAGGAGCTGGGTCCCTTCCACCGCGGCCTTCGGTACTGGACGCAGGCCTCCGCATCGACCCCTCTGGAGCATCCCAGCCTGCGATTGCAACGCGCCGCGTCCTCCCTCCGCCTGTCTCCAAATGGCTGATGTTCAAAAAAGTTATTTCCAATGTTGTGCCTTTTTTTTTTTTTAAGCTAAAATCATCACTCTGTTAATTAACCTATTAATGTAATTATCTCTTTTTATAATTAGGTCTTCTGAGTCCTCTTCAAGATAGAGGGTATTGCAAGGAGAAGATTCATAGCCTGGGAATTCGGAGAGAGCAAAACTAACCAAACGATGCACTTCTGCACCGTGCTGTGGGTCCAGCCCCTTCTCCTAGCCTCAGGGGAGGGTTGAGGGCGTTTTCTAGGTGAGTCAGGATTGTACGTGCTCCGGAGCGCCGGGCAAAGGCGGGGAACCAACAGGCAGACGAGGAGCAGCGGTGTGATGGAGAAGCCCGGGGGGTTTGAAGCAAATGCACCGACCCCTTGAAGCACCCAAAACCGGTGCCAGGCATGTGGGGGTGCGCAAGGCAGGTCATCGCGGGAGAACAGTACCGGTGATTTCCAGGGGCTGCTGTGGTGGGCAGAGTGGCAGGGGTGCGGAGAAGAGGAGGCTGAAGGCGAGGCACTGAAATACCGGCCCAGCAAGGCAGAGCACGTGAACCGCAGGACATGACACCGCTTTGCACTGGCTTAACTCTTCCCATCTGCAGACCCCAAGCTTTGATCAGGGTGGAAGTGGACAGTCTGAGACCTGCTGGGCCACACGGTGCCCTGCGGCGAGCGTGAAGCAGAGGCTTCAGAGGCTGCACGGAAGATTGCATTAAGGCTGTCGCCCCTTTAGGCCAGGGCTTGAAGCCAGCCCCGTAACTACAGCTGGGCTGCACCTCCTCAGAGCTGGGAGTCGTTAACATGCAAGATTTTACCAGCTGTCCCCTCCAGAAGGGAGCTTATAACTAATTGCCGGGTATCTCCAAACTTCCCGTGCGTGCTCGCGTGCCATCCGGGGCAGGGTTCCTGTCCTGCCCGCGTGTTGGAAGCTCCCCGTGCTTTTTGCAGGTAACAGCAAAGGGGAAAATTTTCATCGGGGCTTGGCCATCTACGCAGCCCCCCACCCCGACACATCACGGCAGTAACAGCCAGCACCGAAATGCAGGGGCAGGGCCCTCGGGGATGCTGATGCGCTCTCCTGGCTGGAGAGAGGGGGGGATGGTGCCCTCTAGTGAACTAATGAGAGTAGGAGGCACAAAAACGTCCTCAGAAGGTTTTTGGTGCGTTGCAGGGAGACGAGGCCTCACGACGCTCTGGACTGCAGGCAAAGGGGACGAGGGATAAGGATGGGGACAGCGCCGCACCGTGACAGTGTCACGGGGAGCGCTTGAACAACTGGGCGCTGAGCACGAGGATGGAGACGTTCGCGCTTTGAACGCCGGGTGGGGATCTGCAGCCTCCTGTTGCGGTGTCTGCACAGGGAGGGATCCTGCCCGTGTAGCCGAGCACCTGCTGGTGCATCTGGCTGCACAACATCAATGGGAACGTGAGGGCAGTGGGACGCCAGTCCAGGGGAAGTCCATGGCCGCTGTCCCCCCAGCTGGCCTTTATATACTTGCAATGGTGCAGAGCAGAGCGAGCGATGCATTTACGTCTGAACTGTGCTCCGCAGCCGAGCACATTCAGCTGCTGGAAACACACGCCAGGAACAAGCGGCTCCCACTGGACCCATCCAGGCGTCAGCCCCGGGGGCCAGCACCAGTGCCTCGGCCTGCATTGCACCCATCCGTGCACGCCCCATCCCAGCAGCCCTGGATCACGCCCCCGGGGTGGCAGGGATTGAAAGCAAGGTCCTGCACTGAACCCAGTCGCCAAATAGAGTCTGAATCCGTGCAGTGTGAATACCTAACGCACCAAGACCCTGGCTCCAAACTGCTTTACTTGTGACCCAACCCTGAGGCCCGTGTCTCCGGCGGAGAAGGGCTAGCAGTCTAATCTCCTGTGCAGCACCCGGCCTCCCCCGGGCAGGCTGGGCAAGGGGGGCTTTGCTGAGGAGCTGCATGCGAGCAATCACGGTCCGCATCCCTGCTAAAAATGTCACCACTCTTCACACGGAGCAGAAGGAGGGGACGCTGCCCCCTGGGATCCAGCTCCCCGCGATCAAAGGCCTCGGCTTTCTGCTGCTGATTGGCAAACAGCTTTTAAAACAATCCAATTAGGTGAGCAGTAAAATATGTGCTAAGCATTGACAGCGCGTATAAAAGAGACACACTCCAGGGCCTCCGGCTAATCAATGAAGTGGATGTAGAGCGTCTTATTCAATTATCAGCTCTTTTCCATCAAAGATTTTCTAGCCGAAAACCTGCGCCGAGGTCCCAGGACCCTGCCCGCCCCGGAGCGGCTGACTCTTGGGGTTTCTGCATCAGGCTTTGCAGGAGCTGCTGTCACAGCCGTTGTGGGAGACCGTAGGTTTGGGTGGAAAAGGATGAAAAAGTAACCCAGGCCATACAACAAATCTTGGCGGGTATATCCCATAGAGCTTTGGCAGGAACTGATCGCCCAGAAGAGCGGCTCGCAAGGCAATACCCGAGAGCATTGGCCTCTTTTTGAATCTTTTTGTCCGAATGAGCAAACCCACGAAGCTGCACCGCGTTCGGGAGCTGTTTCCATGCTGAATCTGCCCTTTGTGCTGAGAAAAAGCTCGTGGCCCCACAACATTTGCAAGCTCTGACTGCATTGCTGCCCCTGAGCTCAAGCCCTGCGGCCGGTCTCGCTGCCGGGCCCTTCACGTCCTGCCCTTCTGTTAACACATTTTCATCGACTGCCCTGATAACGCCGCGCTTGGGGGAGTGAAGGGCTCGGCGGGTTTCATGGCGGTGTTGACAGGTCCCTTGCCGCAGTCACTCAGCCGGCGGCTGGTTTCGGCCACCGTCCACTGACGGATCCCTGCGTGTCCCATCAACAGCCATGAGATCCTGCGACCGCGTTTCCGAGGGACCAGCTGGGCGGTTTCAATGTGTCCTTTCTTTCTGGGTCGCATTGCCTCCGCAGCAGGGCACGGGTTAAAATGTCCTCTGCCAGAGCCAGAAAGGACCCAAAGGAGGGCCCAGGGGATGCAGGAAGCCCTGGGTTCAAATCCTGATGTAGCCACTTGCGTACCTGGGAGGGGAGTCGGGTCGGGTCCAACTAGCAGACGTTGCACAGGGCGAGGGCGCGGTGCCCTGGCCGAGCCTTGTGCGAGTCGCTTGGACCACAGCAGCGGGGAGCTCGGCTCCGGATAGACAGACCTTGGCAGCGGCCTCGGGCCAAAGGCAGCTGAGCCAGGGCCGCGTGCCACTGTTTGCCAAGCTCATGCCATCACTTAAGAAAGCAGAGGGGCTTTGGCTGGGCAGGCCCAGAATGCCTTGCCAGCTCCTGCCTGGGCTAGGGACCTGCTGGCATCTGATTGCAGGGAACAAAACTGAAGGTTTGCAAGGATTTGGATCACGGAGAAGGTGGTGAATGAGAGCCCGGGGCCTCTGGGGAGAGCTGTGTCAGTGCAAGGCAGGGAGCAGTGCGGTGGGGCAGCCTCGCCCGTGTCTCCCCGGACAAGCCCGGCTTCCACCCACGCTCTGCTCCTCTTACACCCGGGGCAAAGAGGCTGAGCCCCGCGGGGATTTCTGACCACGTTGAGCATGCACAAAGCCTCCGCTTCCACCTGTCGTAGACCCCACGTGATGCACCACGCATGGGTTTGCGCACCAAAGGCGCCGGCACACGGGCCGGGGGTTTAATTCTTCAGGTTGCAGGCCGTGCCCCCTCTCAGTACATTTTTAATTGCAACAGCGGGTTTTATTTTTCTGTCACTGCATACGTGTCATTGTCCTGGCGCCTGCTGAAGGCAGAAGTGGCGAGGGACCCGATCCTTCTTCCCGCAGAGCCGGCCCGCCTCTCCCACAGCTGGAGGGTGAGCGGACTAATGGCTGCCCCACTGCAAACTGCAATGATGCAAACTCATTTAACGCCCCCCCCAAAACTTGGGCACGTGTAATGTGTGATGCCATTAAGCCACACACAGGGACATTTGTGTCAGGTGTACATTGTGGTGTTGTCACGTGTACAAGCGCCCCAGGGCTGTGCTCGGCACGGGGAGGCCTCCGCCGGCGCGCTGTGCCCAGTCCGGGCGCCGCACGTTGAGGAGGAGGACGAGAAGTGGGAGCAAGGGGAGGCAAGGCTGAAGGAGCTGGGGGCGGTCAGTTTGGAGAGGAGGCGATGGAGGGGGGCTGTGACAGCTGCACTCCAAGCTCTGAAAGGCTGCAGTAAAGAAGGCGGATAACGTCGTTCTCCCTCGCTGCAGAGCGCAGGGTTTACGCTGCGGCCGTGCGGATTTATAACAGATCTCAGGAGAAACTTCCTGGCTGGCAGAGCAGCGGGATGAGGGGGCCGGGTGCCCCGGGACGAGGTGGTCTCCCACACTGGAAGTCTCCAAGCGTCTCCCTGGGGGGGGCGAGCAGTGGATCCTGCATCTGCACGAGGCCTAGGACTAGACCCCCGAGTCCCGCTCGCCGAAGAGGCAGAGCCTGGGGGAGAGCGGGTCAGGACCGCGGTGCATCAGCACATCTGGGCAGGCCCAACCCCGCGGTACCCCAGGAAGGGCTCTGCCCACATTGCCGGGCATTGCCGCAGCCGTGCAGCGAGCAGAGCCGACTAGCTGGCGCAAAACCCGGCTTGTGGATTTACTGCCATTTCCTCCTGCTCCCAGGATCTGGCCATCCATCACTTCCAGGGCTTCAGACAGGCGCTGGCTCCTCGTGACGGCGTCCGTAACTCCATTTCACCGAGTGCAGCATTTCATCCCGAGAGACCTGTCCCCCCTACTGTGCTCCTCTGCGAAGCCTTTACCCATCCCGTCGGGGTGGGAAAAAAGCTGTCAGGTAGGTCGGGTGTGGAGCTGAAGGGAACATGGTGTGAAACCCCCACACACACACACACGTATTTTATCCCGCGCCTTTCGTGGAGGGCCTGGGAACCACGGGGACTGGCTCTGAATCAGGAAAAACACACTGCTGCGTGCTGGCCTTCACCTGGCCTCACGCTGGTTTATAATTCAATAAAGTCACTCCAGACTGACGCCAGGGGACAGGAGAGGAAAAGCGAGGCCTGCCGCTTTGCTAATGAATTATTCACCAGGAAACGCCGGCTCTGGGTGCAAATCTCTTACAAATTGGGCTGGACCTTTGGCTGCTGCAGCCCGCCCGGCTTCGCCGGAGTTCCAGGAGCCGAAGCCCAAGGAGCACCTGGCCCTGTGTGGCTGTGGGGCAAACACCTGAAGCCCCGGGCGGCCCGCTGCGTTGCAGAGCCGGAGTCTCCACCTCTCCGGGCTTCGGCTCCGTCCAAGGGGAACACGCGGCCTCCTGCGCGCCCCGCAGCCGGAAGCAGTTAAACTTGTTGTGCGGATGATGGATGGGCTGGGAGCGTGCGGAGGAAACGCGGACAAGGAGCCTCCGCGTTCCCTACGCTCGACGGATGAAAGGCGAATGCCGTTCACCCCGCCCCGTGCTTTGCTGTTCCTTGGAGGTTTCTGACCCTTGTTTGAAAGCCTGGCCTGACTCCAAGGGGACAGACGTCCTGGCTGGAGACAGGCCGTTCCTCGCACCCAGGACCTTTGTCTTCATGGGCACAGGGCTGCAGTCACGGGGCGGCAGCTGCCACTCGGAGGGCGCTGGGTCCCGGTTTCAACTCAATTCCTCCCCTGGGGCAGGTAGGTAGAGTCACGTACCTAGGAGCATGTGGCTAAGAGCAGGCCTGCCGGGAAAAAGGAAGGCGGCCTCTGAGCATCCCGGGAGACAGAGAGCAAGAGCTGCGCCATGGCAGAGGAGCCCCTCGGTGGAAGCTGGAGCGGGTATCTCGGTAGTTTAAGGCCAGCATCTCCAGCTGGAGGAAGCTGTTAGACCCCCTAAAGCCACTCAGTGGGGGAGGCCAGCAGCATTATAGCCATTTCGCTGCCGGACAAACCGAGGCATCCCGGTGAGACGAGCCGCAGCCGGATGAGGACTGCCTGAGTGCGGCGCTCCCGTCTCCTGATCGTGTGGCTCTTCATCCTCCGTGGCTGAACATGCATTGCAGGCCCGGTCTTGCTTTAGCTGAGGCCCCAGGCATCGCACTCCTAGAAAACACATCCCCTGAAGGGATCTACTGGGTTTCCGGTGGAGACCCAGCGAGCGACCGGATCCCCAGGTCCATGCGCTCGGAGCTGCTTTGCTCCTGGAAAGCGAAGCACCAGCTCTGCCTGCTCCCTGGCCAGCTTCGGGGGCACCTCATTCGTTATGCAGCACCCTTCTGCACCGGTTGTATTCATCCCGGGGACACATGGCTCTCTGTTCGCTCATTAGATTAAATTAAGGAGCGGTTTCTAAGCCCGGTGCGGGACAGGAAAGGAGCACAGCACTGTTTAGCAAAGAAAGAGAGCAGCTTGCTACTCCCCAGCGAGGCGAGCGGAGACCAGACCTGCTCGCACGCCGTCACCCCCTCCCCTTCTCCTGCTGCAGCCTGTTGCACGGCCCCTGGCACGGCCACGTTGGCTTGCCCGCTGCCGGGGCGGGGGGAGCATGTCCTTCTCTCATCGTTCAGCCCCCAATTTCGGCTTTCAGGATTCAGCCGTGTTTGCGGGCGTTGGCCTCTGCGATGGACTCCCTCCTCCGTGGCTTTCACTCTCCTGGGCCTCCCCCAAACAAGGGCTAAGGGAGCTGGCAGACGGTTTCCAAAGTAAAGCTAACACAAGGCTCTTCAGGGCAAGAGCAAACCTGGGGACCTAACCCCCAAGAGGGGTTGCAAGCCTGTAAAAGCAGGAGACGCTCCCGATAACGGGCTTGCAACCCCCTGGACAGGACCAGCCAGGATGTCCTCAGCGGAAGATTGAATGATGCTTCCTGCGGGAGTCAGAGCAAAAGAGGCATTTTTATGGGCAGGGAGGGAGAAGAGCATATATCATCAGGAAACTTGAGATGTTTCTCTGAGCTGGTTTATGGGGAGGAACTTTCTGCCTTTGATCTATATGAGCATGGGCATCTTTATGAGGCCAGAGCAGGGAAGATGAAGGGTCTCTCTCTCTCTCGTTAGGGAAACGTTGGCTGCCCTGGACCCTTTTGGGACGGGTGGAAATTTCCAGCCTGATGGAAAAAAGAGGCCATCAAGTAAGTGAGACTCGAGCTGCTGCCCACCTTGTTCCCGGGGTCTTTGCCCACCTGCTGCAGGGAGCCTGGTCTGGGATATGGACTAACGAAGTGGGTTCAGAGGGGAAATGCTATCCTCAGCCTGGGGCCGTGATTGTTATTCAGGATCGAGGCTTGCGCTGCCACCTTCAGACCCAGACTGGCCCTCTGCCCTTCCCAAAGGCCATCGGCTCGGAGGGTTTGGTTGGGCTCGGTGTCGGGGATTTGTACCGAGAGCGGGATGCGAATTGTACCGAAATCTTCATAGACAACAAGGCTGGAAGGGAGCCCAGGAGATTGTCTAGTCCAACCGGGGATCGGACCTGAACAGAGCCATTCTCCACGGGCTCTGTCACTCACCCCTGGCCTGCGTGGCAATCACTTCAACCCTCCACAACGGGAACTGAAGTCGTACATTATCTTTCGGAAACTACAGGGAGCATCTTAAACAGGAGGAATGTAATTCCCAACCTGGAATAAAGCCAGCATCACCCCCACTAGATTTTTTTTCCCCCTGTCTATGGTTTTTATAAGACTCGGAGATAGAAAACAGCCTGTAACTATAGTGATACCACTGAGCTCGCGACAATCCCGTTATAGAAGGAACTGAAATATTTATAAGGCGAAGACCTCAGAAATGTAAGGAAGTGTGGAATTTGCTGTACGTGTTGACGGCAGGATATAAGTAGCGCAGGGTATGCGGCTCGATTCATTTTTGCTCCTGTACCCTCGCGAGCGTGCCGGAAGCCGCCATGCGTCGTTGTCCAGATAGATGGGCTAGGAATTTGTCTTTAATGGGAAGCTTTTATGTTTAAAAAAAAAAAAGCAGCTACAAGCACAAGCCAACTTCCACATGGCTCGAATTCCAGCTTTGTCTCTCGCATCCCGGGACCGCAACCTGTCTGGGGTGAGCGAGACCTCTCGTGGTTGCACAAGATACTGCAAGGCAACGCAGCGCCGGGCCGCGGCTCCCGGGAGGCCCCCGGTGCAACGGGCTTCCCCAGAGAGGCTTGCGGAGATCCCTTGTCACCTGATAACACGGGCTTCCTCGCGCCAGCTTTCCACACACCGCGCCTTTGCAGCTCTTGTGCAAGCCGCTCGAATGGCTCCCTTTCACAAGGGTGTCGCGGACACCAACGCCAGCTTCCCCGGCACGCCAGCGATGGGGCCCTCCTCGGAGGCGACTGCCCCCCTTGATCTCAAGCACTCCAACGAGGCTTTTCTCATGTCAGCACGCTCCGGCACGGGACGTGGGTCTCTGCCTGCAGTGCAAACGACTCCCCGCAGAGCCCCGCTGTCTTTATTTCCAGTGCGGGGGGGGGTAGAGGTGTCCGGGGGGCTGGGTGGTCCCTCACTGGGGGGCATGTTGTTAATCTACCCAGAGTTAATCTGGATTTGTGTTGAGTGCCTGAGATCAGAAGCTGGTTTATAGCCCCTTGTTAGGCTTTCAAGAAGGGGCTTACTGGGGTCCTGCTCTGTCCGTGTCCCCGTGCTGGTACTCGGTGGCGCTTGGCTTGTGAAGACCAGCTCACAGAGTCACAGCGAGACCCAGGGCAGGCAGCTCACAAAGCAGATAGGATGCAGCTATGGAGGGTGCAGAGGTTTCAGCCTTCGATGTGCTCCCGAACAGAGGCGCTGCCTTTCCCTGGGTGGTTTTAGAGAGAAACCAGCTGATAAGCGAAGGCCAAAGAGGAGTGGAAGAGGGAGAGGTGACTCAAACCAAAGGAATTCTTCATCACAGGGCTGCAAAACCCTCCTCTAATAGCTCCCAGGCCCTGCAGACTCTTATTCCCTATGCAGGGACCTGTCTGAGCCGTGGCGAGCGCTGCTGTCTGGTCCCAACAGCCCCGCCGTGTCTGTCTCCAGGCCGCATGGCGTGCACACTTCTGCTTCCTAGCTGAGTGCTGCCGGCGCAGGCCAACTCTCTGCATGAGAGAGGCTTCGACTGTGCAAAGGAACAGCTCTGAAGCACGTGCTCCTGCTGCAGGCGGGCAGAGCTGCCGGGCTTCCAGCCCCTGAGAAGGACAAGGGCTCCGTCAGAGGAAGGATGATGGTGGCACAAGTGGGCATAAGCCAGCCGAAATAGATGGAGGTGGAGGGCTCCGACCAGCAGAGAAGCCAAGGGTTGGCGCAGTCGGAGCAGCAGGGGCGGAAACCCCGGCTCATTTAAGACCGATTTTAATCGGTTTAGGAATACGGCGGGGAGCTGTATTGGTCTAGTGGCAAAGGCGATGAGGACTCGTAGCAGAGATGATATCTTTGATTAGACCAGCACGAACTTTTTTCTCCGATGCCTGACAAAGGGTGTTTCTGCCCGAAAGCTTGCAATTAAAGAACTTTTTTTTTTGCAAAAACCGCGTTGGTCTCATAAAAGATGTCATCTCTACTATAAGTCCTGATTGCCTCGCAGGGGACTGCACCAGGACAGCCTGCCCAGGCCGGCGTGCCTTTCCTCGTCATGTGTGTGCACGTGTGTGTGCGCGCCTGTGCAAGCCCGTTATGACCTCGCTCACGCCTCTCCCCACAGTTTTCTTCCACGCCCTCCTTTCCAGCCGTGCTGTGAAATGCTACCCAAATAGCGACATGCTATCCCCGCTTCCAGCCAGCTGCCAGTCTCAGAGTGACTCCCAGGCGTCAGACCCCAGGGAGACGAGACCAAGCGCCGGGGGGCCGAGCTGCGCTGCCCACCGATCCGATGCAAGCTGGTTTCCAGCAGAGAAAGGCTCTTTCCCGCAGCTGCCGGTTGGATGACGGCCTTGCTGAGTGAATGATGGCTGGGCCACAAAGCTAACAGAGCAGGAGCTGGCTCGATGGCAGACAGAGCCTGGGATGGGGCTTGGAGCTGACGCATCTGGAAAGCTGCCCCCGCGGGCGGGCGAGCGAGGGCCTGGACGGATGAGCTGTGGCACGTGGGAGCAGACAGACGCGTGCAGAGACCCAGCGATGACTAGGCCTGCACACGCCTGAGCCACCGTGTTATCTCACTTGCAAAAACCAAGAGAGGAAGAAACGGAGCCCGGTTCCAGGTCACTGAGGGCGTAGGGGAAGCCTGAGCGCCGTCCCTTCCCCTTCCATCAGCTCCGAGCTCCCGCAGTCACCGGTCGGTCGTCGTTACCACTGCATATCTGCCATGCAGGTTGAGCCAATTTGCAGCTGATTGACCGGCCAGAGAGATCCCGTCAACGTCTTGCTTCCCTTTTGCAAGCATCATAACTCAGTGGGACCATAATTACACGTTCATTGCTGATCTCATTTCGAGTTAATTACATGCCAAATAGATGTATCTCTAATGGGCTTGGACGCATCCCAATAAAGGCTCATAACAGCCCATCAATATTTAATCTGGGGTTATCTATATTCATCCTAGCCAGGGCTTCACCCATCCCGTATTTATTTTCAGGCCTAAAACATCAGCATGAAGCTTGGAGATGGACACAGCGGGGGATATCAGTTCAGCTCCGCGGGACTGTTGAGCGTGTAGTTCATTTCTTTGCGTGTGAAACCCCGGGGAGGTTCGACAAGGGCGAGCGCGAAGTCCTGCGCTCAACAGGACCGGTTGGCCGGGATGATGGAGTCGGGGCTGGTCGTGCTCGGAGCAGGGGTTGGAGTCGATGTCACCTCCTGAGCTCCCCGCCACCCTCCTTGTCCGATTCTAGAGGACACCTGGGGACAAGCTCAAGCCAGGGCCCCAGAGCTGAGCACCTCCACACGTGAGGAGTGAGCACCCTCTCCGGGGACTGAACTAATAATGCCTATTGATCTCAGACACAGAGCTCTGCTGTCAGCGGGCATGCACTGCTCGAGCCGGCTGGAGAAGCAATGGCAACCCCATGCTGGCACCGAAAGGCTTTGGGACATCAGGTCAGGTCCCTCAGCACGTCACGGTGGGCAAGAAAAGAGGTCCAGGAGCAAAGTGCCAAGGATGTTAAAGCCCAGCGTGGTGGACACTGCTCCCACCAGCTTCCCGGCTTTTCTTGGAAATCATCAGCTGCATCAGCTCCTTCTTAATCTCGTGTTACACCGTGTGCCTTAAAACAAAATCCAAACTGGTATGAGTTTTGGGAACCTAAACCCCAAATCCCGATGCTTCCTGTACTGCAAACTTTGCCATGTTCAGGTCGGGCTCCAGGCCGCAGCAAAGTCGGATGTCTCCGAGTCCTTCATGAAACCAAGCTGCTGTCTTCTGCTGAGCCCTGGATACCTCTGTCCTCCCCGCGGGAGCACGGCCACAGACGTCGGACTTCTGTCCCCCTCCCCATCCAGAGACCAAAGCTCTGCATTGGGCCTGGACTCAAACGGCCAGTGGGATTCATAGCAAGGTAGGGAAAGCCTTCAATTCCTCTTCCTCTAGTGAGGCCAAGGGCCAACGCATTAGCACTCATCAGAGGAGGGGTGGTGAGTGAGCCAAAGCAGATTAAAAGCAGATCCATAAAGAAGACCTGACATCCAAGTCTGAATTTCCAGCCCTGGAGTGCTGAGTGGTGTCTGGATGCCACATCGTGTCTGGCCTGAACGGAGGTGGGGGTGAGGAACAAAAGTCAGCGCCGGCCCCCCAGCGAAGGAGCTCTGACGCCCAAAGGCCATCGTGCCTTCAAAGCAGGAACGTGACTGAAGGAAGGGAGCATTTCTGCCACGGCTGGTGACGTCTGATGCATCTCCTGGCTCTCTGCACGCAGCAGGGAGAAACCAGATGCTCGGGGCAAGATGTGTCTTGTTGTCCCTCTCGTTGCTGCTTTCCCTCCGAGTCCCGGATCGCCACCCATCACCGCGGGGTCTGCCTGCTTGAGACGTGATGTCACGTTAAAGGAATCCGCAGGAAAAGCTGCCCGAGACACATCAAACACGAGCAACCGAGGCCTCGCGGGACCGCGGGTCTCCAGGAGGAATCAAAGTAGACGTGATGACACCGGGTCGGGTTTTCAACTGGCGTAAACCGAACTCCGGTAGTCTCTGACTACCGGAGAGCCTGGCTGACAACTGAGGATACGGCCTGCCTAGAAGGGAAAGCCCCTGGGACGGGGAGCCCATGCAGAATAATCATCATCCTCATCACCATAACAGCGTTGTTGCAGCAGTGAAGTCCAGGTTCAGGGGATGACTGAAACACACACCCCATATATATTGCTCAGGCATTTGTGTACCTGCAAA
This sequence comes from Caiman crocodilus, assembly GCA_030014935.1. Lineage (NCBI taxonomy): Eukaryota > Metazoa > Chordata > Crocodylia > Alligatoridae > Caiman > Caiman crocodilus. The sequence continues at coordinate 9,757,289 of JAGPOW010002202.1, forward strand.
TAATGGCGCTCTGAAACACACGGAACGACAGCACATTACTTTAACTAATACTTCATGGCTAGGGGCTGCAAATAAATCAAGTGCAGCCTGGAAGGCTTTAGGGTGTAGGTTACTAACTTTGCTCTCATTTTACCACTTTGGTTAATCATTATGACAAAGGCAATAAACTTCGAGACGGAAGAAAATAATAATAATAAAAAGAAAAGGGGCTGCGTTCTGCCCTGTCTAATCAGGATGGAAACCAGCAGCCGGGTGTAAAATGGGTGGGAAGGGGAGGAGGAGCAGGCACAGCCAGTGCCTGCATGAGGCCCCCCACGTGACAGCAGTCCGTGGCTGCTAGAGGGCGAGAGGCTCAGTTGGCCGACGTCAGTCGAGAAGTTGGGTTATGATGCCCCAAACGAGGATGCGGCCCAAGAAGGACGACTGGAAGCAAGAGAGAACCGCCTGGCTTCTCGTCCCAGCTGCTTGGAGCAGCCCTGCACCGAATCCCGCTCGCGCGCTGTAGCCAGCGCAGAGGCAGCTGCCGGTGGCATCACCAGCTTTGCGAGAAAGAGGAGCTCCTGGCAAGGAGCTTGTGGGTGCCGAGCAGGAGTCAAAGGCCACGGGGCCACCGCAGCAATATGCATCACCCATCGCATGCAAACACAAGCCCGGCAGGCCCAGGGCGAGGAGGGCACAACTGAGGGGAACGGGATCCAGCTGTGGAAGGGGGGGGTTCGGGGGGGCCTGCTAGAAAACCCTGCTCTTTGGGTTTGAGCGGCTCTCCTAAGAGAAGGGGGAGCCTCTGCTGCTAGGAGTAGTTAAAGCCCGGATGATGCCCCAGGGGCAAATGTGTCATGGGGAAGCATCTCCCAGTGCTGCGGATGAAGATTCGGGCAGGAGCTGGACCGGAGGCTGGAGAAGACAGCGCTGCCCCTACGAGGATGGAGACATGCCCGGGAAGGCCCCCACCGCCTCTCAGCCAAAGTCTTCCTTTGCCAAAAATCGACGCTCAAAAGCCATTGCTAACTCCCTTTTCCTCCTGGGTTTGGACGCGGGTCCTTGCAGAGGCCGCAGTCTGCTCCCTTCGCCGCCTGCCCCGTGCTGCAGAGCCGAGCTCGTAACGCCCCCCCCCCGCTTTTCACCCCAGAGGCAGCAGCATTTCAGCGCCGGGTGCCGTCGGTCCATCAGCAAAGGTCGGTAAAGTGTGCCGGGAGCCCAAGGCCATTTAGTCACAGCCGCCACCGTCTCCGACCAGGGACACATGCAAACGGTGACCGATGCAAACACGCTCCAGTTGCAGAGCAGTTTGTGCGCGTCGGACAAAGCCTCCACCCGGCGACTGGCTTTCGAAGGTCCGCGTCTCGACTCGTGGATCCCCACGAAACGGGGCCGCGGGGCTGGAAGAGACCTCCAGAGGTCCCATCCAGCCCAACCCCTGCCTGAGGCAGAATCAGGCCTGCTCGAACCATCCCAAACAAACCCACAGCCTGAGTTCTTTGTGCAACTACCGTCAACACAAGCTGTGAGACCTGAATGCCCCAGAGGGAGCGCAGGGAGAGCACGGCGGCGACGTCCTGCTTCGATAAAAGGTTGTTAATCTACGCTCGAGGGATCCCAGGGGCAGGCCGTGCTCCCCACTGCAGGACGGGGTGGGGGAAATCCCTTCCTGACCCCAAATCTGGCATCGGTCTGGGCCAGAGCAGGGGGGCAAGACCCTGTAGCCAGGGACTTCCAGCTTTACGTCCAGCAGGAGCATTGGTGCAACCCAGTCAAGATCCCGTCCCCGGCTGCAGCGAGGAGGGCTTATAAACGTCTCGACACATCTCAGCCAGCCTCCTTGCCACTAGGTTACTCTACGAACGCCGGCAAATCTCCGGTTTTTCTCCGCCTCAGTCGCCCCGTGCGTACGACGCAGCGGACACTTGTCTCCAAGGCCGGTGGGGCGGCGGGGGTGAATATGCACATCCTAAATAGACAAAGCAGTGCAAAGTCCCGTTCTCGGCCAGTTGAGCCGGACCCCGGCCGCTGCATCGCCCACAGGACACGACCCCACGGCCGGGGCGGACGGCGCTGCGCGGGTTGACGCCAGCTGACGTCCTGCCCTTCGCAGCCCGCTCCGGTCGGGGCAGCGGGAGTCGGGCAGAGGACTTTATAAGTTTCCTCCGTTTAGCAAATTAACGAGAGTCCTGGGGCTTGGCTGGCTGCTCTCACAGCCTGCTCAGCAGCCACGCGGCCACTCGTAATTCCTTGCAGGAGAAGGCTTCGTTTTTGTCTGGAGCGAACCCAGGCACATTTTCCCTGGGCAGGAGGGAAGGGAGGGAACGGGGCAGGGTCGCAGCACACACAGCCTGGCTCCCAGCCTGCCCTTGGAAGTCAAGAGAGTTCAAGATGTCTTTAGCGAGCACGGAGGAAAAAAGAGGCTCAGTTCAAAGACTTCCCGGCTGGCAGCGGGGAGGCAGCCTCCCCAAATGTCAGCTAGTTATTGCTTGGCTTGGCCCTCGCGAGCGCAGAAATGCGGTGTCGAGGAAAGGAAAAAACCCAACGCAAGATTAAACATTAGCGCTGGCGGGCCCCCTCGCCCCCCGCGCGCCACAGGACGCGGCTCCCTGATGGATGCGTCTTTCCCAGCTGCCAGCGCTTGCCTTGAGAAACCCAAATTTCAGCTCCGCTCTTTCCATTCATCGGCTCATCGCAAGCACAGTTCGCTGACGAAGCCTGCCAAGCCAAACGCTGGAAGGCAGAAAGAGCTTCCCTTCCACGTGCAAGAGAAGCTGGCCCGTGTCCTGCGGACCCAGCATCCCGCCTCGCCCAGAAACCATCGCCTTTGGCCCTGCCTGGAGAGCAGGAGACATGCACTACCACAGCAGCAGCGCCGTTTGGCCCACCCATACCAAAGCCTCGATCCATCCGTGCGCCGCTCCCCGCGCTCCCTTGGCAAGGGCTCGGTGCACGTGAAGCTGTCGTAGAAAGGCTCCAGCTGGCCCTTGCAGGGCGATACAAGCCGCGGGGTGAAATCCAGGGTGCGTTCCCCCCCGACGCACAGCATCCTTTCAGAATTGTATCCTCCTGCTCCAGGGACCCGAGACACTCCACCTCCCATGCTAGGGATGGCTACCACTGCTGCATCACAAGTCACGGCGGGGTCCTGCGTGCGATGAAGCCAATGGCAATTTTTGCCGGTCGCTCCCGTAGGAGCAAGACCAGCCTTTCATTTTTCCCGCGCCTGCTGCGGGAATGCATTGCATACATCGCGTTATGCCATCCCGCGCCGGTTGAAAGGGAACAAAATATGCAGTTAATAGGGAACAAAAATCTGTACCGCAGCCCCCAAGCCTGGGACATGCACACGCATCACATTCGTTCCAGGAACTAGAAATGCCAGGAATCCCCCCCTTTCTTCTAACTAACTCTTTGCAGAGCCTCGCTTTAACCCTCTTTTGTTTTATATGACTAGTGCCCCACCACGGATAGGGAAGGGGTTGGGTGCCAAACGCTGATGCAGAAGGTGGGTAGCTCAGGGCCAACAAGGAGCAACACGGTTCACATGAGATACTGCAGAAGTCTACAGTGATGAGCCGTAAAACTAGACGGGTTGGTCTCTGATCATCATTGCCACTTCCCGTGTCTATGGGACAAGCCAGGAGAGGCTGCAGCACCTGGATATCTCCGGGACTTGCTTCAAAGCCGGTCCATTGTGCTCGGGCCTGGCCAGTCTTTCTGATCTGCTGATGGGTCTGCTTCGAGCCAGGTCCGAGAGGTGAACACACATCCGGGCCGCCCCTGGACGACGCAAACAGGCGTGACGCCCAAGCGATGAGAAATGTGAGCGGTCAAAGAGGAAGGCTGTCATGAGGATGAGTCTGCTCTTCTGAGGAAGGCACCGAGCTGCTTTAAAGGCCAATTTTGGGGCACGTACAAGTGCCCCAAATGAATAGTGCTGTTCCTGTATCTGCCCGGGAGACTTTGAGGCGATCTCTCCATGTAAAATGGGACCCATAAGACTGAGCTGCCTGGGGGAGATATTGTGAGGGCGACATGCGAGAGGGGTTAGATGATTAGCAAAGCCACAGGGCAAAGTGCTTTAAACCGCCCCCCCGTCCCTTTCTGCCCATCTATTTCAATCTCCGTTCTAGAGAGAAGCCCAAGGTAGCAAAAAGTTATGCCGTTAAGAGCAGCTAATGAACATACAATGAATCAGGTAATGAATGTAATTAGATAATGCCCTCATTCCCCAGAAGTCGTCGAATGCTTCATGTGAACTCTTCAATTACAGCTGTTGAAATCCGTGCTGAACCCGTCGCACGTCCGCCACAATCAGCCTTATGAGACTGCAGTGCCCTGAGCTACGGGCGATCAATAACACTGGATGGCAACAGCGGTCTGGACGAGGGCAGAGAGCGAAGGAAACCGGGCCTTCATCAGCCCCTTCCGCATGACTTGGGGAACCGTGGTGCCGCACGCCGCACGCAGACATTTTGGGCTACAATTCCCACTCTTATTTAATCAGCAAATGCTCGTGTTTGAACACGTGTTGTTTCGAGTGGAAGTGCCTAGATGTCCAGGTTATGTAACAGCTGCTTTTATGCAGCTAGCTACACTGAGGCATGTTCGCATGACCCATAAGGCATCGTTTATTCAGAAGAAAATGAAGTAGGGGTTCACTCCGGGAGGCCCCAGCGGTTCGGGGCTCAGGGTCTGGACGGGCATGGGAAGATGTAAACCCTGAGCCTGGCTTTGCACGTGCATTTAGGCAAACCCTTCACTGTTTTGTCTCTCTGCTTTCCCTCCTACCCCCCATTCGCCCTGCAGAGCTAGTCTGTTCTCTTTGCAGCACGGACTCTCTCCCAAGTCATGCTTGTACCAGGGCAGCTCCAAAACCCTCTTCAATGGATAGTAGGTCTCCTAGCTAGGTGACTTCTTAATACACAAGGGCTGTGTCTGTCTATACATGAGCCTAACTGCAAAGTAGACTAATTAGCTGCAGAGTCAAGCATCACTGTCTGCACATGCAACGCTATTAGGCCATAGTAAACTGATTAATGCCATCATAAGTAATACTGTCGGGGACAGTACTATCTTATGGCGGGGTAATTAAATGTGATTTTATGCATGTGTAGTCACTGAATACGGACATAAATTGTGCCTGGCTAGCCAGGGGCCGGACTCCTGCCTCGCCACACAGTCTGCACTTTCATCACCGTTGTGCCCCAGCCAAGCCCTCTGCTGCCTTCCACCCCCACCCAGAGCCCGGGACTCATCCCCACCCCCTGGCTTGGTGTAAACTGCTCCACCCCAGCTCAAACTGCTGCTATTCTAGGCACACGTGTAGAAGCTGCACGTGGGAGTAGTTTACTCCAGAGCAAACTGCTCCGGAGTTTATTGCTTGGAATTAATTGCATGTGTAAATGCACCCAAGGTACCTTTCCCCCAGACAGTTTGACTTTTGATTGAAGAACTGAACAACAGCTCAAAACCAAAAGGATTTACGGGTCGTTTGGGGCCGCCTCAGTTCTGGGCTAGCTTCACTACGAAAACATCCAGCCACTCTGTGCCCCTCCTCTCCGGTGACGGTGTTGTGCCTGGGTCCCATTGCTGCCCTTAGCTCCACAGCTGGGTGAACGTCCCACGCGCCCAGAGGCAAACCCGTCACCTTGCAAGGACAAAGTTAAGTTCTCCCAGGCGGTTTAATGCCATGGCTGGCCAGCCGCCTACAACTGGTTGTGTTGTACGTGGAGGTCCGCGACCTGTAACACTCTTCACCGGCAGCCGCGGGCCGCCCAGAAACGTGTGAAATCCTTTCCTAGTTCGGAAACCTGCAAACCCCAGAGAAAATGAATCCCAACCCGAGGCTTAGGGTGGGATGCCAGGCTGACAAGTGCAAGCAAGGGGCCAACTCAGCACCCTCGCCGGGGTATTAGGCACTGTGCAAGCTCGTAATGAAACACAAGCTCTGCCCCAAGGGCAGGCAAGACAGATAAAGATGGAGCTCAGGGTGTTTCCAAAAGGGATAGAAGGAGAGGATGGGCAGGAAGAACAAGGAGCAATGGGCTCAAGTTGCAGCCGGGAAGTTGAGGTTGGATATTAGGAAAAACTCTCACAAGGAGGGTGGGGAAGCCCTGGAACGGGTTCCCCAGAGTGGTGGTGCGCTCTCCATCCTTGGAGGTTTCCAAGACCCAAGTAGACAAAGCCCTGGCTGGGAGGATGCCGTTGGGGCTGGTCCTGCTCGGGGCAGCAGGTCGGACTAGATGTGGCCTCCTGAGGTCCCTGCCAAGCCCAGGTTTCTAGGATTTCAAGCGGGCTGTGTGATGGGTGGCTCCGAGTGCTTGGTGCTCCCATTTGGGGTGAAAAGGAAAGGTGACAAGCACGCAGGTTGGGGCTGTCTGGTGCTCCCAGGCTTCGAGGCTCTGCTAATCACTCCCCGAATCCCAGAAGAGCTTTTTCCTCCCTTGACTGTGTCTGATCTCCCGTCTCCCTGGTAGGGTGGACAGTGGCAGCAGGCAGCGGCCGGAGACCGGCTTGCGATGCTCCTAACCAGTGCTGAGAAACCTCGGCTCTTGTTCACACAACCACCAGATTAAGGAAGCAGGAAGGGATTTTTCCCTTCGTGGGGGTTTTTCATCCTCTGTGGCCTGGGGTGGGACGTGCTCCCAAGGGGAACACCTGATCTGCCTTTATTTCCCCAGCGCCACGCTCGCTGTGCCCGGGTCCCTCCTGGTCTCTCCCTAAGCCTTGTCCACCAGGTGCCTCATGACTGTGGCACGTGCTGTGAGAGGGGCTGGAGCAAACGCCCGTCCGGACACATTGGGACAAACTGTCGCCAACAGAGTCCAGTCCCTCGCGATGGCTCGAGCAGCCTCTTCCAATCCTATTTTCCTACAGGATGAGAAGGGAAACCAGAGGGAAGAGACATGCAAGGTCTTGCGTTCTCGCCTCCCTTCGGGTTATGGCACGATTGCTTCACGCGCTCAGCGCTGTGCAGAAACAAGCCCCGCGCCCTCATCCCACGGAGACGTTATCGCGCCTATCTGAGACGACGGGGGAAGGACGTTGCTAATCTCTCATCGTGCGTGATGCACACACTGAGCTAATCAAGAGGAAAGCTTGGAGTGCTTCCAGATAACAGAGGGTGCAGGGTGCATTCGAGTTCCCGTCGCCCTCGGGCTGCAATCCTCTCTCACCAATACACTGCAGGTGCTTGGGGACTGCGTTCACTTCCACAGCAGTCGTGTTGCACGTCGTGGCTGTGGCAGAAAAGCCACCTTGGGTGCCCCTCTCCACAAACCTCTCCCTGTGCCAGCCTGAGGGGCTGCTGGTGAATCACTCAGGGCAGGGATTTCA
>JAGPOW010002202.1:9792299-9802435 GCA_030014935.1 Caiman crocodilus
AATCAACAGTTTATTATCAGGTCAACATTTACAGAGGCGAGTGCAAAAGCCGCAGCAAACGCAAGGTGCTCGGAGGGGCAGGGCCGCCCCTGCCAGCTGTGTCTCTGCAGATGCTGCGGTGTGAAGAGCTGGTCAAGTGCCCCTGAGCACAGGTGAACCGTAACACCGCTGGCCCCGTGGCGGGTTCCTTCCTTGCACCGTTCGCAGGGCCGTGTGGCTGCGTCCGCAGATAGAAAGGGCACCAGTGGCTAGAGGCAGGGCTCCCATCATGCCTGCCTGCTGGAGCTTGGAGCCCGCATCCTCATCTCATATACCAGCCTGACCCTGCACACCTGAAGCCACGGGGTTTTTGCCTACAGGACTGGGGCACAAATGCACCATGTCTGCTGGACTCTGGACTCAGAGAGGACAGAGCAGCTGCAGCCTCCCCAAAGAGGCAATGCAGGAGACTTGGACAAGAGAGCTGAACCCCTTGTGCATTCAGAGTGGCCGGGTTGTGGAGACCACGAAGGCCTGATGTGAGACCCCGGCCCTGGGGAAAGGCAGCAGGACCTAGGCACTGTGCTCTGGGGAATCAGTGTTGTAGCCCTTTGGTATCAAGAGGTAATGTGAACACAGGGTTCAAAGTCTGAGCGATGTGCACTGTAGCCAAGCCGGCCAAAGCCAGTGGAAATCAGCTGTCGCTCTTGCTAACGCTGATGGGGTGAGGGGAGAATAAACCCAGTGCAAGACAGGCCCCAGTCAGACCAAGAACCGAATCAGGCTGTGAAATCATTTCTCTTCTGTGCAAACCTGAGGACAAGCCTGGGCCATTGTCTGGCTGGGTCATATAACCATCCTCGCCCCAGCCCTCCCGGGGGAGTTTACATGGGGCGATTCATACCATGATCCCAGGCCAGAAAACAGCACAGGTGAGCAGGGCCAGGCTCTCCCCTCGGGGAAACCCAGCGTGGCCCTTGCCTGCCCCAGGGCACTGGCTGGATTTCCCGAGGGGGGAACCGTTCGGAGCCCAGCGCCTGCTTCTGCTCCACTGCGGAGGTAAGGGTGAAAGCCTGGCTCCAGGGAAGCCCACACTGAGGTCAGCGGGGCCAGAGTTTCAGCCACGCTTCCTACCTACAATGGAGAGGCGGCGGCACTCAGCAGTGGGTACCTGGCCCTGGCTGGGGTTGGGGAGGTGACAGCACTGGAAGCAGGACCAGCTCGATAGCAGCGCCAGCGGCGGCTCCCCCGCGTCCAGCCTGGGTCGTGGCGTCGGTGCTCTCCCAGCCCATGAGCCAGTGCCCAGCCTCCAGAGACTGGCATGGGTCTGCGCTGGGACGTACCGCGCTGGAGAAGCCTGCAGGTCCTCCCGTCAGCAGATCCTCGCCTGCTCCAGAAACACCGTCACGGCCACCCATCCCGCGCCGCCAGCGCAGGACGAGACGCGCCGCAGGGAGGAGAGTGCACGGTGTGCGGCAGCTCACTTACTTCCCCGTCGGCCCCTGGTCTGCCTTGGCTGCAAAACAGAGAGAAACTCAGGGTCAGCCCGTTCGGAGCTGCTCTCGCTAGCCTCGTGCACCCACAGCTCCTATTTGCCGAGCACCACGGGGTTGGGGCCAGAAGCTGGACGGGGATCACGTGCTCTGGGCTTGTCCCCAGGGCCGTCAACCGAGGAAAACCCCGTGGTGCGAGGAAGCTGTCAGCTTCTCAGCTTCCTCATCTGCAAGGCAGAGGGGGAGGGGAGGCAGTATTCATGTCTCTCCTACAGCTCCTGCGACACTTAATTATCACGGGCAGCGACACGTTAGAAGGCGGCCGAGAGCTAAAATGAACGAGGTAGCCCTGGTAGCCGCCATTTGCGGGCCTGCAAGCTCGCGGCCCCCCTCTTTACACAAACACCAGCCGTTCAGCTCCTCCATCGCCGGGGGACAGCAAAGCCTCCGAGAGGCAGCTCCCTCCCTCCCCGGGCGCCCCTGCCTCTGCTCCTTGGAAACTCGAAGGGGCTTTACTCTCAAACCTTCGAGCCTGGATCCCCGAAGCCTGTCGGGGTCCTCGTCAGGGGAGCTGAATGGGTCACAATAAAACCCACTCCCTGCACCCAGCTCTGGGATCCTTTATGATCCTTTACCGTGGTCGTTTCTGGTGCGGGACTCAGAGCCGCCGCAACCCCGGGCTACAGCTGACCCTCTCTGAGCATGAAAAAGAGAGGGAAGTTTGGAAAAAGAGCCAAGGCAAGTAAGGCAGGCCTGGACGAAGCACTGCTCTCAGGGGTCTGGGCTGGGACTGTGCACCAGCCCTGGAGACAGACACCCCAAACCAGAAGACGGACCAGTCCCTTCCTCACCCCGCAGCAGCCCCTGGAGCCACGAGCCGAACCGGGCAGCCAGGGAGCCGGGCACGGGGGAAGCCCTCACCTTTGGGGATGAACTTCAGCGAGCTGCTGAATATTCAGAAGCGGGACTGCCCCTTCTTCGGCCCGTCGTTGAGGAACTCGTGGCCCAGGCCATTGCCGCACTTGCCGCACGACACCTGGAAGAGAGGACAGCGGTGAGCGCAGGGCCGTGCCTGTCCGGCCACTCTTCCCAGCCAGGGTCTGGGCCGCAGAGGGAACGCGGGGACCCTCGCTGCCAAGCCGGCACGACTTCGTGCCCACCTTCAGGGCGCCCGGACGCTCCTCGCGCTTGGACACGCTGTCGGCATGGACCGTCTTGGTGAACGCTGGCCACGGCGACGAGTGCTCGAACTTGGCCTGGCTGGAGAAGAGCTCGTAGCCGCACTTGGAGCACACGTAGATGCCTGGGAAGGGAGGAGCGGGCAGGTTAACTGGGCTTTCACGGCGCCTCTGCCCCCGGCTGGATCTGGGGCGGTCGCATCAAAGCGTGCTGGACGCCGTCGGGGGAAGCACGCAGAGCTCGCAGGCCTCCACTGAAGGGGTTGGGGGGGACCCCACTTTGCCCCCTCACAGCACAGGACCTCTGGCATGTGGGCGTTAATCCTCGTGCATGCACACACGTGCACAATCCTGCCGTCCTGGAAGGCACCACGTCCCCGCCCTGCTGCTGGACCCATCTCCAGCTGGGCTCTTGCAGCTGATCGACCCCCGCCAAATTTCCAGGCTCCTATGTGGGGGGGGGGGCAGACACCCCTATGGACAGCCCAGTCCAACCCTGACTGCACTGGGAGGCAGGGGCAACCATAGGAGCACCCCATAGACAGCAAGGTCCCTCCGGGAGAAGGGGCACAGTATAAGCAGCAAGGTCCCTGTGGGGAGCAGCTGGCACCCTACAGACGCTGGATCTTGTCTATGGGGCTAGGATTGGTTGATTAGGGTTGGGTTGGGTTGGGTTGGGGACCCCATGGGAGGCAGGGACACCCTACAGGCAGTGCAGGTCCTATGGGGGCACCCTATAAGGGAGCATGGACACCCTATAAGCAGTAAGGTCCCTACAGGGGAAGCTGGGGCTCTGTGCAGGCAGCAGGGTCCCTGCGGGGGCAGCGGCAGCCTGCAGACAGTGATGTTGTCTATAGGGTTCATAGCCTGGAAGGGAGGGAGCTCGCAAGATCATGGGGTCCGGCCCGCCCCGTGCTAGCCAGGAAAGATAACGGGGCGGGGGGGTCAGGGCACCCCAGGTGAGGGATGGGGCGGGGGCGGGGGCAGGGTTTGGCATGGGGCGGGGGTAGGGATGGGGCAGGGTGCGGACGGGGGCCGAGGGGAGCGGGCCCGGCCCCAGCCCCAGCCCCGGCCCCGGCCCCGGCCCGGCGGGCAGCCCGCGCGCTCACCCGGGTCGAAGTGGGCCGCGTAGCGCTCGGCGCCGCGGAAGGCGCAGAAGGACATGGCCGCTCCGGCGGGTCCCGGCCGCGCCTCCCCGCGGCCGCCAGGGGGCGCTGCCGGGCAAGGCGGGCGGGGCGCGGACCTCGACTTGCCCGGCTGCAGCCCGCGCCCATTGCTCCGAGCGCCGCCGCCCGCCGCGTCGCGCTGCGAAGAGCCCGCTCCGTCGTCGCCTGCAGCTACCGCGTGCCCCGTTCCGGCTTCTCCTCCGCAGACTCGATCAGCCCAGCTCCCTGCGCCTGTGCCCGGTGCCGAGCCACTGTCCTTGCCAGGGTGCCCCCGCCTTCTCTGTCGCTGCGCCCGGTTCCTGCCCTTCCAGCCCCCGCACGCCTTCGGGGCGACTGGAGCAAACCCTGGCCCCCAAGCCCGGTCCCTTCCTTGAGCCAGGCTGGATCGATCTGTCCTTCCGGACCAGCCGCCCCGGGCTTTCGTCTCCTGCGCAGCCTGCGCCCATCGCCTCTGTAAGATGTGACCGCCGCGTGGCACCCGCAAGCCACTTGCCACACTGCCCGGCCGTGACACTGAATAGTCCGTCCCCTGCCATCTCAGACGCGCCGCCTCGCTCCCGGGGCTCTTCCTTTCCCAGGGGCTGGCTGGAGGGCACTCACGTCTGCCCCGTCCACCCGGGCAAGTGGGGGTCACAGCAGCTCTCGGGGACCTTGTTCAGCTTATGATGGATGTGAATGGTTGCCAGGCCTCAAGACGTGTCCGTGTCGCTGCATCAGCAGTGCAGTCAGGGCTGGACTGGGGTGTCCATAGGGGTGTCTGTCCCCCCACACAGGAGCCTGGTAATATGGCACGGGTCAATCAGCTGCAAGAGCCCAGCGGGACCGATGGAGCGGGCAAGCGATGAGCCTGGGGAGGCTGCGGCCGGCCCGGTTGCACACGCAGGCAGTGCAAAGGGACAACCTGACCCCAGGTCTCTTGAGTTCCTGCCAGCTTCTGAGCGTGCAAAGCTGGGCCTGGTGCAGAAATCAGTGGCTGCAGCATCGCGGGGTGTCGTGGGGAAGAGGAGCTCGATCCAGCGCTGCAGGGCTGCGACGGAGCAAAGGCTGCATCTCGGGCCAGACCTTCCTCGCCTGCCCGCCAGGACGTGGTCAGAGCGAGTGGGCATCGCGCCCTGCCCCGCGACCTGGACGGAGTCTGTCCAGCCTGCCCTATGCAGCACCCCAGAGCTCAGAGCAGTACCTTCAATCTGCCTCCCGCACCGGTTTCAATCTGCCTCCCACACCAGTTTTAATCTGCCTCCCACACCGGTTTCAATCTGCCTCCCACATCGGTTTTAATCTGCCTCCTGCACCAGTTTCAATCTGCCTCCCACACCGGTTTTAATCTGCCTCCCACACCGGTTTCCCGCAGATCGCTGGCTCCACGGGCTTGGGTGCTGCGGCGAGGAGGCAGGCTGCCTCCACCAGAGCCTGTGCTCATCCCCAGCAGCACACGTCAGCACTTGGCCCGATGTTGTCGCTGGTGCTTCCCTGAGCCCTCTGCCTCCCTCCTTCCTCGGGGCTTGATGTCCCAAGATCCAAAATCTTCCATTAGCTCCCCTGGCAGCAGCACTTGAAATCCCTGGCAGAAGCAGCATCGCCTCCCCCTCGAGCTCGCCGAGCTGAACCACACACAGCCCTGAGTCTGCAGGGAATGGCTGCGACGCGCACGTTGCACGGGGATAACGCCGGCGCTGGGCAGACGTTCCCACTGTCCCTCCTCGACCCCACAGAAAGCGCCTTGGCCGCCCCAGGCTGCGGGGCGATGCCTCTGCTTTCCGATGTCCTCTGAGAGCGAACTGCCATCCTCCTCGGGAGCCCTCTGATGCTGCTGCTGGGAGGTCCCTGGTGAAAGGGGGGTGATTGCGGCTGATGGGTGGACGGGCACCAAGCGGGATCCCTCAGACCAAGGCCAGTTTCTTGTCTCCGGGACTGGCGGATGGAGCCACAGTCTCGTGGCTGCCGACGTCTCTGGCGACCGCCCCGTCGTGCTACAGAAGCGGTAATCCCACACGGATCAGGACCACGTCTCCCACGGCTCACGTGGGGCATTTCACACGTGGCCTAAGTGCTTGTTTCCCACCCCGTCCCTCAGGGCGAAACTCCTGGCATCTCCACAGCCGGTCACTGCCACCCTGTTCCCTGCCACTCGCCGGGCGCGCGCTGGCCCCAGAGAGGTCCTGCTGAGGCCGAAGCGTTGTCTTCCTCCACAACGGACACGTTGGACCTCCGTGCTCTTGCACACTTACAAGGTGCTGTTTTGGAGCTGTTCATCCTCCTCCTCCTCTTTAGCAAAGCAAGCATAGCCTGCTGCATTTTCTGGAGGTCCCAGCCCCTCCGTGACTTCGGCAGCTTACCTCCACGCTGCAGTGCACCTGCGCCGGGGACGTTGCAAGGACTCTGGGACAAGCAGCAAGGAGCTGTGTTTCATGCTGGGCCCAGCACCCGTGGGAGCTTAGCTGACCCTGGGTAGTTGCCCATGCAGGGCAGTAGCGTTTCCAGGGATGTTTTGGGTGCTGAGTCCCAGGGAGTTGATTCTGGGAGCTCCTAGTATGGGGGATATAGGAGCATATGGAGAAGAGGCACCTTCAGAGGTCACATCTAGTCCACCCCCCTGCCTGAGGCAGGATCGGGATGTCACCCCAGACCGACCCACTGTCTAACCTCAGTCTCCTCTTTCCCAGGGGCAGGGGGTTTCTCTGAGACCCCAGAAGGAAGGCGGCGTCCCGGCTGCACTGGGGCCCTGCAGGAAGTCCGAGACGCACACCCACTTGCACGCACGCTTAAACCGGACACGGGTGACTCTGCGATCCCTCTGGGACATGCACGGGTGTTCTGCACGTGTTCCCCACCCAGCAGCGCTCAGGCTTTTGCCCCGGGGCGGGGGGGGTGGGTGTCACAGGAGACGATGCACAATGCAAACACGGTGGGGTGTGCATCAGGGACCACGTCTGGTGGGTTTGGCTTGGCCGGTGCTTTGCTGCTGCAGAGAACCTGCCTGTGCCTTGTCTGAGGTTATTGTCAGAGCAGGAGAAGGAGGAACCCGCGTGGAGCCTTGCCAGCCTCCTGCAGCAGCGCGCTCCCCCGTGCTGCATTTGTCACTCAGCCCAGGGGGCTGCTCCCCTCCTCCATCCCGAGAGCGTGCCGTGCGCCCTGCCCTGCCCTGCCCTGATCCTGCCCGGAGCAGCCGCCCCGCTGCATGAGAATGCGTTGTGACACATGAGCTACCGCTTCTGCCTCGAGTCTGCACAGCAAAGCCAGAGCACCTGGTCCCAAGGCATCTGCATGCACCGTGAGGAAGCCACGGCCGTGAGCGCCCGGAGGCCCGCGGCCCATGTTGTGGAGACTCCCATCGCGCGACGGGAGGATAAAGCCTAGCAATCCTTCCCGAGTCCCCGGGCCTGGCTGCAGTAGAGCTGACGCAGGCAACCCCGCGAAGCACCACGCCGGATGGGGTGTTCCGGGTAATAACACGCCTGGGCAGCAAGGAATAAAGGCCCTGGACCCTGGGGAAAGGATGCACTGGACTGGGCTGCTGATTCCCTCTGTGCTAAGGTATGGCGGGGCAGGAAAGGGAGGGGGGCTTTGTATGCATCCCAGCACCTGGATACCTTCCTCCCCGCTAGCACGGCTGCTTCGAGGCTTTCTGGGGCTGCTGCCAGCTCTGCTGGAATCAGCCCGGCCCCTGATCCGGTAGCATCGCTGCAAATAAGGCCGTCGCATGGCTGCCAGCCTGCCCCTGCAGCGCCGGTGCAGAGAGAGTCTGGAGCGGCCGGGGAAACGCTGCAGACGGGAAGCCTCGGCATCTCAGTCCCTGCCTCTTTAGGGCAGGTGGGGCACACGCCGGATCTCTGTCCCACGCTCCTGTTCCCTTTCTGGGCCCTTCCCTTTCCTCCTGGCATTGCCGCAGCGCACGTGCTGGGTGTCGGGACACCCGCGCTCGCGGTCTCCGTCTTGCTTCCCACGTCCACTCTGTGCTTTGGACTCATCGGTTTGGTCCTTTCCCAGTCTTCTTGCTATTTGGAGGCATTTCTCGAGGGTTGGTTGTTTCTCTTCCATCAGCTGGACTCGCATGTCCCACACGTGTCTGCGTCTCTCATTAGGGAATGTCTTGTCCCCAAAGTCCCATAGGGCTCCCGGGGCCGGCGCGAGGCTCTCAGCTCCCTCTCCTGCTTCACGCTTTCATGGAAAAAATAAAAATAAAGCAGGCTGTCTCCTTCTGCCTGGGGTCACAAGACTCATCAAACACTTTTATCAGCTGCTCCAGCGCTTCAAACGCTGTCGCCGGAAGCCTCATCCCTTTCCTTCGGTGAGATTGTCTAAAAGCTTTACTTTCATATCCCCATCAGGGCCGGCTCCATGCAGACTCAGGTTATGTTCTGGGTCTGGCAAGCCAGCTCTCCTGCTGGTCCGGACCTCTAGGCCGCCGGCATGCTGTTCCTCCCTGCTGCTCTGTTTCCCTGCTAATTATGTAGTTATTTATTTGATTTAATTATTATTCATGATTTAATTATTGATGTGGTTTTGTATTTAGTTATCCCTGGTGATAGTTCTGACCTGGCGGATCCAGGCTCCAAAGTGGGTTGATGGACGGTCGGGGCGCGGGTGCATTTAGCGTGGCGCGCGGGTGTTTCGGGACAACCCTTGCCCTTGCTCGGGTATGGCCAGGCCTGCTGCACGCACAGCGCCAAAGGCAGAACAAGGCCCGCAGTCACGCTGCGGGAGAATTTGGGCTGGATCCTGAGACTCCGAGACCCCCATTGACTTGGTTGGAGCCTCCGGTGCTCAGCTCGACACAGGATCAGGTCCTTAAAGCAGAACCTGTCCCCCCACCACAGCCTTGCTGGTCCCCAGAGCTTGTGCCGGCGCAGTTGCAAGCTGTCTGCTCGCACCCGGGGTTTTCTCCGTGAATAAGAGATGCGTTGAGCTACGGTCAGAGCAAGGTCTCAGCTCTGCCGCGTCCGGGCAGCGTCGGCTGGCAGAGGGCTGCGTCTCCAGCCGCAGACCCCTGGAGAATAATGGTTCACAGGGAGAAGGAAGCCAGCCGCGGGAGCACAGAGCGAGGCTCCGAGCTGCCAGCGCTCAGGTGCTGCCAGGACAGGACAAGAAAGCCAAGCAGCAAATAAAGCGAGGGGCAGCCTCGGGGGAAACTGAGGCAGCACTAAGAGGCTGCAAACTGCAATGTTGAACGTGCATCGGGATCCAGAGAGATTCACCCCAGAAGTCACGGATGGGCAGAGGGATGCGCTGGAAAACACACAGGCGATACCAGTAGGGTGTCGTAAGTGCAGTCACTGCCCCAGGGCGGGGTGGTCCCATGGTCTCATACAGGACTCGAGTCTTTCCCACTGTTGCCAGTCGCGATGGTGAAACAGAACGGCTCGAGCAGCCCAGCCTGCGCCTCCGGCCAGGATCAGCCTGCTGCAACCCGTGAAGGAGGATACAGATTATTGCAGCTGCCGAGAACCGGGCCCCTAACCTTCGTGCCTCCTTCTCTTGTGCACTGGCTTTCCCCCAGAGCCCACCATACACCAGCGGGCCTCCCTGCAGTGATCTGCCTCCAGGGAATTCATTGCACCAGGAATGACCCTTGTCCAGACAGGGAGCGCACTGGTCGGGGGCGGTGGGAAAGGAATGGCAGCGCCCCCAGCCCCTGCTCCGTTCATCCCCGGATCGAGGTTCGTCCTGGCCCGGGCAGCTGCCCATGGTCCCTTACAACCTCCGCGCCTTCCCCCCCGGTGGCTCCGGGCCTCGC
This sequence comes from Caiman crocodilus, assembly GCA_030014935.1. NCBI lineage: Eukaryota > Metazoa > Chordata > Crocodylia > Alligatoridae > Caiman > Caiman crocodilus. The sequence continues at coordinate 9,801,850 of JAGPOW010002202.1, forward strand.
CGCTGGGGCTGGGCTGCACCCACCCTGCATGGGGGAGTGTGTGTGTGAGTGTGTGCGTGAGTGTGCAAGCTGTATTCACGTCAAAGTGCATGTGTATGTGTGCGTGCGCATGTGAGCGTGCATGTGAGTTGTGTGCAGGTGTGTGAATGTGTCAGTGCATGTGCATGTCTATGTGTAAGCGTGTGAGTGCACGCGACTGTGTGCATGGGTATGCATGCCACTGTGTGTGTGCGTGCACATATGGACACAGGTATATACACGCTGGTGTGTGCCTGTGCACATAGGAGCATACATGGTTGTGTGCCAGTTTGTGCATGTAGGTGTGTGCGTGTGTGCGAGTACACCATGTGGCGGGCCAGCAGGGGGCGCTCCCGCGCTGAGCCGCCCACCTCCCTGCCCCCGACCACCTTCCAGGCCCCGAGTGCCTCCCTTGGGTGCCTCCGGCCGGCCGACCCCTTCCCTGGAGCCCACCCGACAGCCTGGGGTCCCGCCGCCACCATCCAAGGCTCTGGACTTATTTCTGGCCCTGTGCACCTTGGGAAACACAGGCCTGTTCGTCCACTGGGTCCCAGACCCAATCCCAGCA
>JAGPOW010002202.1:9802535-9819413 GCA_030014935.1 Caiman crocodilus
TGAGATCCCTGCCCTGAGGGATTCACCAGCAGCCTCTCAGGCTGGCACAGGGAGAGGTTTCTGGAGAGGGGCACCCATGGTGGCATTTCTGCCACACACCTAAGTTGCTGAGACTCCCAGGCTCCTTTCCCTGGGAGGGGGTTGGAGACCAGGACCCTGCACAGAGGCCTCTCCATTACAGCCTCGTGCACACGGGATGTGGCGGTGCATCCAACAACACGCACATACTGGCTGTGTACGCTGCACTGGCTGTGCGGCTGGCTGTTTCTAGCTGTGCCCTCTGGATTTGCAGCTAGGGGCTCTTTGGAGCCGACCCGAGGATTCGCCGCTGGCACGTGGGCTGGCTACCGAGCCCACTAAACCATGGGACGAGGCGAGAGGCTGCTGCTGCCCATCCTGGCTGCAGGCTCGAGGGTGCTCCCCCCCCAGGGCTGGGGAGCCTCCAGGGCTCCCCTCTCCCTCTGCACTCCAGTCCCCTTCCCAGAGCCCTTCTCCTGGACCACCTTGCCAGCCGGCCAGCATTGGAGGAACCACGTGGCAGGGATGACTGAGCTGTTCTGCAAAGAGATGCCATCGCCGCAGCCCCCAAAACCTCCGTGGCCCACGGCAGCGGGGACCGGAGCATCTCTTGCTCCCAGGCAGGGTGCCTTCCAGATGGGGGAGCAGCGTGTGGGCAGGGCAGCAAGGAGGACCCTGACCTTGACTCTGACTCTGCTCTGGCTCCTGGATTGAGGTCCTCGGTCTTCGGCGCGGTGAACTTGGGGGCATCTCCTGCACTCAGCTCCTTCATCAGACTGCTGCACGGATGCTAGAGTCCTAACGGGTCCTCGGTCCCCTGCCCAAGCTTGCCCAGGGAAGCGAGACCGTGGCTGGGCTCTGCGGGGCCTGGACACCAGCCTGATGCCTCCGTGCATCTCAGCCCATAGCCAGGCATTGGCTCTTCAGCTTCTCTGGTTCGGGTGTGAGGCATCTGCCGCATGCGGTGCAGCGTTTACAGGCCTGGGGCAACAGCTTTCGTCTGGCAGCTGCATGGCTGTTGTTTCTCCCCGTACCCTGACAGCTGTGCGTGCAGCTGTATAGGCGTGGTTTCCATGAGGCTTAGCCTGGGGAAGTACGGAAAAGAGAGGCAAACTCCTTCACAGCTCTTCCAAGGGGCTTCGTGTGGATCCAGAGGTGCTGGCGGGGAGTGGGCTAGGAGGACGCAGAGGGAGTGGGGCAGGGGCAGGAGAGGGCAGCAGGGCTCTGCAGGTTTCTTCCCGTCCCACCCACCTGGGGCAAGTGGGGCGATTCTGGCAATGCGGAGAGGCAAACAGACCCAGGCCTCAACATGGAAGTTGATACGACGCCCCTGGAAGCAGCTCTCTGCTCCTGGGCACGCACAATGCCCTGCTCAGGGGCTCCCGGCAATGCAGACAGCACTTCAGCAAAGGCAGAGAAAGCCAGGCCCGCGTTTTTAGTGTAAACCCCCCCCAAGAAGATTGTGAAGATTGCAACTCCAGGGGCATGAGGCCGGCTGGAGGCTCCGGGGGCCTCAGTCCCGAGCAGCTTCTGGACCGCGGCTCCAAAGGGAGAGGTGTCTGCCACCAGCACCGGAGACCTCCATGCCGAGACTCTGCCTGCTGGCTGCTGCCATTAGAAATTAGGTCAGTCATCCATCTCGGGCAGATTTCTCCTCGAGAACGAAGCGGGATTTATCCCCTGGGAATGCTAAACGAACGGAGCAGAGAGCATGGGGGAGGTGGCAGCGGGCTGGCGTGGAAGGGGGGACACTTTGCGGAGCTAGACCAAGGGGCACCTGATTGTCAAGATTTAGGCTTTGCATGGGGACGGGCACCGAGCATGGCTGTCAAGGGCTCAGCATAGCTGCCACGGGCCGAAGGAATGCCTTCTGCTAATGCAATTCAGCATTCACACCTTGCCTAACTTCAGCGGGAACCGCAGGTGCTGGGGGTCTGCCCCTTGAGCCCGGCGGGCGCTTGCTCCGCGTTGCATGCGATCGGGAAGGGGCCAGACCACGAGCTCTGCACGGAGTTAGCAGACAGACAGTGGGGCAGTGGGGGCAAAAGTGGGGGTACCCTGGACGTGAGCGCATCAGACACTGATACTGCCCACGCCTCCTCGGCCCTGCTGCCTCGGCACTGGGGTGGGCTTCTCCTCCGTGCCCCGCAGGCGCCTGGCCGCGAGCTGCCCGGCGGCAGCCAGTCACATCAGCACTATAGTAAAATGCACAGATCTCCCCAAAAGAGAGTCCTGACCCGCCAGCGGGGAATCTGTATCGGGGGAAAAGTCAGGGTGATTTTCCAGGAAAACCTCATTGCAGGAAGGTCCCTCACCGGATGCGCCGGCCTGGTCACGGGGGCGATGAATCCCCCGGGTGTCAGCATCCAGGAGGCAGACACAAAGCCTTGCCCTGGGATTGCTGTACCTATTGTGACCCCATCCAGGAGCCCCAGGCCTGAATCAGGCTCTGTTGTAGGTGCTGCAGAAACACTGAACTGAGAGACGGTCCCCGCGCCTGGCAAGGCTTCTGCTCTCGGTCTCATAGCCTGCCGTGCCAGGTCAGCCCAGCAGCCTGAGCTACCACGGGTAGATACAGCTCACAGGCAAAAGGGCCCTGCCAGACTTGCAAATGAAAGCTGGATAGAAAAGTCGTTCCATGTTTTTAAGCACTAACTTTGTAGCTGGTTGGCCGCTTTGTAGCCGGATTGACATCTTTATGGCATGAGAGTTACTTTGCATGTGCAGCTGGTCTTACCTGGCACGTGTGGCCCATCTAAATGTATTGCACAATTCACCAGTTCGTTGCATAAGGTACGTAATGTGTGGCAGGGCCCAACGAGACCTCGGTCCCAGCACAGGAGGAAGCCCTGGCCGGCACGCTCGTGCTGTCGTAACGCCCCGAGGGGGACGCTGACCGAGAGGGTTTGCACTGTGCCGTGCCAGCCCCGTCTGAGGATTCACACGCCTGAGGATGGAAAGGGTCACTCTTTCCTGAGCCGCCTGCAGCTAAACCATCCACCTTCACGCAGAGCTGCAGCACGGCTTTTTTTCAGCCTGGTCTAGTCTTGTAGACCTCATTGAGCTCGAAAGATCAAACCACGCTTGAAGATTGCAACGTACTGTAGTGGGTCGGGAACGCCGATCTGGAGGAAATGAACTCGAGGATGCATTGAGAAACCCTACGTCTTGAAGCGTGCACAGCTGGAGCTGAGACCTGACGGTGCCTGTCCTGTTTTCTGAGCGCTTGATTTCCAGCCTTTGCCTGAAACACAAGCATGCATACGCTACCAGGTCATTTTGCAGATAATTGGTATCTTTGGATTGCAGTTCGATTTCCTTCAAAGCCCAGCGCTGCTTCGCCCAAGGACAAGTCAAAGCGCTCTCCACTTGCAGAAGGCAGAAGCACGGCGATTCGCTTTCCGTATCAGTGCATTGCAGAGATAATTAGATGAGGGATTTCTGACCCTTTGGGTCGGCTCAGGAAACGGCGCAGGAGTCCCCACCAACACCCCTCCCCTTCTCAAGCAGCCACTGGCAGGCTCTCATTAACTGGAGAGAGCTCCTGAAAATTAATTTTTCAATTAACTCTCTAACAACAAAGCAAACACCGCTTTGGCAATAGCTCCTCTGGGAGCAAGCTGCTCCAACAGTAATTGGAAGGACCTGAGCTGGGTGAACCGCTCTACGGCAGGACGATCGCAGTGGGTTTGTAAGGACGGTGACTGTTTGGTAACAGGAATAATGGAGCCCTTTATGGATTATGGCATGTAATAATAATGAATGATGGAGGCCTTTATGGATTATGGCATGTAAAGGCTGTGCTCTCAGAAAGCGAGCGAGGACGCGTGGGCTGAGGAAGTCCAGGACCCCCGCGTCCTGGCTGAGCAGTCCCACAGCACGTGCTTGCAGCTCCCTCTTATGTTATCTCTGCTGAATTGAATCTGGCCCCTGGCCCCAAACTCTTGCAAGCTTCTGAGGAGGTCTGGAACCCGCAGGACTAGTCCCCGGGCTCTCCAGCAAAGTGCCTAGGGATTTGGGACCCCTGCGCTATAGGGAGCTCAGTTCGAGAAACCATCAAGGGACCTGACTGCGGAGAACACACCCGACGTTTTGCAAATATTGGGCCCCTTTGCATCTCGAGTGGGTCCCCCTGCTAATCAGAAGTCCCCAAAATCGCTGACCTTTTAGGATGACTTGTGTGCCACTTTGCAAAGACCCTCATGGTGGATACACACGTGTGCGCGCACGTGCACACACACACACACACACACACACAAATCGCCTAATTGCAAAGCAATTAGACTGTGTCCATCTGACCAGGGTGACGAGCCATCATCACCCGAGGCTTGCCTGTGCATGGGGGTGGCTGGGGTATGCGGTATAAGGCACCCAGAGCCCCACGTCCTGCCAGCCAGAGCCTAATGCAGGCAGGGCAAGGCTTGCAGCAGACCCGCGTGCGCTGTGCCGGGCACGGATGTGCAAGACCCCCCGCCTTGCCCCTGCCCGGCTGTGCCACGCGATGCCCACGGAGCAATCTGTGCCCCGGTTCTGCGGAGCCAGCCGCACGCCAGCGGTTTGTGTGCGTGTGTGTGTGTGTGTATATATATGTGTGTATGTATATATATATATATATACATATATATATATATAGCACGGGCTGTACGTGGGGTCCCCGCGGGACGGAAGCCGCCGTACCAGCGCCGGCTATTATGACTGAGCAGCTTCCAGCGTGGCCGCGGTCTCTCAGGAAACAGGGCTTCTTTGCTTTTCAAACCCAAGCGCTGCGGGTTGGCAGAGCCCAGCTGGGAGGAGGGCTGAGCCCCCCCAGTGTGGGCGGATGGTGGCAGGAGCTCAGCAGCTCTCCGGAGCCGGCGTCTGCTGCGATTCGGTAAGTGCAGCCAGGGCAGGGGAAGGGGCTGCGCCGGGTCGGGGGGCTCTGCACGGGGAGCGGGCACCGTGCTGGGTGGCAGCGGCCCCTTTTGCCCAGGTTCCCGTGCTCAAGCCTCTCTCCCCTTTGCCTTCGCTCGGCATCCGCTAAGAGGCCACGGTAGCCCCTGCCTGGCCGGACAGGTGCCGCGGGAGCTCGGGAGGTGTCGGGAGGCCGCCCTTGCAGGGAGCTGCCTAGCCCTGGGAGCGAAAAAAGCCTCGGCGCAAAGCCGGCGGGGCCGTGCCCGGGGGCAGTAAGCAGGCCCGGCAGGAGGGGCCGATGCGAGCCGGCCGCCCCCGGGAGCTGGTGGAGCACAGCTGAGCAGATGGCTTTATTCCTCCCATCTAGACGCCTCCCGGCAGCTGCAGAAGGGTGAATGCAGACCAGCCACGGCCGCTCGCAGCTCCCGGTGCTCCGGCACGGCCCGCCCGGGAGAGCGAGGGCCCGGCGGTCCGGCCGCGGGGCTCGCTGCGGCGATGCTCCCGGGCCCGCTCCCGGCCGCGCGGGCTCCTAGACAGGCTCGGGCAGCCGCACGGCGTGTTTCGGGAGCAATTTGCTCCGGCAAAGTCAGGAGGACGGAAAATCACGGAGCGTGAGGTTGTAGAAACCGAGCCCACGGCAGCTGCGGGGCAGCCTGTAATTAATTCACGGCAGGAACGGGCCTTGAGGAGCCAGGGCCAGCAGCGGCCCCGGCGTAAGCAAGCCACACGACTTGCACCTGCCTGCTGGGGTTTGGCCCCTGACGCGTGACGTCGCTCCTCGCTTGGGGTCCGAACCCCTCACCTGGCTCCCCTGGGCAGAAAGAAGTGCCGCCGGGAGAGGACGGCGGGGTTTCGCTGCCCACCTCGGCTACGCGGCGCGGTCCGGGGACGAACCAGACGCCGTGTGCGACGGGGCCCAGGCAGTGACGGGGATGCTCCTTCCCCTGGGGTGGTAGGAGGCCTGGAGGAGCGACCGGTCCCTGCTCCCACGGAGACTCATGTGGCCGCGCAGACAGCCAAGGATTATCTTGGGGGCTGCGGCGAGATGGCCCACGCATGCTGCACCCGCCAGGACCATCTGCAGGTGTCCTTGGCACAGCGAATATCCTTCGCGTGGGGGGAGCGCAGAGCAAGGGGGTCCCGAACTGGGACCCGTGGATCACACCAGGGTCTCTGCTTTTTCCAGGCACAGGGCCCGGTGGTTTGTAGAGACTGAGGGCTGATCCACGCGTCCAAAACGCCGGGGAGGCGCTGGCCTGGAGACCCCAGCTGAGCCCAGGGCCCTGCCGTGCTCCATGCTCCGCACGCACCCGCCGAGAGGCAGCCCCTGCTCCATACACCTTATGGTCCGGGGGGAAAAGGTAAGTACGAAAAGGTGAGGGGGGAGGTGAGCATCGCGCGTGCAGCCCTGGCGCAGAGCAGGGGCTACGTTAAATGGCCGCGAGGCAGGAGATGTCTGCACGTCATCGAGCTGGGCTGCTATAACCCGAGCCGCGGGAAGCTAAGAAGATTTGCCGCTGCAATCTGAACCACTAGTGATAAGTCAGGCCGCCGCGGGATTAACCGCCCCGAATGGAGCTCCTGACTCCCGGCCGGGTGGGATGAACGCGAGCCAAGCTACAGGGAAAGCTTTTCCTTTTGCAAAACAGGTTGCGTGGGTCCAGGGGTCTGGTCGCCAGTTGTGTCTCCTTGCCTCTTGCGTGTGTGCTTGCGATTGCACACGCAAAGAGCCTGCGCGTGTGAGCAGGTCACTCCCACGCGCGCGTTTCCGAATGACCGTCCGGAGCTGTGCGACCCGGGCTGGAGACGCAGCCCAGGGGCTGTTGATTGAATACAGTGAGAGCCCCGAGGTTTGCTCCGCCGTCTAGGCAGCTGCGTGGATCCGGTCACCAGTCTGGCCCAGCAGTGATGGATTGGCCCTGGTGCCCCCAGGGGAAGGGGTATGTGTTGTTAGCCCATTTTACAGGCAGGAGACTGAGGCCTGGAGCAGTTCAGGCACCCCCTGCACCCGGCACTCATATCTCCTGCGTTCCCCTCCACGGTCCTCTCTCTCCTTTCAGCCAGGCCTCCGTGCGGTGCTTCCTCCTGAGCGGGCGGACTTTTCTGTCTCCGTTCCAGGTCAGACTTAATTACGTGTCGTTCCCATGGGAAAGTCTCCCGAGCTGCAGCATCGTTTCCGTCCGGGCCCCCGGGCTGCAGCAGTGAACATATCCACGCGGACAGCCATGCCCCGCGAGCTGGCAGAGCGCGGCGGCCAGCGAGTCAGTTTGCATAAAGCGCTGGATTAATTGAGGTGACCGGATGAGAGCAGATGCGCTCGCCCGCGTGTACAGGCGTGATCGGATAGCGTGGGGGGGGATGGGCGCGTTGCAAAAAGGAAGGCACAAAGGGACGGACCCCCCCGTTCAGCCCGCTCCAGCATCCCGGCAGGGCGGACCCCGGAGCGGTCCTCTCCTCCCCGTCTGCGACAAGCAACGAGAGGCCAGGGCCACGAAGCAGAGCCGTGTTTATGGGCTGCTCCTGGCGCGCCCCTCGAATCGAGCGAGCCGCCGTCTCCATTGCAGCGCAGAGCCCTGGCACCGGCGGCCCCCGCGGGTCGGCTGAAGTCCTGAGTAAGGACTGCAGCGTCCAGCCCCATTTGGTAATTGCCTCCGGGTGATTTATCCCCGTCGTGAAAGCTTCAGGCGTCCCGTTTCTGCTGCCTGGGTCCTTCCCTCCCCTCGCCTGCCTTTTCCTCCTTGCTCCCTGGCAGGCCTGAGCCAGGGCTGGATGCGAAGTGTCAGCAGTCGCAGGGAAGGGATTGAGCAGAGCTCTCCACCTCTGCTGACTCAGGGCCCAGAGCTCGGTCCTGCCGGACGCGGCTCTGCCGAGCCTTTGTACCCAAGCCAGCTCCTTGCTGAGGAAGTTGCGGCCGCTGGCGCACGCAGGGGACAGCCACGCTTGCCCTTGCAAACGCGTGCCCTGGGCTGCAGCCGTCCCGGGGCACCCCAGGCTCCCGCTGCATCGCAGCCGAGCGCGGGGATTTGGATGCCGATGCTTCGGTGAGCTTACTGGCAGGGATGGGAAGAGCCCAGCCCTAGCTGCGTAGGGCATGTCCTGCCCCAAAGACCGGAGGCAGAGGGGCACGGGCCTTGGGGCAGCCGTGATGGAGAGGCGGCGTCCGCGGGCGATGGATCTGGGAGGTAGGGGCAGGGTGGCTGAGCCCAGGGTGGGGTTCATTTCGATCCCATCCATTTAAATCACTGGTCAGGAAAAGGTCCTGCAAAAGATGCATGCTTGTTGGGTAGCCTTTATTCATTGCACTCCTTGAAACTTGGCGCTTGTAGAGAGAGGGAAAGGCTTGCGTGTGCGCACAGACTTGCAGAGAGGTAGTAGGGCGGGCAGGGGGTGACCAGGGCTGTCAGCGCTCCTCCCCGTACGCTGCTGTCAACCCGGATCCTGTCTCTAGGGACAAGTCCACAATTGGAGACTGAAACTAAGCACCGCAGAGATGCTTAATGGGGTCTGCTAGGCTGAGCCCTGGGTCCCGCTGGGTAGGGCGATTTTCTCTGCTCTAGAGAGGAGCCGCCGGGAGCCCCAGAAAGGCTGGGCCCCTGCGGTAGTCTGCGGCCTGTTGTGGCCTCTTTATAAAACTTTTCTAAAAGGGTTACAGGAACACACTGCCCCAAACAGTATATCGTTAGAAGTTACGATCCCTGATTCCACGGTGATGTCTCTGAGCTTCAAAATATCGTCAGCGATATACATCTATTGTTTTTAAAAAGCCGCTTTAAAAAATGTTTTAAAACGATTCAATCAAAAAAAAATCTGAATTTTTTTTTCCAATCGTTGCTTTTGGAGCCCGCGGTTTGCGTGGGAACGAGTCCTGCCAGGGGTGCCGGGCCTCGTGAAACGGGCTGAATCCTGCTGATTTGGGTGTCCCTCTCCTCCTCCTCGCACAGAGCCGGCGCCCCGATGATGAAGTGAGCCATGTCCGACCGTGCCGGACCCGCCTCGGACCCCGAGGGGTCGTCCCCAGCCTCCTCCGCGTCCCCCGGCTCCCCGCAGCGAGACGCCGCCACGGCCGGCTCCCCGGGGATCCTCATCCAGCTGCCGGGCGCCAAGGACGGGGTGGACTGGGAGAGCCCGGAGGGGAGCGAGCTCATCTTCGCCCTGGACAAGGATGAGGAGGAGGAGGGAGCTGCCCTCTGCCCGGAGGAGGGAGCTGTCTGCGGGGACGCGGGGCTGCCGCAAGCCCACCCCCAGGCCGCCTTCCAGCGGCCGTTCCCCCTGCCTTCCCCACCCGAGCCGGGCTTCCTGCCTGACCGCCCCTTCTGCAGCCTGCCCGGCTTCCCGGGGCCGAGCCCCCCGGCGCCGCCCGGCTTGCAGGCTTCCTCGGGCCCCCGGCCGCTCATCAACCTGGTGAAGTCCCTGTCCACCGAGATCGAGCCCCGGGACAGCGCCGCGCTCAAGCCCCAGCCCCTGCTGAGCTTGGTCAAGTCCATCTCGACCGAGATCTCCCGCCTGGAGCCCGAAGTGACGCCGTCCAAGTCCGACTCCAAGCTCCACGTGCACCGCTGGCGGCAGATCACCCAGCCCAGGGGCCGCAACGGGGACTCGCGGACGGCCCCTTCCTCCCCCAGCATCTCCCCCTCGGACAGCCGCGGCGGCTTCTTCAAGGCGCGGGAGGCCAAGTTCGAGGACACCAAGCGCCGGTTCTCCGAGGCCATGCAGGAGCCCCTCAGCCGCCTCAGCAAGATCATCGGGGACGAGAACAACGCCTCGCCCAAGCACAAGCCCGGCGCCGGCGCCCACGACGCCCTGCCCAGCCACGGCGGGGACCCTGCCGGCGCGGACGCCAAGGCTTCCCGGGTCAGCCCGGCCAGAGCCGAGGGCGCGGGCAAGCCGAGCCGGAAGAGCCAGCCCAAGGACTGCGTCCCTTGGGGGCACAGGTGGGAGCCGGCCTGGAACGGCCGGTACGAGATCTGCTCCGACGGGGACGTGATCCAGGTGGTGGAGGTGGAGCCGAGCGAGCGCGGCGGCGAGGATGCCCGGTTGCTGCCGGCCCCGGGTGCCGAGCTGCGCCCAGGCCCGGCCTGCAGCGTGGTGCCCTGCCAGACCCTGGCTTTCATCGCCATTGCGGCGTACAGCTACTTCATCCTGCCTCTGCCCTCCTACCTCTCCGGCCTCTGCCTGGGGCTGGCTTGCGGCTTCCTCCTGGGCTTCCTGCTCATCCTGTTCCTGGTGCCGCGGCGTTCCCTGTGCCCGCGCCGGGCGCGGGGCCGGCAAGACCAGCTGCTGCAGCAGCTGGCGAGGAAGCCCCGGGACCCCCACGTGCTCAAGGTGAGGGGGGATGCTCTCGGGGGTGGAGGCTGGAGCAGGTCGGTCTGGCTCTGGGCAGGCGTGACTCCCACGACAGTGCCCCGAAGGGGAACAGGCGCCTGGGTGCTTGCTAGTGCTGCTCCCCCCCGTGGCGCGCAGAGACCCAGGGCTGGGCTGTCTTGTAGGGACCATCTCTAGGTGCTATCATCTTTTAGGAGCCCTATGGAGATGTCACACCCCATGTATCCCTTACACACACCCACATGGTCACGCTGTGCCTTCTTGCACGCACCCCTGTTCTCTAGTGCGGGCCATCACGTGCAATACAGGGGTTCCCTGGAGGGTGGACACGACCCGCCGAGCACCTGTCCCCTTCCAACCCGTCATCCATCCACGCGCTGCAGTAAGTGCAAGTAGCACGTCTGAGCGGGTGCGGAGGACCTGCCTCCCACAGCTTTCGCCTTGCAGAGCTGGATGAACGAGATGCATTTCTACGACCCCGAGATCTACCACCCGCTGCTCACGCACTCCGTGTTCGTGGCGCTGGAGGGCTGCGTCCTGAGGCTCTCCTACCCCAAGACCAACCTCCCGCGCCGAGCCACCTTCGACGAAGAGCTGCTCGACGTGGCCTTCGTCAGCCACCGGAGCTACGACATGAGCAACGCCAAGGTGAGGCTCCGGCAGCATCGCGGGGGGCGGCTGGCACAGGCTGAGCAGAGGCGGGGTGATCCTCCGTTCGGTGTCTCCGTTCTCCGAAGAGGCGTTCCCTCGGCAAGCGAGCCCGTGCGGCTGGATAAGCCGTGGGATGGACGCGCAGCTCCATCTCCAGGCCCAGCCCCGTGGCCGCCGGAGCAAGCTGGGGTCCCCGTGGGGAGGCTCTGTCTAACCGGTCCCCTCGGTGTTGCAGGTCTTTCTCTCCCCGCCGGGCCTGGCTCGGAAGCGGATGTGGAACAAGAAGTATCCCATCTGCATCCTCTTCCCGGAGCACGACGACCCGGATCTCAGAGGCGCCGGCGAGCCCGACGCAGCCCTCCAGAGAGAGGAAGGCCTGCGAAGAACTGCGGTGCCGGGCCCGGATGCAGCCACGAAGCCTCCCGGGGACCCCAGGGAAAGGACCCTGTACCTCTTCGGGAGGACCGGCAGGGACAAGGAGGAGTGGTTCCAGCATCTCGTGGCAGCCTCCTGCAAGGAGGTGCAAAGCCCCAGCGGCAGCGAAGTGCGATCAGGTAAAACCTGCCCGCCGCAGCTCCTTTTGCATCTCTGCCAGCACGGCCGGAGCGAGGGAGGCCTGGGGGGCTCGTGCTGGGAGCGCGGGGGGCTGGCAGCAGTCGGCCTGGCGCTGCACACAGGTAGAGAGATGGATTTAGGTGCTGCAGCCGCTCCGCAGGAGCAGATTTGCTGCCGTTTCACGTGACAGATGACTCTGCCCGTGCATGAGATGCTGCGCACGGAAACGGGGGTGCCGCGTGCTCAGGCAGCAGTGGATGCAGGCCGGGCGCGCGCGCGGTCCCGGATGGCAGACCTCACCACGGGCAGGTCTAGGGTCTGGAAAGGGGGGTGCAGGCGCTGAGGTGCATCGCTGCATGGAGCACAGCTCCTGTTTTTCTCCAGGTCCAAAGGAATTAGAAGCTTTGCAAACGTGCCAGGAGCCCAGGGCATTATCCAGCCTATTATCCAGCCTTGTTATCCAGTCTGTGATCAAAGGAAAACCAGATCGACCTTGATTGGCACGTGCATTCATTTACGATACCAGGCATCATGCGTTAAAACCCCCCCCGGAACAAATGAGGCAAAAGACGCTGTGAAGCGCCTGTCTCTTCAGAGCCCAAAAACAAGGCCAAGCCTTCTGGAGCACCTTGCCGGTACATCCAGTACCGTACTGAAAGTTATTTCCACACCTGAGCTATTGCTCACCTGAGCTGTTACTGTTTTCACCTAGTGTGAAACCGGTCTGTGGGGCTGTGAAGTGCGAGCTGCGTTATCAGGAGGGACTCAGAGACAGCGGAAGAAAGGATAGCTGGATTAGGGGAACATTAATGCTGTTAAAATACTTGCTGAAGTCTAAGCCTGGCCCTGGCTTGCAAATGAGCTCCCGCGCCACTCTGTGCCTCGGTTTCCCTGCCCGCACAAAGGAAATGGCTCGCCAGAGCAGGTGGAGACCAGCGCTTCGAGAGGGAAGGGTGACCCCCCGGCGCCCTGCTCTTCCCCCTGCGCGAGCTCCCCCCGAGCTCTCCTGCTCTGTAAATCTAGGCTCTCGCCCGCGCTGACACCAGCTTTCTCTCTCGTTCAGGGCTTGGACCAGAGCAGCTCTCCAGCCCGCCGGGGAAAGGGGGCGGCAGCAACGGCAGCAGCCGGAGCAGCACGGAGGACATCCCTTCCCTGCTGAAGCCCCAGGATGTCGTGGGGACCATCCGGCAGAAGCTGCTCCTGGATTACGGCGCCTACATGTCTCGCCTGGTGCAGCCGGACGTGGGGCCCAGCCCGCTCCCGAGCCCCTGCGCCAGCTCCGCGGGCAGCCCGGCCCCCAGGAAGGTGAGGCAGCCAACAGCTCCCCGCTTCCAGAAAGCCGCGTGCCCCGGGCAGCAGACGTGGCCGCATTCACCAGCCCGCCGGCCTGGGCACAGACGCCCCAGACACCTTCGTGTGCGGACGAGATCCGCCCCGCAGCCCCACGTCGGCAGGAGAACGGTCCGGCTCCATTCTTTTTGCAGCCCCCCGGCAGGGCTGCTATTCAATCCCCCTCCGTCTGCTCTTCTCCAGACTTGATCAGCCCACCTCCCTCAGCCTCTCCTCAGCAGCCCCCAAACCATTTCCACTGCCCAATGTGTCCACGTGCGTTCTGCAGCGAGGGGCCCACAGCTGGACACAGCACTCCAGATGTGACCTCCCCGGTGCTGAGCTGAGGGCAAGAATCGCGCCCCTCCATCTGCCGGCACCGCTCCTGCCGATGCAGCCCAGGGTGCCGGTCGCCTTCTTGGCACCGCGGGCACGCTGCTGGCTCCGCTTCACGTTTTTGCCCGCTGTCCCCCCGGGTCCTTTTCCGCAGAGCTGCTGCTTTATCCAGTCGGTTCCCGAGCTGCTGTCTTGTGCGATGCCCTGTGCACGCACGCGTCTGGGAGCCCTGCTAACAGGCAGGTCCATCGGGCTCAGCGCAGCCCGCGTGCCCTTTTTGGGGGAGACATAGTGAAATCGCTCGTCCCAGCTGGATTCCCCACTGCCTATTTACTGCCCGCACGGGGCCGTCAGCCTCGGGGTTTGGGCAGCCCACCGGACCGGTGTCGCGTGGTGAATCCGAAGCGCCCTCAGGGTGCTGCCGCCTGAGCTTCGGGAAAGAGAAGGAGCCCTGTTCCTCTCCAGCTTACAGTGGGGGAAACTGAGGCACAACACAAGTGAGCACCGTGTCCCAGGTTTCGCAGGGTAGCAGCACCAGGCAACAGGTTTCGTGGGTCTTCTCTGCCCTCACGCCGGGGACGCGGCCCCGCATGCCCTAAATATAGCCCGTGGCACGCAGAAAGCTACCACCAGCCGCTTCGACCTGCGCGGCTTTTCCTGATCCCTTCTGGGCTCGCCCTTAGCTGCTCGCTAGCGTTTGTCCTCTCTCGCTTGCCCTCAGGTCCCTGGGGACGTGGACGGCAGCAGCGAGAGCTACATGGCCTGGATGAATGCCCTGGCTGGCCGCATTTTCTGGGATTTCCTGCGGGAGAAGTACTGGGCGGACCAGGTGTCCAACAAGATCCAGAAGAAGCTCAGCAAGATCAAGGTGAGAGGCTTCTGCTCCGAGCTGAGCCTTGGGGGTCTCCCTTGTCTTGACAGTCCCGGGTACAAGCGCCCGAAGGGAAAGCCTGGCCCTAGCACAGCGATGGTGCGTGATGCGTCCATCCCGCGGCCGTAAGAGCCAGGCGGGATTTTTACCCGTGCTCTCGGTGGAGTTTTGCTGGCGGTTTCAGTGGGAAGAGGATCTGGCCCTTTACCTACAGCCCATCTTGGAAGATGGATCTGCTGTCCCATGAGCCAGCCGCTCGTACGCACGCTTTCTCAACCCTTGCATTGCTATGAAACCTGGCGGCGATGGCTCCAAGGATAAGGAAAAGGGCTTGCTAGGGACGTTGCAGAGTAGGATGCTTCTGGGCAGGCCTCGTGCCAGCTTTGTGAGTGCTGGGACCCGCTCAGGGCCGGGGACGCCTAAGCTGCACAGCGAGGACGGGGCAGGGAGCCCTGAGCGTAGCAACGTGCCCTGGCCCGGGGACACGGCCAGAGGTGCTCTGAGCCCTGCTCCGGGTGTCACTTTGCATCTTCCATCTGCTCCGAGTCCGTCCATTGTTTGTGTGTTGCCTGGCTTTTCTTTAAAGTTAACCAAGAACGGCCCCTGGGGCTGTGCAGCGACTCTGCTCCAGCCCGACAGAGGCAGGTGTTTTGGTTTAAAGACCAGCCCCGGCCTGAAGTGAGCGGGACCGAGCCCCCGACACACACACAAGGCTCAGGGTTAGGAAAGCCCAACAGTGCCAGGCTGGCACCTGGGATAATGCTTGCCGCCGGTCCCTGCCTCAGCCGTGAGAACCAGCTTCCCTGCCGCATCTTCGTGGAGGTCCGATTGCCGTCACCTCCACCTTGCGTCTGCTCCCTCCTAGCTCCCGTACTTCATGAACGAGCTGGCGCTCACCGAGCTGGACATGGGGACGTCCATCCCCCTGGTTCTCAGTGCTGCCAACCCCACCATCGACCGCCGAGGTAAGGGGTCCTGCCGTGCCCCCGCACTTATACCATGGCTGCGCGTGAGACCCCCAGATGCACGGCCCTGCAGGGAGGGCTCCTTGCCTGGGCCAGAAATAGGGCATGGAGGTTACAGCCTGGAAACGAGACCCAGAAATTCGCTCCTTAACGCCCCCCTTCTGCATTGGACCCCCGTTGTCTCCATTAATCCCCCCTCGGGGAGCTCTCTGCCCCCTGGCATTCGTTGGATACCAGTGGGTGAATTCCCCCATCCGTGCCACGCAGGAGCGGGGACCCTGAATGGGCGCGGGCGACCCCCGTGAGCGCGGCGCCCCGGCTTCTCTCGCAGGCCTCAAGCTAGAGACGCACGCAGTCCCACGGGGCACGTTCCCCGTTTCACAGGGGAACTGGGGCCCTGCAGGTGGAAGGACTTGCCCGAGGCCACGTGGAGGGTCCGTGGCAGGGAACGTCTTCCGAGTCCCTGGCGCTGGCCTGTGTGCAATGGAGGCAGCAAAGCCGCCCGTCAGCAGCGTGGGGGTGGCCGAGCGGCCCCGACGAGGCGCCCCAAGGCTACAGATTCAGCAGGCGGTAGATGATGGTCTGGAGGCGCCTCCGTGGCCTCTTGCGAAAGGGGTCTAAACCTGCGTCGCGGCCGGCTGGCGTCACCGCTGCTGGCGGAGCGGCCGAGAGGCTGAATCAGCTAGGAGTAGGCAGGGGATCCGGCGGAGGCAGAGGGGATTACAGCTTCTCCGGAGCGCCGTTCCCCCCCAGCTCGCCGCAGCACTGCGTGTCCTGATCCCCGTGCCGCAGTGGGGGGAAACTGAGGCACGGGGTGGCACTCGTGCATCTCTGTCCGCTAGGCCACACGGGGCTTCCCCCCCCGGCCCTGCAGCCCCTCCTGGCACGTACCGGCGGGTTTCGGCAGTGCACCCTGCTCCCCCCGACCCCAGCCCCACGGTCACGTGTGCCCCCTCCTCTCCGCAGGGCTCTGGGTGGATCTGGAAGTCACCTACAGCGGGGCCTTGCAGATGACCCTGGAGACCAAGATGAACCTGTGCAAGCTGGGGAAGGAGGCGCTGGCCGAGGAGAGCGGGCAGGCGGACCCCGGCGGGGAGCGGTAAGATCCTGGCCCCCGTCAGGGGCGCTCACCCCGCACGCAGGGGCACTGGGGTGCAGGCCGGGGTATCGGGAACCCCACCTGTGGTATCAAGCCCCACCGCTGCAATGAGTTTCCATCGGGCTCGTGGCTCTTCTCCTGACTGCCCTGGTCTCGCTCAGCCCTCGAGGACCCTGCGTGGCTTTCTCATCCAGGCGGGCTCCCCGGACCTGTTGGGCAGGCGGCCTGGCACTGCCGAGAGGGCTCAGCCCCTGCTCTCGGCACGCTGCCTTCTCGCCGGAGGGAGCGTCTTAGAGAGGAGCTGATAATCCAAGGCTGAGGGGAGGAATTGCGGGGCCAGCCAGCCAGCACTGGGCCAGAAGGGAGGACCCCCTGTTTGGGGGCTGGGATGGGGCCAGCTGTGCCCGGCCCCCTCCAGCTGTCTGAACAAGGCAGCAGCAGCAGCTGGGAACCTGATCCTAGGAAGAGAAGCTGCAGCAGGAACGGGGAGATTCGTGTCACAACCAGCCGCTCAGCAGCTCACGCCCCAGCTTATTGTCCTGCCCGGCTTATGCTTGGAGTCAGCCGCCGGCTGGCCACCGCTTAATCATCCCTCAGCGATGGGAACAGAAACCGCTCCCCACATGCGATGTGGGCGGGCATCCGAGCAAAGCTTTCTGTCTGCAGCTGCAAGCGCTCTCATCTCCTACTGTCGCCAACATGCAGCACCCAGGCATTGCTGGGCATCCCGTGCAGCGCCCGGACATTGCTGGGCATCCCGTGCAGCACCCAGCCCAGGCATTGCTGGGCATCCCGTGCAGCACCCAGCCCAGCCGTTGCTGGGCATCCCGTGCAGCGCCCAG
>JAGPOW010002202.1:9835734-9889955 GCA_030014935.1 Caiman crocodilus
AGTAGAAAATGTTAGTGCCCTTTAGTGGTTTCCCTGGCACCAGCATAATGCCTGGCCCTAGCAGGCTGACAGGAGCTTGGATCAGCTGGTAGAAGTATTTTGGTGTACCAAGTCACACATGTGCCTCCCTTCCATGGAAAGCCACTTGTGCTTTTGAACATGTGTTTGCTTATATCTGCTGGGGAATGGGGAAAAACCTCAAAGTGAAAAGCAGCACTTGCAACTTTGAAGTTAATCATAGTTTAAGCTCTTATAAGCTCTCACAGGGAGAGAAGGAGTCTCTATACATCAAGTGTAGTCAAGTATTCACCATCCTTGCTCTATACTCCCAAGGCAGCCTAGAACTGCACTGCTATGAAAGGATTAAAACCTTTAATAATGAAGCCTATTTATTGCACTCACTTTGGCCATTTTATTTCAATGTATATAATGGAGCAGTTCCCAGACTAACAGATTACCTACCACCAATTCAAAATGATACAGCCTTAGGTACCACCAGCAAATTTTTGTTGTAACAAATGTAATTTTATAACATGTACTACTGACAGGTGACTGTACCACTGGTGGTACCTGTACCTGGTTCACTTTTCACTTTATTTTCTTGTACAAAAACATGTTAAGTTGTTGCCACAGCAGCTGCCTGGGTTCTCTGCACTGAGACCCTGGTGTGGGTCTTGGCAAGATGATCAGTGAACTCCTGCAATGAACAAAACATGGTTCTTAATTCAAACACAGATGACTTTATTACCAGTTGGGAATTAACATGTCATGTTTTAACCAGTAAGATCAACTCTTTTTCCTATTGGCACTAGACAATCAGGCAACAGCTATGGCTATGCAAGCTTCCTTTCACTCCTCTCTCACAAGGCAGTTGCCAGCCTGCTCCAGAGCACTGACTGGTGCTAGTAACAGATTCTGAACTGGTAGCATTTGCAGGCAAAGGGGTTTAACAACTAATACTTTCTCAGTGGAAAGGCAAGACTCACATGGCCCCTGCACTAGGTTTGAAATCACTATTGCTAGCAAAGTCCTTCTATAGAACTTCATGCAACAGGCTCCAAGTTGTGCACACAAAATAAACAAACAAACCAGACATCAGGTACTATGCATTACAAAGCAGCCGCCTAAAGGCCTCAGAGCAAGGAAAACAACCTACTGCATGACAGAGTCAAACCAAACCAGAGAAACAAGTGTTGAGTTTGAAAAGGAGCAGGGAGACCATTATCACAAGGTCCCACTGCCGTGCATATGAAACTCATTTCCTTTCTCTCTCCAATAACGACAGTTGCACCATTGCAGACAGACGCAACTGAGCAGAGCTGAGAGAGCTTTAAACTGAACGAAAAGGGAAGAAAAAGGGCATCTTACTGGGCAGCACCTGGAATATTTGGTACAAGAGATTTAAGTATTTCTCCCAAGGACCAATTTATGTTCTGCAGTCTGGCAGCATGCAGTCTTGATTTCCCATTTGTCCAGGAAAGCATTTTCCAAATTAATTAGCAAAAGTATTAGTGCCTAAATGGATGGTTTAGTCACACACTGAGACTAACTGCATCAGAAGGGTAACAAAATGACCAGAAGTCCAGCTGACTAGTGCAGAGCCGATAGCATCAAACTTACCGAAGTTGCCCAACGTGGCAGTACAGCCCCTGGCTGAGGTGTAGCAATCATCAATCCCAGCCATCATCAGCAGCTTCTTGGGAACTGGAGCTGATACAATCCCTGTCCCACGGGGTGCTGGGATCAGACGCACCAACACAGACCCACAGCGGCCTGTCACCTAGTCCAAGAGAAGAGGGGATTAACAACAAAATATATATGCGTTCACACTTGAAAGCGCAGCACAGGACTACAGGATAAAGCCAACCAAGCCTTACCTTGCAGGGTACAGTATGGGGCTTGCCGATCTTGTTACCCCAATAGCCTCGTCGCACTGGTACAATGGATAGCTTAGCCAGGATGATTGCCCCGCGAATAGCAGTGGCAACTTCCTTGGAGCACTTGACACCGAGACCAACATGCCCATTGTAGTCACCAATAGCAACAAAAGCCTAAAATAAAGAAAACCAAACCTTCAGTAGGGCTAAGGCACTCTTACACACACAGCCTCCCTTTCACCACATCAGAAAGGATCCTGCCACAGTGCAAGGGAACACAACTGCACCACAGCCCAGAAATGAAGTGTGCCTCTAAGGCCCCATCCTGACAGGGATATTCCAGCTCTGTTCTCTGTACTGCCTCACATACAGCAAAGCCAGCATCACTCCCCACTACAGCCAGGTAGAAGCAAAAGCAACTCCAGTTAAAGCTTGCACTAAAGGAGAGCTGGGCCCTGAAGATCCAGCTATTCTTGTTCCTGGTCCAAGGGCAGCCCTGCATGAATGAGAAAATGGGTCACCCAAGGCCCTCCTGAAGCCACAACCACTGAACACTTCTGTAGGCATTATAAATTACTCCCACTAGATTCACACCTCCACATGCTGTGAAGGTTGTATCTGCACCTTTATGGAAGGAATGGATTCTTTACCATCCCAACACAGCACCCCAGGAACATCACCATCACAACATACCCTAACAGCAACAATTGAACGGAGACAGGTACTGCTCTGGAAACATCACCTTGAACCTGGTACGCTGACCAGCCCGGGTCTGTTTCTGGACAGGCATGATCTTCAGAACCTCATCCTTCAGGGAAGATCCCAGGAAGAAGTCGATGATCTCTGACTCCTGCAGAAATCAAAGTAAATTAGTCCGTCACAGCAGAACACAAGAAGCACCAGGCTGAGTCAGCCCAGCATCCGGTGGAGGTCTCAAGAGCGATCTATCCCTGAATCCACATTTCAGAAGTCAATACCCCACACTGCATCCACTGTGACTGGTTTAGAGACGCCAGAGGAAACCTTTCTGTTCAATAGCAAACACAACTATCACCCACACATTCATCCAGCCCCTTTCTGAGCCCACCTATGCCATCTGCCTCCACCACCTGCTGTGGCAATGAATTAACTACACACCACATGAAGATGCACTCTCTCATTAGCTTTATAAGCCTGTCACCTTTTAATTTCTGTGGTTGACCCCTGTTCTAGTATTTGGGCCCTAGGAACAATTCCCTGATCATTTGGTCTAACCCCGCCATGATTTTATAATCTTTATCACCACAAAGCTTTACCAGATCCCCCTCACCCATCTCCTTTCAACTAGGGAGCCCTGGCTTTTTATGGTCTTTCCTGGCATGGCAGCTTCTCCATGACCCTGGGGTACACAGGACTACAACTGGACAAATTTAGGATACAGGATAGTAATCTGATGGTCTAAAGATGAACCTCTTCCAATAAAGCCAGCCAGCCACCAAGGTACTGGATACCTACATAATCTTTTGCAATAAATACTGTTTTTAAATATTCAAAAAGTATCATGCATTTTGAAAAGCATAATGCAACCCACATTTACATGAGCACACTTCACCTGGTTCCTTTAAAACAACATCTGCTGCATTAAATCACCCACTGGACTACTTTATGCTACCTCAAGCAGCACATTAAATAAAGGAAAATGAAACAGTGCATTTGGGGCCCTTGGTTAAGGGTAGCTAGTAACAACCAACCCCGAAAGCCGACTCCAGGATGAACATTTCGTAATATAACACCCATTCGTTTTGCAGACCAGCATATGGCACAGGAGTTCAAATGCTCAGCGTCTACCCAGTCACACCCCCTTACCTTGATGGGAAGGGAGAAGAGATAAATCTCTTCAAGAGACTTGATTTTCATATCCTTGACCAGGCGGCCGAGCTTGGTGACAGGAATCCACTGTAAAAAGAACATCCAAAGTCACAGACAATACGGGGTTAGGAAAGGAGCTCGGGTCTCCTCTAGCACAGCCCCCTGCTCCAAGCAGGACCAGCCCAGCTATCGTCCCAGCCGAGGCTTTGTCTAGCCACGTCTTCAAGACCTGCAAGCATGGAGATGCCACCACCTCTGGGTCACCTGCTCTAGGGTCTCACCACCCTTGTAGTGATAAAGCTCCCTAATATCCAACCTCAACTCCCCTCGCTGCAGCCTGAGCCCATTGCCACCTGCCCCACTGAGACCAGCCCAGCTCCCCCCTCTCCGCAGCCCCCCGCCAGGGAGGTGAAGGCTGCTGTTCGATGCCCCTCGCTCTGCTCCTCGGCACGAGTACCAGCCGTCAAAAGCCGGCTCCCACTTCACTATCCCCCGTCCCCGGAGACTGCGGGCTTCACCCTTCCCTGCCCCGGCTTGTCCCAGCCCCTCCCCACCAAAGGCGCACTTACTTCTTTCTCCTCCGCTTTGCCCCGGGCTCCGCGGCCCCGGCCCCGGCCCCTGCCGCGGCCTCGCCCGCGCCCCCGGAGGCCGCTGCCGAAGCCGCCCCGGAAGCCGCCTCGCGCCGCTGCCGCCGCTGCGGCCGGGCCTGCCGCTGCACCGGCGTCGTCCGCCATTTGCTGCGGGGAGAAGCACGCGGGCGGTGAGCGCAGCCGCCCCGAATCGCGCCCCGCCGCAGCGGCGAGGCCCCGCGGGAACCCGCCCGGCCCGCCCCGAGCCCGCCCGGCCCATCGCGCCGCCCGATGGCGGCGGATGTGCTCCCCGCCCGGGTACCGCCACAGCCGCTTACGTGAGCGTTTTAGAGTAGAAGGCCGCAGCCTTCCGAGCCCGGAATTTATAGCCAGCGAGATCTCGCGAGAGCAGCGGGACCCCGCGCCCTGCATGAGTCAGACGGCGCCCAGGAGCGGGTCGCCGCCTCACTATACAGGGCGCATGCGCAGAGAGGCGGGGCCCCTGTATCGAGCGTGCGTTAGGAGCGGGCGTATGGAAGGCGGGGGAGAGGAGAGAAGCGGGGGTGCGGGGTAGGTGGCGCGTTGTTCGTTTGTAGGGTTTAGTGCTGTTTGGGGGCGGGCACGTAGCTCAAAAAAGCAGAAAGCTGCAGGCTTTTATATTTTTTGCATCTATCTATATACGCGCATACTAAAACAAACGCTAAGAGAAGTAAGAGCGCAGGGCCTGCTGAGGGGAAGGAGTCGGGTTGCGTTGGCTCCCGGGTGAGCAGGCCCAAGACGGGGGGATGGGAGGAGAGCGGGGATCTGCGGGGGGAGGCCGCGGGCGAGAGCAGCTGGTCGCCCTCCAATTGTCCACCCCTGAAATAGAGGCGAAGGTGGCGTGGCTTTAGCTGGGGAAAGCGCTGCAAGAACATGGGCGCCATGGAGAAAGATCAAGACAAAGGTGGGATCCGGGCTGGTGCTGGGGAAGCCTGGGGAGGTGGTGAGGGTTGGGCTGCCCGAGCCGTGCCGTGCCCGCAGGGCGTGGGGGTGCTTGGGGGTGGGCGGCCCTGTCCGCGTCAGCGCCACGTGCAGAGTGAAAGGCCGCAGGGCCCAGACCGCGCGGAGCTCTGGCGCAGGAACTTGTGCGGGGAAAAGGGACGCGCTTTTAAAGCCTGCCCCAAATGCTTCGTCAGCGTGTCGAAGAGCAGAGAGGTGGCTGCCGTGGTCCTGACCTTCGGAGCAGCAATAGGGAGCAAGGGGGCAGAGGAGAAAAGGAAGAGCCCCTGAAGAGGAGGCGTGGGACGGAGACCTGCAAGTTGAGTGGGGTCGTCGCAGGACTCGGTGCTCGCCTGTGAGAGAATGGCCTTGGACAAATCCTGCAAAAGAGGTAGGTAAGAGCGCAGGGGGCTGGGGGAGGCGACTACACGTGGGTTACTTTGGGGGCATCTGCAGCCCCCTTCCTCCGGCTGTCTCCTGCTGGTCCTTGCCTGCTCTGCCTAAGTCCCATCCGCAGAACCAGGGTGCTGATGTGACTTCAAAGTGTTGGCTTGCAAATAATATTTAGAGGCCTGTTTGCGGGGGGGATTGGCTTATAGATATAATAGATGCATGCATTATAGGGGTTCAAGATGGGTAGCAGGGGCTAATTGATTTGTAAGTGTGGGTCTGATATGCACAGCCTCTCTGTTGCCCAAAACCGGCTGAGTCCCAGGTCTGGGGGAACAGACCACATTAGGAGACGGCCTGGAAGGCTATGTGGACGTGTGACCACAGAGATGGTCAAGCACAGAGCGCCACAGGTGAAGAAGCATCAAGGGGGAAGGACAATAAAAAAAGACTTGAGATTTAACACCGGGTCACCCCTTCTCTTCCTGTCTCCCTCCATAAGAGGTCCCCATTGCCACCATGGACCGAGGGCATGCACCAGGCCGTCTCCTGCACCTCACTGGCCGGGGGGCTGTGGGCCTCGGCATCCCACCTGCAGACTGCTGATGCCTAAGAGAGCCTCGGTGGAGCCTGTGTCCTGACCAGATGTACTTGGACTCTGACCGCCCTAGGATTGGTAAATCTAGAATTGTTCGATTGTTTGCATTGCTGTTTTTCTGTCATCGCGCTGGATCGATAAACTTGCCTGCTATCTCCTGGCAGGTGGTGTGGTCGGCCTGAGGGTTGCGTTCGCCTGGAGCAAAGGTATAGAGGGGCTGGGCCCAAATCCAGTGCCAACAAAGGTAGTCTGCCCACCCTCTGTAGTGGGCACATGGCATGAGGACCACAGCTCCCAGCATGGATTGCAGTAGGCTCTTCATGGCACGATGGGGAAGGCTGCTGCAGGGCATGCTGGGAGTTGTAGTCAGCCCCCCCTCGTGTGCCTGTAGTGCAAGTGGGTTTGCTCCCCAACTGACTCAGTTGTGAGCAGGGGACTGACTTGAGGCTGCTGTCCCTGGGCTGCATGCCTGTCCCCTCCTCTGTGTGCTTGGTAGTGGGGAGAGAAGCTCTGGGGTGAAACCCTCAGATCTAGAGGGTGTGAGGTCTCTGGCACAGTCTGAAAATCACCTGTGGCCTTCTCCAGTGGCCTCTGGTGAGATAACAGTGCCAACAGCAAAGGGAGCGTTTAGCTTATTGCCCACAAGCCTTGCATGTGGGGAATGAAACCCGTGCTCCTATAACTCTTGTATGTGAGGTGGGCAGCCTGGGGGCACAGCTGGGGGACTCCTTTGCAGAGGAGGGTGTTTAAAATGCTGACATAACATGTCCCTTGCAAACGCTTGCTTCTCTTCCAGTGGCAACACTCGGCAACCCCGTGGAACTGGGGCGTGAAGGCTACTGAGCAACCTGAACAAGGACGAAGAGCGGATGTTGTGATCTGCAGATGTTAATTCATCAAGGAGAAACTTGGGAGAGGTTGCTTCGTGTCAAGGCATTCTGCATTAAATACTTCTTTTGAGAGAAGAAACCCTTATTCTTTAGCTGTTAGCTGTATGTGAGGAGACTGAACATGTCACTTCCATGAGTGAGGACTGTCAGGGCAGACTCGAGTTGTATTGACATGTGTGTAGGTCCCTGATGGATGATGGGCTTTCTTGAGTCTTTAAACTAATAAAGCCTGCTCTACAATAAGTGAAATGCTGCAGCGAAGTGAAGTGGCTTGCCCCAAGGTCACAGCAGAGTAATGGGAGGACCAGAAAAAGCATCCAGGTCCCCTCTTTATGGCTGCTTGGTTCCTGTTCCTTCCCCAACAGGAAAGATTTAAGTGGATGGAAGGGGGAAGGATACCATGGGGAGGTAGCATGAAACTGGGGGGTATATAATGTCAAGCGTGTGCCCTTGGCTGAGCTCCAAGTACTGCTCTTGTGGCAGTGATAAGGCCCAAAGGTGCACCTGGCTGGAGTGGGACAGGTAGAGATGGAGGAAAATTCATCTCTTCTGCATCTGACGCTCAACTGCTACTTGTAAAAAGAGTAAGGAGAAACTCACCAGGCAAAGAAATGTTACCCTAATATAGGTTAATGGCCATCCTCTAGTCAAGGGGTTTTTTTTCTTTTAAAAAAAAAAAGTAAAAGCCAGAGCAAGTTGATGGGTTTGCCAGCTGATGAATCTTTGTAATCGCATATATACGATTCCTCGTGTTCACAAGCATTTCCTATGTAGTTTTCCAGGGACAGTAATCACAAATAATGCAGCTGTGCTGTTTGGCTGTCTGGTGCAATAAAACATCTGTGTATTGAGTGCTGGCTCTTGTGGCTTTGAGACTTCGCTCCACAGCATCTGCAGAGGCACGGACCTGTCCCCCGCTATCCCTTCATGGCTGTTCTTAATGTCTCTGCAAAACGGGTGGCAAACCGCACTTGAATCCTTGTTGGCGCTCTTTGTTATCCGATTTTAATTTTATGAACTAGAAAGCAGATGACTGTTTGCACTTGTAAGAGGCGAGACAGCCGTAGGTTAGCTTTCTTTTCTTTTTTGTTGTGCTCGTGGATACCCGTGCAGGGAGCAAACAATGCGTGGGCCCCTGAGCGTTGCCCCAGACGGGGCCAGTGCCTATAGCCAGCTGCATGTGTGACTCTTCCTGGTTTTCCCAGCAAGGCCTGTTTGCTGGAGCCAATGCGGGGGGCTAGCTCCCCTCCTCTCCTGGGTGAAGCTGACCTGGAAGCTCTGAGCAGGGAGTTAAAAAAAAGGCTATCTATTTTAATTGTTTCCCAGCTCTGCTGCATCCCTCTCTCCGCCATGGTGCCAGCATTTAATCTGTTCTAGTGGGAGGCCTGAGCCCCTCACCCCTGTGCGCCCACCCCAGAACTGGCAGCCCTCCTTCCCCATTGCCCACACTCAAGATGGCGGACTCTGCCGTTCCAGCCCGTTTCCAAGATGGCGCCACCGCAGCTCTTTGAAGGTGCGCGTCATCCGGGAGCGCCGGGAGTGGAGCGCGCCGGAAGTGGTGCGCACGTGGTGCATGGGCAGGCGAGCGGCTAGCGGGGCGGCATGGCGGCGGGGAGCGCGCCCGTGCGCTTCAAGACCAAGTGAGGAGCGGGGCTGGGGGGGAGCCCAGCCCAGCCCAGCCCGCGGCACCCCCTGAGGAAGGGGGCAGCGGCAGCGATTCACCTGCCCACTGCCACCCAGCCCCGAGCTGTGCGAGTGGATAGGGGCCAGGCCACGTCCCTGCGATGGGGGAAAGCTGCCCCCTCCACCGCAACTGCCTCGTGTGCTAGACCGGCGCCAGTCCCGGGTTTGGGCCAGGCACTGCCCGGCCAGCCACAAAGGTTGAGCACCACCACTCCACAGCATCCCCCTGGCTTTCCTGGTGGGGTGGGAAAGCCGCAGTGATTTAATACAGAACGAGCTCCTCGCTGCGGAGCTTGGCCGGGTTTCTCCAAATGAGCCGCTGCTGGATGTGCCGCTGCCTCCCGAGGGCACGTTTGTCATGTTGGCCACTGCCATTTGTAGCAAGGGAAAAGAAACACTCTGGAGGATCTGCCACGCTGGAGTCAGCCCTGTTGAAAGCAATGCCAAGCTGGGAGCAGCTGGAGTCGGGTAGTGCCCGAATCTCCTGGCTTCGCAAGCTGGAAACGGAGATTTATCGAGGAAAAGCAGTCATGGGACCTGACAGTTGCACTGAAGCATTTTACAAGGATTTCAGCTGCTCGGACGTGTCTTGGGCAATGCGTTATCTTTCCAGAAATACAAAACTCTGAAACTCTTGATTCAGAAGCGATACCTTTTTGTTAAACCAGCTGAAAAATAGCAGTTACATTTCCAGACAAGGTTCTTTGGGTAAATCTGATATCTGCTGTTAGACCAACTCAAATAGTTGGTAAAAATTTCTTCTTTGCAAGCTTTCGGGTGCAACCACCCTTCGCCAGGTTGAAGAAGCAGCTGCAGTTGTTGTGTCAGGTGCTTCCTCAGCCTATTCATACCCAACAGCTTGCAAAGAAGAATTTTTCCAGCTAAGTTGTTGGGAAATGGGCTGAGGAAGCATCTGACACACCAACTGCAGCCGCTTCCTCAACCTGACGAAGGGTATTTGTACCCGAAAGCTTGCAAAGAAGAATTTTTTCCAACTATTTGAGTTGGTCCAGTAAAGACGGGGTTTACCGAAAAAAACCTTGTCTGCCTGTGTCCTTGGACCAGCTCAGCTACAACCTACACACCTAACAAAGGGTGTTTGTACCCAAAAGCTTGCGAAGAATTTTTCCAGCTGAGCTGGTGTGATGAAAGAGATCGGATTTACCTAAAGAACCTGGTCTGCCTGCGTCCTCAGACCAACGCGGCTACAACCTGTACTCCTGTAATCAAATTTCCACGCACTTTTGCTTGGCCCTTTTCTTTCATTCCCTGACTTTTTCCTCCGTACTGTCATTACATCAAGTTCAGTCTAGCAAGACGCACGGGTGCAGTGTTTGTGCACTTAAAGAATTATCCTGGTGTGTTGGTTTGCAAATGAGGTAGACAAAGTGTTTTAACTGTTACTTTACTTGTATTTCTGTTTCTCCTTTCAGCTATGCTGTGTCGAGGAAAATTGAGCCTTTCTACAAAGGAGGGAAAATTCAGGTACTGCCAAACCCCACCTTCCTTTGTTGAAATGCTGGAGGCAGAGATTAATGACAAGGTGTCGCTGCTAATGTTTTCTAAAAGCAAAGTCAGTTATTTTTCTGGTTCCGTAGACATTTGTGCCTTTTCCTCCCCAGATAAGCAGAGATGGAAACTATATGTTTTGCCCTTGCGGAACCAAGCTGAATGTAATGGAGATAGCAACAGGAGCTGTGGTTCACAGCATCGAGCAGGTGAGAGACGCAAATTAAACTAAAGTTTACTCAACAGTTTTTTTTCAAATGATTTTTGAGGGATGTCTTTATTTCTGTGCTGTTTTTTAAACCTGTGGGGGCTAGCTTTTTCAGCAGACACGCCAAAAATTAGCCCCACACTCTCACTGAGTGCCATTCATCCCCTTCCCTGGCCTGGTCTGCCGCTCTGCTTTCTGCTTCCTGCCCTCTGTGCTGCTTGTCTTTTCCCCAGTTTGCCATGTGCCTCAGGTTGGCCACCACCGTTCCGAAGACACCGGCAGTGAAAATTTAGGAGAATAAAGAGCAAGAAATCTGCAACCAGAAAAATACATTATTTGCTCACCATGTCCTTAGCTATGGTGTGATTTGAAAACATTGCCATAGTATAAACCTTGCTAGAAGATTGCGGATTCGATTTTGTATCACAGCATAGAGAGGATCTCTTTCATCAGTGGAAAGAAGCAGCTTCTGCATTTCCCTGGATAAGCAGCCTTTGCACATGGCATGCAAGGAAATAGATTTTTTCCTGGACTTTTGTGCTTCGTTCAAGTTTCTCTTAAACGACTCGCTCTCCCACCTGTCCAGGTGCGATCCTTGTAGTCTTGATCCGTTCGTTATTCCTCAGCATCAAGAACTGGATTTAGTCCCAGATTCCAGATGCCTCTATAATGACGCTGCTGAGAGTTGCTTGAGAATATATACTCGTTATCACATCCCCCTGGTCAAAGCAGGCAACATATCTGCACACGCACTCTGGAAATGTGGGGCTTTTGGGGGCCAACTAAAACAAAGTTTGCGCTCGTCAATGATGTAAGTTAAATGGAAGCTGTGAATAGCTTCCCAGAAACATGATGGGTTTACATTCCCCAGCCAGGCGAATGCATCCACAGGTGGGAGTCGCTCCTTCAGCAGGTTTATATTCTGACTTCCTTGTGACCCTCCTGGAGCTTCTCCCACTGGAAGTTACACAGTGAAATGCATCTTCAGCGAGTACAGGAAGCTGTAGATATAAATTAGTGTTTACATTGCCAGTAAGAAAAGTAGGATCAGATATTCTGCAGATGATGCAAGTGTCTTTCCTTGTTATAGGAAGATCAAGAGGACATTACATCGTTCGTTCTTAGTCCTGATGATGAGGTACGTGACAAGTTACACTTCCTCCTAATTTCTCTTTCCAACTTACAAAGCATACATGCATTGCAGGCGTGCTTAGGTGTTTACTGTTGCCTCTGATCAGTGGTTCTGACAGCATGCCGGTTGCTTCTGAACACACTTGTAACGCACTCTGTCAGTGGCATTACACAATTGCATTTCTGTCCATCACATTACAGCGTGCTTTTATTTTTGTATGAATCGACATTATTACAACAAAAGCAAAACGTATAGCAGAGAGAAATAAATTGGCGTCAGAACTGGGTTCTTTTGGTAACTGAAAATTCTAGGGTTTGGC
This sequence comes from Caiman crocodilus, assembly GCA_030014935.1. NCBI lineage: Eukaryota > Metazoa > Chordata > Crocodylia > Alligatoridae > Caiman > Caiman crocodilus. Next base: position 9,847,736 of record JAGPOW010002202.1, read on the forward strand.
CTGATTCCAGGTCATCTAAAACTTGCTGTGAGCCTAAAAATACAGTCCTAGTCTGCACTAGCTAATTGAGTTTCTATTTCTTGCTGCCTGGTTTTGTTGTCACCAGATCCTCGTGACGGGAAGCCGAGCGTTGCTGTTAAAACAGTGGGATTGGCGAGAGAACAAGTGTACGCGCACGTGGAAAGCAATGCATGTGGCACCAGTAGCCAGCATGACCTTCGATTCCACTTCAACATTGTTAGCTACAGGTACAACCTTATTTAATGTTGCATGGTGAAGAAGTCTGTGTATTTGGGTATACTAGGCTTATTCAGGACAACATAAGATAGAGATGCCTTGATGTTTGTAAGAAATCAGAAGAGAAACAGGTAGTTTCTCAAGACTTTGCTTTCATCAAGAATCATGTAATGAGGTCCGCAGAGAGAACGTATTAAATAAATGTTCTATATTTGTAATACGTACTTAAAGTAGCAGCTTGGTCTGAGGGTCTGTGCACCGAACTGGGGGTCAGGAATTCCTGAGCTGAGACGTCAGCTACAGGGCTTGCTCCCTGCAGGGCTATTGCCAAGTCATTTCACTTCTGTCTACCTCACTCCTCAGCTGTGAGTACTGAATAAATTACCCACCTGTTGCAATTTGAATGAGTTACTTTTGCAAAACCTTCAGGTTTAGGAAGTCCTCCATGGTTATTGCTATGATTAGTCATTCTCTCTCTCTCTCACTTCTGTAACCTGTGAAACTCGGATACAGGTTCTGATGCGCTTACCCCACTTCCTTTCTCCTGTCTTGTCTTCTCCCAGGAGGCTGCGACAGCACCATCAAGATCTGGGATGTGATCAAACAGTACTGCACACACAACCTGAAAGGATCAGCGGGGGTTGTACAGTAAGGAGAAATTCCTCTTATTCTCACCTTTCAGTTAAGGAAATGAGTGGAGACCATGTCACCAGAGCATGACATTTCACCCAGGAGGCCTGTTTAAAATAAGGAATTGCAGCTTGCAGATAGGAGTTTGTGAGTGAGATTCCTGAAACTCTGGTTAATAAAGGATAACCTGATTTAGAGAACTTTTGAGTTGGGGATGATGATAGGGAGCACCATGGTTTCTTCTAGAGATAACACGTGAAAACATCCCACAGAGCATTTCTTAATAGCAAGGATGTCAGCCGTGGCATCCTGGCTGAATTACAACGCTTAACGCTGTTCTTCCCAGAGTCCTGTGGTTGTTGCGTTGGGCAGACGAGATAGGGAAGTGTATGATGTCATTAAAGAGTTTTGTAGACGTAAACTGAGATGCTGGCAATTGAGAGGCATAAGGCAAGCACAGACCTTAGGTATCTTTCTCTGATGAACCAGGTGTGTACGGCGGATATCCTGCAGAGGAAATAGGATCTTAGATTCGGTGCAGCTAACATAAGTGAACTTTCTGGGCAGGCCGCACACTAACTACCACTGCAGGATGGTCTGTGCCTGCTCTGTGCGAGTGTGTCTGTCTCTCTCCTCTCTCTGTTCAGTGTTGTTGAGTTCCACCCCGACATCTCCCGGTTGCAGCTGTTCTCCTCTTCCATGGACTATAAGATCCGGATCTGGAACCTGACTTCTAGCAAGGTCATTGCCATGCTTGATGGCCATTACAGCGCTATCACTTCTCTTACTTTTGCTGCAGATGGGAATACGCTCATCAGGTAACATGGTTAAGGGCGCAGCCTGCCTCTTCCACTTACCTCCCTGTTGCCAAGAAACACACAGCATGCCTGTACTGTGCATGAGAGCAGAGGACTGACAATGCTGCCTGTTCGGTCTCAGGTGGCGACATTAGAGGAGAGACCTGGGGTCTGGGTTTCGCTTTACCATTCTTTGTGACTCGCTTTCTGTGTCTGTAAAACAGACAACACTGAACCGGCTCACAGACCTCGTCTTTTATGGGTCTGACCTAGAGAAGTGTCGAGTCCTCACAACTCCGGCTCTGGAATTGCACATTGGTCAGATGGGGCTGCTAGTGAAAATGCTTTTATCAACTCTGTTGCAGTTCAGGCCGTGATAAAATCTGCATGGTATGGGACCTGAAGACAAGAACAGCCAAGAGGACTATCCCTGTGTATGAGGTGAGATTACTCTGAAAGACTTTTTCTATCTCAATGGAGCACCACCTCCAAGCAGGAGAAAAGAGGGCCTGCCTCAAGACTCAGTAGTTAGACAGGCTCTCACATTTAACTTTCCCGTTGCTGCGTATGTATGCTTTCTGGCTGGGGGGCTCAGGATCTGGGAAGGGGATAGGAAGCAGATAAATATTTATACAACTACTGGGACTTCTAGGAAACTGGTCCAAATACAGCCCAAGTTGCAATCCAAGCCTGGACGCTGCTACATAAGAGGGTTGCTCCTGTTCTGGATCCTGGAGGTCCTGACATTGCACATCAAGTGTCTTCTGGTTGGGTGTGAGGCCACCTTTCCAGCATCCCTCCTGTGCCATTTATTCTCCCCTCGTTGTTTGGTGTCATGGAGCAATTAGCACTCACCTGTACCATCTGCTGTTCAAGTCCTGAGGGTGAAAAGGGACGTCACCCTTTATGGAGCCAAGGCTGGCTTTTTTTTCCTGCATTACTGTTTCCCATGCTCCTGTACAGTCCAGCGTGGGTGCAGTTGGAAGGGAAAGCTCAGCCGGATAACAAAAATAGCTTTCCATAAAATTCTCACATTTTGCTGAGAAGGAATTGGATCCAGGGCTCCCAGCCAGCACGTCATGGCCTGTTGAATCACTCCTAGAGCGTGGAAGCTGCAGTCCTGTTACCTGAGGATGGAGATTTCTCACAGCTCGGCGTGCAGAAGCAAGGGCTTCACTTTGTCACAGCTGGCAGCAAAGGTGAGTGTGAACCCCTTGGCTTTTCCTGCCTTGTCCCTGCCTGGCTGCGGAAGGGAACTCCACTCTCTTCCACTGTCGGGGCTCACGGCCCTGCCTGTTACCTTGTGTCTGACAAAAGCCCTTGCCCAAGTCAGCGAGCCTTTTCCAGCATGCCTGCGGGAGGTGAAGCAGCACTTTCTCCCTCGGCCCAGTTCTGCCTCATTCTTCCCCTAGAGAAGAGTGCACTGAATGCCTGGGCAGATCCTGTAGTTACAGTGAGCTCAGACAACACTTCCTTTCTTAGAAGCCTTGTCTAATATAGAAAATTGCACTAGTTTAAATTAAGTTGGGTTTTAAAGCAGTGCAACCCCCTGTGTGGATGCTCTTAATCCAGTTGCAGTGGCTTCCACCAGTTTAGCTCAGTGGTTTCAATATTTTTTTCCATTTGCAGACCCCTTAACATTTTGAATGGCGGGGCGGGGCGGGGCTTGGCTTTGAATTGTAAGTGTGGGTAGTTGCATACTTTTCATTGATCATAGTCCTCTTTCACAGACCCCTTAGACATAGTGTGCAGACCCCCAGGGGTCCATGGACTGGAGGCTGAAAACCACTGGTTTAGTTTAAGCCTGTTTGCAGCTGACTTGGAGGAGCCTGAAATGAGGTTTAGACCAAAACAAGTGTCCACATGGCCTCTGTGCACTGCTAAAACAATATATGGATGGTCACGGCTTTAGTAAACCAGAATAGCACGATCGTGTAAGCAAGGCCAGTGTGTGATCCAGTAGTGCTCAGGAGACGGTTTGGGGCATACTGCCCCAGTAATGCTATGAAACTGCCCCTCAGCGATCCTTCCCTCCATTAGGGGCCCTGCGGATCTGGGAAGCGGCCACAGCTGCCTGCGTGTACACCCAGCCTGTGCCCTACCAGCCTGTGGGGTCCGGAGAGGAGGAAGCTAATGAACACAGCCTGACTGACTGCATGCTGGTGCCCGAGAAAAACGAGATTGCAGCCGTGACTGCTGAGCATAATATCGTCCTGTACGACATTCAGACGCTTCAGCTGAGGAAGCAGGTACGGATAGTCTCTCTCTCCTTTCTCACTGCCCTCTGCGACAGCTCCCTGTCTGACCAAGCCTTTCCCTCTAGTGCAGTACCACATGTCCATCTACTTGTATTGGACTCCAAGGCATAGGCTTTGCAGAGGGGAGAGTTATTCGAGAGAGCTTTGCACAAGGTATTGAGTTGGTACAAGGAGTTGGGAGCCAGAGACTGGACAATAGAGAGTCCTGAGCTTTGATCAATGGGACTTAGAGGTTGCTCTGTAGAGGAATCTCTCCTTAAAGTATTGAAACACATAGTCAGCGAGGCGTGGATCATCTTAGGAGTGCTCCAGGCTCTCTGATGTGTGTGTTCAAGGGAGACTGCTCTTTCAGATTGGCATGTGTGGCACCGATTGAAACACTGCCTGGTAAAGCAACAGTAATTCAGTGCTACCGAGTACGTGAGCTGTTGTTTGGTTCTGCTCTAGCCAGCTCATTCCTTGCCTTTTAAACTGCCTGTTGTTCTGTTGCCCTCAGTTTGCAGGTTACAACGATGAGGTCTTGGACGTGAGGTTCCTTGGTCCTGCTGACTCTCACATTGTCGTGGCTACTAACAGCCCACAGCTGAAATTGTTTGAACTAGCAACGTCACACTGCCAGATCCTCTATGGGCACACAGGTACGAGGGACTGAGACGCTTGTGAGTTCTGTGCTGGGAGGGAGGGGAGCTTGTGCATCTCTCCTGTAATTTGGCTTCTCTCTTTCTGAGACTTATCTGTGCAGGTCCTGCCGCACAGTTAGTTCCCTAGAGCAGCATGGAGGCCCGTGGTCTGTAGGCAGCACGTGCGGGAAGCTTGCCTTCCTGCTGTTCGCGCTGTGCCCACTTTGCACAAGGGGAAAGCTTCCAGTTTTCGGGGCTGTCTGTCCTGCACCATTCACCAGCACCGACATCTGCTTCCGTTAGAGAGAGAGTTGGGGGTGATGGTAATCTCCGAACACCAGTCCAGTGCGTTTGGGGTTTGAACTACAGATTCAGCCAGTCACTCGACAGCACGTACTGGAGCTCACAGTGCTGATGTGTCCTGAGACAGTCGGAGCCGCCCCATCTCGAGGTGGTGGTCTCAGCCATATCTCACGTCTGTGTTTTGGCCAGGCAGAAGGCTACATGGCTGCTCTCTTACTGTCTCCTTTCAGAAACGGTTCTGGCCCTGGATGTCTTCAGAAAAGGCATGATGTTTGCCAGTTCTGCCAAGGTAATGGGGTACTCTGTTCCTTTACAGAAGGCATTTTAATTTAAGTGACTTTTGCTCTCGTGGGCAGAGTTTTCCTGCTCTTTGCTGGCAGTGTTAGGAAGGACCTTTGCACTGAAGGGGAACTCTGCCCTGGCAGTTGAACTTTACCCCTTTCATGGACATTTTTGAGTGCTTTCTAAACCCCACTTTCTCATTCACCATCGTTTCTTCATACTAGCCCCAGGAAAGTGCGTGTTTCTTTTATTATAGTGATGCCTCGTTCTTTCCTAGGTACGTGCTCTGCTCTGCAGCCGGTGAGCTCTCTGCTAGGTACGGCTGTGAAACAGCCCGGGAGCAGAGACAGCATACATCTGGGTACTTACAGTTTTGTACTCTTCATACCCAGGAGGCAAAGCAAAGGGACAAAGCGCAAGCTCCCCAACCTGGCCAAATCCAATCCATAAGCCCAAGTCTCAGGTCTGGCTAGGAATGATGCTGTGAAAAATGCAGACAGATGCTATTTGAAGGCAGTGAATACCAAGCCTTTCGGCTCTTGCTGGTCTAATCCATTTGCAACAGCAATGACTTTCAGCTTTCCTGTTTCAGGACAAAAGCTTCCGAATCTGGCGGATGAATAAAGCGGGTGAGGTGCTCTGCCTGGCTCAGGGAGTAGGCCACACGTATGGAGTGGGCACGATCTGTTGCTCGAGGTAATGGAGGTATTGTTCGTACGTGGGGCCTTCATCTGAATGCAGGTGCTGCCACCTAGATGAAGCCAGGCCGCTGTCGCCGGTGTAGCATCCTGCACCGGAGGGGGTGGAGGTGCGCTTGTTTTATAGCACACGTGGGCAAATGTTGGAGTTGGATCCTTGTAATTCTTGGTGCCAATGTGATGTAGCAGACTGAAGGTGCAGGGGGGTGCTTGACACCCCAGTGCCCACCCCATCCAGCCTAATACTTGTTTTTTTCATCCTTGACCTGATATCTAAGTATCCTAAAGAACACAAAGCCGCAGGGGCCAGGACAGCAAGGTTCCTGGCTTTCATGGTGCGGAACTGGAAAAACACCGAGATAAGAGACCTGGCTGGGAAGCCCTGCTTGTTTATATGTCCTGCTCCTTCCTCCGTTCTCTTCTTCCTTTCTGAAGATCAACTTCTGTACTCGGAAGCGGTGATACAGGAACGGATGCTCGATTCAGAGGAGTAACAGTGCCCGTGGCTAATGTCTGAACTGCCAGAGGCTCTTGCAAGGGCTTGCCTGAAATTAATTGAAGCTTTTAAAAACATTAAAGCATTTAGCTGTTCACAGTCCTAGCTGAGTGTCTGGATACGTGCAGAAGGTGGTAGAAAGAGGCCTTTTCTCCGTGTCGGTAAAGCGATTGTTCTGCTTCATTGCACGTGACGTTTTTTCTCTTGGCCTGTTCCTTTTCCCTCCAGAATGAAAGAGAGCTTTGTTGTGACCTGCAGCCAAGACAGCACGATCAAGGTCTGGAATCTCCCAGAGTCCCTCACTTCCAAAGCCAAAGCCGCCTTGATCTCGAGTCCGGAAATCCTTCAGGCCCAAGTAACCGAGAAGGGTCACAACAAGGTAAAATGCCAGCAGATGTGAGTGAGTTTCTTTTCTGTTGGAGCATGTTTAGCAAGTTTTCTTACTGCTCCCCCCTCCTGTTCCCTAGCAAGAGAACGTAACCCCTGTGCACCCTTTCTCTCCTTCTACCTGACTTTCCCTAGGATATAAACAGTGTGGCCATTTCTCCAAACGACAGACTGATTGCCACCGGCTCTCAGGACAGGACGGCCAAGCTATGGTCCTGTCCTGACTGCTCCCTGATGGGCGTCTTTACTGGACACAAACGTGGGATCTGGTGTGTGCAGTTTTCTCCTGTGGATCAGGTCTTGGCCACCTCCTCAGCTGATGGCACCGTGAAGTTGTGGGGTCTCCGTGACTTCAGTTGTCTAAAGGTAACAGAGCGCAAACAGGACAGAGATTCAGCAAGGCGGCTCCAAGCAGGCATGGGGGCTGGCTCATCTAGCAGAAGTGTAGCAGCACTGCCAGGCAGAGCGGCACGCAACCCAGGCCTGACTTTGTTCTCTAGGACTCGTCACTGGGATTTGAGGCATGCATAGGCACTAAGCCAGCCCCTGGACAGGAGCAGAGTCGGTGCTCTGAGTAACCGCCTCCCCCTCGCTCGTGAGCTGACTGCCAGAGAATAGGCACATTCTCCCTTTGACCTTATGCAGGCATAACCATAAAGGAAACAGGCCAAGAATGATTTTCATGAAGAAGCATCTGTCCAGACTGACAGTCTGGTACTGAGTTTGAGGTGGCAGATGCTGAACTCCACACTTCCTGCTGTGTCCCACTCCTTTTAGAGAACCCAGCAGTCCCAGTGCTGGCATACTCACCCAAGCAGCATTATCCTGTATTTTATAGGCAATAGCTGGTGGCTCAATCTTTTCAGGAGGGCACAGCTGTATCCCTCTGATTATACCACTTAAAGCAACTACATCGGCCTTCAACAAAGTAATATGAGGACATGTCCAGGCATGGGACCTTCTCCAGTCCCAGCTGCCCATTGAAACTTATTTCCCAGTGCTTCAGGAGTCCATTTCATTCTTGAGAAAGAACGGTCCTTTTTGGACAATTTCTTCTCCCTGCAAGGCCTGGCTAGCTGGTGGAGCTAGCACCACAGGCATGCATCTGCAGCAGGGATGATGGCTGGTTAGTCTCTAGGCAGCTTGAGCATAACAATGCCACTTTTTTAATTTTTCAGACATTTGAAGGCCACGATGCCTCCGTGCTGAAGATCATTTTTGTGAGCCGCGGGACACAGCTGCTTAGTAGGTATGTGCTGGCCCTGGGAACCTGTGTGCTGCATGTCAGAGCCAGTCCCGAGTAGAAGTTTGTTCCACAACATCGACTGGAGAGCAGAGGCTGCAGCAGTCAGATTAGATTTGCAAAGTCCCTTCCCCAAGGGAGGGACACGCACCTCACAGTGGGGATTCACACAAGAGAGGGAACTGTGTTCTGCTCTGGGGGAGTCTGGGTGGACTTCCACTGAGCTGGGTCTATCATGCTCCCAGAGCCACAACTAGCTGGCTCAGCACCTGGTGTCTTGGCTGTCAGGCTTTCCAAGGAGCAGATACAGTGCTTGCAGTTTACCTGGCTGATGGGAAGAGGACAGACAGATGCTAAAGAGATTAACTCCTTCCCTGCTCAACCTCCAACCTGGGCGGCTGCGTCCTGATGCCCCGCCCCACCAGAAATCATGGGTAGACCCAGTGTGCAAAGCAGCTCTAGGGGTGCGGGTTCTGCCTAGCACATCTGGCACGCTACAGAATGATCACCTGAAGGGCATGAACCCAGGGCCTTCGAGGAAAGGTTTCTTTGCTTTCACTGCTGCAAAACCTGAACAAACTAGCTTTCTGTTTTGTGGGCTGGCAGCCAATAAACTGCCTGCATCATGAGAGCAAACCGTATTTTACAGACTGCCTTGTTCAGAGACTGGGATTAAACCGCTGGGATGCGAGAAACCCAGGTTTGGTTCACAGCTCTTCTGCGAGACCTTGACAAGACACTTAGCTTCTCTGTGCCTTCCTACCTACTCCTGGAGAGCTCGTTATCCAGCCTTATACAGGGCTTTAAAGATAAACACACAACAGTGTTGGGAGTCCTTCGACTCCAATGGTGAACCGAAGGCCTCAGATACCAGGATAGTTTCCTTTCTTTTTCGCTGTTCAAGAGCTGCTGTTATCATGCAACCACTTCTGCAGCTGAGCAGGCAGAGAACAGGACTCTAGACTGAAACCCCATGGTTGATGCTCTGTTTCTGTTCCCCTTTCCAACAGTGGGTCTGATGGGCTCTTAAAACTCTGGACGATTAAAAGCAACGAATGCGTGAAAACATTAGACGCTCACGAAGACAAAGTGTGGGGTCTGCACAGCAACAAACAGGACAACATGGTTGTAACAGCCTCCAGCGACTCCTGCATCGCCCTGTGGAAGGTACGGTTCAGGGTTTGCCTTGGGAAGAAATGGAGAGCGTGCAGGATGGAGGTGATCTGAGTGCAGGGCGGAGGAGTCAGATTGCAGGGACTGTTCCTAGCTCTGCCCTGACTCTGGGTGACTTCTAGCCTGCCTGGCTCTTGATGGAAGATGGCACCGTCTAAAAAGGGCCTGGACGGGTCCCAGAATTTGGGGAGCAGCTGGTTCCTGTCATACGGATCTGGCTACACAATACCAGCTTTTTGGCTGTTTGTTGAAAAAGCTGACTGTAGTCATCTTCTGGTCTCTCATAGGATGTCACTGAAATTGAACTGGAAGAGGAGCAAGCTAAAAAGGAGGAGCAGATTATGAAGTGAGTGACCCTAGGAAGTGCTTAGGATGGCAGGTGATAGAATGGGTCCCTGCTAGCCAACAAGACTGCCTGTAATCCAGGCCTTTCAGTTTGTTCCTCTCCAGAAAGACATTCCTTTGTTCCACTCCTTGGCTTTTGCCCCTAATACTGCCGTAGTCTCTTCATCTTCTGTAGTTGCTCTTCTGTTCCTGCAGAGCCCGCCTGTAATACGTCAGCTTCACAAATCAATTAGTTTCATGTTTCTGTGCTGCTGAGATAAGCCAAGTTGGACCATTAAAACTTACTCATCATTCATTTTCTCCTATGTCAGCCAGCACAGAATAACTCAGGAAAGCCTTTAACGCGCTGCCAGGATAATTACCCATACAATGGAGGCACTGAAGTTTGCACTGGCCAGCAGGCTTTTATTAAGTTCTTGGCACTAAATCTGTCCACAGTGTCACTACTGAATGTGCTGCCTTCTGCATATGGTTTGTCCCATCAATCAACAGCCCCTCTAACGCAGTCTTGTTCCTGTTTTCCAGGGACCAAGAGCTTTCCAACCTGCTTCATGAGAAGAAATATCTGAAAGCCTTAGGGCTGGCAATCTCACTGGATCGCCCGCACACCGTTCTGACAGTGGTCAAAGGTAAGTACATCCTGAGACAGCATGCTGCCTGCTACCCTGGCCTTCCAAATCTGTTTGGATTGGCAGGTAACAAATGTAGACACCCAGCTGGGCAGGCAGCTCCTCTTTCTGTCTTCCCCGTTTCCATTTGACACTTTGAAATCTCCACTGCCTCGCTGCAATGCACACAGCTGTAGCGGTCCTTGTGGTCTTTCTGCACGCGCTCACGTCAAGAGAGGTATGTATAACACAGGGATCTGTATACGCTTCAGTGGCTTCTCTTAAGTGCAGCAGACAGTGACTGATTGTCCAGGAGCTTCGAGTCTTGAGTTGGAAGACAGGCCAGCCTTTCTCTCCAAAACAAGTAGCCCAAAACCAGACTTTCTGTCAAGGTGAATTGTTACTTTGCAGCCTCAGAGTTTCAAATGCGCTCCTGGCAGTCGCAGTGTAAGCAGTAATTTGCACTTCTGCGTGTCAGGCTGCCAGCTTCAGATCCCCTGAGGCTAGAGATCAGGGTTACAGGTGCAGTGGTTTGGCAGAGACTGGAGATGCCTTCCACATGTAACCGTGACCCAATGGAGAATCAGGCTCTCCTGATCATAAAATAGGTTTTTTTGCAGAACCTATCGTCCAAGCTCATGAGTGACGGTTGCCTGGAAAAGCAGGACAAGAGAAAAGAAATAAATAGAAATAAAACAAAGAAGTATGTTGATTAAAGATGCCCTTTCTTTACCAGAAGTCAGTGACTCATCCTTGATTGATTTCTTACCCATAATTCCTAGAATCTGGATTTGGAAGAATTGGGTACACAGCTGCCCCAAAGTTGCTTACAGAAGTTGTCCAGTTAGGCCTGTGGTTGTATACGCAGTTGTAAGAGCAAAGCGCACCTGTTTCCACCAGAGCATACCTTGTAGTCCCAAATCCTTGGATACTGCCTACTTCCAAACTCTGAGCTGGTTTTTTTTCCAACTTTTAAAACACTTGTATGAACCTGAATCCTTGTCTTTTTGCTCTTCCCCTCCTTTTAGCCATCCTAAAGGAGACCAATGGGGGAGAGAACTTGGAAACGAACATCCTCAGACTGCGGAAGGATCAGAAAGGTTGGTTGTGGGTTCAAATGAGTAATAAGCCTTAGATTAGCGGGAACAGATTCTTCCTCTGTTTGCCATGGCTTTACCCCCTGACCAGGCAGGGCTCATCCACTTGGAAAGAAGCTGGTCATGATGTAGACCAGCGGCTATTGCCATCCCTGCTGAGAGGGCCCCTCTTTTATGTTGCTGGTCAGCTGTTTATGACCTGCCGGGGTCGCAGTCAGTCTAGCGAGGGGCTTGTGTGCTGTTACAGTTTCCATGCAAGTTTGCCACTCAGTCTGGGGGAAGCTGGATAGGCCTGGCCTGGTCTCTGCCATGGTGTGACGCTGTCTTGTGCATAAATCGTAGTCAGGCCTGAGTAACCCGTGCATTTCCTGCTTTCCCTCCTAGAGGCTGTGCTGAAGTTCTCAGTAACGTGGAACACAAACTCTCGCAACTGCCATGAGGCTCAGGCTGTCCTTGGCATCCTCCTAAAGCACGAATCCCCCGAGTGCCTCCTCCAGTACGACGGCATTAAATCTGCTGTGGAATCACTTCTGCCCTACACCGGTGAGTTACAAAGGAGGCTGCACCTCAGTTTGGTCCCGCTGTTTGTGCTGCTGTATCACACGGGGGCTCCGGCAGCAACTGCACTGCACTGCACCTGATCTTGGCCTCAGCCTGACTCCTGTGCTCTGAGCTGCATGGCAGACCCAGATGTTGTAGCCAACAGCTTGCTACAGCATGAGGTATAGCCAGGAGTTTCTTTACTGGCGTGTGGTGCCCTTTGAAGATATTTCTCAGTGTCTGTGAAGGTGACGCATGCGCCGCATTCTCTGCTCCCTCCATTCACCACGGTCAGGGCAGAGATGGGCATTCCCCTCTCCCCCCCAGTTTTCTTGGCACACTCAGGCCTCCATGGCAGTTTAGCAGAAACATTTCCTTTTTCTTTCTTTCTTTTTTTTTTGCAGAACGTCATTTCCAGAGACTGGGCCGGTTACTGCAAGCGGCCATGTTCATTGATTTCATGTGGCAAAACATGAGGCTGTCTGATACTTCCAAGTGGGACAAGGACGGCTTGTGACCATTCACGTGCCACTTGCAGTCAACTGAGGACTATGACCAAGAGCCAAGGATTTGCAGTGACTGGTGCCAACGATGCCTGGCTCTCCCATCCAGCCCTGAAGCTATGGTATTTTTATAATAAATTGTTTAAGTGTGAGTTTTTATAAAATAGTGAGTCCACCAATTCCTTGTTGCCTCCCAAGGCCCTGCATAAGGCGGGGATGGTCTTCCTAGCCAAGAATCACCTTCCTCTCACTCTTCAAACCTTGAATCTTGAAGGGTTGGTGCATGAGCTTGAAAGAAATGGCAAATAGCATGAGTGTCTGCATAGAGACACTCTTACAGTAAGTGGTCCTGCTGGTAGAACTCCCCGAGTCCTGCCTTGGACCTTATGCACATGCTGGAAAGATTATGCACTCTCCCGTTTTAGTGAGTAGCTGGTAAGCATGAATTAGGAGTATTGCCAGCAGATTGAAGGAAGTGATTGTTCCCCTCTATTCTGCACTGGGGAGGACAAATCTGAAGTCCTGTGCCCAGGTCTGGGCCCCCCACTACAGAAAGGATGTGGACAAGTTGGAGAGAGTCCAGCGGAGGGAACAGAAATGGGTGGGAGGCTGGGGACATGACTTGTGAGGACAGACTGAGGGAACCGGGCTGATTTAGTCTGCCAAAGAGAAGGCTGAAAAATAGCAGCCTTCATCTCCCTGCCGGGGGCTGCAAAGAGGATGGAGCTGGGCTGGTCTCTGTGAGGGCAGACGACAGGACAAGGAGCAATGGGCTCCAGTGGCAGCAAGGGAGGTTTAGGTTGGATATAAGGAAAAACTCTCATGAGGAGGGTGGTGAAGCACTGGAACAGGTTACCCAGAGAGGTGGGGAAGTCTCCATCCTTGAATGTTTTGAAGGCCCGGCCCAACAAAGCCTTGGCTGGAATGATGTATTTGGGGCTGGTCCTGATTTAAGCTGGGGGTTGGACTAGACGCGACTTCCTAAGCTCCCTTCCACCCCTCATTTTCTATGGTAAGTAACTGCACTGTGTTGGCACCCCTTGTAGATAATCCTAGTCCATGCTACAGCCTATACAAATATCTGTCCAAAGGACAGTCCCTGGCCCAATAGTGTAGAAGCTAAGCATAAGGCAAGAGACAGCGTGTCGATGGGGGGCATGTTGGTACAGTGAGACAACTGGTCAGTGTGAAAAACAGCGCTCATACACCAGTTGCCTGACTGGTGGCATGGCAGAAGGTGAGCTAAGGAGAGGAACTAAACGAAGGGGTGTCTGTATCACGTTGCTGAGAGCATAGTCTGGTTTCCTAGAGTTAGAGTTAGCAAGTGCTGCTTGCATTCAGGCTTTTGTACAGGTTGTTTTGGTCACTGTGCAGGGCCTGGGCAGATTTCACAAGATTTGGGCCGTGAAAGTGCTGCGAGGATCGTCGGAGCACAGCCTGGTCCAGAGTGTGAAGGCATCTCACTGGACCCCATGACATCCTGTGCTGTTTTTGCTCCTTTCGCCCTGAGCTACTTCCAGAACCCAGGTCCCCAGAATGCATGTCTTTTTCCGACTACCTGACATTGGCTCCCACCTAGAGAAAGGCATGATCCTGGCCAAGCTGCTTGACTTTCTACCTCAGTTCCCTGGTTCTGTAAAATGGTAGCACTTGTACTCGCCTGCTTTGAGATCTCTGGAGAACAGGGCTGTGTGCAGTACAAACACAGAACGAAGGCAGCAATGGAGCAGGCGCCGGGGGTCTGGCAAGGCAAAGTTTGCACTGAAACTCTTACCGACCTCTCTCCTCACTGGCTGCCTGGTCCAAAAAGAACTGGCGCTGTTGGCTTCTCCTCCTCAAGCAACAACTCCCCTGTGGCAAAGAACAAAAAGGAACATGTACCGAGCAGAAAACTGCAAGACGTTCTCAGTCAAAACAGTTCCCAGAAGAGCAGGTCCCACGTGCAGATTTCTTGGCAGTACAAAATCAGACCATTTCCAAAGCACGTTTCACTTGACACCTTAAGCTCCAGATGAGAGCAGACAGAAAACACGCCCACTGTGACCTTAATTTAATGCAGTCAAGTGAAGCTAGTAGCCTAACAGGGTCCACTGTCTGATTATTACTTTTTTTATAGGCCACAATGCCACCATAAATTCAGATCACCCTCAATGCCTAAAAGAGCTTCTCTGCTTAAACTGCCACCTTCTCATTCCTGTTGCTGATCAGAACAAAAGGGAAGAGTCTGTGACAGTAACTCTACAGTTATGCATCCTTGGTGCTTAGGTGGGGGGTGTAAGGATACTCAGCAAGACGGTTCAGGTACTGGAGGTCACAGACAGGCTTTCAGTACCTTGCTGTTATTGAGGTCTTGAAACTTAACTAGGACAAGACAAGTGCCATGGATAACAAGACTATGGGCAGGTGTTGCACTTTTCTCTCTTACCACTACTTTTTAATTTATTTGCTCACATACCTGTAGCTACACTGCTTCTGTCTGTTGTAACACCTGGTTGCAATAGGGTTAAATAAGGAGAACAGGGTGAATCTGCTCTAACGATCATGCTCTGGTTACTGCTTTTTAGCCCAGTGACAGTTCTAGTCTAGTGGGTTTGCAGATAATACGCCCAGGGCAGTTTGAAACGCACATGGATTATGAGAAGAGGTTTCCAAATTAGGAGTCAATAGTACTACAAAGAGCTGTTGAAGGAAAGCCTCCCCTTACTGCCGTATGTGTTTGTTTTAGCCTGAGGCTTCAACCCTGTGCTCAGTGAACCACTGCTTGTTGTTTGCTAATAGCTTTTGCATGCTTAAAAGCCGCGCAAGGTAATGTATATAAACTCGGCAACAATATGGTCCCTGTTTTGGGGTAACTAGTTCAAGATCCTAAAGCTGAGAAAGCTGCATGGCAGCCTCACTGTAGGAGACTACCTAGGGCAGTTCCCAGGAGCAAACTGACAGGATGCTATTCCAGGTGTGGCCATGAAGGCCCTGGAGCCCCTTCAGCCCTCACTTTATCGGCAGTCACCCCTTCAGTTGCCCAGCATGCCTTGATGTCTTTATATGAGGGAGGCTGCCCCAGAGCTTCCTAAATTGATCTCTCGAATAACCACCAGGTGCCTGTGGTCGCTGCTTTGTGGGCTAATCGCGTGGCTCCATTCCACCCCTACACGATGCTCCATGCCTCACAATGAGGTGGCATCCTCATTGATGTTCCCTTCCACGTAGCCCCTCTCTGCTCCCACACTCGCTAGGCTCCCGGGCCCTCGCTGGTCCCACACTCTCAGTCTGGGCTCCAGACCCCTCCCTGGGTCCCTAGGAACTTCCTCCTCCTTTTAGTTCCTTCCCAAACCTCCATGTTGCCTTCTGGAGCTGCAGCCCTCTGCTGAGATGCTGATCTCTCAGTGGGCTCCACCCAGGTCTGGGCCTGTATCCTACCCAAGCCCAGCCTTCCTCCGCAGTCGGATGACTCCGTAATCAACCCTGGCTGCATCTGCAGGCTGCCTCGGCACCAAGCCTCCTGCCGCACGAACCGCCGCTGGAGACGGTCCCTTTGGCTCCCTCAAGAAACTGCAGTGACAGCTGGACTGTGCATGAGACCCATGTTGAAATGGAAAGTCATTTCTGCTCTGTTCCGAGTCTTGGGGATTGCTCAAGCACTTGTTGGGGTACCTAAAATCCATGCAAGGTATAATCTGCAAGAGTGAATTAAACTCCAGTCCTAGTACAAAAAAGGTCCTTTTCTTCTAAGTACAGCTTGCTGCCCTCTGCCTGGGCAAAGGGATGGAGTGTAGTGGCTGGGATAGTCCAGAAAATATGCAAGCAGCAAGGTTTTATTGGTGATACCTTTAACTGGACCAACTGTACAGTTGAGAGAGATGTTAGAGAAGGTTTCAGGCACTAAATATCCTTTCTGCCCTTTTGAGCAGAGAAGGCAGGAGTGCAGAGGCAGAACTGATAGCGATGTGAATAGGATAACTGGAACCACGTGAGCAAATAAGATTGTGTGTATATAAAAGGAAACAGCTTTCATTTCTCCCCATGTACAGCCATGGGTGTTCATCCACATCCCCCTGTTTGGGAAGGAGGCTGCAGCTCCCTGAGTTGCTGTGAAGAATTAGCTCTTCACATAAGCAGGATCAGCAAACTAATATGACTAATCCCCGTAATAAACTCTTTAGTTCAGCCTTAATCTTCAAAGGGGCAGCTACAGAATGAACAATACACTTGAAGGGTATGTTTATGCTGATATATTTTGTGGTAAGTGATTCAGCAGGGGGCCAGTGAATGAAGAGCAGAGAACAAGGGTTAGAGGTCGGAAAATAAAGCAAAAGTGTCTGGTCTTTTATCTCGAAAGGAGGCAAATCCTAAGGAAGATGAAAACTAACCCAGAGTAGTCACAAGCTGATTGCACTATTGTAGCCCTAATCAGGTGGGAAGTGAGTGGTTAGGAAAGCAGGGCTGTTAAAGATGTGGAGCTTCAGGACTACATTGCTCTCCTGGAGTCTGCATTCGCTAGCAAGAGGCTGCATCAGCCTTTCCTTGCACAGGCTACCTTAATGCTGGCATTTCCTAGCTTTTCAGTGCACGACTTTGCAACCATCGTGGCCTTCTACCTGTTGCTTTTCATATCCAGTTCCACGTGGATCATACATCCCCCCCAGTGCCTCATTCCTTCACGTTATGTCTGTACAATACAATACAAAGGCTAGGTCCTCCAGTGGTAGTTATTGCCTAGTTGCATTGACACAACCGAGGATATGTCCCCATCACTCTAAAAACATAACAGCCTTGGGTTGCTGCAAGATTTTAACCCCCAAGCTAATAACCCTTTGAAATAAGAAACTGGTCACTGGCTCAGATTTTCTGTTAAATATATTTTCTTTCACTTGTGCTTAATCCAGACATAAATACGTACGTGGCATATATAATTTGGAACAATATCAACTCCTTGTAAGCTGGACAAAACATCATTCATAGTGATCACAAGCATGTTTAAGCATCAAAAATTTAAAACAAAAGCTGTATGAAAGATGATTCCAATGACAGGTAAGTAGCTATCTGCAAAAAAAGGTCCTTGCTTGAGTCAGAGATGGATTTTTCTCAAGCATATTTTAGGACATGCATTTGTGGGCAGGAACTGCAGTGCAGAGAGCAAAGCAAGCCACTATTAGAGACTCTTCAGTGACAGTTAATACTCAGCTCATTCATGTGAGAATTCCTACCAGAAAGCAGAAACCTGATCCCAAGAGTTGGCTACCCGGCTGGGGGAAGCAGGAACGACATCAGGCAATTGCATGTCCCTGCCTGCGGACACTGTTTCTGATCGTGGAAGGGTTGGGCACGAAGGATCCAATCCAAGCGCACCAACACAGTGCGAATCGCAGTGTCGAAGCACTGCAGGTCAGAACGACGGACCCAGACCACATTCCAGCAGCCCCTTCCTTCTGAGTGAAAGGCAAGATATGTGCATCAATGCAGGCCACCTAGCTGAGCAGCCACGGAAGAGCTATCTTCTAGACGGGAATTAAATGCCAACTCCTTCATCTCTCAGCAGGTGACAGGCCTGAGCACCGACCCTCCTCCCTCACCAATTTCAGCTGCAGTGCAGAATTGATAGCTGAGCAATGGTGATTTGGGAAACTTCAGACCCTCGACCTACTTCCCATAGGCGCAGAACGACAAGGACATTTCATCTGAGGCTTGCATGTTCCCACGTCCCGGTCTGCATGGCCCCCTTCCCTCTCAGGGGCGGATGTGAGGTGTGGCTAGCAGACTGGGTCTGTGGGCAGACCGCTCTATGGCTCTCCGTGTCACCGTGCTGCATTTCTGGAGGATCTCGCGGGTGGTGGGCCGCATGGGCACGGTGGGCATGCCAGCAGCAGGGTCTGGGCAGCCAGGCGGATGCATGGAGCTGCCTGAAGATGCCTCCTCCGCTCCCGCTCCCAGAGCTGACAGAAGAGCTGTCTGGCTCCAGAAGCGTGCTGGAACTGGCTGCAGTGTCCAGCCCAGGCAAGGATTTCGATCTATTTCTACTCAAGGAACCCCTGCCTTTGTCAGCCCTCTCGCTCCCCAAGCAGGTCCGGGGCAGGCCCCCACACTGTGGGTTGGCCTGCAGGAGAGCGCTCCCTGAGGAGGGGCTGGAGGGCAGGTGCAGGTTGGGCGTGGAGGCGTTGAGGCCAGCATTCACAATCGTTTGGAACTTGCTGTGAGGGTTCTTATAGGGCTGGAGGAGCATGCATGGGATGTAGCCAGTGTTCCCGTTGTACCTGAGGGAGAGGGGTGCGGAAACAACAATGAGGGGTAAAGGAAGCTTCTTGTCAGCTCAGACCTCACCCGGGAGGGGATCAGTGCCCCTGGAAGCACCCCCATCTGTAGGAAATGCTGCCAGTGGCTGTTAAGTGCCAGCTTCAAATGCCAGATGTGGTACTTCTGGACAGAACTTGATGTTGCTATGTAATGCTGAGGGAAGGTGTGAAGGGACCTGGTGAAATCGAGGCCAAGAAAGACCCAGAGTGATGCTAACTGGAATGATGGGTGGCATGGAACAGTCTCCCCAAATCAAACATGGGAGAGGGACCCCACCAGCTGCTGAACAGTCAGGCCTGTCAGATTTGAGCAGGCAAGTGCAGAGAGGCCCTTACAGTCCATGGATCCATG
The DNA here is from genome assembly GCA_030014935.1 of Caiman crocodilus. NCBI lineage: Eukaryota > Metazoa > Chordata > Crocodylia > Alligatoridae > Caiman > Caiman crocodilus. Next base: position 9,866,592 of record JAGPOW010002202.1, read on the forward strand.
CCCACATACATTTCTAGTCAAGCCCCCACCATGTATAAAATGGAGAGGGTCTAGGGCTGCAATCCCCAGCCTACAGGTAGAGTTTCCTCATTCAGATGCTGTGGGGAAATGGGAAATTTCACTCTGGAAATTCACCCAGTCGGTGGTGCGCTTTCTCCAAGTCAGTACTGCACAAAGGGTGCTGCATGGGCAGTCTCTCAGACCAGGGTCCAGATCCTGGAATCTGATGAGGAATTTGAGCCCATAACTACATAGGACATGGCGGAAGGGGAAGGCCCTTCTGCAATTCAGAGTGTTAACTACTCCATCTGGGGCACTGCAACAGGATGACAGCTCCCCACTGTCCACTGCCTGGGACCCAGAGTAGATGAGCAGTACCTGCGTCAACCAGCACTCTCACACCACACTGACTGAGAAGGTTTGGGGAGGTGGGAAGAAAAGGACCTTCTTACCAGATGAGCCACCAGCCATTGTCTGATTTCTCCAGCACTTCCACAATGACCCCAGCATTCACTGAGAGCTCATCTGCTTCCTGAGACTTGTATGCCTTCACGGTGTAATACCTGGACCCTGCGGGAAGGAGGGAAGAATCGTTTCCACTTTGCAGACAAGATAAGGAGATGGGGTAGAGTACGGGAACAGGAGAGGCTAGAACAATGGTCTAGGTCAGTGGTGCTCAATATCCAGCCCATGGGCCAATTCCAAACTACTGGGCTATACCATCCAGCACACTGGGCTCTCCCCAGGGCCAGAAATATGGTGGCAGGAGAGCAACATGAACTGCTGCAGCTCTTGAAGTGGCTCTGGAAGCTATGGTGATCAGTACTGCCACCACTTCCGCATCAACCAATTTCCGTACCCCTGGGGAGCCCTGCAGGTTGAGTGAAAAGGTCCCACGTACCAAATTTCTTTGGCATGTGGGGCCGAGCCAGTGTATGGGGTCACTGGATCAGAACCCCAGACTAACCCACGGGTCTAGGCTGCCCAGCAATGGGAGGACTTCACTCACCTGGCAAGGCTTAGGGTGCACCCTACAACTATCATACAGAGGTTGAAAGAGTCCGCAATGACTGAAGACCTCATAGGCTTTAAAGGAGAAAAGTATTGGCTTGGTTTATGCTACAGTTTTGCAAGCACAGCTTTGTTGGCTAGGGATGTAACGAGCTCAGCCCCCACCCCACCTATGCTGGCATAGCTATGTCCACAAACCTTCTCCACTGGCAAAAAAGGGCTCCTGCTGACTTTGCTTCTGCAGTTAAGAAGGGAGGAGAGCAAAGTCAGCAGAAAACTCCCTTCTGCTGCTGTTTACTGCATCTCCCGAGCCCCCTAACAAAGACGGGCCTGTAGTTCCAAGGTCTGCTCCGGTCTTTGAGGGCCACTTCCAACTGCCTGGCAGGGAAAAATAACTGATGTGCTGACAGGGTCAGCAGGGATCCTGCCTATCTACAAAGTGCCATTAACAGCATGAAAGAAACTAATGAGGAAAAAATAGTCCTCCTGGGGCCATTCTAGTTAGTAGCAAACACTTTCAGACATAGAAGTATTATCTCCAAATTGACTGTTGTGTCTGTTTAAGTGACTTGTTCACAGCAGCAGAACTGGGAACAGAACTCAGTTCTCCACAGCCCAAGCTGTGAACGGTAATCACCAACCCACACACCCTCTCTGAGAGGTGTTTGCCCTTTGTTCTGCAACTCGCCGGACTCATTTTAGCAGACAAGGATAACACTAACAGAACGCACCCCTGAGCTGGCAACAAGGATTGAAAGACCTGGGCCACAGCAAGGAAGAAGTGGGCTTACCCTCTTCATCTGACTCCCTGAAACTTGGAGCCTTCTCTCCAAATGCTCTCTCCTCCAGGTATGGAGCTGGAAACCAGGCAATTTGCTTGTCCTCGTTCTCTACCAGCCACCACCCTGCAAGCAGGAGCATACAAATACATGCTTTTATTGAGACCCTGGAACACTACTCAAAGGGTGATTTTCAGAGATATGTTATTTAAGCTTCACAACTCTCAAAAGAGGTGTGAAAGTGCCAGAAGAGAGATGGCAGCAACCTCTGAGTAAATGCTGCCTGACACTTTCCATTATGCTTTATATAGAAAATACATGCATATAAGTGATTAAGTGAATTGCCCAATGTTACACAATGAATCTGTGGCGAACTCTAGAGCTCCTACTCCTGGTCCCTTCTCATGTTAGACCATCATCTCTCCCAAGCTTGGACTAGAACCCAGGAGTGCTGACCCTCAAACTCCTCACTCAACTGAAAAACCCTACTTTCCTTCCTCTTTTCCTCCTAATAAAATACTTGTCATCCTTCAAGATATAAGTTATATTCTGGCATACATGCATAAACAAATATAGTCATCATGCTACAAACACATATTTGCAAAGGAGTGAAAAGGCTAAAACTCTAAATTAGAGTTCCCCTGTGAAGCAGATAATGAACAGTCTAAATGAAACATACCTGTCATGTCCTTGATTAAGACTTCAACAATCTCCCCCTTAGCAACTTTGAAAGGTCTGTTCTTTGTGTCTTTAGTTTCATAGCTTTCGATGCATCTGTAGGTCTGGGAAGCCACTGGGTACGTAATAGAGGGGCTTGGTTGTGTAAGCTGTTTTTTCTTCTCATCCCCAAATTCTGATGGCATGATTATAATGCTGAAAAGAAAAGTGCAATACTTGTTTGTTACAAAACCATGGAAGAGGCTGGCTTTAAGATTTATTTCAGGCTTGTCCTTTTGAGAAAAAGCGCCCCTGTGAAGAAGACCAAGTCCATAGGATCCCAAAGCCCTCAGAAAATATTTTCCAAATTGTAGCACCCATTTCAAGTTAGATCTTATGGCCATGAAACAGACTAGATATGGGGCACAGATTATTGTAAAACAGAGGTCAAATCATCCAGGAAGGCAATTACATACTCAGAAATAAACCTCAAAAGTTCCCGGCTCTGATATCTGTTCTCTTTCTACTAGCCTGCATTCTTAGCTAAATATTTGCATTGCTGCTTCACGTAGTTTATAATATCCTTTCTAAATTTCAAGTCAGAGGAGACACACAGGTTACTGGGTAGTATACAATCTTTTATCCACATGCAAATGTGCAGTCATCGTGCTCCATGTATTCTGTAACAAGCCACACATCAAATCCCAGCAGGTCTCAGAGCTGCCGAGCTTGCTTTGGTCTCAAGTAAAAACTGTTTCATTTTGCATATATCCATCATGATTTTGCTTCTAGCAAGCTGAAACCTATTGCTCCTAAATAAGGGGATTCTTTAGATTTTCAAAGCAGCTGCTTATGCAAAAACTCTCAGGCTGGGGTGAAAAGAGCATGTAAAATCCTGGTTGATTTGTAATTCCTCCTCTGCTGTTCAAACATACCAATGAAAGTGATAAAAGTAGGAAAACCTGAAGTTTTATGTCCTGAAAATGCAAGTGAGAGATTTGGAAAAAGGGAGCTAGGATGCAGCTTGCAGAAAGCTGACTTTCATTTTCACAACTTGAACATTTCTCATTAATTCAAGAAATTAAAGTGATTGCCAGGGACCCAAAAAACAACTCTGCCTTCTACCCATTTTTAACTGAAATTCTTTTTCTTCTCCTTGTTTTTAAAACACAAACATTACAGAGTAGGGGAAATATAGTTACTATAATACAAATGGTGATATTTGGTACCTGTTTTCTGGAAATGAGGGATCTAGGTCTCGGGTTTGTGCCTTGAAAAACTGGGCCACATCTTCACTCTGGGAGATTTTTGTATCCAGCTTCATCAGCTCCTGGGAGTAAAGCTCCAGAAGTTTCAGTCTTTCCAGAGACCTCCTCAGCTTCCCGCTCTTTCTCTGCATCCGAGGGGCATCTTTGAAACAACAGGAGCAAAATCACCATCAGCAAAAGGGATCCTAACATGCTGCTGTCTTGTACGCAGTACCTTCTGCCAAGGAATGGCAGCACTGCCTCCTAACTTCCATTCCCGTAGAATGCTACACACAAAGGATCAAGGTCAGTGGCTATAAACATAACAGTAATTCCTCTTACCATTTGAAATGGGCTTGCACTTTGGGATTTGTACTATTCTGTGCTAAACGTTAGCTTGGCCTTTGCACACATCAAAATGTTGCAGGAGACCTCACATCCATATGGACTGGAAGCTTCATTAACTAATACATTTAAAAACATGTTTTATTACTAACTGACTTGACTGAACTCTTATCTTCCCTCATCTATAACCTGCTCTGATTGCTGTAATCATGTCTGCACTTTTGTTCTGTTTTTTGCACTCCCTCAAGTCTGTCCATCAACTGAAATTATTTAAACCCTCTCACCTTTAAACTTGGGAATGGTTCGGTCTGATTTCTTTAGTAAACCGGCTTCTATGGGGAACTTTCTTTTCAGTTCTTTCTGAGAAAAGAAAAGAGTGAGAAAATAAGTGATGATGCTCCCGAATCCTGGTAAAAGCAGGAAAAAAACAAACAATAAAAACACGAGAATTATCTCCAGGTGGTTGTTAACTTACGTGGAACTTCTTAAACTCTTCAAAAGTCCGGTAGATAAGAACATTGTTTCGATCTGGCCAGAGCACAGACATCATGTAGTTCTGGGAAAGGAACAACAGGGAATACAGTGTGCGTTAATCATGACTGTAAAAATTAAAGGCTTCCAAACTGGGGTGCACAGAAACTTGGTAAGGTGCTACATAGAGCTGCTGAAAACAGCAAAACATGAATGAAATACTTTGCTAGTCTATGTAAACAGCTGCCGTAGGCGTTGGGTGGGATTTACGGGTCGGAGCGGAATAGCAAGAGAATCCAGGAAACAGCTGTTTTGCTAAGATATGGTTCACCAGAAAAAAACACACACACAAAACATTTAATTAAGAGCAGCATCCTACATAATGACTGATCCCAACATTGCCCAGGAGAATGAACCTGGTCCGGTCATAGTAATTCGAAAGGTCCTTAAGCTTGTAAATATATTTAGTAGAAGGAGACTCAGCTCAAAGTACCTTCTGCTTTCTGTATTTCATCAAGCCAACTGCTTTCACATCAACCGGGTACCAGGGTGTGTTCATCTGTCCCTGAGGCTGATGCTGCCCTCTCTCTACGCTGGTTGAGGCTCAGGACAATCTACCGTCAGCAGCTGTCTCCTGCAAGCTAAATAGACAGGAGCAGGAGGGAGTGCAGAGGCTTACCCAGCCAGTTAGATTCAAGCTATAGAGAGAATTTTGTTTCCTTGCTCCACCCACGAATTCAGATCAGGGCCCAGAAATTCCAGAATCAGGCAAATGTCTACGTGCCTCTCAGCTGAGCACACGACAGGCTGCTTCCCTGCTTTTGAGAGGCCAATGCAGCTAACTGTGGGTGCCGGAGGGCATGGTCAAACATGCGGATGCAGAAGGGTTTGCTTTGTGTTTCCCGCCTCCTGCTGAGAACCCCCTTAGGGCTGGATCGATTTTATGTCCTGGGGCAACACGCAGAAGAAAGAAGTCATGAGGTTAGAGTAGTGGTGCCCAACCTACCAGAACCCGCAGGCCACACGAGTGACATAGGGTCAGTCGGTGGGCCCGATCCCACGGTCCACAGGGGGATCCAGTGTGCTACCCCAACCCCATGCACTGCATCCAGGCACGAAGGGAGCCCATGTGCCTGCGTGAGTCTGGGGATCTCCACAGGTCCAGAAATTTGGCAGCAGGGGAGTGGCAATTAATAATACCACTGCTCCCCACCGCCAGATTTCCAGACCCAGGGGATGCTCTATAGGCTGGGCGACATGGCATTGTGGGTTGAGTGCCGCTAGGCTACAGCAAGATTCACAGTGGATCTTACTAGTGAAGAAGCTGAGAATGAAGGGTTGGGGGTGGACAGGCAAGGCTGTTGGATCTATAGCCACCAGGATCCCCCTTCACCCCACTGGAGAGGGGAAAGGCCCCAGTACTTGTGGAGCAGACCCACTACCGTGGTTAAAGGATTCTTTAAACCCCCCGACTGTCATCCCCTCTCCAGAGCACACCTGGGCCCCAGGCCTGCATGCCATGGTCCAGGGTTGGGCCCTCTACAATTTCTCTGGAAGGAAGATTGTGTACGTAGCGTGCGGCCATGCGTCTGCCGCGTCCATGCTTCCGTGCAAATCACACGGCCCATCTATGGGTGCAGGGAGGCATGCTGAGACAATCTGGGCAGCTATCTCATCATACAGCAAGCCTCAACCTTTTGAGCCTTGAGGCACCCCTGAATTGACTCGGGGCACCCTTTGGAAAATGCCAGCTCTTAGTTTTTACTTGTTTTTTGACTACAGAAAAATCCTAGAGCACGTCTTCTGTTGCAAAGAATTCAGAAAGGCCACAACAGGGCAGAATATTTTTTGACACTACAGATTCCTGTTTGAAATCTCTGGATTTATCATGTGAATAATGTTTGCACACCAACAATGCGTGGCACCCTGCAGTACTCTTGAAAAGATCTCAAGGGGCCCTGGTTGAGCATCCTTCCTGCAATGCCTTCACAGGACATACAGTTCTCAGGGCAGGGATCAGCAACCCCCAGCATGCATGCCAGAGCATAGCACGCGAGGCCTTTTTCCTCAGCATGCCACAGCCAACCTGCACTCTGGCCAGCTTCTGCCAGCCGCTGCTCAGAGCCTGGGCTGCAAACAGCTGCATGGAGCTCCGCTGCCTCAGCACCAGCTTCATGGCTGTGGCAGCTGTGCGCGCACCTCTGGATGTGTGGCCGGGAAGGGGCCTGGGGCAGCACAACCCCAGCTCCTCCCCCACTGTCCACCCAGAGGCACCTGTGTAGCTGCCACGGAGCCGGTGCCAGAGCTCATAGCACATGTGTAATGTACATATGCCCACACTGCTTAGACAGCTGCCCTCCATCCACCTTGGATACATCACCCCCAGCTATACACAATGCAGTGGGCACACTTGGGCATGGGGCACTAAAGGGTTTCACTGCCATGTATGGGTAGAGCACGAGCAAGAAGTGGGGCAAGCTTCCTAGATGTAGTGCTGTCTGCCCTTCCACAAGTCATAAACTGTGACTTCACTGGCACCCCTGGCCCAGGTCAAAGGCCATTAAAAGGGAGGAACTTTCAACCTCCAACAGCCTGGAGCTGAAACCTGAGCCTCAAAGACCCCATAACTCATGGCCTGGCCCCTGAGCCATCCAGATCCCAGCAGGAGGAGGTCTCTGAATGGAGACACATTTCCACAGGCACAGTGGGACAAAAGGTACCACGTGGCAGATGTGTTCCTAGGTGTTGTCTACACTAATAGTCTGCAATCAGAGCTTCTGGAGGCAGGCAGCTGCCCCTCCACCCAGTCACCACACTGCCTCCACTGAGCACATCCATGCAGTTCTGGTGGCTCTGCACTGCTCCACTGCAGCAGCTGTGCAGCCAAGGCACAAAGGGGACTGCAGCAGCTGGCAGAAGGCATCGCAGTATCTACATGAGTCTTCTGGCAGCTGGGAGGAGAAATGCTCCTGTCAGCAGAGAAGGGACAGCACTGCTGGCAGAAAGGGGGGTTCTGCCATGTCAAAGCAGCTGTGAGTGCAAACACACTCAGCACATTGCTGGCTAAAGTGCCAGTGTGCTGGCAGCCCCAGGGCTACATGCCGGAGTGCCCTGTGCTAAGGGGACCCCGCCGCCTGGTACCATAGAGCCACCAGGCACTTTAAGCTCCCTACAGCTTGTCCTTTCATGGATTTACTAGTTTAAACCTGCCCCTGGTTACAACTTGGCTGATAAGCACTTGGCTGGGATCAAATTTCTCTCTCATTAACTTTCTTTACCTATCTTTTGATCAAAGCTACCTGGATCCTGATCCTCTACAGTCAAGCCCAAGAAGTTCAACTCCCCTCCTACTTTGGTTTCCTACATCTATGGAGGTTATGAACCCAACAGCTTTCATGGGGAGTCTGCTCTTATAAACCTCAAGCAGACCCAGAGTCAAGCTCTCACTCATCCCAATAGTAGCACCAGCACGGGGAACTTGCAGGCAGGGCTTGGCAGTTTCAAGGATCTGATGACCGCCCCTCGGGCACAATGGGTGCTGTCTGCTGCCTGCAGCAAGGGTTGTGGGGTGGACAGGCAAGGCTGTTGGATCTATAGCCACCAGGATCCCCCTTCACCCTACTGGGGGGAAAGGCCCCAGTGCTTGTGGAGCAGGCCCACCGCGTGGTTAGAGAATTCTTTAAACCCCCTGACTGTCATCCCCTCTCCAGAGCACACCCTGGCCCCAGGCCTGCATACCATGGTCCAGGGTTGGGCCCTCCATAATTTCTCTGGAAGGAAGATTGCGTACGTAGTGTGCAGTCATGCGTCTGCCGCGTCCATGCTTCCGTGCAAATCACATGGCTCATCTACGGGTGCAGGGAGGCATGCTGAGACAATCTGGGCAGCTATCTATATTCCCCCAACACGTCTCACTCAATGCCTATGGAAGGAGGCACTGCAATTCCTCAAAACGATGGGAAATTCAGTCCTAATTTAGCTGTGCCAACCCCTGGGCTGAGAGCACGAGCATGCAGATGTGCCCAGTGAACAAGTGATGCTTGGCTTAATAGTGTGAGAAACTGAAGCAATTGATTAAGGAGATCCCAGTTGAGAGGCACAGATAATAAGTGCTTAATTAAGTTGCCCACAACAAATGCCTTCAAGGAAGAGTACTGGCTTGATCTTCTTATAGCAGTACTTACAAGCTAACTGCAACTATACTCGATTCTGTGTTATGTGGGTACATTACTGATTGCTCGCTGCTGAGTTTGGTTAGGAAAGGAAGAAACTTGTATAAGAAACTCATGTTATTATAGTGAGAGGCAGCTGGACTGGAGCTGTGCATGAAGGAAACCTATCAAGCCCTTTGTCGCAGAGAGATGATAGGATACCACAAACACTGCTTTATGTGAGCATGGACAAGCTCAGAGCTCAGGGGCTGCATGAGCACCAGGGCTGAGGGCTCAACCAAAGGATGAGAAAAAAGGTCATTCACCTGTTTGCTTTCCAGGTGTATTTGCACAGGTCTCTCTTGCTCAACGGAAATTTGTTGTAGTATTTACATTGTGTTTATTGCTGCTCCTGTGACACTACAGTGAACCAGGGCATTGGACAGTATAATTATTAACTCAAGAATAAAAGGCGGCCTTGAATGCAGGAAATAGAAGCTCAGGAAAAGGGCTCTGGGTGCTGCCTTTTTCCCCATCGATACATATTTGCATATCTTTTTCCTTTTACAGCTTCAGCCTTTTGTATGATGCCCATTATATATACGACAGGCATGTGTTGACAATCACACCTAAGTCAGGCCTCGCTGGGGGAAAAACAATGTTGAAAACAGTCTCTGCTCCAAAAAGCTCCCAATCTAAACAGATAAGAGAGATAACTGGGGGGGAGAGGAAGCACAAGGATCCCCATGGTACAGGCAGAGAGAACAGCACAGATCCAGAGAGGCCAATGACTTCCCAAGGCTACAGAGGGAAGTCTTGCAGAGCCACAAGCCAAGCCCAGGCCCCAGACTCCCTTCTCCCATGCTTCATGCATAAGGCCAACCCACCAACTCCATCATTTGTGAAAGGTCCCAAACACATGAACTTTTGGGACCTGATTACCATGTCACATCTGTGTACATAAGGAGCAGCTCTAAATCCAGTAGCTTCCCACAAGTTTGCAGGGAATCTAAGTGGGAAGAGAACATGTTAACAACATCCTGTAATCACACGAAGTAGAACCTCATGGCTATTGATAGATGTCAGGGGCTGGAAGGGACCTCATGAGATCACTGGCTCCAGCCCCCCTTCCTGCGCTTGGGCAGGAAAGACCACTGGGGTCAGATGACCCCAGCAAGGTGCACGCCAAGACATTTGTAAGGATCTCCAGGGTAGGTGACTGTACCACCTCTGGGGGAGTCCGTTCTGGACCCTCTGCACTCGAACTGTAAAGAAGTTTTTCCTGATGTCCAATCTGAAGTGATCTTCAATCAGTTTGTACCCATTGTTTCTTGTCTTCCCCTGGGGGCTTGGGGGAACAGATGTTCACCCCTGCTACACTTATGGGTTACCACCAAGTCCCACCCGAGTCTTCTGTTCTCCAAGCTGAACAGTCCCAAGTCTTTCAGCCTCTCCTCATATGACCTGCTCTCCAGACCTCTAATCATGCATGTAGCCATCTTTTGGACTCTCTCAAGCTTTTCCACATCCTTCTTGAAGTGCGGCGTCCAGAACTGGACACACTGCTCCAGCTGCGGCCTCACTAAGGCTGAGCAGAGTGAGAGGATGACATCCTTAGTTTTACTTGAGATGCCTCGGTAAATGCATGCCAGTTTTACTTGCTCTGCCTGCTACGGCATCACATTGGTGGCCCATGTTCATTCTGTGGTCCATCACAACCCCCAAGTCTCTTTCAGTCATGGTGCTGGCAGACATAGCACTGCAAAGCCTGTAAGTGTATGTTATGCATGATTCCTCCCCAGATGGAGCACTTTATGTTGCTCGGTGTTAAACATCATCAGGTTATGATCTGCCCACCTCACAAGCCTGTCCAGATCAGCCTGTATCCCCAGCCTCTCCTCGAGCAAGATCGCACTCTCCCAGAACCTGGTGTCATCCATGAACTTTGCCAGTACGCTTTTAACACCCAAATCCAAATCATTGATGAACATGTTGAAACGCCCTGGTCTGAGTACTGAGCCCTGAGGGACGCCACTGGCCACCTTCTGCCATGTTGACTCAGTTCCGTCTATTAATACTGTCTGGGTCCAACCCCTGAGCCAGTTACCTAGCCCCCGGACTGTAAAATAGTCAAGGCTGCATTTTCCCAATTGTACCATAAGGACATTATGGGAGATTAAGTCAAAGGTCTTTTTGAAGTCCAAGTTATGACATGTCCCCTATCCAAGTGGCGAGTTACCTGATCATAGAAAGAAATGGGGTTGGTCAGGCATGGCCTGCCTGCAACAAAGTCACGTTTGCTCATGGAAATGAATTCCACATCTATGGTATCTCCAGACTGCCTTGAAAATCTCTCCTTTCTGTGCTTTTCTCTGGCAAGACAAACAAGCCAGAGAGCAACTCACTCTCACCTTGGTTGGGATCTGGATAAGGAATTCAGTGTCCCATATGCTGTAGTTGTAAGAATTCACCCTGGTTGCTAACCATCTTGGAGCTCAGTCAGATACACAAGGAATATTAATGGGATGTCTCACCCCCTCTTTTTCTTGTGTAATTATAAGACTTCTCAGGAACTGCCTTGGGTTTCAGCAGCTAGGGGTGTGGTGCTTGATATTGGCTCTTGACCTCAAACCCTGGTAAAATCCTGGAAAAAATGATCAAAGAATCCATTATTAATAGGCTAACAGAAACAGCGCTGGTATGCCTTGTAGGCAGGGCTGGGTGGTGCTGATACCTGAAATGCTGTCAGTACAAGAGCTTAATCTCTTCCCAGCATCGCCTTCAGAATCAAAACATGCAGCTCCTGGAGGTCACCTGCACTAAGTCGGGACATGACATATCAGCACCCTTAATGAAAAACCCAGCTGCCTAAAAGCTGATGGTACGAGCACAAAGGGATGATTTGAGATGCTTGTTAATTATAGAGACAGGCCCAGGTTAAAAGAAAATCAAAAACTCCAGCAGACAAAAGGAGCCTTGGCTCTGTAAACGATCTAAGAAATGTAAACTAGGATGAGAGATTTTACAATGTCAAGTCCAGAAGCTAAAGAATGTGTTTGGCTTCCTTCTTAATCCATTAGTTGTTGCCTGAAATCATTAATCTGCAAGGGGCTGTTCAAATCCAAATGTTTCCAGCATACAGAATGGTCATGTATATCTTGAGTAGTCCTGGTCTCCACCGGGCTATCTTTCTCCACTATCCCAGAGCTAGCTGCATTTCAGGGATGCTGACAGTGCCTTGGGGATCCTTCCAGAGCAATGGAACCACATGAAAAATGATGTGATGGCTACTCCACGTTGGTACCTCACCAACCAACCCAAAGCCTCAACCCTAGGTTCCTGGGTCAAGTCTAAGCAAAGGTGTGTACCCTATAATCACTGTTCAGAGACTGTGAGTGAGAGAGTGCCATCCAGTTCCTAAGGGAAGGACTCCTGTGGCCAGATTGCCCTGAAGCAACCTGTCTGCTAACTGCAAAAGCATTGCAGGAAACCATTGCTCGGAACAGCACGAAATTGCAACACATGCATAGCATCCACTGTTGCCCCACACCAAAGGTATTTTACAAGTGTTAACTACCCTGCCTGGGATTGGAGTTTTAGCTGTAGTCGTGCTGAACTAATGCAGTCTATAATGATTTCCTCCTGGCAAAGGAAGTGAGAATACATGAAGACTGAACTTCCCCCTCTGCTCAGACAACTGATCGTTCATGCAGCAGAGTTGGCGAATTATCTTAGCAAGGGATATGGGGAGAAAAACTGGCTGGCTGTAGCAAAGAGACAAAGTCCTCCCTGGAAGCAAAGGAAACCCAGCAGGGAGCCCTACAGCTGTGCTGAGCTGGAGAGAGGATGCATGAGATTAACTCTGTGATTGTCTTGGCTGCCCAGGAATAGAGAGAAGTGGAGTGTGAGGCCAGCAGCACACCCAAGAGACACATTCATGAGATGCTTTTCCACCACAATTTGGTTTATTTTAACCCTCTTCCTTCTCTGCCAGTCTCCTTTTTTCCACTCAGATGCTGCCCCAGAGTCTCAGAGCTTCTACACAGACCTCACATCCCTTGTTCGGTGCACTTAGCATCAGATATAACCATGCTTTGAACAGCACGTTCAGCAGAGACCAAGAACTGAGTTAAATCACCCATGGAGAATCTTCTTGTCATGTTTCCCTTGCCCGATTGGTTGAATCTTGTTTTCTCCAGGCTGCCAAACCAGCACTAAAACCCACTGGAAAGAAAAGAGATTCTGTCCAGACCTATAGCTCTGTGCCTGCTGATCTCCCCCATACGTGGATGCAGACCAAAAGGACTTGCAACTTAATGCAACTGAGCTTCCTGATCCAGTACTTCCGATGCAAACAGTAGGAAGTAACAGAAAACTGGGAGACACATGAGGGAGACTCAGCCTGCATGAGACGGGCACATTTGGTCTCACAGTAAGAAACATCCCTCTTAGAGAAGAACAGTGGGGCCTGTGTCAGGTGGACACAGAAGTACTGTCTCGCAGTTAGCAATGAGGAGTAAGGACACCTGGGTCCTAATTCTCAACTGTGTCCAACTGTGTGGCCTGAGCTGAACATCTCAAATAAACACATGGCAGCTTGCACATGTAAACTAAACACAACCCTGCCAAAGCAAGACACTGCACTGAAGACACAATTCTCTTCTGGAGGAGAGGACAAGAGAAAGAACAACATACCATGACAGATATTGGTCTCATCAGGTAATTATCATTAGAAGGTGCTTGGAAACTATGAGGATGAGGCTGCTTTTCCCTGGTCATGGAAGAAGTCCTGGGCTCTACACTACCCATCTCACCATTCCCAGCACAGGGGGCAGACTTGATGGGATACTGTAGTAGGTGCTTTCTGTGAATTCATTAAAGGCCCTGTCTAACAGAGTACGTAAGAGTTCCTGCTGCATAAATGGAAACAATAATAGGTGATCTCTCTTTCTGCAGAGATGATGTGAGTGTCAGGAAATTTAAGTGCTCTGAAATCCTACGATGAGAATCATGCTCCAGCCAGCAATATTAGAGCAAAATCAGAGATTTGAGAGAATCAGAAAGATGCATCCTATCAGTCCTTTCCCTTCCCAGCCACTACACAGGAATTTTTCAGCTGAGCAATGTGAAAATATAGCATGATGACCATATCTGTACTTCCTTTAATATATTCTGAAGATGGGCTCAGCAGGGAGGGAGATGTTTCGTTCATTTCACAAGCCGTCATTTGTCATAAAACAGTAAAAAAACTCCGTCTCGTGCTCTTGGTTAGCAAAAACCAGCTGCAATAGGTCTGTAATTTCTTTGGGAATGACCCACACGTTGTACTGAGGATCATGGTTTTGTCATCCATTTGCCTGAGGCCAAGCCAGGGACAAGGGTACTATTTAAAAATAAAATTTCCAGCTAAGAACATGATGCAACTTGCTCCATCACAGGTGAAAGTTTCCTGCTTTGTCCTTAGAAAAGGAGAGCAAAGATCACATGTCAATAGACGTGACAAGAAGTCAGTACAGGGCATGCCCGCATGTCAGAGCTAGACCAGGAGATGAGAAAACAAAGGGGTTGAAAATGTCCTCCCAGGCTTGTTTGTGCAGGTCTAACTTTCTAAAGCAGCTTCTCAGGCAATAACATCCACTTTTCTTGTTGTTGTGTGCTGCGAGTCTCTCCAACACTTGGTGTGGACTAGACTATAGACGGTGACTGGGTGGTAAGACTTCATTTAGCCTCATTGCATTGCTGAGCAGTCAGACAGACATTAAAGCAGAGGAGGTTGTTGTGAAGCCATAGCTTATCTATGTTTCCTAGTGAAGACAAAGACTCTGTGTTCCATTTACTACCCTTGAAAACGAAGACTGTTCTCAGTGGGGGCAGATGACAGAACAAGGAGTAATGGTCTTAAGTTGCAGCAAGGGAGGTTTAGGTTGGGTATGAGGAAAAACTCTCACCAGGAGGGTGGTAAAGCACTGGAACAGGTTACCCAGAGAGGTGGTGAAACCTCCATCCTTGGAAATTAAGACCCGCATAGATAAAGCCTTGGCTGGGATGATGACGTTTGGGCTGTTCCAGCTTTGAACTGGGGGTTGGACTAGATGACCTCCTGAGGTCCCTTCCAACCCCTATTTTCTATGCTTCTATGATTTTCTAAGATTCTTAGGGGATGAGGCTTACACACTTTGTGGAGGTAGGGAGGCAGGAACATCAATGTTATGCATTATAAGTTCCTTAGTAGGAAAGTTCCAAAGTGCAAAGGGCCCTGTTAATGGATCTACTACACTAACCCATCTCATCTATAGGCACTTGACAAGAGGTGTAATTAATTCTACTTCAGTTAACTGAATCAGCCTAAATACATAGAAATTACAGAAGTAAAGCACTTTTAAATGAATTGTTTTATTATAATCCCAAACCTCAGAGTTGAACTTTTCTAGGAAAGCTCATGCAAGTTGTTATCTGAGACAAACCAGCTTCTTCAGCCCTAATTAAATTAAGCATGTTCAAACCTTCCTATTAGTCTCCTTTGGTCAATCACTGCAGAAGTCATTACCATCAGGGAGAGTTGCATAAAGAGGAGAAGATGCAGGAAAAATTTTCAATTAAGGAAGCTTCCAGTTTTACCTGTCCCATTTTAATCCCATCTGGAGCTACTTTAAACACAGGCAGCCAGGTGTACGGGAGATACAGGGGGAATTGGATAAGAAAAGTTTGACATGACCTTCACGCAGTCCAAGACCAAAGACCTGAACCATTTTCTGTCAACTTCAGTGGGGTTGCTCTTTCCACTAAAATGCAAGATGTTTGGATTACAATGTCTACTCCATTCTCCCTGGGGCATCAGCAGTGTTCCCTGTTTATTGGTAAGACTCAATTAAGAATTTGGGTGTGTAGAGACAGCAGCAGCTCCATCAAAATCAGCCCCTTCTATTAAATTTAAATGAGCTAGATTTTGACTTGGGTGTCAAGCCGGTGGCCTCAAACAGTTTTGCCAGGCAGTATGGGCAAAAGGAATAACAGTACTAGGAAAACACTGCAGAAATGGTATTTGCTATAAACAGCATGGTGCATGATCCCCATTTCCCATGATCCGCATTTGTAGACAGAGAGTCTGACCACAAAGGAACCAGCCCAAGGTTAGACAGCAGGCTCGCAGCAGAGCCAGGGGCAGGACTCAGGCTCCCCAGCCAGCTCTGTTCACTAGATCACACTGCTACATCTGCTGAAGTACCTCACTGACATACTCCAAGTACCCACGTGCCTGCAAACATGAGTAAAAGGGAGCCTTTTGTATTTTTGCTTTTGAAGCAGAGTGAAATCTTCAGTGAGTAGCTTCCAACTTGCTACTCACTGAGGATTTCTGGCTGGGGAGCCTGAGTCCTACTCCTGGCTCTGCTGCAAGCCTGCTGTCTAACCTTGGGCTGGTTCCTTTGTGGTCAGACTCTCTGTCTACAAATGGGGATCATGGGAAATGGGGATCATGCACCAAGCTGTTTAGCAAATACCGTTTCTGCAGTGTTTTCCTAGTACTGTTATTCCTTTTGCCCATACCGCCTGGCAAAACTGTTCGAGGCCACCGGCTTGACACCCAAGTCAAAATCTGGCCCAATCTATATGCAAAGTTGCATCAATTTAATAGAAGGAGTTGATTTTGATAACAATTTGATTAAACCAGTGTTCATATACCAATTCTGTATCCCTTTACTATTAATGCTGGCCTCCTGTAGAAATGAGGCCTTCTAAATAGACTTCCCTGGTATCCAACGATTCACAGAAATGTTACTATAATTTATTCACCTGGCATGTGAAATGTGTTTTACTAGACTCATTCCTTTTGCACTATTTCTTTGTCGATAACAACTTCGCATGCATCTATGTGACTAATTATTAAGGCTGGCAAATATTTGAACACTTTCTAGCAACTGATTCAACGGCTTTGGCGAAAAAATACTTGAGAAGTGAACAGAACATGATAACTTCCTACAGGTATTTTGTATCATCCAAAAGAACATAAAAGAAAACTTAAAAGAGAATTAATGTCCTGCTGGAGTTGTCTATGAGAGGGGTAAAAAAAAAAAAATCCTAGAGATTTTGGGAAACATTTTTTAAAGCATCTAAGTAGGCAGCCTGGAAATCTGGGCCTGGAGCTCCTAAATCAAGTGATTTTGAAAATTGTATTCCTTGTTCTCAGTTAGATCCCATGATCATCTTTTTCCCTGATTTTCATCCCCCGCCTTATTTAAACCTCACTACAGCCCTGAACATTATATCATCCCTGCTATTATCCCCATTTTATTCATGGATTAATAAGCAGTTAGGAAGAGGGGCGCCTATTCAACAGGATTCACCCAGGCCTGTCTTTTAAATATAATTATATAAATAATGGATGCTTTGTTGGCCACTTCCTGGTGTTTCATGCAAGTTCTAAGCTACCGGCAGTCATTAAATACAAGATCTCTAAATTACAGGGTTAAGTAAGTCTCAGCAGGGGAGAGAATACAGAAATAGGAGTCCTGTTGTTATATGAAAATACTATCCTTAGGTTCCTTTTTCAAAGCAAGAGTCCCCATTGTGAGACATTCTGTGCCATGTCCCCGGTTGCAGGGAGCTCCTTAGATCAAACCCTGTGCCTCACATGCTTGTACTGCAAGCTTTCACTACCTACAGATCCAGTCAAAAAATAAACCAATGACAAAGTTCCACTGCAGAATGTACTGATGCCATGTAACACTTGGGATGGATTCTCTCCCTTTGTCTTCAGCATTTCTAGTCCTGATCAGGATATATCCCACTGTTCTATCTAAAAGCAACCTTGTTTAATATGCCATAAAACCATAGTCCCAGACCAACTGGCTTCCAAGAAAAAGCATGGTGAGAATGTCACTTGTTTCATGGTCAGACAACATAGCAGTGGCAGTGCTCTGTTGGCTGAAAGATCATGAAAGGAAACTTGCAAGGATGAAATGTTCTTATGGTTACCAAATAAAGCACAAAACCAAAAAAAATAAGAGACCAACAAGAAAGGGAACATGGTATAAAATCATGTTTAAAATTAATTATTTAAAAGCAGTAAGATATTAATAAAAATGGAATTATTATTACCCTTCTGCATAGCTATGACTATTTCATTTATAGTCTGTAAACATCTTTACTGTCATTAATTAATCCTCAGGTTATCCAATGCAAGATACATCATTCAAAAGTATCAAGTCTATCCAAAAGATTAGGAAATAGGAGGTGAAAGTGTGCTCTAACCTATGCCTGGTACAAAGCAATGCTGTCAGTAGAAGAGGTTCTTTCACATCAAGAAAGAATTAAGTTCACAGAGCTTAAGGGTCCCACCCAAGGTCACACCGTGAGTCAGTGACAGAGCTGGGAATGGACCGAAGGCCAGTCTGCTGTTCTCTTTAGAAAACTACACCCTTATGTGGAACACATTTCAGTGTTTATTTTCCACTGAATTAAAGAACCTTCTATTTCTCTAGAAACAAAAGTAAGTCTTCTGTTTCCAACTGGAACCTTTAACGACTCCCCATTTCCAGGACACCACAATGCACTGACCCCACGCTTCCAATCTCAAGAAGAATGAACCAGTATGTCTGCAGTCAGTTACTACTGTTTTCTGGGCTGATTAAAAGAGGAATCTCTGGAGCAACAGACAGCACAAGGGAACAAGTTGGCTGCAACCTTTTCTCTTGCATATGCCTCATCCTAATTCAGCAGATTTTTAATTTTCAAACAAACAAATCATATCTGCAAGTCTTCATTCTGATTGACAAAAATACAATAGACCAGAAAGCAGAAAGACTACAGTACTATACTGCTGAGATCCTTTTAACCTAGAGGCATCCCTTCCTATTGTTAATTACCGTAAGGCTAAATAGTTGAACACTCTCGGGAATTCCCATACAGTTGCCCTTCTTTAAGAAAAAAGAAAAAAATGTACCGACTGTTTATCTGATCTCTATATTTAAAAAAAAAGAACAAACACCATCAGAAACACCTACATTAAAATCTATCCTTAGGCAAAACACTCATAATAAAACTTATTTTATTATCCTCTGTTTTATGCCTGGAGTTTTCAGAAACAGTTGTCTACAAGGCATCTAATCACTTTGACCATCTCCCCAGATCAGCTAGCTAGCTGTCTCCCTTCTTAGTCCCAGACAATAAATTTACCTACAAAACTGTAGCCATAAAAAGGGAGGTTAGGTGGGCACTCCTTTACAAAAATCAGGACCAGAGCCTGAGACCATAGCTTACGAGCCCAGTTGCAGGCACTAGGAAGAGATATGGATTTGGTAGGATCAAAACTACATCTGCCCCAATAGCCTGTACTGTCACTTTTGGCACTTTTACTTCTGGCCAATCAAGCCATTGGCTCTCCTAAAGGGGCACTCTGATGTCATTGGGCTCTGTATGACACAATCATTACATTTCACATTGGGTTGCCACAGTGTCTGAGGCTCAGGACTTCGCAAGGAAGGCTATATAAGAGTCACACTAAGGCTATATTGTCCTGGCTGGGCTGAGACCGTTTTATTAGCGAATTGATCACATTGTTTCCTTTGCCTAGAGGATGTGAAGAAAAAGAAGAAGAAAAGGCAGACGCTTATTTCACACTCTAAATAATAGTGTCCCCAGTGGGAGACTTGTCTTGCAGCCTCCAAACTTGGAATCTCTCTCCAATGTCACCACTGCAGCAGGCCAAGCCCAAGAAGAAAAACCACCTATTACTGGTGTTTTATTGGAAAAAGAACCAGCAAGAAAAGAAGCCACCTTCTCCTCCCAGTGTTCCTTCTGAGCCTTCAGATTCTTCTAGCCACGCTGATAGTGCTGCCCCTAGCAGTTGGGCTAGGCCAGATGCCCAGGGTCGACCGAAACCTGAAGCGCCCTGCAAGAAGAAAGGCAACACGTCTTCCACCTCTCCAGCTACGGACCACCAAGCTCTGAACGCTCTCCTCACAGGAGGCCCATTTATTGTGGCCAAGAATCAGCCCAGGAGGAAAGACTGCCATACCTGCAAGGGCTCAAAGAAAAGGAAACAAGAGATTAGGCTCAGAAAGAGGTTGGGCTCATCAGACAAGGTAAAGGCAACTCAGTGGGGAAGGCAGGAATGGTTAAGTGGACAGGGAATTCTTTCTCAATACCACTCATGGATGGTGGGGGGCAGATGAGTAACGTTCCTCGAGGTAAAACAGTGAGAAAGAGGACTGATTCGCCTACAGAAATAGTTGTAGACAGGCACTTCCCTGAGAAGCAGACAAAAGATGTGCAGGAAGGAATGGCTGATGGGATGGGCAGGGATCAACCCTAAGGAACTGACTGGAATTACCGGTAGGTGGCAAAGGGGGATAGGAATGGATGGTGGGCCCCCAAATAGAAAATAGGCTTTTTGTATCCACAGACAGTATGCCATATCTTTATAGATGTTGTAAAATACAAAGCGTGGGTCTACAGTTTCCATAAAAGTCACTCCCTGATTTCAGCTCATATGTGAAGCGCACACAGCTTATAGAAATCACAACTCCATAAGCCTCAAGTGGTTTATTTTCCCACCCCAAGATGGCTGATGACCAAGCTGAAACTGCCTACAACTCCCAACCTGATCCTAAGCAGCTGTTCTTATTAACTCTTGTCTTCATTTTCCCCCATTCTTGATACTTTGAACATCTGCCCTTAAAAACTACCAGATTCATTTCTCCTTGCTTGCAGACCCTCACAGGGGCTCTGACCTTTTCCCAGAGCATGAGCCCTATTTTTCTTCCCCTTCAGAATCCCTGATAAGATCTGTGAAACCCTCAGTTCCATTTCACTGATAAAACAGATATGCTGTGCCGTTTGAAATGTCATTCCCCAACAGCATGAGGCTAGACTGAAGAAGTGGAAACGAACTAGGTAAGCTAAGTGGAAAGGGCTGTTCTACCACAGTCCTAACATGCTTGTAAAACATTTGACTTTTCTGACCCCAGAATAGAAAAAAAGTACAAGCTTCAGAGTGTCCACTCAACACAGAAGAACTGGGGCGAAATGTGTGGGCTTTCCTTCACACCATGGCAGCGTATTACCCAGATAAGCCCAGCAATGATCAGCAGCTTGATATGACTCAGTTCATCAACTTACTTAGCAAGTTTTATCCCTGTGAAAAGTGTGCAAAAAACCTAAGGAACAGGTGAGCCACAGACTTGACTGTAATAACATTTGTTTAAACATTACACCTTAAGTTAAACCAGTGCAATCCTGTTAATACACAAGCCTCAACACAACCTTAGTGAGCTGGCTTCAGAACTCTGTCAGTAGAAATTGGAAGTTGCTTTCCCAGAGGTGCAAATAGTGTTTAGTTATTTCTACATGTTATATTCTACCTTTAATGCCTGGTACAGCATGTCATGAGTAAAACACGACAACCAAGGCACTGAAGCTGCCTTTCAAAAGAAGGTTAGAAATAAAGTTTAGAAATGTGGATGTGGGGAAATCCTGTTACTCATAAAAAAAAAACAAAACCCCACACTAGCAGTGATACTGTCACTGTTTTTCAGTTGGTTTCTGTTTTATTATAATGAATGACTAAATTATACAAAATACACACAGTCTGGATACTTTAAAGCCTGTGCCCTTGGTGCCAATGACTTTTGGTTTAAAAAACTCTAACAAGAATCGATAGCCCTAACTTAATCACCAGAAAGCAGTAAACAGTTAAGCATACTCAATGTATATGTCTTCATTTAAAGGGCAGTTATATATGCCCCAACTTGGAACTCATTCATTACACACACTGCAAACTGTATTCTATTTTTCTGATTTCATTAGCAATCACAAATGGGCTAGGTGCTTTCTAAACACAGATAAAAAACTTAGTCCCTGGCAGACAAGTGCATGAAACCAACAAGGACAGGGTTGTATTTGGGAAAGGGAGATTGGTTTTCAAAGAGTAAGTTACAAGATGCTTGAAACAGCTAAATGTGATCCAAAAAAAGTTTCTTCTGCAAGGAAGCTAGTCAATAGGAATTTTATAGCATTAGAGAGCACTGGAGCAATCTGCTCCAGGAGTATTCAGCTTTGTTCAGTTGGAAATATGGCATCAATAGCTTGCAAGAAGCTTGAAGAGCTAAACAAAAAAAAATGCAAGAACCCCCATAATTACTACTATTAGTTATTAATATAAAGGCTTGAGTTATGAAGGAGGCAGATATTTGCATGATATGTTCCCTTCTTGAGTTCAGCATACTCAGATAGCTATTTCTTATCTAGGGACTGAAACTAGTGATTCTGGACTGAAGTAAGTAGTATGTGGTTCTTTTCTGTCTCTGTAGATTAAACACAAAAAAGCCAGATACTAGCAGCAGAAAGCAGCTATGCCAATGGCTATGCCTTCTTCACAATGAAGTGAATGAAATGCTGGGAAAACCCCAGTTCAACTGCTCCCACATAGATGAACGCTGGCGAGAAGGCTGGGAGGATGGTTCATGTAACTAGGGTGTGGACACACCACTGGAAATAAGATCAGTGTTATTATAATTCAAATGCAATAAGAACTGAACTGGGTAAAGTATCTTTAAAAATGATAAAAGTGAACATGTTTGTGTGCAAGTCTAATACATCTGCAAAAAAATAAACAGGCTTCCTACTCTCATCTGCAATTCAGAGGAATCTGACCCCTCCCCCCTGTAAATTCTTAGGGGATGACACCAGTGCTTAACAATAAGGTAAACCACCAGCTGGTCACGCGAACCAGTGCACAAGTCACAGAAGACAACAAAGGTCTGTCAGAGCAAACCTTTACCCCTTCTGTTCCCTTTTACATAGTCTTCATCCTATGTCTTTACAAACATTAATAAAGGATTAGGTCACAATCCTGCAAACACTTGTGTAACCCAAACCATAATCCCACTGGCATTGACATAATTTAGGTGTGTAAATGTTGCAGAAGCAAAACTGCTAGCGATTTTTCTTCTGTGGCTGCAAAGGTTTTACTTCACCATTTAAAAATATCCCTCTTTTCAGCCTCTCACTACTGAAAAAACAGGCATTGGCCTCCGTAGGCTTTTTGCAATGTTAAAATTTTGAGTTCCCTCGGAGTCAGGTACAAAACCCTCAGTCGTCAATGGGCACCTTTGCAAGGACTTTAACAAGCTCTGCAACAGGCCCTACAGAATAAAATGCTGCTCGGCTAAAGAGCTGTAAGAAACCCACAGGCTCGGTAGGCCCCTGGTCAGCCTTCTGCTACCTTAACAGGCTCAGAGCTCCACATTTCTTTCCTTCCTTTGGTCTCTGCACAAAGGAAGGAGAGCTAGCCACCACACCGCAGCAGCTAGCAGGTGCACAGCCCCCCCCAGGCTTCCCCCTGGGGTCTTTGAAGGTGCAGGAATATCTGAGGCACCAGACTCCCAGATTAGGAGTCATTTTTGCAGGCCCATCAGCCTGATTCTTCCTGTGTCTGTGTGGGGTCAGCTGTAGTGCAGCTGGAGTCCAGAGGGAGAGAAGGACCAGTATTGGCCCCTTACCAGAGCCAGGGGGAAACCTCAGATTCTCCTAGGAGCTCCTCTTCCCCTACCTCACTGTCAGCTCTAAGACATCAACCCACACCTGCACCCACAGCCTGGGCCACCCGGCCCAACATGCTTTGCGGTTCCAAGATGGCGGCAGGCAACCCAGCCAACCTGGCCCAACATGCTTTGCGGTTCCAAGATGGCGGCAGGCAACCCAGCC
>JAGPOW010002202.1:9890055-9908769 GCA_030014935.1 Caiman crocodilus
GGCAACCCAGCCAACCTGGCCCAACATGCTTTGCGGTTCCAAGATGGCGGCAGGCAACCCAGCCAACCTGGCCCAACATGCTTTGCGGTTCCAAGATGGGGGTAAGCAACACAGCCATCCTGGCCCAACATGCTTTGCGGTTCCAAAATGGCGGCAGGCAACCCGGGAACCCGGCCCAGCATGCTTTGCGGTTCCAAGATGGCGGCGCCCAGCGAGAGCTGAGGCAAACCGGCTACCCGGCCCAACATGCTTAGCGGTTCTAAGATGGCGGCGCCCAGCGAGAGCCGGAGTGGCCCAGTGACAGCCACCTTCCCCTTCACTCTGCTCGGGGCCGGGGCCGGGGCCGGGGCCGGGGAGCATGCCGCGAAGAAGCCGTGCCGGGCATGCACGGATTTCAAGAGCTGGATCCGGGAGCAGCGGAAGCAGGCGGCTGCAGCCCCCGGGGTGAGGGTCCCCAGGCAGGGTTGGGCTCCTCTCCCTTAAGCCACCCCCTAACGATGGGGCTGCGAGGCGGAAGTGGGCTCTCGGCTCTGCTGTCAGACTGGAGGGGTGGAAGGAGGGGGCAAGGGTTGGTTTAATCAGCTGGTTTCCGGAAGCCCCCAAATTGAAGGGGTAATAGAAACGCAATGGGCATGAGATCTGTCTCAAGGGGTTATTAGTTCTTGAGTTAATGGTTGCACCTTTTTTTTTTGTAATCCGCGACATAGGAAGCGAGCGTCGATGAGGAAAAGGAGCAGCCTCCAAATTGTCCTTTAGATAGAGAGGAGCTGGGGAGAAACACGTGGTCTGTCCTTCACACGGTGGCAGCGTACTACCCAGACCACCCCACCAGCGTGCAGCAGCAAGAGATGACCCAGTTCATCAACCTGTTTTCTAAGTTTTATCCGTGTGACGAATGTGCGGAGGATCTGAGGGAAAGGTGAGTTGTATTTTATCGATGCATCTGCAGGGAAGAGGCCCATGTAAAATCTTGGGATCCTGTTGCTCCAGTGGCACGAGGTCATTCACTTTTCCAGTGCTTGTTCTTCACATCTGTTACATATTGTAAAAAATGAGTGAGTTGTTCAGGGTTTGAGCCCTATATCTCTCAAAACTACATAAAGGAGTTCTGTATATTTGCTGGTTCAAATCCACTTGCTAGGAACACCATGCAGCTATCTCACGGTGTATGTTAAATGAGTTAGTTGTTGGACCATGGCCTAGCTTTCAGTGGACAGCCGCCTACTCCACAAAAGCACTGCCAGTAATGGTACCACGTTACCAGTCTCGGCAGATGGGCCAAGGGCCAAGTGGGGTGTAGTACTTGGTAACATCTTCAAGTCTTGGTACTGCCAGCAGTGCATTTGGTTTGGGACTTATGTTTTGTGTGATGAACTTTAAAACTTTGATATCAAACATTTCAATATCCTGACCGACTCCAAGATACAAACCACCTGGAGCAGTATATAGTGTGTTTGAATGCTTCTTTTATAAGGTGATTCACAATACAGAACAGAGCCTCTTATTGTAAAGAGAGGTAAAAAAAACCAAAACAACCACAACACCTTCTGTCTTGCATGAAAGCCCTTCCAGCAATGTTTTCAGTGCTTTGGTATGGGGTCCAATTTATCATGATTACTGGATGCATAATGCAGCATCTCTAATTACCAACTAAAATGTGTCATTGTGGAAATGAAGTTGATCTTTTTAATCTCATAAAATTGCCCCTCCATATGAGTTAAATAATCAGCTGCATTAATGGAGATGAGTAGAAGGAATAGTTCTAAACTTGAATAACGCTAGTGTGTACTCTGTTTGCTAGAGAAAAGACATGACTCTCCTGTAAAGCCAAGCTAACCTTATCCACAAATAGAACTATATAAAACAAAAAAGGACAGTTTGAAAATTAGTTACTGACTTAGTTGAAAGGAGCCAAACATGGAAAATCAGCTCAGTAATATTTGTCAAGTTCTTTCTTTTCAGAATATTCACAAATCTGGTTACTTTGCGTGTTTTGCCATGGATTAGCTGCTTGATTAGTATCTAATTTGGAATATCATTGATAGCTGACTAGGAATTTCTGGACTCCACTTGACTTGCATAAAACCAGTGCAGCTTCATGTATCTTCTTATTTAACAGGGAGCTGCAATCCATCGTGAATACAGATCTGAGTCTGCAGGGTTCTGTGGGACATGTCTTGAACTAATGGATAAGGGGGACTCAGGCCATCAGCAAGCCACACCTCTGCTTTGGGAGACTGAAATCAATGACTGTAAAGAAGTAAACAGCATTTGATTCCTCTTCCTTCTGCAGATTACGTACAAACCAGCCTGACACCAGCAGCAGAAATAACTTATCCCAGTGGTTTTGCCTACTTCATAATGACGTGAACAGGAAATTGGGGAAGTCTGAATTTGACTGCTCCAGGGTGGATGAACGCTGGCGAGATGGCTGGAAAGATGGTAGCTGTGATTAATCTGTAGAGACTGCCCTGGAAATCAGACAGACCAATTCTAACATAAGACTCATCCCTGGTGGGAAACCGTCATGAAGAGATGCAAGTAAATATATTTGTGTGTGTGTGTGGTTGACATAGCTTATGGTAAAAAGGTGGCTGCTACTTTTATCTCATCCCAAGAGGATCTTGGTTTAGGAGTGACTAATTTTACGTCGTCATGCATCTTCTGGGACTGGACCTTATGTTTGTTGTAGTAACTGTCAGAAACTTGGCAAATTCAAGCTAAGTTGCTGATGCAACTTGTAGAAAGAAAAAGGTGTTGGCATTTCCTTAGTTTTTGGGGCATCTTGTGGCCACTGTTGCCTTTTCCATCCCCTGTTAAAGCCTCTTTCCTTCATTTGGCAGTGCCTTTCTCCTTCACTCTGTCATTTCAGCTGCTGTGGTGGTCCAATGACAGGTAGTTTGACTGCTGGTTCATGAGTCTCCTGTGTTTTGGGCCAACCATGTAATCCTTCATCTTCTCTTCAGTAATTTCTTATAAGCTGTTGTGTGTTCACACTGTTTAACTACTAACTCCTCTTCACACTCACTTGCTAAAAGCCTCAAGGCAAGAAAGTTTTGTGTAAATATTAAAATATCAGAACTCAGGATTTTATTCCCAGCCATAACAAAACCTGTTTTCTATATTCCTTTGTCTAAACTTGTAGAGCTCCACTTCGAAGCAAGAGGGCACTGCAGGAAGAAAAATATATAAACTCTTTGACCAGCTAAAATGTAAATGCTTTGTGACTTGTTTGTTCATTTTTTTTTTTAACCTAGGCGAGTTCCATGGGACAAGTTTACTGAACCAGCTCTTTAGAAATAAGTATTTATTTTTTGTCTCTGAACTTTTGTGGTTCACAGACACCATTCCTATGACATGAGTGGCAGAGACAGATAGCTGGCTGTAATGAAGCCTGCTCAAGTTTGCTTTACTTATAGGATTCCTTAAAACAGTGTACATGTTCTGAGAACCGTTGAGTAATTGTTGACTGGCCTGGTATGATGGTATTACCCTGCAGGTGACGTTCCCTCTCTAGACTAGAGGAACTTGCACAGAAGCTTATGCAGCATTTGAATCTTGCTTAAGTCTTACATTAGAGTCTTAAGTACCAAATGCACTGTGAACTCAAAATGGTGTGTGGGGTATACTTCACCTTTAGAAACTGGCCAATTCCACACTGAATATTATGCCTCTAGGTTGGCTGTACTGCATCAGTATGTTCCTGGGGTTTGTGCACTTGAATTTCAGGTGCAAGTGAAATAGAAACGTAAATAATATAAGCAACCTGGCTCTTCTTAGACTATGGCTCTGTAAAATTATGTCATAATTATTTCAAGTTATTGAAATTAGAGTATGATTCTTTCTCCTTTTTATTAGATGTATAATAAATATAATTGCATTTCTAGGTTCTAGTTGTTCCAATGATCTTCTGCAAACTTACAATATCAGTATTTAATTCTTTTCCTTGTGTATTTTCTTCTGATGCTTTTAATTGTATTTCCCCTTCTGGGGGTTTGTGAGCTTCCTACATGCATTTACTTCATGGGCTGCTTTATCTGCCCTGTGAGGTATGAAAGTAGGCTGGGATTTGCACAGAAACTTTAATGGAGGACATCACAACACATGAAGGTATTGGGATTCTGATATTGTCTGTTAATAAACCTTTGACCCTAATGTTGTGGTGCTAGGGTCTTGTTGGTGAGTACTTAACCAGTCAAAGCTTTAGGAAGATGTTCAGCTGATGTATAACACTCTCATGTCATTTGAAGCCAAACCTGTTAAAAAAAATAGCAGAAAGATTTTATTTTTAGTTAAGTAGCATCCGGTTAGTGGTATGTTTTACTCCTCAGAATTTTTCTCTAATCAAACTGAAACTTGATTTCACACCATCTTTATGATTTAACTGAATTAAGGCTTTGGGATTTTTGTCCAGCCAATAAAATGCCACTGAGATCTCTCTTGGTGCATGTTCTGCTACATGAAATAAATAATTCCAACCCATTTTGATCAACAAATTGTACAACAGAATGTAATACTTAGGTTAGTGTGAAATTCATCCCTTGACAGGGATGGTCCACGTACCACTTACATCCCACCTGGGCTTGACATAAACTACAAAGTTCTGCTGACAGAGCTGTGTCATCCAAGAGCACCAAATTGTGCTGCAGAAGATCACATCCCTAGTTGACATGGGCATGCCAGCAAGACCCTGGTGGTGACACAGCTATGCCAGTAAGAGAGTACTTATGTCACGTGGGAAGAATGTGTAACTACGCAGCCAGAAATAGCCTTCTGCCTCATGTGCTGGCTATCCCATAGCTATGCCAGCATACCTATGCTGGTGGAAGCCTTGGGGGGTTGACAATTCCTGAAGTCCTTAAAATAACATTTCAAGACTGCCTATACTGATAACTAATCAACAAACTCTGGCTATGAGTATATTAATAGGACAGATAGTAACTGCACCATGTGGCTACCAGCCAACCATTGCAGATGTTTGTATTCTCTGCTTTTCTCTTATGTGTACACCTTACAGCTTTGATCTGTCTTGTTTTCTTAGGTGTGATCTTAGACCTGGGGGCTGGAGGGCAGTGCTGCTCTGGTTAGAGCAAATCAGAAGCGTTGACCTTATTTATGTAACTTCTTTAAGATATTTCTAGCTGTATATTGAGGAAAAATGCATGCATTCCCTTATCTTCTGTGCCCACAGTGCTTTAGTTCTGAGACTATCTGTATGCAAATATTTTTCCTATTAATATCAAACTAATAAAGCCAACGAGTTCCTCTCTGATTTCTCTGGTCCATGTGGCTTTACCAAAAGAACAGATGTCCTGACAGTGCTACTATGTTGTTGTCTGACCTTGGTCAACTCACCTAACTCGTACATTTGGATCCCAATCTGAGACAAGGCAGATGGAGTTAAACCCATTTTTAAGATTTACTGGGAGGCACCAATAATTAGAAATGCCATTAGTGCCTGTCATCTGCTGAGTTCTGTGGGCATGGGGAATTTAAAGCACTTCTTGAGATCAGAGCCTGTGTCAGTTTGTGTACCATTGCAGCAGCTGAAACCTGGTTGAACTCCAGCAGAAAGGCAGCCAGAGCTTTCACCCACAAGGGCTTGTGGCCCATTGAAGGGGAACAGTCACATTGGGTACATGAACACTCACAGCCTTAAACTCCCTAGAGCAGCTGCCAGCAGGGGGGAGGCTCCTTTCCTTTAGTATGACTGACCATCAGGAAGGAAGACGGGGTGAGGAGAGGCAGGCAGTCCCTAAGGAACTCATTTGATGTAATTCCAATGCTGCTTCTGTGTAATAAGCACCCAACTTGCCCTTATCTCCACAAATCGCTTATTGCTCTTGCTGGTGTGTTTGCACTCCCAACTGATTGTTCCTGAATGCAAAGAGCAGTGAGCAACAAGGGAATCACATGACTCATGAATGAGGTTGCTGTGCCTCCCCTTGCCAGAAAACAACCATGCAGCTGCTGAGGGAAGCATTGCTGAGGATGTGTCTAATATTTTCCCAAGGATAAACTGTTCTCATGTACCTTTTGGGTGTAAATGTTCACCTTCACTGTCAAGACACATGGGAGTAATGGTATGCATGGATTTTCCTCCCCGCAAAAAACATCTCTCTTAGGCAATGTGTAGAGCCTCCTCTTCCCCAGCACAGTTTTGTTTTGTACACCCAATGCTGCCAGCTCTGAGGGTGCTTGAGATTTGAAGGGATGGATTTGTCTGACCTTTTCTTTAATGTCAGTGCAGGTTTGCTGGCTTAGAGGAAAGCAGAATAAACTGCCCCATCACTCTGGCTGGAGACTGCTGTTAAAGGTATCTTTTCAGGTAGTCAGTCATTAGTCCCTCAGTGGAGACTGTCATCAAGGTAGTCAAGCCCTAGAATGTGCCCACTGGGATTGAAAACACCAACTTGCATACATCCATCACCCAGTTGCTACAAAGGAGCAGAGCTCTGGTTACTGCTAACCTGGTTGCACTTGCATCAGTGTGTATATGCCATTTCCAAGTACTTGTGCCATCCTTTCCATGATTCCTCTCCAGGTTTCCAGAAGCAAAGGATAACCAGCTCACCATCTCCCTGCTTTGAAACTGTTCTTCCTCCCCTTGCTATATGACAATCCTGCCAGCATATATTGCATTATTAAAGTCTAGCAAAGCAGAAGATGAAGATAACACAGCTCCAAGAGCTGTGATCAAGACTGGTAGGCTTCATTAAAATCTTCTGTAGAACATACTGTGTCCAGTCAACCTGGCCCAGTGATTAGATCAGGGACATGGTAGTCAGGACTCAGGTTCTTTTCCTGACTCCCACTGCCTTTCAGTTTGCTTGCTGCTAAGGAGTACTCTCCAGAGGTACAAAGTACTTTGCCTGTGGACAGTTGGTTTTCTTTGGTGGAGGCTTCCAAGCACACCCAACTCTGATCCCAGTTTTTTTCCTCATGTGTCACAGTGTCTCACTTTCCCCCGCGTTGCCCTTTTGGCTCATAGGAACCTTTTTGAGACTTTCGGTTCTGTGCCAGCTCCCCAGGAAAGGTCTTTTGCATCTCAGTGAAGTAGCCGCTAGAGGGCAACAGAACATCTGTTTCATTGACTTCTCCATTTCTTCATCAGGCTTTCAGATTAGAAGAGCAGAGTCAGAGGATTTCTACTTGCTCCTAGCCCCCTTCCTATGCATAGGAGGAGGAGTAATGCAGGTTACTTCAATTACTTTTCAAGCCCAGGGCACATCGATCTTAACCCTGGCTCTGTGGTTACCCAGTACTGTTCTTTTGACTGTTACTTTTACAGGCCTGCAGTGAGAAGAAGGTTATTTGTCTGCCCATGGCTGAAATCTGTACTCAGCAACACAGCGAAACATCACCTGGGTGCAGAGGAGTGGGCATGTGTTTACATCAGTATACCTGCCACTTGACGTTCCTGGCACAAATTCCCTGTGCATGGGGACAATCTAGGTGCTTTTTCAGGTGTACAACAAATCAGGAAGAGCATGGAAAACTGTTCTGAAAACACTGACTTCCTCTGCTGCTTTTACAGCAGTCACTTTTCCAGCCACAGGATCTTCTGAAGCTTCTTGCTGATTTGTTCCACAGGGTGAACTATGCTAGGCACTGTACAAACAGCACCAAAAAGTCAGTCCCTACCCCAAAGGTCTGGCAGGCTCTTGGAAATAGTGCCTTCTGCCTTGGCTGTGGGGTTTGGCTCTTCCTGTGCCTGCTATAAGATAACAGTGTTCAGATCTAGTTGGGCTTCCTCATGGTAGAGGTTGTACAGGAGCTAAATAAAATCCAACCATGCATTCCTTGCTCTCTTGCTTCCCCTCTGCAACATTTTCTGCCATTGCAATCCCAGACGCTGGCCTGTTCGCTGCAAACAAGCTCTCATCTGCACAACGAGTGTAAGCAATCTGCTGTTGTGTTTGTGCTCTGCATCAGTGGGTGACACTGAGGTTTCTCAGGAGCTGCAGCAGGAAGTTCCTTGTTGTGGTTAATGCACATTTCTCTTGCTGTTGCAAGGAGAGGCCTCCAACATGTCAGCCTCTGGTGTGCTGTATGAACATTTAGAACCTCTTAGGCCCTGCCCTGAGCAGCTTACAGTCTGAAAGAGAAGGCTTGCCAGGTGGGCAAGATAGTGACATAGGTCATGTCTACGCTTATTAGATGGGCACAGTTTTTAGCCAGTCAGGAACAGTGATCACCACTTTCTCACTGCTCGTCCTAGGAGATTGCAGTGTGCATTCATAGCATCTGACATATTTCTTGTTACCTAAGAAAGCCCATGCCTCTGAACTAGTTAGTCTCTAAGGTGTTACCCTGCCGTGCCATCTGCTTGACTTCAGATTATCATGGCCAATCACCTCTATATGTCCTGGGAAAAAGGGGAGTTTAAAGGGAGAACCTGAAGGGCAATCAGGAGTTCAGGGAAGATGATGTAGTTTGAGACAGGATGCAGCTGGTTGTTTTTTCAGGCAGAAAAAGCAGTGGGCCTGTCAAAGCTATTCTAGGGAAGCTTCCTTCTGGGTTTGTGGTTATGAGACCGTGTTCAGCTTCCCACCCCCACAGATTTATTTTAGCCAGTTAGACTTTCCCCTCAGCCTCCTTTGAAGCCTTTGTTTTTCCCCAACAGAAAACTATTTCCTGAACCCCAGCTTCCCACGCAGGCTGTAAAACACATGGGGCTTTTCTTGTGACTGTCAGCTATGCTTAGGCAGGACCTAGGTTTCTCTGTCTCCCTGGTCAGTGCTACCCGTGGTATAAGGAAGCAGAAAAGTTTTCTCGTTGCCCGCTCTACACAATAAAATGCTACACATACAGCACAGAGCAGCTGTGAGAAGGACCTGGGGGTGGAGATCAAAACCAGGACTCAAGAGACCTGGGTTGTGTTTGTAGCTCCAGCATAGACTCCCTGAGCAAGTCATTTCATCCCCAGACCTCGGTTCCTCCTCTGTATAATAAAGACAATAATGCCTTTTTCACACCCTTTGTCTGTCTTGCCTATTCAGATCAAAAGTTCTCTAGAAGAGGGACTGCTTCCTCCTAGGAATGTACAGCACCTAACACAGCAGGGCCCCTGGCTCAGTATATTCTACTGCAATACCAGTAAATCCTATTGGTAAGAATCGGTCCTACCACTTTCCTGTCACATCCTGTTGCAATTTCCCCTTGCGCTCCCAACAAGCTGTTTAACGTTCATTAAGGGCGTTCACTTAAAAACCAAAAGGCAGTTCCCATTTCTGAATGTCACTGTAGATGCCTTGTGTGTGGTGGTGGTGGTGTGTTTTCTTGGAACGCTCGTTACTGATCTTGTATAAGGCAATGCCATGAGAAATGCCAAGTGAGATGGACTGGGCAGAAAGGGGCCCCTTTACCACTGTTCTTACAGGTCTGTTGTAGTTCATATGGGAGCAGCAATACCTCTGTATGTCAGATCACTGCTCAGGTTCCTGTGAGTCTGTCCTGCATCCTTGTCACTGTCCATCCCTGCTCTCATTACCATGCTTAGCTGAAGCACTGAATGAACAGGAAGTGACAAGTGCAAAATGCAGCTTTCTGGTCTGACTTTTGCTGCGGGATATGGCTGGTCTGGTCCTAGTGAGGTCTCTTTGGAGTTCACCCGGATATCTTTTATTCCTTCTATCCAATTCTGGGCTCCTCCTGGACCTATCATATATACCCCAGGGATCTCACTAATCCAGAAGTTTGGCCTAGGAAGTCCCCCAAGACTTTTTGTGCTATGAGCACTTTTGTGAATGAGCAAACAAGGTGTTCCAGTAATGAGACATCAAGATGTCACCACTGGTAGACATTATAAAACACTCCAGGTTTGTTTTTACCAGCTTTGAAACTCTACTAACCTTTCTGTGTGGCCTGTCTACCACCTTGCAGTCTACCGCCCTAAAATTCCCCTGGCAGTTTCCACTAGAGAAGCTACTCCCCAGAGCCCCTCCTGTTAAAAGAACTTGTATCTGTACTTGCATGGATAGGCCGGTGCTTATGCTTGTTGAGTGCCTGCTGAGTTCATCCCCAGGAGTGATTGCATATTAGCAGTGGGTGGGTGATCATCATATAGCTTTAAAGTAACTGTGGGGTGCAGCAGGTTGGAAGGCACTCTGTAGCTTTAAAGCAATATCATGCTAAGGCATTGTTAGATGAGGAATATTATATTGCCCTGGGCACTGTAGATTCTCAGGCACCTCCCAGTAAGATTTCCATTGGCTCCTTTTTCTCTTCCTAGAGGCTAAATGTACAAGGCAGTTTTAGTCAGGCCCTGATGGATGCTACACAGGGCATTTCAGGGCAGCATGATCATGAAACAAGATGTTTAGTTGTTAAGGGGCAAAGAATTGCAATTGAATGTGCCATTCAGACAGCAAAGGAAGAGCAGGACTATTTCACCCTCTCCACATGTGTAAAAAGACCAGGTCAGGTTCAGCCCCGATGGGATTTAGTGGACATAAATGAACTGTACGCTGGGGCTGGAACTTCTCATGCATGCTCATACTTGCACAGATCGGGCTTTGGAAAAGGGCTTATCCCAGTGTCCCAGCTGCTGAAAGTCACTGGTAGGAACGATGCTAGGAGAGGGTGGATTTCACAGCAGTATTTTAGCTGTAGGATGCTAAAGAGCAGATATGGCCAGGTATTTGTTTCATCTGTAAAAGCAGAGGCAGAGACCCAGAAAGTAAAACATCACCTATTGCTGCTTTGCTGTAGAAAAGTGCCTGTGAGCGTTTGGTTTCACGGGCTTACATTTTCCACTGCTCTGATTCCCCTGGGCTTGACCCGTCTCCATTACAATCAGTGCCAGAATCCACACTGGGGGCTGGAGTCCTGCACTTTACTTTGCCTCAACAAGTCATTCTAAAAAGTGGCAGAAGAGGAGATGAAACATTGCTGCCATGAAAGGCAGCAAGACTTCAGCTTCAATGCAAACCAGGTCACGCTGTCTAGGAAGCAAGGTGGTTATATGAGTATGCATGTGAGGTTCAGTAGAGCGTCCAGGTTCATACCCAAATGTCTTACCTAGTTAGTGTTTTCCAGGACTCCCGTGACCCTGATATTGGAACTTCTTGGGATGCTGGCACGGGCAAGCAGCAGCCGGGTGACTTCTGAAGCAGGAAGTCGTCACAGGAGTTTGGCCTAAGTTCTGCATTTCCTCTGGGTTTTGGGTACCTCTCAATTTACCACAACACCTCTCAGTCTACCACAACTCCTCACAATGTATACAGCCTAGAGATGCTGCTTCAGAAGCCAGGTAACTTAAACTCAGTGCATGCCCAGCCATGTAAACTTACACCATCAGTATGGGTACACTGGTTTAATTGCGTTGATCTACACTACCCCAGCCTGACTCTTGCATGTAGACAAGGCTTTAGAGAGAAAGAATCAGCTCCTCCTCTGTGTGACTGGGGAGTGACTACCACCGAAAGCTACATAATGGCTCAGAGCAGAATTCAGCCTAGTGGACCTGAGCAGTTATCAGTAACACAGGAGACCCATGAACAGCACCACACCTCTGTAATGAGATAAGGAATGATGGATAGCTATGGACTGACAAGAATAACACACATGAGCCCCCAGATGCACTGAAAATGGGGGTGTGGGAGACACATAGTGATTGATTACGCAGTCAATGGCTTGTAATGCACACAAAGAACCCCCAGGGTTTCTAAATCTTCTGATATCTTAGTCCAGGATTTGCAGTGCGTGGCTCTTCAGGACAGGCAGTGGTTTGTGCCTGCATCAGGCCTGGTCGTACATTTGCTGATGTCTCTCTGTCTCTAAGAACATTTTATCCCAGTACCAAGCAGCTGCTGCCAAGTGTTTTTCTCCCATGCCCTAAGCTGAGTTTACTGCAGTCATGAATATTTGTGTCTGTCCAATTAAGAAATGAATGAGTCTGTCCTCTGGAGTTAATTTTGACGTTTCCTTCCTTAGTTTCAAGCTGGAGCTCCAGGATCTGGGCTCATGCACTGAAGTGAATCCTGGATACAAAGCAGTCATAGAGCTTTATGGACACGCAGGCTGGCAGGACTCCAATCACTCCATCCCCTTGGCACAGCGGGAAGCCCTGCTGGCTTTCCTACCTAATCTATGTTAGCATGAGGGTCCAAGCTCCAACTCCTGGAGTCATGTGATTGTGTGAGAATCTGAGCTCCTGTTTTAAATACAAGGTACATTTCTAGCCTTGGTAACTGCAAAAATAAACTCCATCAGATTCCTCCCCCCACTGAGAGATCACACTATGCTTGACTAAAGTATGGAGCTTGCTAGACCTCATGATTTCAATACTCCAATAGCTAGAGCCATCAGTGGCTTCTGAACTTGTTTCTACAGGTGTTTAATTCCTTTGTTGTGTCCTCCTGATCTCTCTGCCTCAGTTCAACCCTACAGCAGCTGGTTGTAGAGAGACACCAGGTGAAAGGCACGTCCTGCTTTAAATGCTCTATTGATTATTCGAGACACCTTCCCCCCACTCCCTTTTCATGCATTTCAGGATGGAGGAAATAAGAGCCCAACAAGCCTCCTTCGCACCATTAATTTTTTAATGTTGAGACGAGTGTGGGGACTGGCCCTGCATCACCCACAGATGATGGAGATGCTCAGGGTGACCAGGCACCCCTGTCTTGTGGGTGGATCACTGGCATGATACCCTGGGGTCAGGGCAATGTCTACAAAGCAGTCAGAGAGAGGGTGGTATCTCTGCAGGTGAGCCAATGAGCTCCAGCTGCAGCAGCCCAAAGCTAGGGCAGTCTGGCCTTGAAGTATTCCCCCTGCTTTTTGAGCAGGTCTTGCAGCCTGCACTGAGCTCTGTGCTGCTCTAGTTGTGGTGCTGTCAGTAGCTGAGCTGGGGAGTGTTTGCACAAGCAGTGATCACTACTTGGCTGCAGAGTACTGTTCTCACTGTAGGATCCTAGCATAATACCTCAGTGTAGCTGGTTGAAGCCAGCCCCTTGCTGTGGAGATTGCACTTGGCATGGACAAACTGCTCAAGGCAGAACCCACCTTAGCCTTGTCTCCTTTGAGGCTGCACAGCCAGTGAGCTCCAGGTAAAAAGCAGGTCTTTGCAGCAAGGGCAAAGCTCAGGAGGCCATCGAGGCCCCAGGAATGTGAATTGTGCCCAGGTGCTGAAACAGCTCCAGTGAAAAGTGTTACGTGTATGATTCTGGCAACCCAGTCCTAAAGTCTCATTGAAACCACCGTGTGCTCCTAGTGCAGGTGGCAGTCCCCCACATCTGCAGCCCACTGAAGTCTAATAGGTGAGCTTATTTGCAAGCAAAGCTGCTGTGGCAAGTGAAACTGCTGCTAGAAGCATCCCCTGTAACTGTTATTTCCTCCCCTCTAATGGCTGTTCCATACATGCCATGGGTGCTGTTCATTTGTCCTTACCGGCACGTGGCTGGCAAGGCCTATCCTGACACAGCCTTTGAGCAGCAAGAAATGACACAAGAAAGAGAAGGGCAAACTTTGCCTGCCCTACTCATAGCTATGCTGAAATAGGGACAGAAAATGAGCAAAGGAGGAAAGCAATGGTACTTTCTGGTGTATAAGATGAATACAATTGTGGGAAAAATGTCATTGTGCCAACTATTCCTGGCCCAAAGCACTTGCAGTCTAGACAGACAGAGCATGGAGAGCAACATGGGGAGATTATGTGACTTGTCTAAGGTCATGAAGAGCCAGGATGGGAACAAACCCCAGGTCTCCCAGCCCGATGTCCTCCCCGCTGCATCACACCGCCTCTGTGTACAGCGGCTTTTCTTTATCACCGTCAGTTTTTCTGCAGTTGAAAAAGGTCTCAATCAGCAGCCTTGTCTTATGCAAAGAGGGTTAGTTAGTATTATGCAAACAGAATGAGGATCAGATACCACCCCTAAGGACCTCCAAGGGGAAGGTGCAACCTTTGAAAGAGTAATGTAAAAAATGCAAAAGGAACCAGCAGAGCTTGGCATCATTTGGGGAAATTTCTTGAGTCATGCTGAGTGCAGTTCCAGTATCAGTCCTTCACCATCCTGACCATTTGTACCACAGCCCTGATGGCAGCAGATCGTAATGGTGCATTCAGAAACAAGGAGTGCCAACCTGCTCACCTAGCGCTAAGAGGAGTTGTTATGAGAAACAACCTCCAAGCAGAGATCTCTAACAAAGCATTTTCCTCTCAGCACAAAGTCCCAACAGCTGGCAGAAACTGCAGACTTGCCTGGGACCTGCATTCAAGCATACTCCTCCAAAACTGCCCTCTGACATTTAAAAGAAACAAGGCAGTACTACGTACAAGTACAGCTCTAGTCACCATTTGCATAAATATTTTCTAACCTGTGCTTAACTAAATGCATTGATTTTTACTTCATCATAGCAGGCAGTGTAACATTAGGGATTACGTGATTTGACACCACCACCCCTAAGCGCCTGTATTAACATATCACATCACCCATGCAAATCAACCAGATATCCTCCGCTGTTTTTAAAAAGATGATGTGATTCACGTGTGAGCCTCTTCAGGGCATGCTGGGTTGGGAGAAGGTTACAATTTCACTTTGCAGTTGGATTGGGAAGCTGGGCCTGTACCATCAGGGATTCACGTGCATAATATTTTAAGATTTCTACTTGTTTGCTGAAGTTTTAACTGGTCTCAATGTGAAAGAATCTATCCTGAAAGTGAACGCAGTTTTTGCTCAGGACGCTCCACCACTGATGTATTTTCAGTCAAGCAACTGCAAGGGAAGTGAAGATAAAAATGAATACCATTGTGCATAGCCCTCATCGATCTGACAAAAGCCTTTCGTACAGTCAACGGAAGGAACTGTTCTGAAGAAACTGGGTTGTCCCCTGAGCTACTGAGCACCATTCACTTATGATATCAAGCGAATAAAGGCAGCTGTAGTTTAAACAAAGAATTAAACACTTTTGACATCAACAACATCACTCTGGAAGATAAATCTCCTGGTGTTGTCAATGTTTTTTGCTACGTATATTCCACAATCAGCAGGAATCTTGACTTTCAGACCGAACTATCAGAATTGGAAAAGCAGCTAAGAATTTCGGGCTGCTGCAGAAACGTGCATGGAAAGCAACCCATCAGGTAAGGTGAAGATGCGCATCTATGAGATTTGTGTGCTGTCATCCCTGCTTTATGGTTGAGAAACATGGACTAAATATACTAGGCACATCAAGAGACTGAACAGCGTCCACATGAGATGTCTGCGTAAGATCCTGAAAATGAAGTGGGAAGACAGAATACCAAACACAGAGGTGCTGGAGCACACAGAACTGACACACTTAGAAACCACTGTGATGGATCAGCTAAGTCGGGAGAATGGGAGGAGACCGCATCCCAAGAATATTTTGTACAGCAAGATTCAAGACAGCTCTAGAAAGCAGGGTCTCCCTCTATGGCAGTACCATGATGCATGCAAAAATTATATGAAGTCGTTCAACATCAGCGTGAAAAGCTGGGAGGAGCGTGCAGAATCCCGTCCGATCCAGAGGGAACATCTGGCACTGGGTGCAGCTCAAACTGGAGTGGCTTTGATCCAGAGGATGGAAGCCAAGCGAGAAAGAAGAAAGCAGCATGCTGTAAACTTGGACTCCAACTCAGACAACACATGGATCTGTGAAACTTGTAACGAGCTGTGTCACTCTCAAATTGGCCTCGTCAGCCACAACCGGATGCATGAGGCACCTGATTAGACCTCTTACATGCACACCACAATCCAGAGGATCGACTGTTGCCTACAGCTGTTCCTTTCCATTTCTGAATGCTGATGTATATAGCTCTCGGGTGTGCTTTGTGATTGTGAACTTGCTTGTTTGTTCATGGCACAAAGTTAGTGTGATGGTGCCCCGCGGGGGTACATGGATGTTCTTTATAACTAGCTGGGTGCACGATGCAGCTTGCCAGGTGCCTGCTTGTTGTCAGCCACTTGTGCCACAAACCTTGCTGCCTCTCCACTACCGAGGCACCAGTGTGCCCTGTACCACATGCATTCCTGAGCCCCTCAGGTGGTTGTCACGCTGAGTGTTTGTGGGCTCAGTAATTCGTTGGACACCGATTGAATGTTCCAATCTGTTACCACTTCTCATTTGTCGATTAGAAATGAGTGTTGAGCTCTGCGTCTTCCTCTTCAGCTGTGAGTGCACATGTGTATGCAGGGGGGTGTTTTGTGCATGTTGGTTTCACACATCAAACAATACAAGGATTTATTTAAAAAAAACAGTACCAGCATGTGGGAGTTCAGTGGTTAGACAGGGAGGAATAGACTCTAGCTTTTCAATGGTGCATTTTAGGCAGATCTCGACTGCAACTGTTCAGAAATGCATCAATTCTTCTCCCCAAGGATTTTGACTGTGGGAGTTGAGGACACTTAGGGCTATCTGGCCAGTGACTAAAAAGCAAAAGGAACCTGAACACACAGCAGATGTCCCTGAGCAGGATCTGCCCCTCTGGATCTAGACCTCTGCACACCTCTGCTTTATTGTGCTGAGATGGGATGTTCAGAAGCAGCAAAGTGATTTGGAGAACACGTCTTGCTGAAAGCTAAAGGTATTTGGGCTCCTAAGTCACTTAGATTACACTCTTCCAGACTGCAGTTCACATGGGGTGGCCATCCCTGGCCATCGACGTCCCCCGAGGAGCATCCCATTGCAGCCCAGTGAGACAGCCTGCAATAGCAAAGGCACTAGGGGTAGCCTGGTATTCCCTTAATAGCCTTTTATTTTTTTCATAGTAAAATGTGATTTCTACTGAGCTGGTGACATTGAGGAATGAAAGGCTGAATCCTGCTCTTCCTGCTGGGAGTCAGAAATAGATCTAGAGAAATGATGACTCACCTGGAATTGAGAAAAAGTGAATGGCATCCTAACGAGCCTTGGCCATTAAATCTCCTGACCGCACTTGTCAGAGACAAGGATGCAGCTTTAACCCCGAGAGCTGGGCTGGTTGGGAGGGGGAAGCACAGAGGGCAGTGCTAGGACCATAGCATCCTGCACGGCAGGACTCTCCAAGCTTGCTGCACACACCACCCCCAAGGCGAGGCAAGCTGGTAGCATTATCCCCCATCACAGGTGGGGAAACAGCCACAGAGAAGGAAGATGGTTTTCCCCAGGTCAGAAGGGGAGTCAGTGGCAGAGCCAGGAACAGAACCAGGCTCTGACCACCTGCCTGCTCAGGCCTCACGGTTACTTTTCCTGCCTGTTCCTGTCCTGAGCAGAGCAATGATGTCAAAGTTGTCATGGTATCGGTATCTATGAAACCAAAATCATCATCATTGC
This sequence comes from Caiman crocodilus, assembly GCA_030014935.1. Lineage (NCBI taxonomy): Eukaryota > Metazoa > Chordata > Crocodylia > Alligatoridae > Caiman > Caiman crocodilus. The sequence goes on from JAGPOW010002202.1 coordinate 9,907,327, forward strand.
GTTAGGAAAACTAAATAAGGACATGATCCTGCAGTCAGCGGGGAACTCCCTTGGAAACCAGGTGGGGTTTCCCTCCATGGGGCTCGCTTCCTTTTCCTCATTTCTTCACCAGCCGGCACAAGGGCCAGATCCCTCCAGCCCCAACAGACCATCTGGGTGGAGCAAGATGGCTTGGCTTTTCCTGCAGGTGGAAAACACGAGCTTCATCCCAACCAGCCTGCCCCGCTTACTCTTCAGGCCAAAGAGCAGGTTGGAGCAGCAAGGCTGGAGGCAGCAAAACCTTTCCCTCCAGGGTGGCCCAGCCAGCACACTCCCTCCCTCCTAGCTATGAGCCAGCCCCATCCACACCACAGCATCAAGGCCACCTTCTGCTCGGCCTCTGCTGCCTGAGATTTTGGGGGAGATCCCAGGCTCTTGGCTCAGGGCCTGTTGCCCTTTGGGCAGAGGATGGGGAACTCCTCCACCCATCATCAGTGATGGAGAAGCCCATCATCCACTCATCATCATTCCTGCTTGGAGCAGGGGGATGGACTAGACCTCCTGAGGTCCCTACCGGCCCTCATGTTTCTGTTTTTCTGTGATTTCCATCTTCTCTCCCCAGCCCCCAGGAAGCCTGCGTGGCTCAGGGCAGTGGGGTGCCTATGGGTGCTGAGCCCCCCGGGGCAGGGCAGAGCCCTCCTGCAGCCCTTTTGGCCCTTGACCCCTCTACACAAGGGGTGCATGGGTGGCCTATGAGTGGCTCTCCAGGGCAACCTCCCTTGGCCTTGCACCCCCATGCACAGAGATTGCATGGGCAGCCTGTGGGTGGCTTTCAGAGCTGAGCCCCCCGGGGCAGAGCTGAGCCACCCTTGGCCCTGCACCCGCATGCACAAGGGATGCATGGATGGCCTATGGGTGGCTCTTGGGGCTGAGCCCCCCTGCAGCCCCTTTGGCCCTGCACCCCCAGGCACAAGGGGTGCATGGGTGGCCTATGAGTGGCTCTCCAGGGCTGAGCTCTCCTGCAACCATCCTTGGCCCTGCACTCCATGCACAGAGGTTGCATGGGTGGCCTGTGGGTAGCTCTCAGGACTGAGCCCCTGGATCAGGGCAGAGCCCTCCTGCACCCCCTTTGTCCCTGCACTCCCATGCACAGGGGTGGCATGGATGGCCTATGGCTAGCTCTCCAGAGCTGAGCCCCTGGGGCAGGGCAGAGCCCCCCTGTAGCCACCCTTGGCCCTGCACCCCCATGCACAAGGGTTGCATGGGTGGCCTATGGGTGGCTATATGGGCTGAGCCCCCCCAGCCCCTTGGCCCCTCACCCCCATCCATAGGGCGTGCATGGGTGCTGCAATGGGGGTGACAAGTGTGCAGCAAAGCCCCCTTGGAGGCACCCCCCCGCAGCCCCTTGGCTCCTCACCCCCATCCATAGGGTGTGCATGGGTGCTGCAGTGGAGGCTGGCAAGC
>JAGPOW010002202.1:9908869-9922657 GCA_030014935.1 Caiman crocodilus
GTGCAGCAAAGCCCCCTTGGAGGCACCCCCCCGCAGCCCCTTGGCTCCTCACCCCCATCCATAGGGTGTGCATGGGTGCTGCAGTGGAGGCTGGCAAGCATGCAGCAAAGCCCCCTTGGAGGGGTGCCCCCCAGTCCCTCACCCCCATCCACAGGGCGTGCATGGGTGCTGCAATGGGGGTGACAAGCGTGCAGCAAAGCCCCCTTGGAGGCACCCCCCCCCGCAGCCCCTTGGCTCCTCACCCCCATCCATAGGGCGTGCATGGGTGCTGCAATGGGGCTGGCAAGTGTGCAGCAAAGCCCCTTTGGAGGGGCGCCCCCCAGCCCCTTGGCCCCTCACCCCCATCCACAGGGCGTGCATGGGTGCTGCAGTGGAGGCTGGCAAGCGTGCAGCAAAGCCCCCTTGGAGGGGAGCCCCCCAGCCCCTCACCCCCATCCACAGGGCGTGCATGGGTGCTGCAATGGGGCTGGCAAGTGTGCAGCAAAGCCCCCTTGGAGGGGCGCCCCCCAGCCCCTTGGCCCCTCACCCCCATCCATAGGGCGTGCATGGGTGCTGCAGTGGGGGCTGGCAAGCGTGCAGCAAAGCCCCCTTGGAGGGGCGCCCCCCAGCCCCTTGGCCCCTCACCCCCATCCATAGGGCGTACATGGGTGCTGCAGTGGGGGCTGACAAGCGTGCAGCAAAGCCCCCTTGGAGGCGCGCGGGGAAGGACAGGTGGGCTTGGGAAGCGAAGCCCCGGGCAGGCAGCGATGCACCTGCAAGTCCCTCCTTCCCCCCCCCTCCCGGGATGGTTCCTCCCACCGCCCGGCGCCGCGGGCCAGTGGGCGAGCCCACGCTGCAGCGAGGCGGGGGTGGGCGGGGGAGATGCGGGCTGGAGCCGCACCGGAGCCGCTGCTAGGCGCAGCGTAGCAGCAGCGAAGATGGAAGGAGCCTCCTTCGGAGCCGGCCGGGCAGGGGGGGCCATCGACCCCCTGGATTTCCTCAAGCAGCCGCAGACTCTGCTGCGGATCGCGTCCTGGGTAAGGCAGAGCCCCTGCCCGGGTGCCTGGCATGCATCTCTTTCCCCTAGGGGGTTTGGGAGCCTGGCATGGCATGGAGGCAGAGGGGCATCTCCCCCCACCCCCCAGCTGTCATTGCTGTCCTGGCACTGGGGATGCTTGCCCTCCTTCCCTGCAGAGGGGCAGGACCCCCTCCCCCAGCTCCCCGCTGGAGCCCTGGCTGCACCAGCCCGGCAGGGCATTTTGCAGGGCTTCATTTGGATGGGTGGAGGCAGGAGGGTGAATCGGTGGCACAAGGCATTTTTTTCCCCCCTCGTCTGCTTGGCTGGGGACATGTGTGCACGCAAAGCAATGCGTGATCCGGCCCTGCCTGTCCCCCACCAACACCCGGGGAACGGCAGATGATATCATAGTTTGCTCCTGCTCTGAGATGCCTATTGCCCGGCCAGCTGATGACGCTGCCCGGATGGCACGGATCCTCCCCATGTTCCACGGGCGCCGGCATGGAAAGCTGTGCAAAGAGCCTGGCTCGCACAGATGATGCCAGGAGGTGCATGGGTGTTAGGCCCACACTCTGCCCTACCTCGCCTCATTGTGCCCAGGGCTGCAAGGTGGCATGGGCAGCTTTCTGGGAGACTCCAGGCCTCTCCTCAGAGACCTCCACCAAGACCCTTGATTGCAAAAGCTCTGGGAAGGGCCCCTGTTTGCGGCCTCAGGAGGGAGGCCAGGGAGGTAGAGGCTGTTCCTGTTCCTTGTTAGCAAAGGGGAAGAGCTTGCTTGGTCCCCGGGGATGGGGTGAGAACGCTTGCCGCTCCCCCCCGTTGTATGGGTGCTGAGGGTTAAGGCTGTGCCTGCAGTGAACCGGTTGCAGTAAAGGAAAGGGGCAGATCAACCATATTCTTCTTTCGGAGCCATAAAAGACAGGCTGGCTACTTGTGCCCCTCTTCTAGGCTCCATCCAGCAGGTAGCAAGGGAGGAAAGTGCTTCCCTTTAAGCAGGTGAGTAACCCCACACGCTTGTGGGTAAGCACATGCTTAAGTGTCCTGCTGCACTGGAGCCATAATCCATTCCCCAGGGCTTTGAAAAAGCCCCCACATGCATTACCGGGCTAAAATGGAGGCGGGCTGCTGAGGCGAAGCATCAAGGCGTGAAGTAGATCTGCCGTGTTGCATGCGATTGACACAGTAACATGGCAGTGAACTCATCATAGACGCTCCCAATGTGTCACCTGGATCCAGAGCGGAGGAATGGGTTCCTGGGGGAGCGGGAGCGAAACGCAGGACGCAGAATTAAGAAGCACTTTGGAAAAGGCTCCTGTGCATCTTCTGTGGCAGATTTATCCCGCCACACCGGCTGGGCAATCTGAAAGCACCAAGAACCAGTCCCAAAGGCTCGGAAGGCAGACTCTGATGGCCTGGATGAGCTCTAAGCCTGTAAATTGTCCCTTTTTCTTGAATAACCCCCCTTGCAGTGCTGATAGGGAAGCAGCTCCCAAGTTGGGTAGCATCCAAACCAATCATTTCCATTGACTTCAGTGGGTTTTGGCTTGGACCCCAAATGCCTGCACGAGGCAGCAGTAAAAGGGCTCTGGGCGTGACCCCGGCCCTGCAGAGCTGGAGCCCCTTTAGGGCCCAGTCTGCAGGCTCAGGGCCACAGCTGGGACAGATTTGAGTCTTGCTCACTGGGAGGCACCAGCCTCCGCTTCAAGCAAATGAACCCAAACTGGTTTAAACCTGCATAAACAGGGACACGTGCCCCGAGGTATCTGCTTCGCGCGCTGGTTGGGCCCGTTCTTCAGACCTGTCATCTTGGCTCTGGGTAGCCATCAGGTGCCAAATGCTTATTGCTTCCTACAGCCTCATCAGTGCAAAGCATACCTGCGTTTTTTAAAATAGTGCTCAGTGCACCTTGGCAGGCTGGGAGTCCTGAGCATCTTAGTCATGGGTGTGTGGCTGAAGGGGAAAATTAGTAAGATAAACGGCTGGTTTTGCCTACAAGATCCTTTCAAAGTCCTTTTTTCCCCTGCTGCCATACCCCAGGTTGCTGGGGTTGGGGCTGTAAAATGCAGTCTCACTGACCTGGAATATGACGGTGTTTATTCACTGCTTGTGTGATGGTAGCAGCTAGAAACCCCTGCTATGGACCAGGATGTGTGCAGTGGGCTCCCTACAGACCCATAACAAAAAATAGATGGTCCCTGCTTCAAAAATGAGGCGACCCGAGTGAGAAGAGTGGTGTTTAATACCCATGTGCTTGTACAGCGTGTGTATTTTATTAGGACAACATCACAGCTAAGATGCCCAAGGAAGATGGGTGAGTTTGTTCTTTGTTTGCAATGATCTGTCTCTTCCCACTTGCTAAAACATGCGTTTGTGGACAGTCTGAAGCAGAAAATTAATGTAATTGGACCACATCTTAGTGACTCAGTCCCTTCCCACTGCCCAGCACCGGTCTCCCCCAGTGTGAACTGGAAGAAATGCTGAAGCTTTGGCTGTCAGAAGCAACAGGAGGTGTTGGGTATTTGGGGGATGTGCACGTGGAAGGGAGAGGATGGTTTTACGCGGACCCAGTCCTGTTTGCTGGGAGAAGCAGGTTCCCAGAAGTCAGGAGAGGCATTCTTGCATGTAGGCCTGTACAAGATCTGTATACGGCCCATTTCAAGCCTGGATTCCCCACCATTGAAGCCAGCAGGAATTTCCAGGGTGTGTGTGTATGCAAACAGTGCACATGTCAGCCAGGTGACTGGTTTGATCCCTTGGTCTGACATTAGTGGGCCTTCCCGGGGAACAGCAAATCCCCCAGGTGATTCTAGGTTGGATAAAAGCATTGCCTTTAAATGCAAAAGATTGCTCTTAAATTTCTTCAGAAAAAAGCTTGCAGCACGTGGCAGACTTATTGAAAAATCACAAAACTGGAAAGCCCCACTGAACGACCAGTTCCTCGTTCACCCCTTCCCATGCGCTGGTCTAGTTTGTGATAGAAGATGTGCAACTCCTGTGGTTTCCCCTTTAAACAGCCTTTTAAAGAGTAAAACTGTCCTAGCGTATAACAGGGATTTATGCAGAATCATCAGTTCCTTTTTTTTAATACCTGTTATTTTAGCCTGACTCTCTCTTTTTTAGCTGCTGCTCAATATTTAAAGGGACACCGTTGATTTAACTTAGGCATACATTTCGATTTAATTTTACAAAGCAGTTTTGGAAAACCAAAAATCAATGGGAAGATTTTCAGGAAATCCTTGGGATTCCAGAAAAAGCTCAATTGATTGGTTTGTTCCTGGGACAGATGCTTTCTCTGCTGTACCCAAATGCAGCAATGTAGAGCTAGCACAGGTATGAACCAGAAAGCAAAAATAACAGCGAGCAGAAAGCAAACCTGCCTTGCCAGCATTGCAGGCCAAGCTGTGTGGCAGGCAAAGCCCCAAATGGCAGCCATGGAAATGTTCGAGGCACAGTCTTTTATTTTTTAATGCCCTTTCAGTGTTCATTGCCTGAGATCTGCTCCTGCAGCCTGCCCTACCACCTCAGCCCCTTGGTCTAGGCCAGCAGTTGCCAACCTCGGTAGACTCGGGGCTCCCGCTCTTAGTTTTCACTCCTTTTTTGGTGACAGAAAAATCCTAGAGCAGTTCTTCTGTTGCAGAAAACCCAGAAAGTCCACAGCAGGGCAGAATGGCTTTTAGCATTGTGGGTTCCTGTTGGAAATCTCTGGGTTTAGCTTGTGAAGCCTGTTTGCACACCTCATCGCGCGGCACCCCGTGGCACGCTTGGAAAGATCTCAAGGCACCTGCTGTGGCACCCTGGTTGAGAATCCCTGGCCTGAGCCCAGGGTGGGTCTGAGTGGGTGTCATTGCAGGGCTGAGTCTTCATTTGCCTGGTAACAGCATCAATATTTTTTGGACACGATGGAGGCGGAGGGCAGACCCGCACCTCCTGTGAATCACCGCTGCTGCCTGGACTTCCATGGAGCGCATTGGTTTACACCAGTGGAGACCTGGCCTGGCGTTGGCCTATTTACTGCTTCTTTTAACCTGCAGCCCATTTTGTTCCTCTGATCATTTCTGGTTCGCTGCAGCAAGCCTCCCTTGTCAGTCAGCTGTCTCTATGGGGAAGGCTTTCTTCCTCTCCGCTCATACGCTCTTAATAGTGAAACCAGCCACGGGGCTGACCAGTCGGCCGCTTAACAACGCATCCCAGCGTTGTGACTCTCTCCTGGGCGCTGATACGGGCACTGTGGTGTGACCCCTCGTGACACGAGGTTGCGTAGGCTCTGATACTGCAAAATCAGCAAAGCACACACTTAAGTGAACCTCTGCGCCACGGCCTTAACGAGGGACATCTCTCCAGCTGGTGTTGCTGCGAATGGCAGAAGCGCTCTCCCTCCCCGTATTCTTAGCTCAGGCGTGTTCCGTTTTCCCAAAAAGAGAAGAGCTGGCGGGTATTTGTGCTTCTGGTACAAGATGTGTCTAACAGGGAAGACGCTGCCTGGGAGTGGAACAGATGGGCTGTGAAACAAGGGGAAGGTGGTGCCAGCCTCCTCCTTGCTACTGCACTTTGGGGGTATGCTGGCATGGCAGGGACACATCCTTCCTGCTTGGGAAGTGTCATTCGGACCTAACCCTGCCCCTTGGGTGAGCCAGGAGCGGGCACAGGGCTCATTGTGCGTCTGCCTGATGTTTTGACAAAGAAGGTATTCTGAGTTATTGAACCTGGATTCTGCAAGGCTTTTGTCACTCGATTAAGCCTTGCTGTCTCCAAGAGGCAAACTGGCCTGGCGGTTGAGGTCGTGTCCTTCAGAGAGCCGGACACTTCCCCTGAGGCCTCCACAAGACATGAGCAATGGGACTCGATCCTGAAAACTGCTGAATAATTCTCATTGTCTTCACGGGTTTCACTGACTTGCAAGAGCCCGTCACGCCTGCAGTGAAAGAAGAGAAGTAGTGGATGTCAGGCTGGTTTTGTGCTGCAGACGTTGTGCAGGAGCTCTGGCTTTGGCTCCTGAGTGCCGCCGTCAGTATTTGCGCTACATCTTACCAGCGTTTTTGGTTATAGCCGTGTTGGTCTAAGGACATAGGCAGAGAAAGTGCTTTGGGTAAATGTGATATCTTTCTATTAGGCCAACTCAGCTTAGTTGGGCTAATAAAAGATATCACATTTACTCAAAGAACCCCTTGTCTCCACATTTCCAGCACTTCTGGGTTGTCTTCATGCTCTTGGATTCTGCTTTTCCTCTTAACTGCTTGGAGCAGGGCCTCCAGATTTTCAGTCTAATCCCGTCTTTATGTAGATTTAAAGGCAGGACTTTATGTGACTTAAATGTAACCGAAGTAACGGTTAAGTTTCCCCTGCATCTGAGATAAAAGCAGCTAATTTCCCTTCTTCCTGTCAGCAAAAGTTCAAAGTGCTGTCGGCTGGATGTAGGCTCAAATTGCATTGTTGGATTAGGACCATCGAATGGACTGCAGCTTTCTCCGATGTTATTTCTGTTGGAGAGTACAAGTCCTCCAGAATCGGCCGTGTCTGTCCATAGGCCACCCTTCCCGAGCTGCTTAGTCCATTAGACGTGACCTTACAGCTATTACAGTCAGCATCATGTAAACCCTGTGCAATGCTAAAGACTGGAGTCCAGCCCCTGCTCTGCAGTCCTAGCCACAGCCCTTCCTGGACGATCTGTCAGTGCTGAAAGCAGCTGTCGTGGAGCCCGATCCCCGGAGGGTCTGGTGCCCCTTTGCAAAGCATCAGCACAAAGCCTGCATGCCTCTTCACAGCCCAGGGCCCCTGCAAGCTGTGCTGTGCGACCCCAGTGTGGTATGGCACAGGAGAAACTGAGGCAGGCTGTGCAGGGCCTGGGCTTACACAACAGGTCAGTGACCAAGCCAGGAGGAGAACCCAGGTGTCTTCCTTTCCAGTCTGATGCATTATCCCCTCTGGCTGGAAGGAAAGCTGCAGAAAGGTCTTTTCTGCCTAGCCAAGGGGTCGGACTCAATGATGTGTTGAGGTCCTTTCCAACCCTAGCATCCATGACTCTAAGAAGGTGATAGGGCTCTGCTAAGCTGGGGTAATGAGCTTTCCTAGGGGCAAGGGATGTTGTGGGTCATATGGCTCAACTGCATGGTTGGGATAGACTTAGATAAACTTCCTCACCCCTTCCTCAGGCCTCTGGGAGAGAAGCAGGCACGGCAGAGGTAGGTGGCAGGTGGAGCGAGGTGTTCCTTGTTCCTAGCTCAGAGATGGGGGTGTGCAGAGGGGCTGGCTTCGCATTGAGGCCGCTGTGCCTGCAGGGTAGTGTAGACGCCCTTGAGCTGGTTTGCACTAGCTATTCTGCTGGTGATTGAAGCGTAGGTGTGTTTTCATGCTTGCTTACACTCTGCCTTTATCTGGATTTGGTCTACTGGGCTTGGGCGACTGTGTCGCACGCCAGCATGGAGTGCAGGAGGGCTTTGCATCTGGTCTCGCTCAGCCCCGTGCTAGAAGGCTTCAGGGTCAAGGAGACTGTGTGCTGTCTCTGTGGGCAGGAATAATTGTAGATTCATAGAGGTCAGGCTGGAAGGGACCGCCGTAAAGCATCTAGTACAACTCCCTGCCTGAGGCAGGGTCATCCCTGTCCAAACCATCCGTTACAAATCCCCAATCTAAACTCTCCATCAAACTACCATGAGCTCTGACATGTCACACTTGAACCTGCCATACATAAAGCGAGCTGACCGGGGCAGCCCACCTCCTGCTGCTGCAAAGGTTGTTCATACATACTCGAGAGGAAGGCAGTCCCCCCCACCAAGTCCAATCACTCTGATCTTGACTTCCTGGCCCCCGCAAGGGTTCAGAGCAGCCGTGCTGCAATGTCACAGCCCCTGACCACAGCGGGGGCCAGTTCTGGGCGAGTACCTGCCCATGCTGCCTGCCTTTCCCTCCCGTGGGTGCGTTCATGTCACAACTCTGACATTCAGGCAGGTCACGGGGAAAGATTTCAAAGCAAAGTTTCACCCGGCAGCAGCTTCCTATTGCAGTTGCATGGAGGAGGTGGCGAGGTAGCTCCCTCTGGCAGGTCCAAGTCCATGCAGGAGGCATCAGCAGGGAAGGCATCGCAGCCACCATATGACTGATACTTCCTGTCCACGGCACGAGGATTTGACTTGACCTTTCTGGATGAACTGGGGTGACCGGGCCCTTCACGAATAACATTGGTGCCGTCTGCATCTGCGACCTCCCCTGGCACTGTCCTGCTTCCCCCTTTGGAGAGGAACGTGGCAGGTCTCTGAGCCTCCACACTTGCACCATGCAGCAGGACCGGACCTCGCTGAAAGAGCAGAGGGAATCGGGGTCTGCGGGGTATTGATTACGCAGCTTGGAAGGGGACGACGCCTCGGGGCTAACGACCCCGCTCTAGAGCCTCGTCCTCTGTAGGGAAGATGAGATGCCAGCATAGGTCTCCGCCATATGTCTCGCCAGCCTGTGATGCCTCCCATCACGAGGTGCTGTGCTTGGCGGGCCATGGGTTCAGCACACACCCATGCCACCCACCAGTCCACATCATCACGCCCAGGGGCTCTACCGCTGCGGAGCTGAGGGGCGTTATCTATGCCCTGCTAGCAGGCCGTCGGGGATGGTTCTGCGTGGAGCTTGGCTGGAAGTCTGAAGAGTGCAGAATATGTGTGGCGAGAGCTGGCTGGGCCCTATGGAGAGCAGCTAGGTTAGAGGAAGCAAGGTGCAGGGAAACCTCTGATACGTGCGCAGTGGGGTCACGAAGCATTGGCACCGTGACTGCTAAACACCCTTCGGAGCTGCCTGGGCGGGCCGGCCGGACCCAGCCTGGCACCCTCGGGGACCAGAATCCCCTGGAGCTGCCGTTCGGACCTTATGGGCCCAATCCCACAGTACTGATCTTCTGCTCCATCTTCTCTTGTGCCAAATCCCACACCGCAGGCCCTGGCAAGCCCCATGGTGCGTGGGCAGCAGCTTGTAAGCAGGAGAGCCGGGCAAGGAGTTGCCTCTGATAAGTGCAGCTCCTCTGGCTTCTCTGCCGCTGGGTGCAGCGAGTTGGGTTAGTCACGTATGGTCAGACAGACTTTGCATCTCTTCCTGTGTGCACCATTTGCTTCCTGTGAATCGTTCTCGCTAGACCGCTCCTCCCCGAGCACTTCTCTGCAGCCATAAAAAGTGCATTTTATGGGAAACAAGCAGAGACGAGAAACCTGCCGTTCCCCGCCTGCCCCTCCATTCCCGTGGAGGGCAGCTCAATGCCGCAGAGTAAACTTTAATGGGGCCTATGATGCGATCTGCACTCAGCGGCGCTCGGAAAGCTCTTATCTCTGCTTTGGAGATGGGGCGATTACTCGTCGGATCGATTGTCAGCAGAGGCCGGGCTGAGGGCCCTGAGCCGGGAGCTTCGAGGGTGGGCAAGTGTCACCCTCTGCGCCTCTTTGGAGAAAGTGCTGCAGCTCCTTGGGGACAGTCTCCCTTGCTAGGAGCGTGCCGCTGCAAAGAAGAAAACCGGACAGGGGTTTTCCCACGCGGTTACTGCTTTCAGGAGGCAAACCTCCGGTACCAAGGAGGGGGCTGATTTTCAGGGGGTGGGTGCCTAGCCCTTCTTGGTAATGAGGCCTTTGGAGGTGACATGCACCCAGAAATGGCCCATCCCTTTGGAAAATCTCAGCCTTATTATTTTCTCTGGAACTGGACACTGGGATGGATGGACGCTGGGACGGATTGATACTGAGGGCCCCAGGGGGTTGTGTCGAGTTGGCTGAAAAATGCCAAGTATTTATCATAAGAAATTTTTAATTGTGTGGGGTTTATCCCCCCCACCTCAGATTTCATAAGAAAGTATTTGGGTGGAAAATTAAAAAGAAGGTGGGGGCGCACAACCTTTCTGGGTAAAGACCTTTGGCTGAAACCTTTGTTTTTTTCACGAAACCTGGAAAATGTCAACCAAAGCAAAACTTTTCCGCAAGGAAGTTTGTTTTGGTTGAAAACCCTGTTTCGACAAGACCGTCTCCAGCAGGCCTGGCTTTCTGACTGGCGCTTGCCGATGCGCACACTCGAGTCATCATTAGCAATAATAATTGATTGCGGAAGGAGAAACTGTGACAGTCCCTACCAAAGCACCGTATGCGGTCTGCAGCACAAAGCAAGCCCCAGCAGCGAGGAAGCCCAGGGAGAGCTCGGACTCCTGAGCGCTGGTGCCGGAGCACCCTTCCCGCTACCTCTGCCAACACGCAGGTGAGGTTACCCCCGGGGAAGCTAGCCCAGCTTCTCACTTGCCCCCATTTCCCTTGTTACCCCATGACACAGAGCGGCCGCCGACCTCAGCAGCAAGGAGAGCTGCTGCTCCTCTGACTGCTGTAGGACGACTCAACATCCTTGCCCTCTCTCGGAAGTGCTGGAAGGGGCTCTGGTCGCTGCCCGAGCCTGGTTAACACAGCTGCAATTAGTGCCAGTTGTAGGAGGTGTGGACCAGGTGGGCATCTGCGTACCGGGCGTTAGGCTGAGGCCCACGGGCATCACGTCAGAGGGGAGGCACCTGCAGGTAGCTGGCTCCCTCCGGCAGTCGGTCGGGCTGTCGTTCCTCAGGAAAAGGGGGCTCGCGGGAGAGCTCTGTACTCCCGGGGGGCGGTGGGATAGCAATCGATTGTCCCCAGTGTCCGCAGGAGACAGGACAAGGCATTATGGACTTAAATTGCAGCAAGGGAGATTTAGATTAGATACCAGGAGGAGCTTTCTAGCCAGGAGGGGGGCCAACCCCACAGTACATTACCTGGGGAGGCTGCAGAGGCTCCAGCCCTGGAAAATTTTAGGTGCAGAGAAAAACATGCATCTGGGAGGGTTAGACCAGCCCATTGCTGGAGCCAGGGGTTGGGTTAGATGACTCCTGAGAGCCCTGCCGGCCCTGTTTTCTGAGCCTGTGAATTTCAGCACCCTGGGGCTGAGCACAGGGGCCGCAGCATCCTGGAAAGAGACGGGCTTCAAGCCTCCGAATGCAGGGAGGCTGCACTACGCTCTGCTTGATATCAGGGCCTTAAGCATGAATTGCAGTAGGGGACTCCAGCGTCAGCGTGAGGATACAGGGGAGGGTGTTCCTTGCAGCTCCATCCCCCAGCCACGTGGCCTGGTGGGCTGGGCATTGAATGAGGGGCCAGGAGGCCTGGGTCTTGCTCCAGGCTCTGCCTCAGGGATGCTGGAGGGACCTCGGGCAAATCACAGCACCTCTGTTTCCCATGCATGGAGCCCTCTGACACCCAGCGGTGACCGGCTTAGGAGCTGCAGGGGCCGCGAAGGTTAACCGAAGAGCCTCTGCAACATGCAGTGCCCCCAGGTGAACCGCCGCCGACACACTCCCATTCAAAGAGAAAAGCGACGGGACGCCAGTTAGCGCAGATAGGGAGCGAGTGCGGGTGCTGCATTATTCATGACTGCAGAAAAGACATGCCTGACGCACGCTGTAAAAATAACAGCTTTGATGCCTGTATTTTTGCAAAGAGCCGCAGGTGACGTGTTGAAGAGCCACTCGTGGCTTGGGGGCCGTGGTCTGGGCCTCTCTGGCTCAGTCTGTACATCCTCCAGGCACCTATAGGGCTTCTGCCTCCCTGAACTCATTCGAGGCCTCCCTGCTCCACCATCGACTGCCTGCTTGACCCTAGGTAAGGCTCAGGAGCCTAAGGCACTTGAGAAAATGCTGCCTCTTGGCTTCTGACATTTGCATCCAGCGCTCGCAGGCAGTCTGCCTGTGGATGGAGAACCCAAGTGTTAGCCTGGATTTAATAGCATCCCTCATCGCACGGGCCCATGGGCTCTGTTCGGTGCGGCACCTGCATCCAGTCCTTCACCTCGCACGAGCATCGTGGCACCGCCGTAGCGGTACAGCGGGCACGTTGCATACAAAGGAGGCCTGTTGACATTTCATAACAGACAAAAGCCTCATGATCTTCCATTAGACGGTTAAAGGCACAAGGGAGAAATCCAGGTGGTTATTCCTGGAAGGAACGAAGCGCAATAATGATGTTGGAGGCTCGGCACAAGTCTCTCCCCGCTGACCTGCCAGCAAAATAATCCCGTGGAATCCAATGTTCTCAATTATTCATGCCACCCAGGTTTGCATTGTTTCTGTCAGGGCCTGTTTTATAACCGCCGCTGCTATTGCTGATGGCAGACAACAACTTTGCATTATTTATGAACAGGTTTTTACAACGGCTGATATTACAGCTGTTGCCAAAGTGCAGCGAGAATGATCGGGGCTGGGGGGGGTTTCCCCCTCCTTGCAAGACGATGCCTTTATTTTTTTGCATAGCGGCATTCACGTCCCGGGTGACAGCGGAGCGCTCCGCACGGAAAGATTGCCATCCTGGCTTGACGGCAAGGGCAGGGTCGGGTTTGGAGAGGGGGGCGCTGGAGACCGGTTGTGCGGAGGGGAGGAGAAGCTTGCGGAGGGTGGGCTGATGGTCTGGGCGCGCCTGCCTGTCTATGCGCATGAGTCGCCGTGATGCCAGCCTGCCAGGGCTGTGCAGAAGCACAAAGGATGAAGCGCCCTTTCTTGGGGGTGATGGCGAGGTTTGCTGCCCTGCAGAGGGATGACGCTCACGTCCCTGCGTGTCTCAGCCCAGCCCCCCTGCCTGCAGGCAGCGTCGTGGCTTTGGTGGGGTGTTTTGCCCTTGCTCGTGGCCCATCTTTGCTGTTCAAAGGCTGCATCAGACTCCGCGTAGCACCAGCAGGCAGCCGAGACCTGCCCGTGTCGCCTGCCGAGCTCTTGAGGAAAGCGCCTTGCCCTGTGGCTGCTGGCTGAAAGGGAAGAGGCTCCAAAGCAGACCCTGATTCGGGGTGCTCTGGGATAGAGACTGCTTTGTGCTCCCGGGTCCCAAAGGACCTTGGCTTGTCCTCGGGCCACCGTGCAATGCCGTGGCCTCTACCCTGCGCTCTGTGCTGCGTCGTCCCGCTGCCCGGCTACAAATGACATCGCTTCCCCCCCCGGGGCAGCTAAACCAAAGCAGCCGTGCGTCCTGGATACAAAGCCTGGGCACCTACGGGCGTCAGCGGCCACAGGTGAAGCTCAGGGCTGAGCTGAAAAGCAAAGCCCCTCCGCCAGCCCCGGTGTGCGGTGGGGAAGGTGGGTTCAGAGCCGGAGGGGGAGTTCTCGGGAGCAGTGCCACGTGTGGGGCACCCACGGCCCCTTCTGCATGGCGCGGGCACGGTATTGAAACAGGCTCCCAGGGCTCTGGAGTGACACCTGGTTTCTGCGGATGGACACGGGCTCAGTCAGGCCCACAACTGGGCTGAGCACTGAGCAAGTAATATGGGATTGACTCAGGTTAGGACTGGGCCAGGCCCCTGGATCTCATGGATGGGCTCGTGGTTTGTCCCGATGCTGCCTGGGGCGTGGGGGCGATTGCAAACCCAGACAAACAAGAGCCACCACCCTCACAGATGCAGCCCTGCCAGCCTGGGACTGGGAGTGCGGCAGGAGCGGGTCCACGCTCCTTCCTCCTCCGGCTCCATGCCACCGAGTCCATCCACGTGGTTGCCTCTGAGCTTTTCGCAGTGCTGGCAGCCCTGCCAGGGCAGGAAGAGCAGTACCCAAGGGGCAAGAGAAAGGGAGAGGTGCCCAGGCTGGGGCTGGGCACCAGGGCTCATCCGTCCCCTGTAAACCCCATTCTTAGCAAGGCGATTTGAGCCCCGGGGGTGTTTGCCGTGGCTCTCCGGCGTGCACATTCAGTGCTCTGCCTCTGTCCTTGGCCTGCACCTGGGTCCACGTGAGCCCCCAGCTCATGCAGAGCTGACTCCAGGCGAGCTGGGTGGTATTCACCCCC
>JAGPOW010002202.1:9933092-9951852 GCA_030014935.1 Caiman crocodilus
CAAACACAGTGCCCTTGCCCCGGGGAACTCCACTCTCCTCCTCCCTCACGTCCCCGGCACCCCCGCCGAGTTTGGGGGAAGGTCGGAAGTGTCCTCGCTTCGGCCTGGGCAGCCGGCGCTCGGGGGACGACTGGAGATGGAGGAAATGACCCTCCAGACGCTCCCCAGCGCAGAAGCAGCCTCCTGGGGCGTTCCCAGCACGCTTCGTGCTCCCTTGCACCCCCGAGCCTCTCCTGAGCCGTGGCAGGAACAGGGTGTTCCCCGTGCGGGCTGCTCCGGGCGCTGGACGAGCCCCGCGGGCAGCTAACCCCCGCGCTGCACTAGGAGAACTGGAGCGTCTCGGCAAACGCCTGGTCGGCAAGGCCTGGCCCCGGGACGTTCCCCAGCGTGGCTGCTTCCCGCCTCCACCCCGGGGACACAGCGCGATGCCGGCAAAGCGTAGAGCAGATGCCGGGCCTGAGAGAGGCTCAACCTTGAGAGGCAGGGCCCCGGTCGAGGAGCGTGCGGGCTGGGTTTAATCCGTCTCGGGTAAGTGTGGTGCTGGGCGCTGCGGTTATGAACCCGCTCTTTGTGCTGGGCACCCGTGCCGCGCAGGGAATAACCCGATCCCAGCGGGCGCCTCGGGGCCAGCCGGCACAGCCCGCGCGCTCCTCCAGCGGGCCTGTCATCCCTCCGCCACTAATTGACTCGCTAATGAGACGGCCTGAAATACAAGCAAGTGTGTCGCACTCGCGGCTCCCCCCGTTTGTGACCTGAATACTCGTAACCCTCAGGAAGGGCAAAGGCGTCTCTGCAGAGCCGACCGACTTACTGGTGCAGGGGACGGGGAAGATTTGCCTCTGCAGAAGGGGCTGGGAACCGGCGGGGGTGGCGGTGGGGCCGTCACCCTGCCCAGTCCAGCCGCTGGGAGCCGATACGGCGGCTCGGGTTTGCAGCGTTAGGACAGAAGAACGTGGGACCTGCCGTTTCCTGGGTCCGACCACAGGTCCATCTCGCCCGGTCTCCTGTGTCACACGGATGGAAGGGAGAGGCAGCTGGGTCTGACCGGGGCTTTTCCCCGCCCCATTCCTGTCCCACTTGCAGCCTCCAGCATTTAGGGTCCAGGCCATTCTGATTCAAGGCCGTGCCCGACAGCTACCTACCGCGGCCCCTTTCCTCCATGACTTCCTCCAATGCAACCGGGACCCGCCGCCGCCTCTCCTAACTCCCTCCTCCTGGTTACAGGTCGGCCTCATGGTGAAGGCCCTGCAGAGATACCGCCTGGGAACTGACATGTCTCTCTTTGCCACGGATCAGTTTGCGGCTGACCCCGACACAGGCTACCCGGGCTACCCCACCGGCAGCGGGATCGAGAGCACGGAAACCTACCAGAGCCCCCCGTTTACCGAGACCCTCGACGCCAACCCGAAGGGCTACCAAGTGCCAGCGTACTGAAGGACGGCGGGCTCGGCCAGGTCATGTAAAAATAGACCACATCTTATGGTGCAGTACAGTTAACTGGTTGATTGCAAATGTATTAAGTACCATTTCCTTCATGTGGCAAGTCAGTGCTGGGTTACTTACTATTAGCTAGTTGTGCAGTGAATTCTGTACAGTGGTATTGGTTCTTGTCTTACCTGTCTAAGGGTTTTTTATAAAAGCAGTGTTCCCTCTAAGTCCGAATAGAAGGAAGGTTGCTACCACACCAAACACGCGAGGCAAAAGGTGATGCATTCTCTAACGCTGCGGCTTGTAACGCCAGGCATCCTAGCATTGCATTTCGCCGAGTGCCCGGAGAAGCAGACGGTAATCCTCCTGCTAGAAAACACAATAGCCGATGAGTTGATATTTATCTCGTTCTTCCAGAGCTAACGCAGAATCGTTCTCGCTTTGATGAGCCCGGGACTGCCCGCGCAGCTCCCAGTCACTCTAGCGGACACTAGCCTTGTACTGTTCCTACAGCCGGAAGCTGCTATGGACCGATCTTGCACAGCGTAGGAAGTCCAGCCTATGGGAAGTGCCAAATTTGAAAAGAAATCCTAGCCGTGCTGTTTCCATTTGTATATATTTACTGTACAAAAACCTGACCGGATGTGGCAAACTTTAGCCTAGGATTCGTGCATCACAGTAGGGGTTTCTCGGTTTGTTTTGGGCTTTTATGTCAAGTAACCAAATCACGTCTGTGCTTTAGCTTCGTATCTGTTTAGGATCTAAAAAAGGTCCTGTCCTAAACCTGTTCAGCAATAGCTTGGCTGCTAATTTGAGAGGTCGCTTGTAGAAAAAGCGGCGTGTTACAGTCCACCCCCCCGCCCCCGCGGCAAGTTCGTCAAACCGGAGAGTTTGCACGCGTACAGCGAGTGCCTCCCAACGCGGCGTTCGCTCAGTCGGTCAGAGTTGCCCACACACGAGGTCTGGGCTTGTTCGCATCCCCCCTCGACTCCAGCGTAAGTCTGATTAGTGAGAAATCACGAGCCAGCCGGGCTCTTTATATGGGAACCTGCCACTAGACATCAGAAACAGGGAGCAAATGCATTCAGGTGCAGATGCATCTTGACACTGCAGCCACTGGAAACACATCAGCCGTTCGGATGTTTAGAGCAGGACTGAAAAGGCCCCGTGCCACTGACGCCAGCGAAGAGTGAGCGTGGCCCGTGTTTTCGATTACCGAGAGAGAAGGGATGGAGTTAACCTAAAACGGAAAAAATGGTTGGTATTTGGGTCCCCGCTGCAAAATTACTGGCTTGTTCAGTTCGGTCCTCACCCCACCTTCCCCGCTGTGCAGGGCCAGTGACTTTGCAGCGTTCCCGGAAGAGGGACTGGAAGAGCCGACACATCCAGATGGGCTCAAGCTTGCATTTCGTGCTGCCATGATAGAAAACGTTCTCCCCGGTTAAAATCGTCCGTTGCCAACCTGGAACAGCTCTAATCGCGTGGCTTTTAACGTGGCCAGCTGCAGACTCTTCTTTCTTGTTGAGTCGCAGAGAGGTGGGGCTGGAAGGGACCTCCAGAAGTCCCCTACCTGAGGCAGGATCAGCCCTCCCTTGCACGCATTGTGGGCACAGCTTACACGGCTGAGCGCAGTAGTTGAAACTCCCAAAGCCATCTGACTAAAGTGACTTCCCTCACTTCCCTTGTAGCAACCCCTCCCTCCCTCCCTCCCTCGGTAACGTGGCTATCGAAACTGCGAATACACGCGTGAACTAACAGCGACGCCTTGTCCGAAACGCTCCCCGTCAACAACAACGGAGCGGCTTTGAATTCGGAACGGATTAAAATACGCTCGCACGGCAAGCGCGGCATTTACCGCGCCCGAAAGGCTCCGATTTACCTGCCAGTGTCGAGAATAGCAAAAAAGCAATGTTTCACGTAACGTCTGCCAGCCTGGAAAAGGTCTCCGGTTTTAGGGTAAGTTGTTCTTGTCCCCGCCTGGAGATAACGTTGCGCCCACGCGGGAGTCCCCCGCGCCCGAGGAGGTCGTGGCAACTCTTCAAGAACTCAGTCCCACTGCCAAGGGGTTCCTGTCCCGGACCCGGGAGTCAAGAGCGCGAGCCCGGGGATACCGCAGTGCTCCGAGCTAGGCGTCTCCCAGCGACCTGGTGCGACGTAGCTCAAGGGGAAAGCATTGGAGAGATCCCTCCCATTCGGTAGACCAGGGGCGTCTGACTCCCAGTACAACACACGCCGAAACCCATTACATGACCATTGCGATTTTCTACCGAGTCAGTCTTGCCAAAAAAAGAAAAAGAAAAAGGTCAAAGGATTTTAATACAGGGTACAGTAGAACTGTAGCAATATTTTCCTTAGAGGGAACACTGATATTTTAGCAGCACAAAAGATACTTGTGTTAATATTTTAGCAAAATTATAATCAATTTACATGTTTAAATTGATTGTACGTGTGAGATAATGTTTGTTCAGTACACTGTATTTTTTCTAACTATATAACTGTTCCAGATTTTCCTTGTAACTGTAAAGAACTAAGTTCTGTCTGATTGCTAGACCTGTCCTGATCAGTGGTGTACATGTGCTAAGTATTACAAATATGAATGTAAGCACCTGAGGCCTACCTTGCATTTTCTCTTCCCCTCCCCGCACCCACGTGGGCCACGGACTGGATTTCCTCAGTCTCATTGTAACAAGAGTACGGTCAGAGCAAACACACACGTGCGCACACTTACACCCCAAGCGTGAGCGGTCTCGAGGGCTGTGAACGTGAAACACTGCTCTGAGAACGCAGCAAAAGCAACGAGACCGTAGCTCAGTACCCGGTGGCGCCAACGCCACGGTCCAGGCAGGGTTGCTGTCTCCGGGGCCACACGTTCTTTTTTTAGCGGCTTTAAGGTAACCATCACTGTATCTCAATTCGATTTTTTTTTAGAGGAGCCCTTCAGAAACCGGATGCTTTTCCCTTTTGGGGCATGGGAAGCGCAGCTGAATGCCACTTGTTTAGGATCGGGGGTGTGCAAGCCAGACGCAGCTTTAGAGGCTGTCAGGTTAGGACATGGGAGCACTCGCCCGAAGGAAACCCTACTCCGCTCCCTTCCTGCGTGCTGGGAAGCAGGCCCTACGGGAGAGTATTTCCTGTAACAGCAAGCGAGCCCACGCTCTCCGTGCTGGCCTGCCTTTGGCGCGGTGCGGGAGCGTGGACAGCCACAGCAGGGGGTTAACATTTTCTAGGCAACAGCAATGAATGACAAGAGGTGCCAGGAGGCCGCTTCAGGCGGTTGGGAGAGGGAAAAGCATAAGTAAGACTCTCACTGAAAGGTGCGAGACGCACCTGCCTTGGAAACAGCATTTACAAGTCTTAAAGACGTTTCCCAGCTCGTTCGCCGGAGCGTTGTTGGATGCTCCACTGTTTCACTGGGTTTTTAGCTGTAAAACACCTTCTGAATTAACCAGTACGCTGGAAGGTAGCATAAGACATCGGACCTCACGCTAGCCAGTGATGATACGTGCCTGCCAACTGTATTAAATCCTATTCCCAAGCACTTTGCCAAGTCCCGAGGTGTCCCCTCTTGCCGTTCTGAGCGTCAATAGTAACAGTGCTGTTTATTAACTGTTGTTGTAGCACTTCTTACCTATCAGTGATTTGTCAGGTAGACTAATGTACACAGATATGGATTGTAATTAAATATGTTCTTACGGGCTATGGTTAGAGAATTACTAGGTCCATCAGTGTATAATACCTGTAGTTTATTATTTGGGGTTCAAGTAGGACTTCCTCCATGCTCCTCACCTCCCGCCCGCGCTTCCCCTCATGTATTCATGCTGAGTTCACCGTCGTATAATAGGGAGTACTGCTTTTCTTGTAACTATCTGGACCAAGTCTAAGCATGCCAGGCTTTAGTTGTGAATTTGTGCCATGCCAGCTGCTACCCACCTGCTGTTCTTCCAAGCTGTTTAATATATAGTGTAGACACTAGTCTGCTGAAAGCTTCTGCCTCATGTTAGCGCTAACTTTGGATGCAAGGAATACAGTATCTATACAAAAAAATATATATATACACACACAAAAAAGAATCACAGACACCTTTCTGGACAAGCCGGCTTACAGAACTGAGCTTCACGCAGGTACTTGCACACTGAGGTTAACTAGCAAACAGCGTGCTTTTGCTCGTGCTTCGTGTTACAAAGCCTGTTGAGTACCATGCTTCTAGAGAGAAGCCACGTATTGGAAACTGTCTTGTCCAACCTTTTCAATTCTGCCCAGTAAGGAAGATGCCAGGGTAGACTGCAGGTTAGTAAAGAAAGAAGAAAAGTTCCCGTTTTTTTTTCCTTCTATAACAAAATGCCTTTAAGCCTCATGCACACTTTGGTCAGAACAGCCTCTCTGGTGTTAGTGCCGCATCCAGCCAGGAGCTGGCTTTTGCTTTCTTGTTTTTGCACAGATGCTTTCAGGTAAGCCCAGTCTCCCAGGCGGGAGGTGGCACGCGCCCCTCTTCCCTGCAGCGCTATAGGTTAGGCCGCTTTGGACTAGTAAGTGCTAAACGCGATCACGTCCACCTCTCCACCCACAAAAAGTTCAGGCTTGCAGTTTGCTGCAGGTGTGAGATGAACTTTATTAAAATAAACTGTAGTCATCACCTCCCCACCAGCAAACCATTCATCACCAAGTCATCGTTTCCTTGGAATCGGTTCTTTTCCTATAGAAAGAACCATTCAGGACCCCGTGCTTCTTGGTCTTTTTCTGTAGTGTGTGTATGTAGAGAAGCCTGTTAGCTCATTTCCATCATACGTTCATTCATGGTACTTTACCAGACAGCGTTTTTTGGAGCTACTTTTGTCCAAAACCTTCACACCTGAGGCTCAAACGTGGCCTTCAAATGCATTGACTTGAAACCCAAATTTAGCTGCCTGCGTTTTGTTGCAATATGAATTTAAACCTCAAATTCTTGAATAGTTTTTAAATATCAAACTGATACCAAATGTGGTTTGCAGATCTAGGTTTTTTTTGCAGATACCTCTCTTGACAAGCAGACCGCTTCAGAGTTGCAGTTGCCAGTAACCCTGTGTGCATTGTACAACCGAGTGGATTGTGTATGGAGCCAAGTGCAAATGTTTACAATTTTTGTATATATCTTTTGAGAGAATAACCTGTGACTCTGTATTTTCTGTGTCCGTGTACCGACTGCAACTTATTTTCAATAAAGATTTCAAAATGAACAGAAGGGGCCTGGAAAAAACAAAAATCAGTAATACTTTAATGAGGTGCGCACAAGGAACAATGAAATGGCATCATCAGGCTGGATAAATTGGTCTCTGCAAGGAAATTACAGCAGCACTTCAAGTTCTCAATTCACCAGGGGGAGCAAGTAACTCATGGAAGAAACTAACTGGAAGTAAAGGGAAGGGGCAGGAAGGATGCGTATGCATCGCATCCCCTTGGAGCTTCACAAGCCAGAGAGTCAAGGGGAGAGCAAACTCTTTACATTGTAGATCAAGTGCTTACTATGGTACTACAGGCAGCAAGCCTCAGAAGAGATTATTAGCAGGTAAGTGCTTTCCTAGTAAGAGTACTTTAGTTGTGGTAGTGGCGCTGGTGTAGAAAGCTCAGCTCTCTTTCAAGGGCAGCAGACTGAAGAGACAGGAATGGATATTTGAAAAGCGCTACCATGCGCAATAGCCAGGCATGGTTCTTTGGGTAGATGTGGCATCTTTTAGACCAGCTAAATAGTTGGAGAAAAAGTTCTTTTGCAAACTTTTGGACACAAACACCCTTCTTCAGACTTAAAAAAGGGAGTTTGTGCCCAAAAGCTTGCAAAAGAACTTTTCCCCAACTATTTCACTGGTCCAATACAAAAAGATCACCACACCTACCCAAAGAACTGTGCCTGCCTGTGTCCTTAGACCAGCGTGGCTACAACCAACAACCTTACCATGTGCAGTGTACTCATACTTATTAGACACAATCATGCAGTAGGATACAACCCGGGGGGGGGAAAAAATCACGTTCTGCCCTCATTTCAGAGGCCAGAGCCTACCCCCCATGACGAAGGATACAAGACCAGATATTCAAAAATGGCCTAAGTACTTGGTAAGAAATAAACCCAAAGATCTTTGCAGCTTGGTGTCAAACAAAATCAGAGAGGGGAAGGCAAAGAAAACAGATTTCTGCAGCTGGGATGAAGGCCTCGGGAACAGCACAAGCACAGATTCGTGATGCTTATGCAAGGGTAGTGTTTTGTCACCAGAGACTACAGAAATGGTTTCCCAATTCCTCCTGAAGGACAGTTAGCGGTGGTCTGCCGTGAGTGGCACGCATGAGACGTTAGGAAGCTGCGGCTGGGAAAGTGCACCACAGGGGACATACTCCCTTCCCCATCAACTTGAAGCTACTGAAGGAGGAGGTGTTGCAAATGATGAACAGACCTCTTGTCTTCTAGAGCTGGAATTTATAGATGCCAAGGGCAGAAGCACAGCTACTTCAGATCACTGTCGCCAAAGGAGGTATAGAAAGTAAGCACTCCATACAGCTCTCAAATAATCCTCTTTAGTGCAGACCACTGTAAACAGATAAATGCACTTAAAGGCACTGCAGAATAACAACATGGTCAGTGAGCAGCAGCATTTAATGTTCCAATATACCATTTGCTTTGAGCTAATACCATTAACACATCCAAGAAATTAGAAACAGGGCAGTCGTTAAATAAAAGGAGGGTGAATGAGCTGTGCTTTACGGAGAATAAAGCCTTGAACACTATTAGTCTACATGCAGCCCTACAAAAATCAGTTTCTATAAACGAAAATAGTTACATAAAAGGTTGGAGGCAACTTCAAATCTCACGTTCAATTAACCACACAGAGATCAGTCCGATTCAAGTAGTATAATTATCTCGGTGTTCAGACAGGAGCACTTCTTTGCTAGATAAACAGCCGGATGATTACGACAGACATTTGTAATGGTCTGAGACACCAGTGAGCAGCTCCTATTGCCCTCCTCTACTTTGCACCTAGCTCCCTCAATCTTTGTGGTCACAGCACCAGCCTGTAACTGCACACCAGAATATTAAAAAGAAAAAACAATCTTTTGCAGCCCTTTGCCCTGGTCTCTACCACCAGAAAGCAGACACCTCCCCCTCCCCCTTTCCAAAGAACAGACTCTTTTCTGTATTGAGCTTGCCCTGCTAACATCCAAATCAAACGGGTTCCTCAGCTGCAGCATCTTGCCAGGTGAAAGGTGACCAGCCTGCCGTTTCAGCCTCTTCCCAGTCGGGTGTTTCTGGGAAGCTAACCTCTCGGGTGTTCTTTAGGTCATGCTGCAGCCCGGCGGTCCCTCGACAGCACCGCACCAAGCCTTCTAATGGTAACCTATGACTACTCCACTGGCACTGGCAGTCAGCTGCACTACGTGTCAACCCCTGCTCCAGAAAGTGCACATATACAATCGAGACGGTTTTATTGGTCTTGGGGAGAGCTAGCTGATGATTCTGCTGATTGCCTGTAAGGACGGGAACTCCTCGTCCTCGAGGTGCAGAGCTTTGTGGGTGGTGAGGTCCTGGTGCGTTAGCACCTGCTTACACGTGGGGCAGATGCAGCAGTCCAGGTCGGCGCCGGTGTCCGTTTCCCAGGCGTTCTTTTTGTTCTTCCTGGGTTTGTTGGAACCTTGTTTCTCCTGGACTTTGAAATCGTTGTGAGCAGAAAGCAGTTCCTGTTGCTTAGCCGTGTCCGGCAACAGCACCAGCAACTCGTTAAAGATTCTCCTGAAGTTGTCCCCGAGCAGGTCTCGGCAGCTCTTGTAATACTGCGCCGCGGACATCAGACCCTTTGGTTCAAAGAGAATCGCCACGATTAGCAAAGAGAGAAACGTGCTACCGGCAGATGGTGCTGCCCACCCTCTGCATGAGGTGCTGCCTCCACGCTAAGTGCCCAGCTGCGGGAAGTCATGCTCCAAAGATCCCTCTCCAACTTACCTGCCTGAATTGCCCAGAGTGAGTCTTGAATTTGTTAAATCTGGACTCGTCGCTCTGAAGGAATTCCTTTATAGACTGGATCAGCTGGATGTTTCTTTGCTGAAAGTGTTCAGGTATCAAGTAAGCTCCTTGCAAGGGGTTTGGCCTGCGTTTGGAAAAAAATTACATTAATCTTAGTGCTCCGGTGCTCGACAAGGCACTGCAAAACATCACCACTGGTCCCAACTTTCCTGGCCCTCCTTTTCCCAGGGGTGGCTCCTCTCTCCACCCAGGGACTCCTGTGAGCACTGCAGATCCAACTCTGACATGCCAGAACACTGTCCCCCAAGGGGCAGGGGGTCTGTGCCCATTCTTCCTGGGCAGAGAGAACACCGCACCTGCAAAATGCAGGTATTCTTCACTCGAACTGGCCTGATCTGCAATTATTTCTTCCTGAGGGGTGGCTCCTAACACACACGTGCCACAAAGTCTGTTGCCACAATCGGAAAAGGTTGCTTTTTCACAGCAGGACTACACACAGGAGAGAGCTGCCTCGATGCAAAATCCCAATACAGACGTCTCACATTAGCTAGATCAACTTTAAAGCATTTGCCCTCCCCGCCCCGTACAGGCATGACCAAAGCAGCCAACCACAGGATGTGAAGGGCGATGTTCCTTTATAAATTCCCACCATGAACAAGTGTCCATTTGTAGGCTCACGCAGCGTTTCTCCGTGACCTAGGCAGCCTCCTAATAAGACAGCAGCACCTTGTTGCTGCAAGTATGGAGGTAAAATGCAAGACTCGGTTCCTTTCTTCAGCAGTGCCGAGTCTGATAAGCCAGGAACTGAAGCAGGATGGAAAGAGGGCTCTGGACTGCTCCAACCCAACAACTGCCAACATGTTTTTCGAATGCAAGGAGGTGTTTAAACCCTAATGGTACAGGGATCGTCTCCCTCCTGTGAGTTTCCAAGTGCTTGCTCCAACCCAGAGGAGGATTCTCTCCTCTCGTAGCAGACATGGAATCACTGGCAAAGCTGTAAAAGCATCATGCTATAGAGATTGAGGAGCAAATTTAGGGATGAATATAAGAAAGCCTGAGTTGGTTCTGCCTGGCGTGTATGTCGCGTACATTTACCCTCCAATGAAGACTCGGGGTACTTCAGCCTTCCCCCATCTCTCCTGGACTGAGCCAGCAGATGCTAAGAGAAAATCTGCAGAAATCTGGATCTTGCCCTTATCTCACAGCATTTGCCAGTTCAGAAACATCCTCTCAAATAAAGCAAGAAATGCAAAGAGACCTTACAGTGCAGAACCTGCATACCCACTGCATGCAAGCTGATGCCCACGATCCAAGTACCCTTACTTACTCTTTCAGAGATGTAGTGACAGGTTCAGAGACGTTGGTGGATGGAATAACAGGAAACCCCGGAGGTGGTTTACTAACAGACACCGACAGCCCTGGAGGCGGACTCTTTAATAGCACCACAGAGTTAAAGCCTGGATTAAAATAGCACAGACCATGCAGGTTAGATTTTATATCCACAGCAACACAAAGCATCTGAGATTAACAGCGATTGCATGTCACCGAGCATGAGGCTCAGACAGCCGAACAGACCCTGCTGGACCTGAAGACAAAGGTACACCTGAATCTCTTGCTCTGCAGGTAACCACTGCTAGCTGGAGGAAGAAGGCTGCACACTGACTGGCTTTCAAGTATGAAATGAAAGCGGTATCAAACAGGCCCGTTCGCGGCTGGGTACAGGAAGTGGCGACATCCCTCAGGCTGCCCTGGTGAAAACCAGTGTTACAATTAGAGTCCACGGCAGCCCCTGAAAGGTCGTTCTGCACTCTCTCTGCACCGCACAGTGGGAAGGGCCCCACGAGCTGCCATCTGCTGTTATCCAAACAGCAGCAAGGAACAGAAAGGCTCCGCTACCATGGCCCATGTTGCTGCTTTTGTGAGAGGCAACTGCAGCACTGGATCCGCAAGCTGCACCTGCACTTGACAGAGCAACCTCCCCTGAACGCAAGGCCATTGCGTGCCTGTAAGTCTAGCGCAACCAGCGGCAACAACCTCTTCGCTGTTTATGTGGTCCAAGTGGTGGTTCGCAGGTAACTGCCCCTGCAGACAGGGTTCCCGAACCAGCCAGCGGAATAATGAAGCATACTGGTACACCGCATCAGACCCAGAGAAGCAGGAATATTTAGGGCCTGGCTGCTCATCTGTAACTCAGCCCCAAACTGAGAACAGTAGCCCTGCTCTCAGAGAGGCACCTTCATTTCAATGGGATCTGAATGGGGCAGCAGCACCAGGAGGGGAGAGCTTCAAGCTGATCCCTGTGGTTCGCACTCTGCATGTTTCTACTGTACACCCTCACCCCGAGTCCTGGAAATTGCTCCCATTCCAAGAGGGGTTTTGGTAGCTACTAGGAACTGCCCTGAATCTCCTACAGGTTTCTCTAAGTGGCCCTCACAACCGGTTTTTGCCATGATTACCTGGCGGTGGCATCCTAGCTGGTCCTGAGCTCCCGAGAGCTGGGAAGTCTTCCTGAGGTAAAGGGCACTGGTTAGTTGCTGCAGGCTTTTTAAGGCCAGGTGGCTCTTTGGGTGTATTACAAACTGCTACCGATTTCTCCGAGTGACCATTCATGACTGCCACAGATCGGTCTGGGGCCTGAACATCTGCAAGGGCATTTGGCATCTGTTTGGCTTCTACCACCTTCTCCAGAGATCCAGGTGGGGAGTTTTCCTCTGATGCGGGCGGGGAGGGTGGCCTTTGCTTCTCCACTCCCACCCTCTTTTTCTTGCCCACTTTCGTAAAAGTCTGCGAGGTAGAAGCTGCCAGCAAGGAGGACACGTCAACCATTGTTGGTGCATTTCGGATCTTCTGGGTTGCCAAGCCATTGCTGGCGTCTTCATCATCCGACTGAGGAGATTTATTGCTCTTCTTGCCTCCTTTACTGTTGGGGGGAGCTGCTTTTTTGGCCAGCTGGTTTGAACTGCAGCTGCTAGAACCGATGGCTTTAACCACGTTTTTATTAGAACCGTTGTTCCACGCAGACGTGATGTTCGATACGGTTTTATTGGTAGGTTTGACTTTAGACACTAGCGCTGGGAAGTCCTCCTCCTGGAAGGCTGTTTTCTTTGCAGTAGCCGTGTATGTCAGAGACAGCCCAGTCGAGACCGTGGGTGCTGCTGAAGAGGACAGGCTCGGGAAGTCTTCTTCCTTCAGCTTAACAGACGCTGGCTGAGCAGCGCTGCAACTACTGAAGACACAAAATATGGTAAGTCACAAAGCTACTGCAGGGACAGCACAAATGCACCAGGCTCAAAGAACCCAAGTATCCAACTGCAATTTCTTTCACCTCTCACTTTAAAAAGATGTGCATTTATCTTCCAGACAGTCTTAACATGTGCTTATCACCAAGGTCTGCCTGAAATAAATCTTTCTTCAAAGATGTCAGGCTAGATTAAAAGTACCATTTCATGATCTCTGGCCCAACCTGCCTTCAAACCCTCACACTCCACATCAGTACTGCAGACGTGGTTTTACAGTGCTCCAGTGGCTACCCGAGGAAGCACAGCCGACTTCATGGGAAGATGCACATTCGTGCTCTCACAGTACAAGGTAACTGTCTGCTTGAGCTGAACCACAGGACAATGGCAGGGGAAGGCACGGTCCCAGAGGCGGGAATGAGGGCTTGGGAGGGGCTACTTGAATCTAGCCAGTATGGGAAAGGACATCGTATCAAGCAGTAACGCCGAGGCCACGTGGGGCTCGTACAGCCAGAGTTTGTGGGAGAAAAGGGCAATTTTCTTAAATGATCTGCAGTTCAAATCATCTGTGAAACAGCTACCTGGAAAGTCTGGGACCCAAGTGAGCTTATGAAATGGCCTTCCTGTTGCTATAATCTTTACTCAAGCTTACCCTTGAAGGGATCCCACTGCCGAGCCAATTGCTGGAAAGTTATCTTGGCTTAAAGGACCATTAGCAGCTGCTTCTTTTGGAACTTTAACAAAAAAAAGACGAAAGAAAGGCTTTTAACCCAAATCCATTCGTTTCAGTCCTGAAACTCTTGTCACGTCACGACTGCGTTAGCAGGTTCCGGTTCTAGTAGCTGGTGATGCTGTTAACCAGGGTGTTCCGATCCAACGAAACAAGCAGGCAATTAAGAAATGCACAGCTGCCCCCCCCGCCGCATGCAGCTAACTGCATGCACTGTTAGCTCGCCTGGCCCTGGCTGTAGCAAGTTAACTATAGTTAGGCAAAACATCAATGGTGCTTTATTCCAAACTTCAAAAATAAATCAAGTAGAGATACTAATCCCATGGAGGTTATTCAGCGTTTTATGATTCGGCATCCCTGGAACACTGACAGTAGGAACAAGTAATATTCCACCAGGTGCAGCAACACCCTTTTCTCAAGGCCTTTCTTTTCATCCCATCCCTTCTGCTCATTTTTATAATATGAAGAAGATTTAAGTTCATCCCACAGGAAACCTTTTTACTCAGGGCAGAGGATGAAAGCAACACAGCAATGTTTGTATGTTATGTTGAAATCCGTAGCTGAGCCGAGGAGGACTCTGTTGCAGCAGTGGTCTGCACGCCACAGTGGGAGACTGCAGGCACTTTCATTTAATTATATGTGTGACGCGCTATGCAGCCTCGTTATGCTAGCTATGACTCTGTATGTCTAGGCAAAACCATTTTAGGAAACCTAGCGCATTCCTATACTTTCCAAGGGAGGACAACACTGGTGAAAATGACTCCAGACAGGATCCTTAATATCCAAAAGCTTCCTTCAATGCCTACTGTGAGTATTCACACCCTAGCAAGACTGGGCCCACATCTGTGGTCAGCCCCTGCAGCTCACAGCACGAACCCACACACACAACTAACCCGTAGCTTCAGATGAAGGCTTTGGCACTCGCTTCGCATTGGAAGTTTCTGCATCTCTCAATTCCTCCTTTTTCCCTCGACTGCCGTCTTCTTTATCCTCTACCCGCTTCTTTTCCTCTTGTCGCTTTGCTGCTATGGATGCTCTGACTGCTGCTGCAATGTCTCGGTCTTCCTCCTCCCTAGAAAGACAGGACAGATTGTCTTATCAAACAGAAGGACTGTTAAGTGTCTTTGTCTCCAACTCACGTCCCTTCACATTTTGCAACCAACCTTTTGTCAACTGTCTTATGTTGCCACCTCCTGGAGATGGCTCAGACTGGAACTCTCCGAGTTCACCTTATATCACGTCCCAGTTCAGTTTGTGGTAGAACAGGCAACATTCATCCACTGGTTCTTTTAAGATCCACACCCAGTGCTAACATCTAACCGAGGTGGGCTAGGAATGACAATAATCAGGGATGCATGGGAACAACAACCTCTTCCATTCATTTTCAGGGTATGAAAATCTCATTGGTGGGTCCAAGTAACTCACTAAAATGGTTTGTCATGAACTTTCAACACATGCAAGAGCCACATGCGACACACCAACGTACATAGTGTTTGGAGATGGATTTTCCCCAGTGAAAATACCAAAAATGAACGCACCGTTGACTGCCCAGCAAGAAAAGAAGGAATAGAGATGCGCAATATGCATAAAGCACTTCAATCTTGTGTGGATGAAGAGACATATAAATGAAAAAGTTTCATTTCAATACTTAACCCTCTCCTTTTTCCAAAGCACTCAGTCTGGCCACCCAGAGATCTGTTAGTTCAATGAAAAGCATGGTCCTTAGAACAGGAATTGAATGATATTCTAGACCAAAAAAGCCTGCTAAACCTATAAAGCCCTCTTGAGTTACTGCAAAAAAATTCTAATACAATAGTTAGGCATGAAAACAATCATCTGAAAACTAGACATTTCTAAATTATACTAGCCCACACACTGCAGAGCTCAGGAAATGTTAAGACTAACGTAGTCTCTGACAGGCTCAGAGAGCAGAAATTCAGAAACAATTATTTTGTTTGCATTCAATGTTGTGTGATGACCAGACAGTATAATGAAAGCTAGCAAGATCCTTAATTAAGGAGGTGGCATATTGCAACTGCCTTGCCTTGCCCTTCCTCCACGCCTGCCCTCCCACCAAGAGAAGAAAACACTGCACATGCAGCCAGCAGTTCTACAAATGGTATTACTTACCGCTTATACCTCCAGCTGCCTCTTCTGTTTTGCTGTCCTCCTCGGACTGATGTTCTAACTGGTCTTCCTTGTCTGTTATACCTTTCCACTTCTTCGTAGTCCTCTCCAGTTACAACACCTGAACAGGAGGCATGGCAGCATTCTCAAAGTTATTTTTTAATCCAGGCTCAGGGTAACACCCTCCTTCCCTACATGATTGAAAGAAGCTAGAATGTACCAGCACTTAAAGACCTTTCCTGACTTTCAATCAACTGCATGCCATAGATTAGATCATCTATACAGTAATTACTGAATTCAAGCACATTTGGCAGCATACAGATGTGCTGTGCTGCAGATCTGTGACGCATGTTTGGGATAATTTGATATACAGAGATTTCCACACACGCACAAACCTTCTTCTGCTTGTATATTAGTCGCCACACTCTCAATACAGCACATACTGCTCTGAGCATAAGCTCCATGCTTGCGGCTGCTTTAAATCCAGACTTCTACATAGCACATAATTGTACAGTGGATCAAAGAGTCAGCCATTGAAATATCCACCAGTTTTTGAAATGGCAAATACCATCTTTCAGACCACAAGTGGGCCATGTTTCTAGAAGTTTTTGGAAAATTAGCATATATCTGCATGTCACCTTTTCTCCCGTCCGACTTACTTTCATTTCTCCGCTGGTGTCTGGGAGCATAGTTAAATTGAAGATCTATCTGCCGGTTCTGCCTGGCCTCAGCTCTGTTTTTGCTGTGGCAGGCTGTTTTGTGAGCTTTGTAATCTATTTCTGTACGGAAAGCATGGGTGAACTGTTCTGTACTGCACCGTCCCTCCTCGCAAAGGAAATGTTTTTCACGGAAGTGTTCACGGAGGTATTCGTAATCACTGGAAGAAGACAGACCAACTTGTTAGCTCTAGGGCGCACTGACGTAAGAAATATTTATTTGTAAGCTGAAGTGATAACAATTTTTAACATCAAAATAGCAATTTAAATTGTATTCAGTTCTCTGCCTATCCACACTCAACATGACTTATGTTATGGCACTGAGAAGTTAAGCTAAATTCACTGTATGGTGCCTCGGTAAACATCATGTTTTGCCCTGCATAAAAAAAAAAAATCTTTTCCTTACAGTCAATTGTATTCACATCTTCTCCTAAAACGTACCTTAGGCCATCAGGGCTAACTTATTACACAGCTGCAGAAATCTGCCACAGCCTCTCCTCCTGGCCTCAGAACTGCATTCCAGAATTTAACTGCTGTTAATGCTTTTCGACAGCCCAAACGCGGAGAAAACTAAGAAAACGACTCAGCTGTAAGCTGACGCAGGAGGATCTGAGTCTGTAGAGACCGCAAAGCAATAGTTCCAAGGTGAGTGAACTGCCCTGCTCGTCCCAACACATTCATACTCAACCATTTATAATGATGGCAACTCAGAAGTCCACAGCTGAAATAATGTATAGTGAAGTGATCAGCAGTAACATCCATCTAGCATGTTCATTCCACAGTCCTAAATCACCCATTACGCCTTCCTAAATCTCACAGGTCCACTTCCCAAATAGCCTGGACCCAGCTGCCAAAACTTTGCTTTTCCCAACAATTAAATTAATTAACTACTAATTCACTTAAAACCTGAAAGCAAAGGGGAGTTATTAAACATATGGATTTTAATACAGGCAGACAGTTTGTACTACATGCACACAGCAGTCAGGTTCAAAAAGGGACTAGATAAACTCAAGGATGATAGATCCTTTGATCCCAGCAGTCTTTCCTGCCCATGTGCAGGAGGGCTGGACCTGTAAGGTCCCTTTCAGCCCCTAACAATTATGGAACTCTCTCTCAATGGTCACTGAGCAGAAAGGTTGGAGATGTTTCCTCTGACATTTCTAGCCCAATAAAATGGTGGATACCAGGGAGGGTGCTGAATAGGGTACAGATCGCTCTAGATAACTGGTTCAATGCTTCCCTTCTCTACGGCATACACTTTTGCCACTTCTGGAGACCGAATACTGGCCTAGATAGACCGCTGGTCTGACCCAGTGTGGCACTGCTTATGTTTTTTCAGTAGTTGCTATTCTATTTCTTTTCCTGGTATTTAAAAACATCCCTTTACTAGAACAAAAATGTAGCAATTCAGAATATCCTACTGGCCACACAGGACTCTGCAGTATCCAAAGGGACAGCTGCTTAGCACAGAATATTAGTCCAACCCCCCGCACTGCGGACGGGGCTGTGCTTATTACTGGCACCTAAGACACACAGATAGGGTTTCAGATCATTTTTAGAAGTTAGCAGATCAGTCTGCAGGTCAATGTCATAGCAACTATACATGTCCTTTCCAGTAAAGCAAGTCTCAGCCCAGGAGAACAAAGGTGGACCTGTGAGTTCAAAGGTCCCATTCTCACCATAAATTCAAAAGTAAAGATTACAGCCAAGGTGCTCACACAGTTGCCCAAGGTCCATTTAGATATTCCTGTCTCACAAACTGATGGTAGATGCAACAAGCCTTCCATCTGAAGCCGAATACAGAGAAACCCAACTCAGCCAGTCCCACAAACCTGTAGTATTCCTGAGCACCATCTGAGTCACAAAAATGGCAGAAATAGTGATCTCGTCTCAGGTGTTTCAATAATTCGTCGTTGTCCAAGTAACGCTCATCACAAAATTTACACAGGGGGTGCCCACGATGAGATGTGTCATCTGGGTCCCCGTGGATTCGATGTCGAGCCAGGTCCTTGCGAGAGTACCACTTACGTTCATACGTAAAGATCTTCAAGAAAAAATTACCTCAGGTCAGCAGTCATAGGCAAAACTTATTGCTGGAATATATCAGGTTCTATCATGTCAGCGGACAAAATTACTTCCACTTGAGCCAGCAGAATACAAAGCAACCATATATAGTCTACACCTGAATGATTCACTGAATCAGTTAGAAATCAAGTCCCCTATGCAAATTTAATCTAATTTATACTTTGTTCACTCTGAGCAATAACAGCAGGATCATCCTTTTATTTCTGTTCCGTATGGTAGCATGACGCAGCAAAGTATGGGCTATAAATTGTGAAAAAAAAAAATCTTATAATCATCATAAGAGGGTTGCATTTAGATTTAATATTCTGCATACCTGAGATTGAGAAAAACAAAATGAAATGAGCCAGTCTCCTCCACATGCAGCAGCATCCCCCATGTCACTATAGTGAGGCCACACCCATGTAGAAGAGATATGGCTCAGTGTGCAATTGCTGCACTAGTCAGTACCCTGTCACTA
>JAGPOW010002202.1:9967071-9980042 GCA_030014935.1 Caiman crocodilus
ATCAGACAAAAAAACAACAAAGTTATAGATATTTCATTGATTCCCCATTATACCCTATGGCCGGATCTCTGAGGTGGCTCCAAAGCTTTGGCAGGATCGAAGTGGGAACCCAGTCCAGAGCTCTGGATCAGCTCACAGTCATCCAAAGTGGCCAGATCTGAAGCCAGATCGGATCACTGCTGACTCGCACAGTCCTAACCAATATGTAGCTGAAAGGTCAGCAAAGATGATAGGTGTTTTCTTATTGACTTAGATAAGTTTTGGCTCGGATACATGCATTCGCTAGCTTACCCTCCTGGATTTCAAAAATATCCCAATCTACAACTGCTTACTAATCACTTCCACAAGTCACCGCTTTTTCTCAGCTGATCCTTTTTTCTGAGAAACAGGTCAGTTAGAAAGTGCCAGATGAGCATTTAAGTCCTCAGAGTTATTATCTGTTGGTAGAAATCAGTTTGATTTCAAGTTTAAGGTAGGAACTTCCCCTCAAACCAGTCTTTTTTTTATTTAAGTCAATGACACTAACTTTTCTGAACAAAACAAAACGGCACTGAGTTCTTGTCGTGGGTGTTGGGAGCGTAAGCAAAGTCAGCAGAGTAATATATGCTGTGAGGAAGAGTTTTATGGCATTCATAAACATAAATCTGGTGATGGTATTATCTTTAGCAACAGCTTGTTGAGAATGAGAGAGCAAGGTAAGTGCAGTTAATAGAAAAAAAGAACATAGGAGGGAGCACAGAGAAACAGTGGGGGAAAGAGAGGGAATTAAGCTTTCAAGGGGATGAGACGACATGCAACTTCCCAGAACAGAATCTGGGCCTTGAAGAAACCTCTGCTTTCACATAACAGCATTAACTTCAGGCAGCCAAAGCAAGGCAGCTTGCCATCAAGACCTTCTGCACTGCCCTGTGCCTAAGCGCCTGCAGGCTCTGAAGAAAATAAGTGGTCTAACATATTACCCAGGTCTCAGGCAGCCATGGCTGACATTTATTAAGCAGAGTGGCAGCTGTAATAGTACTTGTGAGGATGAAATCTGTAGCCCAGCCTTCAGTAGTCCGTTACCACCAGGCCCAGCATCTTACCATAAACCATTTTCCACTGTAAGTTTGTAAGGGAAGATAAGCATTTCTGATACTCCAGAATACCGCGGCTCACGGCAATGAAGTGCCTCATCTAAGCTCAAACAGCAAATCACTGGAAATAGCACTCAGCTGTCCTGACTCTGCACTGGCGGTCTATGCACCAGACAACTGCTTATGAATTAATTTGATTTTGTCCATCAGAGCTTTGGGCATCCTTCTTCCCTAAGTGTGTGCATGGGATGTTAAATACCGCAAGGACCACGTGAATCAAAGGGCAAAGCCCTGGTTATTGCCTGTGTAATACCATTGCCAGACATTCAGTTCCAGTGTTAATGGTGGTTCAGGCATGGGGCAGCGTGTGCTTTCCACGTAACAATCTTTAAACATTTTATACATCGAGGTCCTGGACTGGCAGTCAGCTCCATACGAGGCTCTCAGCACTGTCAAAGCCCAGGATTCATCTCACAACTCTCCTTCTTTGCAGTAAACATGCCCGTGGTGGGAGCCAA
Source organism: Caiman crocodilus (assembly GCA_030014935.1). NCBI lineage: Eukaryota > Metazoa > Chordata > Crocodylia > Alligatoridae > Caiman > Caiman crocodilus. The sequence goes on from JAGPOW010002202.1 coordinate 9,968,663, forward strand.
ATATACCTGCACTCCGTGCACCTGCAGGTTAGCTCACTTTCATTATTGTAAATTATTTCCAGGAGAAAGGCTGAATCATGGAATGGAGGGGGCTGAAAACTTTGCTTGCATTTGCAGCCTCCGTCTGACGTCATCCTCTTGTGATGCTCTTTTACCTGCACTTGGAGTCTTTGTCCCCTCACCTTTTTCTTATGTAATTGCATCATGGCCTCATGATTCCTTGGGGTTAGCTGCTCATGTCAAAACTGCGCTATGATAACATGGGCTTAACTCCTGAGAGAGATTTAAGGGCAATGTTAATCCTGTACTAGCTGCATCTGTTGTAAACAGGATGCTGGCATACATGGATCAGTGCTCTAATCCACTATGACAATTCCTATGCTCCCCCATTGCACTCAGGTAACCTGAGTTGGCATTACTCATGTGACCAAGGGTTGCAGCATCAACAAAGGGCACATTATGCCTGACCAACCTGATTGCCTTCTGTGATGAGACGACTGGCTCAGTGGATGTGGGAAGAGCAGTGGATGTGACACATCTTGACTTTAGCAAAGCTTCTGATGCGGCCTCCCACAACATACTCACAGGCAAGCTACGGAAGTATGGGTTGGATGAATGGACTGTAAGGTGGATAGAAAACTTCCTGTATCATGGGTGCTCAGAGAGTAGGAATCAATGGCTCGACGTTTAGTTGGCAACCGGTATCAAGTGGAGTGTCCCAGGGCTCAGTCCTGGGTCCAGTTTTGTTCAATATCTTCACCAACAACCTGAAAGATGGGATGCAGCACACCCACAGCAAGTCTGTGGATGACACCACGCTGTGGGGAGTAGTAGATACGCTGGAGGGTAGGGATAGGATTGAGGGAGACCTAGACAAATTGGAGGATTGGACCAAAAGAAATCTCATGTGCAAAGTCTGGCACTTAGGACAGAACAATCCCATACACTGGTCCAGGCAGGAGACCGGCTGGCTAAGCAGCAGCTCTGCAGAAAAGGACATGGGGGTTACAATGGACAATAAGCAGAATCTGAGCCAGCAGTGTGCCATTGTTGCAAAGCAGCTAACAGCATCCTGTGCTGCATTAATAGGAGCGTTGCCAGCAGATCAAGGGCAGTGATTCTTCCTCTCTATTTGGCACTGGTGAGGTCACATCTGGAGCCCTGTGTCCAGTTTTGGGGCCCCCACTACAGGATGTGGACACATTGGAGAGAGTCCAGCAGAGGGCAATGAAAACGGTGAGGGGGCTGGAGCACATGACTTAAGGAGAGGCTGAGGGAAGTGGGCTGATTGAGTCTGCAGAAGAGAAGACGGAGGGGGATTGAATAGCAGCCATCACCTCGCTGCCGGGGGTTGCAAAGGGGATGGACCTGGGCTGTCCTCAGTGGGGGCAGATGGCAGGACAAGGAGCAATGGCTCGAGCGGCAGCAAGGGAAGTTTAGATTAGATCTTAGGGAAATCTTTCTCACTAGTAAGGTAGTAAAACATTGGAAAAGGCTACCCAGAGAGGTGGTGGACTCCCATCCTTGGAGGTTTTTAAGACCCTGGTAGAAAAAGCCGTGGCTAGAATAATGTAGCTGGGGCTGGTCCTGCTTGGAGCAGGGGGTTGGACTAGACATGACCTCCTGAGCTCCCTTCAACCTGAATTTTCTATGATTCTGTGATCATTCTGTTAGCTTGTAAGATGCAGGACTGCCCCACTGAAGTTAAGCCAGGTGGTAACCCTTTAGTGTGATCTGGTAGTTTGAGTATAAGACTGAGTATAGACCCATGCTTAGTTTCCAGCTTCAGTTACTGACTCGCTTTGTTCCTTCTCTTGGCCTTTCTTTTCTCATCTGCAAAATAGAGATTATGACACTTACTCACATGGCTATAAAGTGGTTTGAAATCCTGGAGGAAAGATATCCCATGAGGGCATTTTCTTAGTAAACAAGATGCTATGGTTTGAGCTCAGTGCCAGAATTTCTGACTGAGCAAATAGGTTCATTTGATTTTGAACAGAAAGCTATATAAAACCATGCAAAGGTCCTATGAGAGAGTGGGTTTTTTTTAACTTTGAACTAATAGATGTACTGTTTCATAGAAAGATTTCCACTGCTCTTGGTATATTGTGTATGACATTTACAATGCTCTTTGTTCCATTAGCAGAGTAGTTTGGGAGGGTTTTATTATTCTTTGGAGACTGCAGCTTACAGTTCATCTTCCATGCACACAGACCCCAGAAGAAACCTCCCTCCGAGCGGCACCTGGCTCTTTCCTAAAGATGGTGATACATTAAACATTTGTTAAGAGTTTAATAATTAACCCAATATATATTTTAAAGGGAAGATGTAAAATATCAGGAAATGCCTCCTATTGTTAGAGCCACCAAAATACAAAGAAGCTTCACCAGGAAGTCAAGATACTCCTTGCCTCAGCATTTGAAATCATAATGTGTTTATATCAGCTACAACACCTTGGTGTCAGAAGAATAAGGAAATAGCATTTAATCGGCATCTTCTGAATCACTGGTGAAAGGAACGGCTCGGTAACCTGAATGCATTACTCTAGGACAAATGCTAGCTGTGAGTAAACATACCCGGGTGCTGAAGACACTGGTTGGCCTGGTTAGGTCCCACTCACTACATGGCTCATATGCGCTCGTTAACAAAACACACTCATTCTGATTCACGAGGAGAAGTCACAAGGGGGGTGCATGCAGGAACATATTGGAGTTGCGTGGATAATGGCTGTGATTCCAAACTGCCTTGTGGACAGCTTATACAGAAGTTATTTTTTCAGACCACTAAAAATTGCAGTCTGTTCTGGGGTGAAACAAAGCGGCAGCTGTTTAAATCCTGGAGAGGAAGCGAAGAACGTGATAGCCAAGTACAACTGACAGGAGGGAGGTAGAAAATAAGGGGGCTTAATATTGCCTTGCTTGGACCCTGTCTAGGATAGTTACCAACCCCAGCTTCATTACAAGACAGTGATACTTTTTGGCAGGTGTACCACAATGTGACAGCCACATTGCAAGCAGGTGCACCACAAATTAGTCCTACCTCCTTCCCTTGATCTGCTGCTCTGCTTGTGCAGCATCAAGACTTGTGCGCTGCCCGTCATTGGGAAGGTGACAGCAAGAAGCAAGTTACTTTGGAAAATAAACTTCTTGAGGTAGGCACTGTTCAGTTCTCTGTTTGGACAGTGCCAACAGTGTGGAGGATGTTTGATGCATCCACCATACAAATCATAATAATAGGCAATTGTACCCACTCTTTATCAGTTATTTTTTCCATTGCAAATAGTCATCACTGACTGCCTTTTCTGTTTTTTTTTCCATTTTGCCCCTCTGTACATTTACATAGTAGATGAGTTCTGCTTGGAAGATATCAGAAGGCAAGTGTGGTGTAGTTCTGCCACTAGCTCACATGATCTTGGGCAAGTCATGTAACCTCTCTTTGTCTATTTTTCCACCAGGAAAATATGGGTAACAGTAGTTAACAAGGGTGCTGTGAGGCTTGTAAGGCGAGATTATTTGAGTAAATGTGATATCTTTTATTAGACCAACTAAATAGTTGGGAAAATTGTTCTTTGCAAGCTTTTGGGTACAAACACCCTTCTTCAGGCAGAGGGAGAGTCCCTCTTGCCTTGCAAAGTGCTTCCAAAGTACTTTTAGATCCTTCAGTATAGAGGTTTCTTTCTTTGCAGTATAGAGGTTTCTTTCTTTGGAGTTCATGAGATCCTTTGCCTAAGAGATTTCAATCTGCAACAGCCTGATGCACTGTGTGGAGCCCAAATGGCTGGAAATTACCAGATCATTTAATTGCCAGGCATAAAAAAACCAAGTGCCATAAATGAAAGGAGCATTAACAACCACACTGAAACAAAGACCCCCTCCCACCTGGCTGGCTGGCTTCGTAGACTGTGTTGCTTTCATGCTTGGATGAACTGCTAACCCCAATAAACACTAGAGTCATTATAATAAAATGAAAACAAAGCTATCATTAAACCACACTTGTTTATTTTTCAAGTGTCTATTTACAGGACATCAAATTCATTTAAAACATTCTCAAGAACCACAAATCCTGCACAATGCAACAGTCTGTGTGTTGGGAGGTGCGAGCTCAGACAACGAAGTCACTGATCCTGATCTCTCTGATAGAGTTAGAATGATCGAGCCTGCATGTTAGGATTTAATTCTGTGCAAAATTAAAAGGAAACCACCTTCATTTCTTTCAGTTGCAGGGCCAAATTTTGCTCCTCTTCACCCACACAAATTCAGAATTAACTTTTTTTTAAAGTCAACAGAGTTCATTCAGATTTATGCTGAATCAACTAAGCTAAATTTGGCCCCATAGCTGTATTGTTGGCAGCTCCATTATTGTCACCATTCGTGTTTACCCAGATCTCTTAGTTCCATTGAAGCCAAAGGATTTTTTTTCCCTGCTAGCTGCAGTGCAGCGGACTTGGGCTAGCACTGAGTACTTTTGTGAATCTCATCTTGTATCTTTTACAAGTGAACTGAAAAAGTGACATCTGGGCTTCCCCACAGTCTGGTGCAAAACTTCCTTTGACCTCAGTGCAGCCAGGAGTTCACTGCAGTGCTTTTTACCTGCCAAGAAAGACCTGAGTTTTATGTTTATCCTGTAGGAGGTATGGACACATCCTGAGGAAGACCTCAAACGCAGCAGGGAGCTGTAGTCACAACTCGGCTCCAGGTATCTGTGGTGATCATTGTTATAGGACACGTGCAACATTCATGCCTTTCCTAGATAAAGAGAATAAGAATTGTTTTCCCAAGCTTTTGTTTTAAAGGTATTTTAACAACAACAGCAATAACAGTCATAGTAATAACAACATTAACAACAATGAGGATGATGATGGTGACAGCCACAGTAGCATGGGAGAGTGTATGTATATCCTGCTAGCGACATGGAATCCCGTAACTATAAAACCCTCTCCTGCCTGACAGATCCCAGAGTATTTGGCAGATGTAATGGACTGATTTGTAAAGTATAGAGAGCATGAAGGGCGTGTCCAAATGAACAATTATACCAACCTAGAGCAGGGGAATGTAGTACTCGGGAGCCCTTGTCAGCTGATCTGTTTATACTGTTTCATCTGTCTGGTTGTGTCCCACAGTATGTGAAACTAAACCACAATAACTTAGGTCATCTGTTCTTTGTTTCATCCAACAGGCATACGATGTGCTCAGCTGCTCACTTATTGAACGAGTGGGGCATAAGAATGATGATTACTCTGAATTATGAACTATAAACCCCTTATACATACTTTCTTAATATTTTGGAAACACAGGAAAGGGACATTCACTTTAAATTTTGTAGCCTTGACAAGCTATCAAGGTTCTGTCAAAGTGTAAGGAAAGATGGCATCTGTCAGAAATAGGTCTGTTATACCGTGCATCTTCAGCAGACGTTCTTCACACCCACTAGGAATATGCAGAACTTCAATTTATTGGGTGAGGAAATTGTCATTGCGGCAGATTGAAAACCACTAGAAAAATTAGAAATGAGCGTCTATCTTTGCCAAATGTAAATGCTTTCCTGAGCACAGGTCTTCTCAGATCCATGCAACTATAAAGAGGGAAGGAGACATAATGACTTCTCTGTTGAGTGAAATAAAATTGATAATGCATGTCCCATTGTGAGCCTGTGTTCGCTGATCAGTAATGGATGAGGTGTGATTATCTGTATAGAGTATTGATGTCATCCATTAATGGCTCCATTAAAAACCTGAAGTGGTAGGGCCATTCATAACTTCCAGAGTGCTAATAATATAACAGAAATAGCATAATGAATAAAGTTTAAGGCCCAGGACAACTCGTTAAGGCAACTCCATTGACTTCAGTGAAGTTCCATCTGGGATGAATTTGGCTTTCTGAGTCTTATTCATTAAAAATGATTCATCTTATGTACACATGTAATTTTCATGACGGCTGTTCAGGAAAAGGTCAGAATCCCCTTCTCACACACAAGGAACATATTTTCACTGACTCATAACCTTTTCAGCACATGAGAGAGTTTAGGAACAGCCAGGGAAAGCCAATCCCCTTAATGCGCTGGCCCTTTACAGCTCACTGTATCTCTCTCTGGCTTTCTCTTGTTTCTCATATCCCTCACCCTCTTTCTCCAGACCCCAGCGTGGCTGTCTCTGGAACGCTCTCCCTTGTACAGGAAGAGATTGTTCCTTCTTGTGTTGCCAAGGTATCAATCTTCAGCAAGAAGAGTTGTCCTCAAAGTGAAATCTGTTTTCTGCCCCATTCCAAATACATCTGGGAGGGCTGCTTCTCCTTCCCCTGTGAATAAACAGGGTGAACCCTACGGGCATGGTGCTGGTCAAAAGGAGCAGTCCCACATTCACCAGAGTGGTTCAAAGTCTGTGATTTTGGCTGGTTAGTTGTTTCTTGTGCCTGGTCCTGGGGCTGGGCTTTGGTCCCTATGTCAGGTCAGGTGAGGCAGGTCTCTTTGTAGCTCGGTGAGGCCCAAATGACATTGACCTTTATGCCTTCGATAATCCCCAGGGTTTGAAGTCACTGACTAGCTAATCTCTCTCTGATTAGTGAGGAGGTGAAGTTGAGCAACAAGACTTAGCACGTAGGTCAGTGGCCAGGCAAACTCCATAGCTAGAGAAACAGAGCAGCTAACAGGCAGGTGTCAAGAGGATGGTGCAGAAAGGCTTGATGCCATTGATGAAGCGGTGCATTGTGACCTGCCATGATTGTGCCACAGTTTTTTTCCTGTCTGAAGCCAGATGTACTTCCTGCGTATGCTGTGCAAGTCGGTGGCTCTGCTGGAAGGAAAGATGGACAGTTTGAAAGGGCCAGTATTGGCATTATGGAGCATCACATGGACAACCTAATTCAGGAAGCTTTGCTGCCCCGGATTCAAGGATGAAAGGAATTAGCTATCAAGATACTGAAGCCACCTTTTGGCTATGAGCTGCAGAGACAAGAGAACCAGAGGAACTCTATGGAGATAAAATACATGGCCCATTGCCAGGTTCCCAGCACTGAGTGGGGGAAATAACCCAGTTCATGGAACAAAATGGAAAGCTATATGGGATATACCTGAGGATTGCTTCTGAGCTCAACCTATAAAACTATCAAATATACCCAATACAAAGCTGTCCATCCATTCATCCATCCATCCAAAGAAGACATACAGTCCTTGTTGGGGATACTCAGAAGAATGAAACGCGTTCTGCAAGGAACAGGAGGATAACAGGATGAAGTTCCGTCAACTTGGGGCCAAGAAATAGGATGTGAGCACAAGTCTGCGTAGTGCTCTCTGAAGTCAGCAGGCCAGGATCCAGTGCAGTCCATATCATCAAGAATGACACAACTTCACTCAGTATCTCACAGATGATAGATTATTTTAGACCAGCTTCCAGGGAAGGGCTGGGCAATTATTTGGGCTGACGGGCCACTTAGGGAGTTTTGGTGAGTGGCTGCAGGCTGGGTCACCACCCCCCATTTACCGCACTGGATCAGTACTCCCCTCCCCACCCCAGCCTGCATCAGCTCACCAAAAGTCCCAAAGTGGTAGATTGCTAACCCGGTCCAGGGGTGCCAGATGGAGTGGGAGGGTGGGGTCTCCATGGAGACCAGCCTGGGGCCCCCACAGCCAGGGTGTGCTTGGCTGGCTGGATGGGATGGGGCTGCAGTTGGGCAGGGAGCAGCATCCAGGAGTAGGACAGGCAGATGGGGCTGGAGCTGAGACAGATTGGCTCCCAATAGGGCCCTGCTCTGTCACCACCCCTCGATCCCAGCCACTGTCCTAGGCCTACCCACCCGTCCCACTCCCAGACGCCACTCGTCACCCACCCATGTCCCCCTCCTATCTGCTCAGCTAAGCATGTCCACCCATCTGCCTGCTCTGTCCAGTGCCCTCAGCAGTAGGTGCAGGACGGATGGGCCAGGGTGCCCGGGTAGTGCAGTCAGATCCGGCTTGCGGCCCATATTTTGCCCACTCCTGTTCCAGGGGGAGCAGGGTCTATAGAGTTTGGACGGCCTGCACTTCAGTAGATGGGAACCGAGCTAGGAGACAGACTGGCTAGATCGGTCAGGAAGGTGTTAAACTAATAACAAAAGGGGAGAGCCAAAAGGGAAAAGAGAAGAGCACAGTTGTTGTTTCCCCACAAAAGCAAGATGCTGAAATCAAAATGAATCAAGGCACTCGGGGACTTAAGGCAAATAGATTCTGTAATTTTCTAATGCTAAGATTTGTGGTGATAACCAAGAGGAATTGGAATAAGCATACAACTGTCAGTATAAATCTGATCTTATTGGTGTTACTGGAACCTGGTGGGAAGAGTCACATGACTGGAGTGTAAAATTCATGGTTATTAGGAAAGGGAGAAGGGGGGCAGGGCAGAGCAGCTCTTGCTGTCAGTAATGGCATCTCACTATTCTGAATCATTGAAAACAGAGGCAAGGGGTCTGGGGATGCATGTTCTCATGGATAATGCCCAACTGGGGTACCGGGTAGATCAGGTGGGAGACCAGGACAGCTCGCTCCTTAAACACCTATCAATGTGTAGGAAAAAGGCTGTGTGGCCGGGGGCTCTTCAGTCTGAGTGGCTAGGGAAATGTCCTTGATCGATAGCAGTTTCCTACCTCAACTGGTTGCATCCTCTACACCTGATAAGAACTGACCTCGGGCAGAAAAATGGGTGGTTGCTAAAGTTCACAACTTCAATACAGGTGTTACATGGAAAGAGAATAAAGTCCAGGCCAGTAATGTCCCCCTGCGATGAGGCTCGGTGTAGCTGTGCTCCCAGCTGGTTAAGACTTGGCAGGAGAGGGGGCAAAAGGCAGCTCCACCTGCTTATCGGGCTGAGGACGTTGATAGGCTTCTCACATTAAACAGGTCTTAATCTCCTCAGTCATGTTTTTTCCCCCTATTGAAGGAACAGAATCAGAGAAAATGCAGGTTGGCAGGGAGCTCAGGAGGTCCCATCTAGTCCAACCCCTCCTCAAAGTAGGACCAGTCCTGGCTACATCATCCCAGCCAGGGCTTTGTCTACGCGGGTCTTAAAAACCTCCAAGGATGGAGAGTCCACAATTAACCCCCCTGAAGTTATAAAAGTGATTGGGCAGCAGCAGAAAGGCAGCACTCCTTGCCTGTCTTATGCTGTGCATGGAAGTGATTGGTAGCAGATAATGTTTAATTCTGGACTGTGCTTTCCTACAGTACTTTACCTCTTCCATGTGCTTTGCAACAAGCCTGATGAATTCCTTGGGTGCTGGGTGGCACCACAGCAATGCAAGCCATCCCCCAGGCAGCAAACCAGGGAGACTTTCAAAGCCTTGGCTATGTTTTGGCTGGGCATTTGCTGTCACATTGTTTAAGATAAGCCTGAGAGAGAGGGAAATCCATAGAAAATTCAGGTTGAAGGGACCTCAGAAGGTCACATCTAGATTCATAGATTCATAGATGCTAGGGTTGGAAAGGACCTTAACAGATCATTGAGTCCAACCCCTTGCCCTGGGCAGGAAAGAGCGCTGGGGTCAAATGACCCCAGCCACGTGCCAATCTAGCCTTCTCTTGAAGACCCCCAAGGTAGGGGAGAGTACCACCTCCCTTGGAAGTTCATTCCAAGTTTTGGCCACCCTTACCATGAAGAAGTTTTTCCTGATATCCAGCCTAAATCTGCTCTCTGTCAGTCTGTGACCATTGCTCCTTGTTACCCCAAGAGGTGCCCTGGTGAACAGCGCCTCTCCGATCCCTTGCTGCGTCCTCCTAATTAATTTGTAGGTGGCCACAAGATCACCTCTCAGCCTTCTCTTGCGGAGGCTGAAAAGGTCCAGGTCCCTCAGTCTCTCCTCGTAGGGCTTGTCCTGCAAGCCCCTAACCATATGAGTGGCCTCCTCTGAACCCTCTCGAGTCTATCAACATCCTTCCTGAAGTACAGCGCCCAAAACTGGACGCAGTACTCCACCTGCAGTCTGATCAATGCTGCACAGAGGGGAAGTATCACCTCCTTGGATCTATTCGCCATGCATCCACTGATGCATGATAAAGTGTGGTTAGCTTTGCTAGTGATTTCATCACACTAATGACTCATGTTCACCTTGGAGTCTACAATGACTCCGCAACCCCTTTCCGCTGCTGTGCTGCTGAGAGGGTCACTTCCCAGCCAGGAGATGCGCTGGATATTTTTGTGCCCTAGGTGCAGCACTCTGCACTTGTCCTTGCTGTGCTGCATCCTATCGTGTACTGCCCACTTTTCTAACCTGTCCAGGTCTGCCTGCAATGTTCCCTACGCTCCGGGGTGTGCACTTCACCCCACAATTTAGTACCATCTGCAAACTTGGACAGAGTACACATCACACCCACATCCAAGTCGCTGATGAAGACATTGAAGAGCACAGGCCCAAGGACTGAGCCCTGCAGGACCCCACTACCCCCATCCCTCCAGGTCGATACTGACTCGTCCACTACCACTCTATGGGTGTGACCCTGAAGCCAATGTGCCACCCACCGGACCGTGTAATCATCCAAGTCACAGCCTCATAATTTATTTATGAGAACAGGATGAGATACCGTATTGAAGGCCTTGCTAAAGTCCAAGAAAATGATGTCCACCTCTACTCCTGCATCTAAGCATTTTGTGACCCTGTCATGAAACGAAACCAGACTGGTTGGGCATGATCCACCTACTATGAACCCAAGCTGGTTGGCCTGCTGCATTATTTTTCCTGCTGGACTCCCACAAATACGTTCCTTCATAACCTTTTCAAAGACCTTTGCAAGGATGGAGGTGGCCTATAATTACTCAGATCCTCCTTCCCCCCTTCTTGAAAATAGGGACCGCACTGGCCCTTTTCCAGTCCTCCGGGACCGACACGAGCACTGGAACAGCCATGCCAGCGGCTCTGCTCTGACACCAGCCAATTCCTTCAGTGCCCTGGCATGCAGCTTGCCCGGGCCTGCCAACTCAAACGCGTCCAGTCCATCCAAGCGACTCTGCACCAAGTCAGCATCCACGGTTGCTGGGCGGGTGTCACCTAAGAAGCCACCACGCCAAGCAGGACCAGCCCCAACTCCGTCACCCCAGCTCTAGGCATGGGGAGCCCGCCACCTCTCCGGGTCGCCGGTTCTCGTGCTTCACCGCCTTCCTGACCAGAACGTTTTTCCTCGCCTTCCCTCGCTGCAGCGTGGTCCCCTCGCTCCTCCTGCCGTCTGCTGCATCTCCGCCAAGCCCACCTGCCTCCTCCGACGCCGAGCCGTGCGCTCCCCCGCCGTGCGGGCGCAGTCCCCCCGCGGGGCGCGGGGCGCGGGGCGGTGCGGTGCCGGGCGGGGGCGAAGGCGGCGCGTGCGGCGGCTCCTCCCCGGCCGCGAGCTATAGAAGGGGCGCCCGGCGCCGCCGCGCCCCGCACCG
>JAGPOW010002202.1:9980142-10018428 GCA_030014935.1 Caiman crocodilus
GAGCTATAGAAGGGGCGCCCGGCGCCGCCGCGCCCCGCACCGCACCGCACCGCCCCGCTCCGCTCCGCCCGGCCATGCGCTCGCCGGCGGGGTGCGGCGGCGCCGGCCGAGCCCTGGCGCTGCTGGCGCTGCTGGCTCTGGCGGGCCCGGCCGCCGCCTGGTACAAGCACGTGGCCAGCCCGCGCTACCACACCGTGGGCCGCGCCTCGGGGCTGCTCGTGGGCATCCGCCGCTCGCCCTACCTGTGGCGCCGCGGCCTGGAGCCGCCCCGCGACCCGCAGCCCGGCGCCGCCGCCGCCGCCGCCCGCCTCCTCCAGCTGCTCCTGCCGCCGCCCGGCGCCGCGCCGCGCCCCGACGGACCCCGCACCGCCGCCCGGCACCGCGCCGCGCCCACCACCACCGACGGCGGCGGCAGGCGGCAGGAGCGCGGCCTCCCGGACTCCAGGTGAGCATTTCGGGGACGGCACTCGCGGGGACGGGGACGGGGACTCTCCTGCGCTCCCCTCCACCCATAGGGACGGCTCTCTCCTGCGCTGCCCTTGGGTCTCTCCCAGGAATAGAGATGGGGATGGGGACAGGGACTCTCCTGCTCTGGGTCTCTCCCAGGGATGAGGACAGGGACTGTCCTGCACTACCCTCTGGTGTGTCCTGGGGCTGGGGCTGGGGACTCTCCTGCGCTCCTCTCCATTGATGGGAACGGGGACTCTCCTGCACTGCCCTCGGGTCTTTCCCAGGGATGAAGACAGGGACTATCCTGCACTGCCCTCGGGTCTGTCCCAGGGATGAGGACAGGGACTATCCTGCGCTACCCTCAGGTCTGTCCCAGGGATGAGGACAGGGACTATCCTGCGCTACCCTCTGGTGTGTCCTGGGGCTGGGGACGGGGACTCTTCTGCGCTCCTCTCCATCAATGGGAATGGGGACTCTCCTGCGCTGCCCTCAGGTCTGTCCCAGGGATGGGGACAGGGACTCTCCTGTGCTCCTCTCCTGGTCTCTCCCAGGGATGGGGACAGGGACTGTCCTGCTCTCTGCTTTGAGTATCTTCCAGGGATGAGGACACCCCTGCACTCCCCTCAGGTCTCTCGCGGGGATGGCAATAGGGAGCAGGACTCTCCTGCTCTCTGCTTGGGATCTCTCCCAGAGATAGAAACAGGGACTCTCCTGCTCCCCTTTTGGGGTCTCTGATGGGGATGGGGGCACAGTGGAGGGAGGCACGCCATCTGAGAAGGCAGAACCACTCGGGGCGCTCCAGGGTTTCTCCTGCCATCCCCATGCCTGGGCCAGGGCTTCTTCACTTTAAGCCCTTGCTGTATCCACCTGGGGCAGAGCACAGCCCCCATGTCCCCAGGCTCAAACAGGTCTCCGTCAGTTTGTGCTGCCTTCCTCCCAATGCTCATCATCCTAGATCTAGGGGAATCATAGGAAATTCAGGTTGGAGGGGACCTCAGGGGTCATATCTAGTCCAACCCCCTGCTCCAAGCAGGACCAGCCACATCTAAGCCCAAAGCCAGGCTTTGTGTAGCCAGGTCTTAAACACCTCCAAAGATGGAGAGTGCAGCACCTCTCTGGGCAGCCTGGTGCAGTGCTTTACGACCCCCCTGGTGAGACAGTGCCTTCGTGCCCAAGGTAACAGGCACCGGGTGAGGCACTCGGAGGAAGGAGATCACTGCAAGCTGGCTGTGGATTTCCCTGCCCAGGCAGCTGCTGTCCAGCGCTGGGTGAGACTGAAACCAAGAAGGGAGGTCAGGGCATTTGCTGGCACCTCTGGAGGAGCCTGGAAACTCAGAAACTATTCAGTGAGAGAGCAAGAGCGAAATACATCTCTCAGCTTCCAAGCCGGATGCTGCTGGGATTTTCTTAGCGGCTTGGTTGGAGCTGCATGCCTCTTCCTAGTGGGCTGTGCAGCTCCTCTAGCTTCGTGCAGAGGAGTTGGAGGAACTATAGAGAACAAAAATGTTATTTAGAAGGAAAAGTGCAAAGAATCCAGCCACAGACACAAAGGTCTCTAGGATTGTCTGTGAGTGCGAAGCCCTCAGGGCGAGCTATTAAATGATGCTCGTTGACTAGGTGTTGGATGGCGCGGGGGAGCCTTCCAAGTTCAGGTCCTTCACTGCAGGTAGTAGAGTCCTTCAGGATGAAACCCTGAAGTGGGTTAAGTACACAGCTCTTCCTAACCGGGCAGCTTTGCTGAGTGTGTAGGAAATGCACTGAAGAGCCTCGCTCGAGTATCTTCCCTGTCGTTTTCAAGGCTCGGAGAATTACATTGAACACACGAGTCTCGTGTTTCGGATACCACCTCGGGCTTCAGTAAAGCTAGCAAAAAGTCAAAGCTCAGCTGTTTGTGCTGCAGGAATGTTTGGTTCGGGGCCAGGAGGGCGAGGTGCCGTCATAGGTAAAACGATGAAATCATGGTGTAAGAAATTACCCATTACACTGAGGAGGGAAGGACTCCGCTCTCGGAGAGACTTTTCCATCTCTGGTCAATGTGTTCTCGTTATAACTGGCCGTGCACTTACAATTGCGGGCATCGTTTAACTGGTTCGTGAGGGTCTTTGCTATCCTTTTTAAAATGAGCAGATTATTTATTTTCCATGACCAATATCAGCTTGCTGGCTGCTGTCTAGACTGGGGTGCATAATGTTATTTTTTACCATTTAGGTGCTGGGGTGTTTGCACCTATGTTTACACCTTTTACAATCCTTTTGTGAGTCAAATTCTGATCCTGTTGATGCTACAATTTTGCTATGCTTCAGAGAATCCCAAAGCACTTTAAAGGAGATAAAGCATCATTATTCCTATTTTACGGAGAAGAGAATTGAAGTGAAGTGATAACAATTTGCCTAGATTCACACATCTGCAAATATCAATTGGACCTTTTAAAAATATATGGTCTCTTTTCTTCCCTTTACAGTTTTTCTGAGTTCACGGTATAGCTCCTGATTTTCCAACTCGTTCCAACAGAGATGTTTGAAGAGCAGCGGTTGCCTGACTTGGAAACTGTTTCCTACTGCCGATGAGGAAGATTTTCATGCTGGTTCTCCTGATATTCTGACCTCTTTGCAACCATCTAGACAACTGCTGTTTAAAAAAAAAATCTCTGGTTTTCTTATTAACTGTCCAAACACAGTGTTTTCACATCAGCCTAGAGTGCTATAGACTTGGGGAAAGCGAACAGAGAAGATATTTATTTTCATTATTTTTTAGATCTCTGTAATAGCTTATTTGCAATATAACAACATGTACTGTTTGCTTTATAGGAACCTGCACTCATTAAAATAAGATTTAATCAAAGGAAACCTTTGCTTCTTTGTGTCACACTTTTTAACAAGACTCCACATGGGAGAGGCAAGCCAATCATTTTATGATATGTTAGAACTCTTTGGATTCTCTTCCTGCATAGTTTCGCAGCAAATCTCTTCACTCCCCATTATATGCTTACTGTCATTAAAATGGTCTTTAAAATAACTAAACAAGCAGACAGAAATCTTTACTGGATGCTACTGAGTAGAGATGCCACACGTTCCTACTTGTTTAATGCTTATTTTTGTGCTTGGAACTTAATTTATGTCTCTCTTGGGGTGGAAAAACGCGTATGTTCTTAGTTCAGGTTGACCAACCATCAGGTGAAGTAAGCTGTTGCTTATGAAAACGTATGTGTCACTGCTTTATTCTGTAAAGTTTGATTCTACCCTTCCTCCAACCCACTGTAGACAAATCACCTTTCCTTTAGAACAGGAGGGGAGACCAAAGCAATTAGGTTTAGATGTGGGTTAACTGTTCAGATTCATCTCCAGGCTTCCCGGAACGAGAGTTGCTGACCTGTTTGCCTTGAGATCACTGCTGTTTTAGACTGAATTAGTTGACTGAAATTAAGAGAACCCCTCGTTTGCCGTGGAGGCGTACCCCTAGTTCAGAGCAGCAATGGGCCAACAAGGTAGCGGGGTACAACTAAAGCTGGGTTTTAGAGTTCACGTTCAAGGCTGTAGGGATGTTTGGATCACAGGAGACAAGCGCGCATCAGAGTTTGGTTCTAAACAGCAGCCTGGCTGAGCTGTTTCGACAGGACTCATGGCAGCTTGGGTTGAAATCTTCTGTTTGGCTGGTTTTGAATCCAGGTGTCAACTCAAGGCAAGGCATAGGGATTGGAGTATAGCATTAGTATTAGGGTCCTGAGTTAAGTCCTCTAGACTGAGCTCCCAGCAACCACATTTTCAACACATGAAAAAAGCAAGGTAGTTCCTTTGGCTGATTTAAAAATAATATTTTACACCTTCATCCACTGACCCCAAAGCACTTTACAGTTTGCAGTGAGCACTGTCAACATCTCAGTGAGACAGGTACTAGTATACAGATGGGGAAACCAAGGCACAGAGAAATTAGTGACTCGGTTTTTTGAAGGTGACAGTGAACTAGCACGAAATGTATGAACAGAACCAGGAGCCTGCTGCTCTTGCCAGTGCACTGCAGAATGTGTATTGTCTGGTAGGAGGCCCTCACTCATGTCCTACGAGCATTTCAGGACTGGTTTCTGGATTATTTACGTCTTTGCTTTGGCTCAGTGCAGGAAGAGCTGTAACCATTTCAACACCACCGGCAGGGGTTGTGAGCGTCCCACTGGTAACAACCCTGTCAGCATCATTTAATCTTCCCAAGGCAGATGAAGCCAAAGAATTAAAAAATCTTAATACTGCTTGTCTTGGGACGACCATGCCTTTAAAGGTGCCCAGTTCATAGTCCAGGGAGAGAACTCTATGATGCTGCTAATAGGACCTGTCTGGGAACATCTGGAGAACACCTGGAGAAGGAAGTGACATCACCTGGTGCACCTGGGGACGGCAACCTTGGTTGAGAGCGGGAGAATTCAGAGCAGTTATGTCAAGTTCTAAAGGAAGGGAAGGATTAGGGTCTGTTCAGAGAGGAGAGGGTGGTGGAAGCCTGGGATAAGGGCTTGAGAGGAGCAGCAAGAGGGGGGTTAGCTTTTGTGGATCCTGGGGAAAGGCAGGATTTCAGGGGAGCCAGCCCTGCAAATCCGTGTAGCACATTTCTATGCTGCAGAGTGCAGTACAGCATGGAGGAAAAAGGAATCAGAACTCGTGGTAGAGGTGATATCTTTTATTAGACCAACTAGATTTTTGCAAAAAAAAATTCCTTTAATTGCAAGCTTGGAGGCATCTGAGGTAGGTTTAACTGGGCTAGCTTGGAGGCTGGTAGCAATATATTTGTGGCAGCTTGGAGCTCAGCTGAAAAGCCAGGCTCTGCACTGGTACCCAAGATACCTCACTTAAAGCAAGCTGCATTGCATGGCAGTGTAGACAGATCCTGAAACTGCAAATCCTAGAAAGGCTAGAAAGCCCGCCTGTGCCTGTGGCTGTTTGGGGGAGAGAGTGGGACTGACCAAGGAGTGGTTTTGACTATCCAGATATGTTGGTCATCATGTGGTCCTTAGTTGCTAGTACCGGCTGTGTCATGCATGGGGTGGGACTGTAGAGACCTGGCTGGAGGGCAGGTCTGCAGCAGAGGACGCCATCTGAAAGAACACGAGTGAGTGCTCGTGGGACAGAGACCCTGCAACAGTGCCAGAAAGGCCACGAGGAGCTGTTCTGAACAGGGGTGTGGGGCACTGAGCTTTGAAGGCCTGAATGTATTGGAAGTTGGCTGATGTGATTGCAGAGCCACTGGCCATCATCTTTGAAAACTCCTGGCAATCAGGAGAGGTCCTGAATGATTGAGAAAGGGCAAACACAGTGCCCATATTTTAAAAAGGGAAAAAGGAGGATCCAGTCAGCCTCACCTCGGTCCCTGGAAGAAATCATGGAGCAGACCCTTAAGGAATCCATTTCTAAGCACCTGGAGGAGAAAGAGGTGATTAGGAGCAGTCAGCCTGGGTTCAATAGGGGCAAGTCATGCCCAACCAACCTGACTGCCTTCTATGATGAGCTGACTGGTTCTGTGGATGCGGGGAGACTGGTGGATATGGGGTACCTTGATTTTAGCCAGGATTTTGATATGGTTTCCCACAGCATTCTTGCAGGCAACCTAAGGCAGGATGAATGGACTGTAAGGTGGATAGAAAACTTGCTGAAGCATTGAGTTCAGAGAGTAGTAATCAATGGCTCGATGTCTAGTTGGCAGCCAGTATCAAGTGCAGTGCCACAGGGGTCTGTCCTGGGGTTGGTTTTGCTCAATATCTTCATCAACAACCTGGAAGATGGCATAAAGTGCACCCTCTGCAAGTCTGCAGATAACATTACGTTGGGGGGAGTAGTAGATACTCTTCAGGGTAGGGCTAGGGTTCAGAGTGACCCAGACAAATTGGAGGATTGAACCAAAAGGAATCTCACAAGGCTCAGCAAGGACAAGTGCAAAGTCCTGCACTCAAGATAGAGCAATCCCATGGACCAGGACAGGCTGGAGGTGACTGGCTGGGTGACAGCTCTGCAGAAAAGGACCTGGGGGTGACAGGGGACAATAAGCTGAATACAAGCCAACAGTGTGCCCTTGTTGCCAAGAAGACTAACAGCATCCTGGGCCACATTGGTATGTATGATGCCAGCAGGTCAAGGAAAGTGATTCTTCCCCTCTATTCAGCACTGGAGAGGCCACATCTGGAGTCCTGTGTTCAGTTTTGGGGCCCCCATGACAGAAAGGATGTGGACAAGTTGGAAAGAGTCCAGTGGAGGGTAACAAAAATGGTTCAGGAGCTGGGGGACAGGACTGGTGAGGAGACACGGAGGGAAGTGGGCAGATTTAGTCTGCAGAAGAGAAGACCGAGAGGGACTGAATAGCAGCCTTCACCTCCCTGCAGGGGGGCTGCAAGAGGATGGAGCTGGGCTGTCCTCACTGACAGGACAAGGAGCAATGGGCTCAAGTTGCAGCAAGGGAAGGTTAGGTTGGATATTAGGAAGAATTTTCTCACTAGGAGGGTAGTAAAGCACTGAAACAGGTTCCTCAGAGATGTGGTGAAGTCTCCATCCTTGGAGGTTTTGAAGCCACAGGTAGACAAAGCCCTGGCTGGGATGATGCAGTTGGGGCTGGTCCTGTTCTGAGCAGGGGATTGGACTGGATGTGACCTCCTGAGGTCCCTTCCACCCCTCATTGTCTATGGTTCTCCCTTGCAGTGCTAACATTGCCTGGCACCCCACGGCACTCTTGAAAAGATCTCAAAGCACCCTGGCTGAGAATCACTGGCCTAATAGAAGTGATGCTAAAATGTGCTCTTAGCTATTCCTGTGTAACCCTGCTGCGGTCAGTGGGAGCGTGGGTGAACAGCCTGTGGTCTGTGGATGTTAAAGCTGAGTGCTGCTGGAGACAACACGGTGTTTTCCTACCTCCTCAAGGCTTCAGCATGGCACCACTGACCTATGCCATGCAGAGCCAGGGTGGTTTTCCACAACCGTCAGGGACTGGGTACAGAAAACATTGGCGGAAAGGGAGGAAAAACCAAGCCAGTGTTACATGGGGGAAGAATTGCCTGAAATTCTGCACACGGTGGCCATGACAGGATGGAGCCCCTCCCCACAGGGAGCGTGCTGAGCTTGCAAAGATCTCTCCTCTCCGTTCACTATGTACTTTTTTATATTAAACAGCAGAGTAAACAGCCAAGTCAAGCCCCATGTAAATGTCAAGTTAGACGGCCCCTTGCACTCAGCTTCGAGCCTCAGACAGCTTCTCACCTGCACCTGCTGGAACAGCTCGCATCTCTTTCTCCTCCAGGTCTGTGGGGCGGCTGGCACAGAACCCTTGGAGAAGCTCCACGACCTTGTCACCATCGTTGGACAGGAGAGGGATGTTCGCAACACGCTGGGGAAAGTGGCACAGAGCGTATCTCCAGCAGCTGGGAACAGTGCCTAGAAAGCCAGGGCAGCACCAAGGCGCTCCTGTGTGCCAGCTGGGAATGCCAACACTTGTCTACCGGGAACTGGACCAAGCCTCATTTTAGATGGGAGCCACCAGCCAGATTTTTGCAGCCGCTTTATTTGCCCCATTGAGCAAGAGGTAAACACATGACATAACACGGCAATAAGTGCGGGTACTTGTGCGTGTCCTCTGGTGCCAGTTCTGAACGCAGGACTTCTCAGCGCAGGAACGGGCTTCTTCACCTCCAGGATCCTGAACCCCTCGCTGCCATTTGGATGCATCTGGAAAGTGAGCAGTAATGCTTGATGGGTTGACAAATGCCCAGTGGGCCACGAGTGTCAAGGTTTCTGTATTTCTTTATAAACCAACAAAATCTTTCACATTCTCAAGGTCAAGTATCCCGGTCAAATTTATTTCCTCACCACTGGCTTCTCTACAAACAAGCTAAAGCCTCCTCTTTCTCCCCACATTTCATATCTGCAGTTTCTAGAGTCTATTAGTGTCTAATACTGCCTGCCTGGGACAAATGACAAACAATTAAAATAACCCATTTAGGTGGCTGGTTTAGAAAGAGCTGGCATCTGTACCTGTTAGCAATGTCAGTCAGCACCTGGAGTGGCCATAGAGGGAGATTAGTGTTCCTGATGGGGTTCAGTGTTAACACGAGGTGTAAAATGTAAAGGTCAATTTTGCATTGGCAGCCATGCGAAGAGGCAGATGAAATGGGTTGTGATTAGAGGAGTAATTGGAGTGTTATATTTCCACCCCTAATGTGTAAAAGAAACACTTCTATGTTTCAATTATTAGGGCAGCAATACCAGAGGTATTAGTTAACTAGGGGGTTCTTCTGTTAGGTGCTTGGGAAAGTAGTCTTCCTGCCCCTGTGGAGAAACATCAGATGATCATCAGCCTGGGGATCTGCAGGAATTTCCTCCTGCATGATGCCAAGTATTATGGGAAGGGTTTTAGCCTTGGCCATATCCAGCCTGGGTGCAGGTGGGTCAGGCCAGATGGAACAAAGGTCTTTCCTGATACAAGGATGGCTGTGAAAACCCGGTGGGAGGTTTAACCTATTGCTTCTCTGGCTAAGAATGTGAAGGCAGCTCAAATCCTGGGCAGCTACCAAGGAGAGCAGAGCAGGGACCACGCAGATGTAAGTCAAGGCACAAAATGCCTGGCTTTCAATAAAGGCAAAATCACAACTCCAGAGAGTCTTGATACAAACAGTTGACACCAAAGTTGAAGGCTTCTGGGTAACATGGCTGTTGTGTTCAGAACTGAACATGCTCCTTGGTGAGATAAACCTGGTATCAACTATATTCCTTTTTCCTCCGACCCTTCCTCTGTCCTGCGTATTTAGGTGTGAACAGACAAAGTGAGACTTTACTGTCCATCAGCTTCTGTGGGGTCACTGCCCCTCTGTCTGCACTAACCTGGTGGTAAGCAGGAGATGGGAAGCAAAGCCATCCATGGAAAAGGGATAAGACATGGTGATTTAGCTTCTTACTACAGTCATATTTACAGTGATGCAGCTGATACACAGCAGGTGCATCTGCACGTGCGTTAATGCACTGTTGTTACCGTGCATTAAGTTTAGTACCTGTAATAACAGGTACTCACTCAGTGTGCTGTAACCGGCACTACTGTGCAGTAGCACCAGCGCATGGTCTTTTAGTGATGCTAATGCACAGTAGACTAATTGTACAGTGCCTTAGCACACTTAGCATGGCTTTTGCACAGTAGATTTAGTGTACTGCGCATTTAGCGTCTCGTGTAGATGCGCCCAGGAAAGCTCATCTCCTGTTACCCTGTGGTGAGTCGTTAGACTGCAAACCCAGGAACTGCTTTTCAGTACAGCTCTTAGCACAGTGGTCCTCATCCTTGGTCAGCTCCTAGATACTGCCATAATGAATTTTATTGCCGTTTGTAATAAGCCAGAGAACTGGGGAGGAAGGCACTCATTCTCTTGCTTCAGATTTGCATTGCCAACTGCTCACAACCTAGCAGGATACAGATGACCTGGAGGAAAGCTAAAGCCGTTCCTGGCAAGCTCTGGCCCTGGTAGGATGGACTCCAAGAGAGATTTATAAATACAGGGCAAACACCCACCAAGCTGCACAGGACCCGTGTTAAACCCAGTGAAAAGAGCAGCCAGAACCTCAGGAGTGGGGAAAAAGGAGCGTTGGGAAAGCCTTGGGGCACCATCTCGCGGCCAGACATGGAAATGCCATCAGAGGACGGAGCCCCAGAGTCAGATCTCTTCCCTAGGCCTGGGATCCTTCTGCGAGATCATCCTCTCCAGGGCTGACACAAGAGGAGCAGGAGGGAGGTTTGTAGCAGACATGCGATGGGCAGATTAGGCCTTTTATTCCCTACCTAGTTGTAATGGGGCCTGGGACAGGAGATGCTGCCAGTAGGATTCTCATTCAGTCTCTCTCCTTCCCTGCAGTAGTAGCCCAGCGAGGATGGGTACCGCGTCTGCTTTTCAGCGCCTCGGCTGGGTTCTGCGGCACCCTGCATGCTATACTGGAAGCAGATGCCAGTACATTTCTGAGTTGGTGGCAGGCTCCGCTCAAGTGACAGCGCGTGGTGCAGGGCAATACTGAGTCAGGTCCCCGGTGCACCTACCACCGTGTAAGCCAGCCACTGGTGCTGGACTGAGACAGCTATTTCTGTGTGAAACAAGATCAGATGCACTTTCTTTGCCACTATCCCCTGCCCAGTGCCGCACAGCTCCTCTCCCACTCTGCTGTCTGGGAAAGGCTTCGGTGAAGACATTCATCTGCCCACATAACAATCCAGCCACATATTTATGCACGTCCTAATACCCAAGGGTATGACTTGCATCCGACTAGAGGGCTTGGTGGCAATGTGGTGGGGCTATTCGTTGCAACCTCTGGAGTTAGGTGGTATAGAGCACCCCAAAATCCTGGCCCCACTGCCCTGTGGGTACTCCTGGGTTGAAGAAAGGCTAAGGGAGATCACCCTGATGGAAGCACACCCCAGCTGAGGCATTAGGCAGTCAGAAGCAGTTGTTATATCTGTTGCTCTCTGGCAGAAGCTATCAAGGCACTGAACATCTGGACTTGGTCTGGCCTGTGGAGTCCGCCCCAATGGCCTACAGCTGGGATGGTAGGTCGAGGGCAGCCTCCACTCCTCCCTAATAGGCATATGTGTCAAAGGTTTGGATGTGACAGTTGCGTAGACCTCTCACGCGCACACCACGGTCCGGAGGATCGACGCTTGCCAAGAATACCCAAGCGTGTCCCGAGGCACCTGTTATTTATTGTAGCTGCGTGCCATGCCCTGAACAGAGCCAGCCCAGCTTTGATCATCCCGATCTGCAGTGCCGCTATCTCAGAAGCTATCTGTAGCCTGGTAAGCCGTGGGCAGTTGGCATACAAATATGAAGCAATACAACTGGACCTTGATCCCCCCCCAGTTCAGCTCCCTGAGGGCAGTGCCTTGGAGGTTTTTGGCCAGGAGATAAATTCACCTCTTCCTGAGGGCCACGTGGCTGTAAGGGAAGGTGGTGCTGCTTGTGGGCACTCCGGACAGAGCCAGTGACAGCCTGGCCTGGGAGTTTATGTGCTTTGTCCTGGCAAAATGGGGAATTCACTTTGCCGTATGTGTCTGAGCTAGGAGGCTTCCTGTGTGATGGAGCCAGCGGTTGCGATCACTTCTTACTATGCTGACAAAGGACCCCGGAGCCTGGACTTTACTGACTGGCCTCACTTTGGGAGAGCGATGGGCACCAGCCACGGCCCAGGATCAGGATCCAAGTTCAAAGCAGGGTTTTGAGCTCAGCCAGGTCTGAGCTTTGAGGAACTGCAAAGGCTGAGTCCACACCAGGTGGGCACAGGTGTTCACCCCTGAGGTCCTGCTGATGCCCATTTTAGACAGGTGCTTGGGGTCTGGACCTGGATCTGAGTCCATCCCCATTGCGGGCGCTTGTTTGTGACTCTGTGCTTCAGTTTGCCAGTGCCAGCCTGGAGGGATTAGATTGAGAGGGCTTCCTGGCAGGGGCGGTAGTATTTTAGGGAGAGTTTCCTGGTTTATCTGCTCAATCCATTTGTCAGAAGATCCGTTCTCTATTTGTTCCACTCCAAAAGGCACACAAAGCCCCTTGAGTGCCCAGGGCTGGACCAGGAAGCCGGCCCACCCTGATCCCCGCCTGAACCTGGGGCGGATCCGCTTCCTTTCCCTAGCCTCCCTGCCTCCCCAGAACAGAGAGCAAAATCCTCCCCGAGCGTGGCCCAGGGCTCGGAGCAGCCAGGGAGACTTTGGGAAAGGAGCACGTCAGCTATGGGCAGAGTCCTTGGATAAGAATCAAACGCGCTCGGAGGAACCCATGTGAGTTCCCCAGGGCCCTGTCCGAGCACAAACATTGTCCAAAGGGCCCATAACGCACAGCAGGCGGAAGAAAACTCCCCAAGGAATTTCCTTTATCGCAACTCTGCCTTCACTTTGCCCAAAACAATCCCTTGCCCGGCACCTTGCCACGGTGGGCCTGGATGTCTGGGACGGAGACCTCGCTTCTAACCTTTGTGGCTGGGACGCCGGCCTGGAGCGGTAACAGGCTGAGGGCATTTTGGTGGCTTGGGTGAAATGAAATGTCTCAGTGAGTCCCGAAGCAATTGCTAGCAGCTGGGCCTACTTGACAAAACTCGCTCCAAAGAGTTATGCTAATCGGACTTCTTCTGCACCATCGCAGTGACAAGCCAAGGGCTGTCTGGACCGCGGTGTCCGAACTCCCATCCTACCCGAGGTGGCTCTAGGCTAGGGGACGCCGCTTAGGCAGGGGTGTCAGCCAGCCCCGAGTAGCTCTTTGTCTCCAGTCTGCAGGACTGACAGTGCAATAGCACTCTGTTCACTTCTGGGAACGAAGAGGAGATTGAGATAGCAGACACAAAGAAAGCACCAAAATAACATTACCTCACTTCTTTCCCTTTTGCCTATTTCCAAATTGCCCAGACTACTGATAAGGTAGTAGCAGTTTCGATTCACAGCAGTGCCGTGCAAACAGGCAAATTAAGCTCTCCAGGATCCAGCCAGCCAGCTGAGGTTTTGCATTTTGCATTCAGTCAGGAGGCTACACAAGCCGTACGTCTTCCAGGGTTCGGGGAGAAGGCTGGGAGTGTATTCTTGGGGAAACTAGAGAGAGGAAAAGGGCAGCTCTGCTGTTCCGATGTCTTTGGTTGAACTGATTGATGGTCTGTATACGACTGTGCCATGTGCTGGGTGGTGAGCATTACGGGACTCTTAGTTTAATTAACTGTTAGGTCACATGGTGTTTTCTGTATGAGAGGTTTATATTATCATTTCAATCCAAAGCAATTTAATGTAAAGGCTGGATTCCCCCACATGCTCAGCTCCCCCTGAGAACGATGGAGAATTCCCCCCGCTGCTGCCAACCGGGGACTCCCCATCTCCCTCCCCAGCCTCGAGAGCAACCGGGGCTGGCGTCCAGGTGGCTGGTGGGCAGCTTGGGAAATCTGGCCTATTACACAGGGGCCAAGAGGAGACCTGCAACACACACAGCCCTCTTTGAAGCCTGATGCTATGGGATAGCTCTGTCCCCAGGGCTTCTGTGAGTCTGGGAGCAGTGGCCTGACACTTGGGGGTGAGCTGAGCAATGGGTGTTCGACTGGCCATTGGCAGAGGTTAGTCCTGGAGGTTTTCAGGAAAAGGCCAGTGAGGGGATCTAGCTGTGATGGTGCAGGAGCAGGGAATCCTACAAGTGTGCGGGGCTTGGACTAGCTGCCCCTCCAGGACCCTGCCGGCAATCGCAGGATTGTAAGAGGCGTCCGACGTATTTTCAAGTGTTGCCTCCTCTCTGACTCAGAAGAACAGGTTTCCATTCATTATTCAGCTTCCGTCTTCTCTGCTAAACATGGTGGAGTTTCCCATAGAAGCTGAGCAGAGATGAAAGCCTTGCGTTATACAAATGTTTAAGCTAGAGGTTTGCAACCTTTTGAGACTTGAGGTACCCCTTGGAAAATGCCAGCTCTTCGTTTCTGCTCGTTTTCTGAATACAGGAAAATACTGGAGCAATTCTTCTGGTGCAAAGCACTCAGATCACAGACTTTTGAGTACTGTGGATTCCTAGTTGAAAACCCTGGGTTTATCTTGTGAATCATGTTTGCACACCTAGCAGTGCTAACATTATGGGGCACCCCGCAGCACCCCAGAAAGGTTTTCGGGGCATCCCAAGGGCACCATGGCTGAGAATCACAGGTCTAAGCTGTCTCCTTAAACAATATTGTGTCCTCTGTCTGGGTGGGGAGTGACTGTTATCACAGCAGGGACACAGCTAGGTTTGCTTTTCAGAATGAACCTGCAATCTCTTTTCTATACTCCTATTTTTAATGGCAATTGTACAATGCCTCTGCCTCGCAGAAAACTGCCTTTTGCTCTCTCAGAAATGTGCTCTGTTGCCCTTTTGCTGCTGTGTGTGGAGAAAATGCTACTGAGATCTAGCAGGGGGTGTTGGCACAATGGGATGGAAGAGCAGCCTGTTCCGACGGACAATGGTTATTGCCAAGGAGATTGCAGCAAGGCGATACGTTTCTATTGGAGCAGAGCATTTCCAACAAGGACTGACCTGGCTGATATTTATCTTGCCAGCTGTGATGAACTAAAAAGGACGTTTCAGCCCATTGCCCTGATCAGATATTGTAAACCGTATTCAAAGAGACTGCTCTCTGGTTGTGCCCCTGATGAAACAAGTGTTACAAACAGTAGAGTGATTTAGGGAGTGGAAAAACAGATACATTTTGTTGATATTTCACCATTTTGCAAAAATGAGTTAGTCTCAATTAACTTTTAGACACTTCATTTCAACTTTCATGTAAGTATTTCCATATTGTATTTTTCTTTAGATAGAATTATATTGGACATTGCACGCACACCATGCCTCTTATGAATATTTTTTCTGTATTTTAATATCATGTAAAGGTCAGCATGAAATGCAGCCAGAGGACGAAGCTGCAACAAACAATTTTGACGGTCCCTCATTTCTGTATTTCGGAATTTTCCTTTCGCAGGAAATCCTGAGATAATCTGGTTGCAAATGGAGAAATCTCAGGCTTTCTCTGCGGGGTGGACGTCTACGTCTGGTTTCCGACTGGTTCTAGGTGATAAATGCTATTCTGGAAAGCGTCCGTCCCCCTGTATTGACAGTACACAGGCCTGTATTTGTGTATCACCTCCGTGCCTTTGTTTGAAACCAGATCACCTGGCACTTCCAGCTCCCCTGCCTTTGTGTGCATGTCACAGTCAATAAACCTGCATGGCTCATGACCTGCCATGCCTGCCCCGTTTTGCCAGTCCAACCTGAGGTCACTTGCACCCATCCAGGGTGGGCACTTCGTTCGAGAGCGGCTCCCAACCTCAGTGGTGACCAGATGAATTTTCTTTGCATTTTGTGCTTCTGGACTAGTAGCTTTCTTTACATCAGTGTAAAAGTGTTTTTGTGATGCTGAAAGACTACTCAAACCAGAGCGCCCTGCTCAGTCCCAGCCTCTCCAAAACCAAATATCAGAGCCTACAAAAGCCCCGTCCTGCTCTGGATGAAGTTTTGCCATTGGCCTCCATGGAATCAGCCTTTTTTGAGTCTAGGAGGCCTCGTTGGACTGACAGAAGATACGTGGGACACACTTGGGTAGAAATGAGGGTGCCTTTCTAAACAGCCAGCTCTAGACCAGCCATAGGTTGTTGTTCTCGTTGCAGGAATGCCTGGATGGGATTCGATGACCTGAGTTACACAGGAGGACACCCCGGAGGGTCTGCTGGTGCCTTCTCTGACCATAGCTGTGGCTCCAGGGGACATGCACCCTGGTGTCTGAATCTCTTAAGTCACCGACATGTGTCTCTCCCTTCCTGTCCGTATTGCCAGTAGTGTCCGCAGCTGCACAGACAAGGAAAATGCAACAAAAGGCAGAAAAGCCAAGCCCACGGGAACTGAAATCTGCCTCATTGGGGGTTAATATTGGTGTACCTGTTTCCAGGACTGGAGCACTGTAGACCTGCTGAAGATTGCCTTGCAAGCATGCCTGTGAGAGAGCAAGGGGCTTTAATCAAAGCCAGCATTGCACTTTCCTGCCCTTTGGCAAATGCCAGTGGCCTCAGGAGGCTGATCGGGCATTGGAGGTCACCAGCCTAGCTCAGGTGCTGCCACTTTCCCTAGGCCATGCTGGCATCTAGGGGCAATGACTCAGGAGCAGTCTCAGCTGCCCCAGAGGTCCTGGGAGTGCCGGGGAGTTTCCCAGCGCAGAACCAGGTCTGCCGCATTACAAACCACCCTCACGGAGGGGTCAAAGCATCACTTGGACGGATGGCGTGTGAGCTGATATCCACGCTCAGTGTGCTCCCATCCTCCCTGAACAGGCACCTGCATGCGCAGGAGAAAATCCAGATCAAGACAAAAAGGGTCCTAGCTGGTCCCTGTCATCGGCTCCTTCCACCTGCAGCCCCTCCTGAGCCCCTCTGCTCAGGCAAATATGCTCCTTGAGCTCCATCCAGCACTGCTAGCTTTGCGGGGAGCAGGGCCTCCTCTCCGTTTCTTTTCCAGGAGCAAGAGGAGGTGGCCGCAGTCATGTTCAGCATGAATGAATGCTGACTTTCTTGCTCGGCAAGGCGAGTTGCCCGCCCTGGCTGGGCTCCCGCCGGCATCCAGCCTGTGCATTCCAGCACGGGGAGTTCCTGCCCGCTCCTCCGCAGCTGGTATTTCCGCAGACGTGTTCACCTGGGTGTTGCACTGTTTGCACGGCCGCTCCGGGGATTAATTCTTGAGGAGCTGCCGGTCTGGCCGCCCGTGCTCTGCTTTAGTTACGCCCTAGCCAGGCCCTGCTTCACCACAGCCCTGGAGCACAAGATTCATATTAAGCTCAGGCTTTGGAGCACGGCTGGAGCTGACGTGAAGTGAAAGGGTGTTCATAAGAGGAGGAGGATGCTTTGTAGTGGCCCCAGGAGTCTGATTTGCAAGGATCCCAATATAATGACAGTTCCCAGCACCAGTGGCCAAGTTGGGGATCGTACCCAATCGTCCTTGGCTTGAACCCCTGGGTGAGAACAGAGGGCAAATGCAAGCCTCGACCTGCGTCTTTGCCAAGCAGCCTGGGACTCAGGAGGTTAAGGGCCAATTTGTTCACACAAAACCCCCGTGAGTAAGGGGCGCCGTGGCGTCCTGCGCACGCTTGCTCAGCAGATGGCAGTGCACCATAGCGCTGGGCCGTTCAGGCAGCAAGGCAGAGGTGCAGGGGCTGCCGTCAGCCCGGAGAGCAGGAGCTGGGCGGCGGGGAGGGAAGCGCGTGAACAAGGACGTGGCAGGGCTGGGGGCTGCGCTGCTGGGAAGGGGCCGGGCAGGAGGATGGGGGCGCAGCACGGAGAGACGTCTGGGGTTTGTTATGCAGGGCGTGCGTATGCGTGCGTGCGTGCGTGTGTGTGCACGCACACAACCAACAGTAAGGCCTGCACAAACCATCACAGCAACAGGCCAGCTTCTATCCTCACACTCCAGTGTCTAAGAATCACTGTGTGTGTGTGCGTGCATGTGAGTGTGTGTGTGTGCGCGTGCATGTGTGCGCACACACACAACCCTGAGTAATGCCTGCACAAACCATAGCAGCAGGAGGCTGGCTTCTATCCTCATGTTCTGGTATCTAAGAATCAGTGTGTGTGTGTGTGTGCGCGCGCGCGCGCGCACGCGCACATGTGTGTGCATGCACACGCAAGCAGCAGTAATGCCTGCACAACCCATCTCAGCAGCAGGCTGGCTTCTATTCTCACACTCCAGTGTCTAAGAATCCCTCTGTGTGTGCATGTGTGCATGTGTGTGCACTCACACGTGCAAGCAGCAGTAATGCCACTACAAGTCATCGCAGCAGCAGGCCAACTTCTATAGCAACATGAGCTGTCTGTCACCTCCCACTAGGACTATACCCCAAGCACCTCATACTGAACCGCTGTCTGGTCTAAAAGGTTCAAGCTCTATGGGCCAGTGGGGCATAGAGCCCCAAGGCTCCCTGCAGAAGACAGCCGTGCCTCTCAGCTCAACTCCCCCTTGGTTTATGCAGAGCTGGTGCCTGTCCTGGAGAGAGACCATGCACAGGGTGGCTGGGATGGTGAGTGGTGAAATCCAGCTATTTCTGTTGTACCCAGGGGACCACACTGACCTCATGCACCAAGAGGGGACTTGTCTTCTTTCATAGCAGATGGCAGCAGAATGAAGGAGGGAGCTTAGATATTCAGCGGGATGCTGGGTTCAATCCTGCATTTTCTGCACACCCAAAAGCTCCCACTAGCACTGCTGTTACAAGTCAGGCCTCCTGGGTCCTTTGCGCAGCTATGCTTCTCCTTGGAGATTATCTATTTGCCTTGGATGGGATAGGAATGCAGGATCAGCCCGTGAGGTTCTCCTTTTGGAGTGCAGAGAGGTAGGTAGCCTTGTCAGCATGAAGTCGGGCGGCAGGGCAGGCTGGCACCTTAGAGACTAACTCACTCAGAGTCTGGAGGAGGTTAGGAAGGAAAGCAGAAGGCTGGGTAGATACGCACCTCATGGACTAACTAAAGAAGAGACAGAGCACAAGAGTAGTTCACTTCATCAGATGCTGGGACGGGATGGCACAGAGCAGGGTATAAAGAGGAGTGAGTGATATGAATACAAAAGGTGGGAAAAGAGGAGGAGAGGGAGATGCAAGGGGGAGGCATGGGAACAAAGGGGTCACAAAAACGAATCCAGGTAATGGCACGAGAAGCTGGAGCCCCTATTTAAACCCCACTTAACACAAGCCAGTCTGTGGATGATTTCTCATTGCACCGTTTCCTATTCAAACCGGTTTTTACACTTCTGCTGCCTGAGAACAGCGACCTGGAGGTCAGCAGCGGGGTGTCCGGGGAGGTTAGCCCTTTGCGTCAAAGCTGCCAGGTTGTTGCAGGGGCTGAGACGAATTTGCCCATTCAGCCCTCGAGGGACTCGTTTGACAGGCTCTTTGCACTGGGGCAAGTCACTGCCAGACTCTCATGTGAAATATTCTGGTCTCGGTGTGCTGGTCTGCCCCAAAGCAGGGAACATGCTGATCCCAGCAAGGTTTATGGGATCTTACCAAAAGGGGAAGGACTCTCCATGTGTCACATCAGGGGTGCAGGGCTGTGATTTTTCTCTCTAGATTTGGGCATTAGCTGGGTGGAGGGAAGCAATTGTATTGTCCTGGTGCCTGCTTATGGAGAGAAGAAAATTAAGACAGAGAACTGGAAGCTGAGAAAGTGAAATGTAAGAAGCCTCCTGCTACATATAGATCATTTTTACTGCACTTTTGCTACAGGATGACAACCGAGTAAATATGAGATATTTTATAGCCACAGGTCTCCACCTGCCTTTAGAGTTACAGAGCACATCTTGCTACGGTGAGGCTGGGAGCTGGGCACAGGGCCCTGTACAGGATGGACACTGCTGTGTCCACCAACTGCTGTCCGCACGCTGGAGCTGTTCGAGTGGACAGCCAGACAGGGACCCTGGAGCCTGATGTGTGTGCACGGAGAGCGGGATGCATTTGTGCTCTTACCTCTCATAGCTGCACACAGAAAATAGGCACTTGCAAGTACCCAGTGTCCGTGCACAATCATAGCCATTTACGTGCAAGTTAGATGGAGAAATGGAACCACATTGCACGCTCGTGCTACAGATCATCCATCCAGCTGACTTTGTAACCCAGGCAACTGAGTCCAGACTCCAGATGAATTCAGCCAAGGTTTGCGGCAGGAACACTATTAAGCAAACATCTCCAACCCTTGATGGGAGGTCGGAGAGGCAGGGTAGGGCCCTTCCAGGAGCGCTTAGAGCAGGGATTTAATAGCAGCTTTCATCTCCCTGCAGGGGGGTTGCAAAGAGGATGGAGCTGGGCTGGTCTCGGCGGTGGCAGATGGCAGGACAGGGAGCAATGGGCTCAAGCTGCAGCAAGGGAAGTTGAGGTTGGATATGAAGAAAACTTTCTCATGAGGAGGGTGGTGAAGCACTGGAATAGGCTGCTCAGAGGTGCTGGACTCTCCATCCTTGGAGGTTTTGAAGACCCAGGTAGACAAAGCCCTGGCTGGGATGATGCAGTTGGGGCTGGTCCTGCTCGGAGCAGGGGGTTGCACTAGATGTGACCTCCTGAGCGCCCTTCAACCCTCATTTCCTGTGAGTCTATATTACCTGGCACAGACATGCCAAACTGCTCTCAGCTTGAAGATATTCTTCCTAGGGCGCTGGCCAGAGACTGGGAACCCAATTACTTGACTTCAGTTCCAGCCTCTGCCACTGGCTGACTGTGTGACGACCTCACTGCCACCGTTTTTGGCTCCCACTCTGCATGCAACAGCCCCTGAAAGCTAGGCCGTGCAGCCCCGGCACAGTGGCCCCGAGCCTGCAACAACCCCAGTGTCCTGGGTGTTGTCACGAGCACTGAAGGCAGCTGCATTGCTTCATGCCTGGGATTTAGCACCTGGAGCAGGCACAAATGGGGTGTGCTTCAGAGCGAAACGTGGGGGTGCAACATGGGGTGGTTTAGAGGTGCCATACCTGGGGCAGGAGCACGAGGGCAGCGCAGGTGCTGGA
Source organism: Caiman crocodilus (assembly GCA_030014935.1). Lineage (NCBI taxonomy): Eukaryota > Metazoa > Chordata > Crocodylia > Alligatoridae > Caiman > Caiman crocodilus. Next base: position 10,000,595 of record JAGPOW010002202.1, read on the forward strand.
AGGCTGGATTCATTCACTTTGCAAAGCTCTGGTCAAAGATGCCGCAGAGTAGTTATGCCTGGGGCTGCCGCTTGCCAAGAGCCGGGAGGGAGCCCCCTTCGCGTTTCCTCTCATGCAGCCCACAAAGGCAGCAACGCTGCGCTTTCCTCGTTGATGCTGATTGCCTCTGACAGTCCCCAGCCATCCCCAGGGCGGGCGGGCAGGTCGGTTGTAAGCAATACGCTCTCGTGTTTCTGGCAATCAACGGGGAACAAAGTGGGAGCGACGCAACAATGAGCCAAGCCAGCGGGAGTCCGGTCCGGAGACATGGAGGAAACTGGCTCCTGTCAAACTCTCGCCTAATCTCTCTCAGCGTTAAGGGGGAAAAAGGCTTAGGAGGGCCTGTAACTGGGCTGCAGTAAGGAAGCTGTCTGGTCCAGCTCTGGAAATTCGAATGTGCAGGTGCCCATCCCAGCCGTGTGTTGCTAGTGGACCGTACAGACAAATTACTGGAGGCAGCGTGAGTGAGAAATGCCTCCCCAGGCCGTTTCTGTTCACGAGGCAGGCACGTGCATATTTTTCCTTAAGTACCATGTACCTGAAGCTTAAATGAGGCAGAGCACAACGGATCAAAGCAAGGGACCCCTGGAGACCTGAAGGCTGATGTAGAGATCAGCGATCATCTCGGAGTGCCTCATCCGAATGCTGCATTTGTTCTGGCTGCAGTTCCTTTGCATTCAAGCCTTTCCATACTAACCAGCAGAGTAGGCCTCAAGATGCAGGACGGATGAACAGATTAATGGTAACGAAGGTCTTGAGACTCCGCAGCTGAGATTCTGCTAAACAGCCCGCCTGTCTGACGCAGGGGAAATCAAGGTCCGGTGGTTAGCATAGGGGACAGAGAGCCCAGATTCCTCGGTCCTCTTCTTGCCTCCGTGTGTGACCTTGGGTAAACTTTACTGAGTTATCAATGGGGTAACAGCCTGCTCGTTGGGGAAATGGGGAACTCTGATAGCTTCGGATAACAGGCTTGCACATCAGCCAGTTAAGCAGAGCCTCTTCCTCCAGTGAAGGACTAGCTTTCCTTAGCTCTTTGCTGGCAGCTTCCAGCCAAGTAATGCCAAGAGCCTCACGGGCCCTGAAGGCTTTGCTGAAGTCAAGCACTAGGGATATGTTTTACAGCACCAGAGATCTGATCCAAAGTGTTTAAACCTCTCTCCTGGCCTCTGCGCCATGGGGATGAATAGGGACTGTTTGATTTTATACATTTGGGCGAGGATAGGAGACCCACCCACCATCCCAGCAAGTCTGTGTCAGGGTGGGGAGCCCAAGCTGAAGCTCTGAGCACCAGTCACGTTGCTGGGCACTGGTCCACCAGCTTAGCCAGTCTCCAGGCCCCCACGCTATCCTCTTCCAGAGCCCCTCTCAAACAAGACCTCCTAGTTATTCTGACAAATGTGAGACTCAAGGAGTCCAGCTAACTCCTTTACGCTCGCTACTTTGGTCTGGAGCTGAAGCCAGATCTCCATAGAGAAAGGCCAATACAGTTCACTGTCCACATCTCCAAAGGCCTTCCCCAGACCCTGACTTCACACCAAGCACACTGCCTTCTCTGGTGTCATCTCAGCTGTGTTAATCAGCCTCTTTTTGTAGCAAGCTGGGAGGGAATGGCTAAACGAAGGGAAAGCGAGAAAGAGAGACATAAGAATGAGGCAAACAGCCTGGAAGACAAAGGAAGAGCCATGACTATTGTTGTGCTGTGTTGCAGACAGTGATGCCAACATCCCATTCATCCACTGGGTTCAGATGCACTGTGAGCGTGGGTTTAGTCATGCAAGCGCACACGTGCTAATGAGTGCATGGGCTGGACATCCTGGCGGTGACATCTCCTGTGGCCAAGGCCAGGCTTTTGTTCCACATCAGGTCTTTTATTCAAATGATGCCAGATGCAAAGGCTCATCCTGTGAGCCGTGGCAGGTCAGCTCGAGTAAGGGTCCAACAGGCACGCACGCTTGGGGACTATTGCTGATGTGGCCACGTACCGACTTGCCAAACACAGCCAGGAAGCTCCCTGAGAGTACTCGGGCAGTGAGTCCGTGCCGAGCTGCACGTGAGCACAGCTGCCCTGGTCGCGGTGCCTGAGCAAGCCACTAGCCAGCTCGAAGCTAGCTGGGGTTTAGCTGTGTGTCCTGCAGTCACTGCGGTGTGCACAGACCTTAGCAAAGCCACGCTGCCTTTTAGGAAAGGGAAGGAAGAAGCCTCAAGCTGACTGAAAACTGCAGGTGAGGGCTGGAGAGGCAGGATGGGATTATCTGCCTGGAATTGCAGCCAGGTCCCTCATGCTAAAAGCCCTGGTCCGGTGGAAAAGTGCAGGGACCTCAACCTCCTGCTTGGAGCAGGGGTTGGACTAGATGTGACCTCCTGAGGTCTCTTCAACCCTCCTTTTCTATGATCCTATAATTCTGTCTTACTGGCCAGAAACCATTGGGACCCTGGATTTATGTGTGATCAAGAAACAGTGCAACACAGCCTCCAGCCTAAATATCAGGCTGGGGCACTGGTTAAGCACAGGCTCCAAGGAAAGGGCATAGATTCATAGAGTCATAAATTGTAAGGGGCTGAAAGGGTCCTTGCAGATCTTCAGGTCCAGCATCACCTACTGAATCTTTTTCTTTCCTTAACAAAGTCTTCAGACCTGCAAAGGGCAAAGAGACACGGTCTCTAGCTCCAGCTTGGCCTATAACCTCCTGTCTAAATTGGATAGAGTCATTTCACCTCTCCACACCTCTTTTTTCCACCCTTTCCTTGTCTTGTCAAATGAGGGTCTTAAGATCTTCCAGGCAAGAATTGCTGCTAACTGTGTGTTTGTGCAGTGCTAAGCATCCTAGGGGCCAATCTTGGCTGGTTTTCTTCGATGCTACCTCAGTACAACTGCTAATGAAAGAGTTGAGCAGGTTTGTAGCTGCTTAGCTTGTGAAACACAGGCACACCCAGGCCTCAGCAGCATGAATGTCTTTGGCTTCAAAAACCTATGAAGTATACTGTTCAACATCTTTATCAGTGACTTGGACAAGGGGTAAAAAGCACTCTATTCAAATTTGCAGATGACACTAAGCTGTGGGGGGATGTGGGCATGCTAGCGGGGAGGAACAGGCTGCAATCGGACCCGGACAGGTTACAAAGGTGGGCGGATGAGAACAGGATGGGTTTCAACACTGACAAGTGCAAGGTGCTGCACCTGGGGAGGAAGAACCAGCGGCATCCCTACAGGCTGGGGAGCTCCCTTCTCATCAGTGCAGAGGCAGAAAAGGATCTTGGAGTCATTGATTCCAAGATGAATATGGGACGCGGTCGGGAAGGCCAACCGCACCTTGTCGTGCATCCACAGATGCATCTCCAGCAGGTCCCAGGAGGTGATCCTCCCCCTCAGTGCAACACTGGTCAGGCCACGGTTGGAGCACTGCGTCCAGGTCTGGGCACCGCACGTCAGGAGGGATGTGGGCAGCATGGAGAGGGCCCAGAGGAGGCCACTCGCATGATCGGGGGCAGCAGGGCAGGCCCTACGAGGAGAGGCGACGGGACCTGAACCTGTTCAGCCTCCACAAGAGAAGGCTGAGGGGGGATCTAGTGGCCGTTTACACACTAGTCAGGAGGGACCAGCAGGCATTGGGGGAGTCCCCGTTCCCCCGAGCACTACCCAGAGTAACAAGGAATAACGGCCATAAGTTGACTGAGAGTAGATTCAGACTAGACATGAGAAGGCACTACTTCACTGTCAGGGCGGCTAGGATCTGGAACCGTCCACCTTCCAAGGGAAGTGGTGCTGGCTCCTACCCTGGGGGTCTTCAAAAGGGGGCTAAATAATCACCTAGCCAGGGGCATTTGATCCCAGTGCTCTTTCCTGCCATGGCAGGGGGTCAGACTGGGTGATCTGCTCAGGTCCCTTCCAACCTGACCAACTATGAAACTATGAAAGGTTATGACAAATTCTTCTCTAACGGTTAATATATCCCTATAAATCTCACCTGGAAAATGTTTACAGCTTAATATCACCAGGCGTATATACCTTGAGGAAATGAGGCCATGCGTTTTATGGGCTCTCTTTTCATTTCAGAGGTTCCTTCTGCAGCAGAAATAAATCAACAGCCTTTCCCCATTCAGTGGAACCGCAGAAAACCTTTTGCATTTTTGAGATTGTCTTAGTCATGTTAGCCGCAATCTGAGTTACAGTGAAGAGAGAAAGAAATAATAAACATTGCTCCCAGGACACCTTTCAACCTGACACTGTGTCTGAGCTCAGTTAAAAGCCTAGGACTTCATTTATTAACCTTCACAGATAATGACGGCAAAGGGATCTCCGTAGCCACTGGCAGATGGTTATCAAATATTGCTCTTAACAAGGTGGTATCATCGGGGCTGAGTACATGAACCAGAAGCCAAGAACTGTTTCCTTCATGTCCTGTACAGTGCACTGGAGATGTGGAATGGGCAATGGACAGTCATGGACAACAAAGGATGTGCAAAAACACTTTGGTGAACTTTCCACTCCATCACAAGCAGGCAATGCAGCCACAGCAGTCAAAAACAGGACAGAGGAACATGGAACTAGCTGAGAAATTCATAAGAACAGGCATTAGGCAAAGGAAACCTATCCTGGGTGCAAAAAATATAATGGCAGCTCATGGCCCTGGAGAAGAAGCAGAAATGAAGGAGCTGAACCCTAGTAAAACCTGGATGTGAACAGCTGGGCAGTCACATACGGAGAGGGAAGGCATGACACCCATCCTCAGAAACCCCCGCTTCGGAAGTACTGAGATGAAGCTGAATAGTTAAGGAAGGTAACTGGTGGTAATACACAGAGGGAGAAAGTGATGCCAAGATACAAGGAAGGAACTCAACTGAAGGACATCCGGGTCCACTGACTCTTGGCATTACCTGTAGACCGCAGGCCTTTCTGCTTGTGTCTACATTTGGCCACTTGCCACCTACACGCAAAGTCACGATGGGACTCAGCATTTGCATAGCCACCTTCATCTGTGAGCTATGAAGGAGCTATGAAGGAAAGGGTTACCAGCTGCAATATCAAGTGAGGGAACAGAGAGATTTAACGAGTTGTTCAAGATCATACAGCAAAGACTGAACCCAGTCCTCCTGACTCCAATCCAATGGACCAAAATGCCTCCTTGGCAGAAGATGAAAGATGGGTACGCTGTGCACAAACTCTTATTTCTATTACCATAAGAATCAAAAAGGCAAAAGACAATGCATCCATTATCAGCTTCATTAGGCACTTCTCTGTCTTGAGGGACGACACCAGACTATCCCAAAATGTTCCTCACCCACTGCTATTAGAATAACTGCCACTGCCAAGTAGTTGATTTGTGCTGGTGCCTTGAGAATGAGTGAAGACAAGCTCCACTGTGTGTGCCATAGGACTCCCTGGCTGCTCCACAGTAAGTAGCTAGTCAGGCAGCTCTAATTTCTGTAACTGTGAGGCTTTTCATAGTGTTATGCACATTGCATTAATTATGCAATATTATAAACCTCAATGCAAACAGAGTTCAGTGCATGGGTATAATTGTATGTAAGTGCTTAATAGATCACCATAAATAAATGATAATTAAACCCATTTGCTTTGAAGCAAATAAAACTAGCTTCCAAATCTTCTACGCCAAGAAGCACGCAGCTGCTTTAAACTTCCCCCTGCCTTCACATTGTCTCAAACAAGACTTAAACATTTGCCCGAATCAAAGCACTTGGAAATGTAAATGCAAAAATAATGGCCCCTGAGACCTAGCTCTAGCTCTGCTCAATGAGGGCAGAAGCTCCCACAGCCCTCACTTTTAGTTCTGCAGGAGTGTGAGGGAAGATGCAGAATAGGATGCCAGTCCAGACCTGCCTGAGGATGAAGGCATGGGCAGGGAGAGCATTATACAGTGTTAGGCTGCTCATTTATTCAGAGAGATTTTCAGGCTCTTCCCAGCTCCCTGAAATTAGAGCAAACCCTTCTCACTGATCATACAGGCAACTCTCTGCACCCCTCTATTCAAGGAGGCCACTCAGAGCAATGGGGAGCAGGTGGATCATCGCCACGACTGCAAAAAGAAAGAGGTGTAAAGCATGGCTACTAGCCTCCTGCTCAGATCAGGTGTCTTGGCGGGGGTGTCCGAATCCCAAGACCTCTGGGCTTAGGTCAGCACGTAGGATGCTTGCCAATGGATTTGGGAGTATCTGAAGTCCCCCCATGGGGAAGGATATTAGACCTGCACTCAGGATGTGGAGCTAATTTGGGTTAGAATCACTGTTCTCTGTATTTCAGAATCAGCAGTTCGTGGCGCTGAAAACTGGTCAGATTCTTCAACGTTCAGTGGGGAAACTGGCTTTGGTTAGAAAGCAGGGTACTAGGGAGGTCACACCCATGATTATTCAGGTTATACGTTAGGAGAAACCAACACAAGTCTTTGGAAAAGCAAAGGTTTCATTGTCACATTTCTGAAAAGTAACACTTCAAATTATAGGTGCAAAAAATGGCTAAACTGTAATTAAAGACGTGTTAAAGGAGTTGAAAAAGCTTGGTTTGGCCCCAGATGATTTTCTCATTTTTTCATTAAGAAACCTGACACATTTTCATGGACTTGAAGCTGTTCCCCTGCCCGCAGTTTTATAGCTTAGCCAGCAAACTGAAAAGTCAAGCCTGCACACACCTCTAGTTGGATGAAAGCACCTCTCAAGTTCAGAGGGAGGCCGAAGGGAGTCCTTGGGCTACGCACTAAATATGCTTTATGCATGCCCAAGTTTGCTGATTCTCACTGGCCTCCTTTTGTATCACTCAACAGTTTAGGCAAAGAGGCAGAGACTGATTCTTCTGCAGAACTGCAGGCAGAGAGCAGTATCAAGGTCCAAAGCGAGCTGGCTCCTTCCAGAGATCCAGTACACTTCGCAGGTGAAAATCCTGGCTACAAACCCACAGCAAGCCGAGCAATGACGGGCTGATTCTGAAGCCTGGGATTTGAAGTCGTCTGCACTTACATCTTTTCAAGTTGACGACCTTATACAACTTCAAGCTGATAACATCAAATACTTACGGTGATTATGCACCAGCCATCGCACTGATCTGAATGATATCCGTGGTCACGTTATCTCTTTGTAGGGCTACCACGCAACATTAAGATGAAGAAGAGATCTGTGTTGGCCATCTTGACCTAGAATAATAATGTGGTTTTCCCTTGGATAGCAACCTGCCTACATACCTTCCAGATATCTAATCTAGTTATATTGTATCCAGCCCTGCATCTCCTGAGTTGCTATCAATATCTGCCATTTCAGTTAAAAAAAAATATATATATATATATATTTTTTTTTCCCCTCAAAAAGGATGTTTCAAACTACATTATTTGTATTTTACTGCTGGCCTCAAACATGCTATCATGTTTGCATTAGCTCCAGAGGACTCTTTCGAGTAAGGGGATGGCAGAAAAATGCTGGAAAGCCAAAACAGAAACTCTGTAATATCCAGCACATGGGCAATGCCGAGACCTGGCGGCTGCTCGGAGATTGACTGATCCTCCCTACCACTCGGTGAGATTCTTATCCCGGTCCTTCTCTGTGAAATTTGAGGTCATTTTTAACCCTTGGGAAATAGACTGCTTTTAAAAAAATCAAGGGATCAGGGAGTCATCGGGGTGAACAAGGTCATGAATTTACTCAACCCAGATTGAAACCCAACCCTTTAGCAAAACATGGGCGCCATCTTGCAGGGATACGAGGGACCGAATCGGAGACCTCCAGAGTTGAACGGGAGTCTGGTTCTCCAGCTAAGAGCTGAAACCAAGTCCTGTTTTTTGTGGATGCTGCATGGATCCAAGGCATGAACCGTCCCAACCGGCGGCTTGCAAATGGGCCAGAAGAGCAGCAAAGGCCACGACGGGTATTGCAGAACCTGTCCCCTGTCTGCGGGAGGCTATGGCTCATTAACATAGTGTAAGAGCACTTGGGGAACTCTCCTGTCGTAGAGACAGAGAAATAAATAGACCCTGAGAAGCAAGTGCTCTTAATACAAAGCCATCTGGAGCCGCCAGCCTGAGCAGCGGGCTACGGCTGCTTTCAAGACTTGAGTTTGTTCTCGGCACCATCTCGTTGAGACAGAAACCCCCCTATCAGCTTCCCAGGGCCTGAAGATGCCGTGTGGGAACTCACTGAAAGTAGGGCAGCTTTCCCTGAGTGAAGCTCAGTGGAAACAGCGCACACACCAACCACGGTGCAGCATCTCATGAAGGGCAAATGCAGAGCTCCGACTTAACGGAGCAGGAGCCTGGTCCTGGAGGTGGCCGGGCAGGAGCCCTTAAGCAGCTGTGATCCCGTAAGTGCCATGAAAGTCAGCGGGAATTATAGAATCAGAGTCAATGAGGGGTGGAATGGAGCTCAGGAGGTCCCATCTAGACCAACCCCCTGCTCAAAGCAGGACCAGCCCCAGCTACATCAAACCCTGCCAGGTATTTGTCTACCTGCATCTTAAACACCTTCAAGGATGGAGAGTCCACCACTTCCCTGGGCAGCCTTCACCACCCTCCTAGTGAGAAATATCCAACCTCAGCTTCCCTTGCTGCAGTGTGAGCCCATTGCTCCTTGTCTTGTCGTCTGCCCCCACTGAGACCAGCCCAGCCCCGTCCTCTTTGCAGCCCCCCTGCGGGGAGGTGAAGGCTGCTATTCAATCCCCCCTCGGTCTCCTCGTATGCAATGAGCCCATTTCCCTCAACCACCCCTCAGACGTTCCCTCATTCTTGTTTCAGGGATGTAGGTTGTAGTCATGTTGGCCTAAGTGGCTCCCAATCTGTGGTACCCGTGCCCCCAGCGGTACGCAGACAGCCCATCAGTGGTGCACATTAACAGATGTATTATAATTACTGCATCTGACAGAAATGTGCTGGAGCTACTTAAAGGCTGAAATGAAAAAGGTGCTGGTGGTATGTAAGGGTGTGTTGTTTTCATTCGGTGGTGCGCAGTCTGCCCGAGTTTGGGAACCGCTGGTCTGAGGACACAGGCAGACCAGGTTCTTTGGGTAAATTCGGTATCTTTTATTAGAGCAAATCAGTTGGAAAAATTCTTCTTCACAAGCTTTTGGGCACAAACACCCTTTGTCTGGTGTGTGAATTGGTCTAAGGGCACGGGCAGACAAGGTTCTTGGGGTTCATTTGGTATCTTTTATTAGACCAACTCAAAAATAGTTGGAAAAATTCTTCTTTGCAAGCTTTCAGGCACAACTATTGGGTAAATCCCATATCTTTTATTAGCCCAACTCAAATAGTTGGAAAAAATTCTTCTTTGCAAGCTTTTGGGCACAAACACCCTTCATGAGGCTGAGGAAGCATCTGCCTGACAAAGGCAGACAAGGTTCTTTGGGTAAATCTGATCTCTTCTATCAGACCAACTCAAATAGTTGGAAAAAATCTTCTTTGCAAGCTTTTGGGTACAAATACCCTTCATCAGGCTTGCTAAGAAGAATTTTCCCGACTATTTTTTGACTTGTTCTGATAGAAGACATCAGATTTACCCGAATAACTTAGTCTGCCTTCATCAGGCAGACCCTTCCTCAGCCTCACGAAGAGTGTTTGTGCCCGAAAGCATGCAAAGAAGATCTTTTTTCCAACTATGTGAGTTGGTCTGGCAGAGCAGTGTTTCTCAACTTTTTAAGTAGCAAGTACCCTCTAACTTCTGAAAAGTTTAATAACTACCCCAACACTCAATCTTCCAGGGGATTTTATATTTACAGACTGTGTGCCATATGTTGGAAGAAGGGCTGTGTATGTAAGGCTGTGATATGACCGATGTCTGATCTGGTCGGGATAGGGTCGCCAACCTTTTGCACCAGGGGTGCACAATTCAAGTACAGGCAGTCCTCGGACTTACGATACAGCTGGTTCCTGAAAACTGCATCTTAAGTCGAAACATTGCAGCTCGGAACTGATTTCCCCATAGGAAATAATGTTATAAATGGGGGATTGGCTCCTGAACCAAGGTCTGATACCCTATTTTCACCAAAAATACCCCAGAATTTTGTACTCGGTCAATTATAGATGAGTAATGCAGCTACATCAATGCATTTCTATTGTAAATAGCAATCCTATTGATTTGGAAGGACTTCTTTGAGGAGACTTTGCTGGACTTTTTGAAGGGCTCTTGGCTGGAGTCGTCTCAGGAGCCCCGGCTGCAGGGTTTTCTGGAGTCCTGTCTGCTTTCTCAAAGAAAGTGTCCAAGGAAATTTGGACAGACGTTCTCCAGGGGGATGAACACCGCCACAACCTTGCTGGCGTTGCGTGGGATCAAGCGTTGTAAGTCGAAACTGATGTCATAAAACGAAACAGGGTGTCCATTTATAAACGTTGTCAGTGGGAAACATTGTAACTCGAAGTGTTGCAAGTCAAGGACTGCCTGCACATACCTGGGCTAGGGGCGACGCTGCCCAAAGCGAGGACGGCTGAACGCCAAGTGATTAATGGGTAGTTTTTTGTCGTGGTTTTGAGGGGAAAAGAGGGCAAAGCAGACACCGGCAGGGTGGGGGCACGCGTGCCACGGGTTTAGAAACGATGTGATAGAAGGCACGGGATTCACCCGAAGCGCCTCGTGTGCCCACTCTTGTTTAATCCCCCACGCCCTGCTCACCCCCTTGCCCCCACCCCTGCGCCTCTGCTGCCCCGGGGACAGCCCCCAGGCGCGGCGCGGTGCCAGCCAGGTATGCAATGCGCGGCGGCTCGCCCAGGCCCGGGGTGCGGCCGCAGGTGCGGGGCGGTGCGGGGCCCGGCTCCCCCTCCGCAGCTCTGGAAGGTTCCCGTTCGCATCAGGGGGAGGCGCAAAGCCGGCTCGGCCCCCGGCGCCGCTCCGCTGCAATGTCACTCGGCGCCGGCGGCCGCGGGGAGGAGGCGGCGCTGCAGCCGGAGCCGGGCAGCAGCGGCAGCGGCGGTGGTGGTGGTGGCATGGCCCCATCCGCAGCCTCCCGCGCCTAGGCGGGATCGGGGTCGGGGCCGGGGCCGGGGCCGCGGCCGGGGCGGCGGAGCCATGGCCAAGGACCAGCTGAAGCCGCGGCTGTGCCACATGCTGAAGGGCGAGCAGGGCTACGGCTTCCACCTGCACGGCGAGAAGGGCAAGAGCGGCCAGTTCATCCGCAAAGTGGAGCCCGGCTCCCCGGCCGAGGCGGCGGCGCTGCGGGCCGGGGACCGCGTCGTGGAGGTCAACGGCGTCAACGTGGACAAGGAGACGCATCACCAGGTGCGGCCCCGGCCCCCTCCCCGCAGGGGGCTCAGGGCAGCACCCCGGACCCTGCCCAGCCCAGCCACCCCCCGCCTGCTCTCGGACATACCCTGCTGGGCCAGGGCCAGGGCCAGGAGGAGCTGGACTAGAGGTCCAGACGACTGCCCGAAAATCCTGGGGTCCTCCCGGCCAGCCCCCTGCCTGCTCATGTAGATGCCCCGCTGGGCTACAACCAGGGGGAGCTGGACAGGAGATCCAGAGAGCTGCGCCACAGTCCCGAGTCCTCTCCACCAGTCCCCTGCCCGCTCATGTAGCTGCCTGGCTGGGCTAGGACCAGGAGGAGCTGGACAGGAGGTCCGGAGAAGTGCACCACAGTCCTGGGGTCCTCTCAACCAGCTCACACAGATGCCCCGCTGGGCTACGGCCAGGAGGAGCCGACCAGCAAGTCCCAGGACTTGGTGGGGAGGGCATCAAGGAAGAGGTGCAGGGAGTCTCAGCAGGAGGGTTAGGATGAGGAGGCAGGGTGGTTTCTGGCTCTGTTTTTGCGACCGTGGGGCTCCCTGCCTAGCCGGGCAAACCCCTGACCTTTGCAGGGGGCTGGGGAAAGGCTGGGCAAATATTCAGATGAGGTTCTTTGGGTCAGTCCGAGCTCTTTTATTAGATTAGCTAAAATAGTTGGAAAAAATGTACCGCCCCCAAAGCAAATGTTCGGTGCTTGTTACTAGGGTAAAATGGGGATTTCTGTTGACAGCAGATTGATATGGACTAATAACAGAGGGGACGAGATCTCTTGCTGGCTTGGTACTGAGCAGTTCGGTGTGGCTATCTGTTTAGGGCAGTAGGGGCTTGAATGTATTAGTAGCTTAAAGCATATGGCAGGGACCCCCTGGAAGTGTGCTGCGCTTGTCAGGTATCGGTCTGTCTCCTGCGTGCTTCAGGGACCTCCCGGGATGATCGGGATAGTGGGCTTGGGTGATGAATTGCTGCTAGTGGGTCCTAGAGGCGTGGGTGCTTGATGATCAACTCATTGGCACAGTGATCTCTCCAGCCAGGGTGCCAGCTGTGAGGTCCTTTCAAGGGTGGCACACAGCATGGTGCAATATTAGGGGTGCAGACAGCTATACATGATTCGCAAGGTAAACCCAGAGATTTTAAGTAATATCAAAAACATCCTGCCCTGTTGTGGGCTTTTTTTTTTTTTTTTTGCAACTTTTTTTTGGTGGTCAAGAAACAAGTGAAAGCTAAGAGCTGGCATTTTCTGAGGGCCAGAGTCCAGCAAGAGGCCCTGAGTATAAGGTTGAAAACCAGGGCAGGGCGTTGGAGCAGTTTGTGGTCTCGGTAGTGCTGCAATATGGAGTTGAGCTTGCTGACACCCACACTGGATTTGGCTCTTATTGTTTGTTCATTAGTAAAACAGACCCAGGCGAGCCGAGCACCCTCTGCAAAAGTGAGCACGAGCCCTTTCGTTCTGATTTGGAATCGAGTCAGGCTCCATCTCTTCCTCTCTTCTAATTGCTGGGAGGAAAGGGGAGCTCCTGTTACATATGGAGCTGCATTTCCCATCGGAGAAGTGTCAGGGCTCTTCGTATGAACATCTGACGGGGCGATGATGGGTGATTTAACATGCCTGAAATGTGTGGGCTTTCTAGTTGCATGGCGTAAGTGAAATGAGGGGCCTGTCATCTTCTCCATGTTTCCTTCTCCTTGCAAATAGCCCAGCAGATTTCAAAATATTCAGTGTTTCAACAAATAAAGTTAGCATTTGGGATCTCAGCAGGTAGGATGAGGTTACGAGGCTGGCAATCCTTATGCCTGAGGGCAAAATGCCCAATATTTTCTGGTGCTCCTTGCCCTAAGTGATACAGCGTGGTGGACTAAAGGACAATGCCAGGGTATTGGACTCCACGGCTTTTCCCATTCTCTTCAGCACAGTGGCCTTTGAGCTAAAAGCCCTTTTACCTCTAGCCCTGAAATGATCCATAGCAAAGATCCTTAGTCTGTTCACAGTTGTTGCAAGCTCGGGAAGTTGACATTTTTGGACATTTTCATAGTGTTTGCTTGTTTCCCTGACTTCTGGGGTTTTTTTTTCCTTCTAAATGCAAACAAGCTGCAAAGCTAAATGTGGAAGGTCTGTTCAAAGCACCATGCTCCTATCTTGGCACCCTCCTCCTCAGCATTTGTGACTAGGCAGGAAAATGAATGTGTGCTGGTTAACGCTGCACAACTATAAGGCCGCTGCCTAAACCACCCTTGATGAGAGCTATAACTATGGGGAAAAATCCATTTTACAACTGGCTCGGCTGAAGCATAATTTACAGGCAGAAAGTGGCCTTTACTAACGCGGGAGAATCGCTCAGCTTTGGTTCTCTTTGCTTAGCAATGAAAGTGCTTTTGTTGCAGAGCTGGTGTGGTTACTTCTGTTCTGTCTTCCTTGGGCTGCGTCCACGTTTTGGGGGAAGGTGTGTTTCTTTATGTGCAGTATTGGCTAGCCCAGGTTAAAGTCCTAGCGTGGACAAGGTAGGTTGCAGTTGTAACACTCCTCTACCATTTAACCCTGGGTGACCCCTTCCCTGCTTATCTAGCGCAGTTCAGATCCCCAGATGAGCTGGCAGCTGAGATGAGCTGGTGCCGGCCCTTAGCAAAAGCTCCTTTTCAATTGTAAACCTGGTTGTGGATTGCTGGGCATGTTTGGGAGAGGGCGCAATGTCGTTTTAATGATCTGCTTCACACTGAGTTTCAGCAATGATGAGGTAAGGGGGGGTGGAGATTGCCTTGATAAATATTAGCCCTGGAGCTTTGCTGGGCCTGCAGCCTGATTCTTCCATGCCAGATTTGTCAGGATTTTGCTAATTGGCCCGGCACTTCAAATGTTAATGAAGGTTGCGTAATTCTAGGGAGGCATAAGGAAAGCCTGTCTCGGGTCTTGCCCCCAAAAAGCAGTCACGCACAGACTGAAGACGCGCAGTAATTGATTTCAAACCTGGTGACTGCCCTGTGCTAGCCCACCTCTTCCTGCCAAAAAGCACTGTTAGCAACACCAGGAAAAGCTGTTGGACTGGGTGTGCAGTGATCAGCAGAAACAGAAAGACGTTCATGTTCCCAAACTTCGGCGTATGCTCTAATTATAATGGTGATGAGGCTGGCAGGAGGGTTGCAGAATGACTTTCCCACACAGGGGGTGAGAGCTTCATCACTTCAGACATTAAAAGCTAGACAGTTTCTTAGATGGTAGGGGCTGGAGGAGACCTTACAGCCCCCTGCACTTGGGCAGGAAAGACCACTGGGATCAGATGAGCCGAGCAAGACGGGGCAAAGAGTTGGGAAACGCGTTGCAGGGAGCAAAGCTGAATGGGTCTGGGAAATGGCTGAGAAAAAGGAGGACTAGGTTATTGATGTCTGTAAGCTCTGTAGGTAACTGAGCCTCGCAATACTTGTGAGTTAGGGGTTTTATCAACCTCACTGGACAGAGGTGAAACTGTGGCACAGAGAACACAGAGTGCTTTGCCCAGATCCCTGGAGAGAGTCTGTGTGCAAGCGCGGATCGGACTTCAGAGACCTTCACTCCTGCTGTTTACTAGACCTCAGACTTCGAACTCTTGAAGTCGTTGTCCGGTAGGGCTCCAGTGCCAGAACTGAAAAGCACGGTGCGATGTGGCCCCTGGGATAATCCTGCTGCTAAATGCCTAGGTGGTCCCCAGTTCCAGTTACACCCCTTGGCTGTCTTGCTTCCAGCCTCAACGGAGAGTCCAGAGAGCCTGTGGAGGGTATTCCCCTTCCGGGTCTCCTCAGGTCAGGGTGGAGGCATGCTGCTGGGGTAGCTGGCCTGGGGGGACACTTCACTTGCCCTGCTTGCGTCCATGCTGTCTCTATTGTATAGCAAAGCTGGGGCCTCCAGCAGTTCCCACCAGCACCAGCCCCTCCAGAACAGCTGTCTCATCCCACTGAAATGGCCTGAGCAGCCGTGAGCCCAGCAGTTCGGTGAGCTACCAGGAGGAGCCCTGATGATGAACCCTTTTCACAGCCGCCTCCTCCCTTCCACCAGGTTGTATTGTCAAAAAAGCCTCGATTGCTTTGCAGATCAGCGGAGGGGCCTCGGGGGGGTCTTCCGGCATGAGCTGTAGCTAGCGCGCGGTTGCTTTGCTCGCACCATAACTCTGCGGGCTTGTTCGGAGTCGCTAGTTTTCGGTGCGTTTGGGGGGCAGGGTTTTGCCAGCCTTGCAGGGCTGAAAGAGTTTCCCAGGGATGTGCCTGCTTGCAGTAATCAGGGACTGGACCCGCTGAGCTGGGAGGTCCCTGCCTGGCTTGTGCTCCTAAGATGGCAACAGGCGAGGAATTTGGCAGCATCCTCTCTGCAGAGGTGCACAGCAAGGACTTTGGGAGTGCTCTGAAGATGCTGACCCTCTCCAGGGGACCAAAACGCCCCTTCTCCCTGGTGGCTGTTGCAGGAGGGCCCAGAGGTGCAGTCAGGATTGGGGCCCCATTGGGCAGTGCTGCCTCGGGAAGTGCTGTTGCACCCTGGTAAGGGCTAGGGCTCCCTAGAGATGCTCTGCCAACTGAATGGTCCTAGCCAGTTGGGGTGGCACCTGCGTCCCCCACCACAGCCGCCCCTGCTGCCCGGAGAGGCTGCCTTGCACCATCGCTGCCTCCCGTCTCCCTCAGCAGCTAGTGTGATGCCGAATCCCAGCAGGTCTGATATGGGGAGAGAGGGGCCTGATTGAATAGCACTCTCCAGGCGGGTAATGGATAGGTTGGCTCCAGGTCCGGGGCAGACCGTAGCACGACAATCAGCATTTGCTGGATGAGCAGGTTCAGGAGGAGTCGCAGGCAGTCCATAAATTTCTCCTTGGCCATTTCTCTCAGGTGGATGCCAGTGCGATGCCCTTGAATGGAGAGTGCCGCGGAGTCAGTAAATCGTGGGCAGTCTGTTTGTCACTTATAGCCTTGGAGAGTGCCATCCATCCTGTGTGGCTGTGCCAGCTTGGAGCAAGAGGGCCAGGCCGTGTCAGAAAGCACAGTGCAGGAGTAGTCGACTGGGAGCGAGCAGGGACAGGGCTGCGCGCGGGCTGGGCTGGTGCGGCTGCATGGGAAGTGTCTGGCTGGCTCCTTGCTGGTGTCTAAGGTGATTGCACAGCAGGACGCAGCATGGGCAGGACGTAGCATGCACCCCCCACCTTGTCCTAAACTGAGGAAGAGAAAGCAGCATCCTGTTTCGGGGTGCCTGTCCTCCGACACCTCCAACGGGGAGACCAAGCGAGGCCAGTTTGGAGGTCTTTGGTCACGGGGCATCTTTTCCTGTCCTGTCTATAGACCCGCCTGTCCATCATGTCCGTGGGCTGAGTGCCTCACACTCGTGAGTGCATTTATTCCTTCACGCTCACAAGCACGTGCTCACCCACCCACATGCAGGACATGTAGTGCCGTCCTCCCTGCTCCAGGCTGCGGCACAGCGTGACTTGTTCCAGGGCACGCAGGAAGCCATTTGGCAGAGCTTAGCAGCCAACCCAGGCCTGTGCCCATACCGGTGCCTTCACTTGCATACCCTCCTACTCCCCTGCGGTCTGGGCTGCCTTCACCAACTCCTTTCAGACTATCCACCAGTTTGAAAAAAACCCTTCTGAGGACAATGGCTCATTCACTACGGCCCGAGAGGGATTCCAAGGAGAGCCTCGGAGGTGACAGGCCCCCTCTCCGTTCCCAGCCCCTTTGGCTGACATTTCCTTTCCTTATCTCGGCTGTCTGACAGCACGCAGCCAGGATGAATGCACGGAGCCGCATAGTCGCTTTCCTAAATACACAGGGAGTATCAAATATTTGGGGAATACATTGCCCAGTGGGGAATATCGAACAAAGATGGACCTGAACAAAGCTTGTGTGAGCACCAACGTGCCGCGTCGGTCTCGCTCTCCTCTCTCGCACATACACGCTCACGCTCAGTCTCTGTCTCTGAAACAAATCAGAATAAAGGAAACTGGGAACGCTTAGCAAATGCTGCCTGGCAAGGTCCATCCAGCTGCTTGTTTTTTTTGGAGGAGCGTAAACCCACAAAGTAGGAGCTTTTCTGGTCTCTGGTTTTGCATGCCCTAGAAAAGATTGTACCTACACAGCAAATCTCGGAGCAGGGGTCCTTTCAGAGCCTCCATACCAGGGAGAGCGGCCTGGCATTGCATGTACCCCGTTGTGCCATTTGCAGCCGCCTCGCTAAATCTCTCCTCTCCCTTTTCTCCAGGTTGTGCAGCGCATCAAAGCCGTGGAGGCTGAGACTCGCCTGCTGGTGGTGGATAAGGAGACGGACGAATACCTGCGCAGCCTGCGCCTGACGTGCACCGAGGAGATGGTGCACACCGGGATCCTGCTGACCTCGACCGTGTCGCCAGTCAAGTCATCCAGCAGCGACAACGGAGACGTCTGGAAGCCCCAGCTGGATCTGAGCGGCGGGGGTCTCAAAAGGCACTCGCACAGCTTCAATTCGGAGAGCGGGAAGAAGGTAAGGGGGCGAAGGGGAATTACATGGGGCTGGGGCGGTACAGACAACCCCCTGCAAGTCCAGCTGGCCTTTGCCAAGGGTGCTGTGACTGCAGCGTCTGTGGTTGCTCTGCAGCCACCAGATGCGC
>JAGPOW010002202.1:10018528-10039628 GCA_030014935.1 Caiman crocodilus
TCGGAGTTGGCACTGACCCATGCAGATAGGGGAAGAGCTTTCCTGGAGACTCTGCTCTCCCCACCTGTCGTGGCAGCTTCCTTGCTGGCGGCTGAAATTCTGGGGGCTCAGCAGCCATTTGAGAGGAGCTTTGGACGGATGGGCTGAAAGTGGGGAGGGAAAGCAGGTGATTGCTGCTTGAAGTGGCGTCAAGTCCTGCGCTTGCTCCTCTGGGGCTGGCAGTCCTGTTGCTGCCCTGACTGTGGTCAGTGGAAGGGGATGACCTTTGGGGTGTCAGCAGGGTTTGGAGGACTGATCATCCCTGGAGCTCCTGGGCTCTGCCCTGCATCACCCAGTATGCCTCACAGGTGAGAGCGGGGAATGCCTGGCCACTGGGGTTTAATAATCAAAGCCCTGGGCCTCACAAACGCACGTTCCCCTTCCTGTACTTTCGTGCAGGAGGGGAATATCTGAGGCTACTGTGATCCTGCTTTTTCTCGCGTTGGGCAGGATCTCAGCTGCTTTACAAGCTTGCTTGTATTTTGCCTGGGAGACTCTTCGTCAAAGTGTCTTTTACAACGGCTTTGAAGTGGGAAGGAATTCAAGGTGGAAAATGTCCAGTTTCCATGGCTGGCGCATTGCTGGGGCTGGTCTCGTGGAGACGGGACGGGCTTGCGCTCGGGAGAGACGCAGGAGTGATTTATAGCTGGGCTGCCCTCGCTCGTCTGGGCTGGTGATACAGTGCAGGGGCACTACCTGTCTCAGGGCTGGTAATTCCCGCAAATGCCCCTCCTGGAGCAGGAAACCCCCTCCTGTGACTCCGTTCTGTCTCCGAGCTTGAAACCAGCCCTCTTGGGTTAGGCAGGGAGACTCGGACCCAGAGCTCTTGGGAAGGGCTCGGTCCCATTCCCCCATGTGCTGCACCAGGGAGGTGTAGAGGGTCTCACTGACCCTCTACCTTGCAGGTCCCCCCTGGGTGGCACTGGGCACCATGTGCCCACAAAGCCTGTCCTGTGGGGAGAATTACCCTGGAGGCCTGGGTAATGATAAGACCTATGTGTTACGTGGTGCCCTTCATCCCTAGACCCCTGCATGCTTTAGGCATCGTCGTCCCCAAATGTCCTGAGCTGGTAGAGAAGGGGGTTCTGGAGATGGAGGAGGAGAGCCACGCACTCAGGTGTTGTATTTAGGTCCTGGTTTTCCTTGGGGATGTGGATGCTTACTACGTCCGCTCCGTGGGATGGGAGTCAGTTCCCAGGGGGTTGCCCTGTCCAGCCCCATAATCCGAGAGTCGTTCAGGTTGGTGGGAACCCAGCAGAGCCCAGGGCGAGGCGAGAGAAACTCAGCAAATGCCTCATTTTTCAAAGTTGCGAAATTTGTCCGAGGAGAGCTGCCGAGAATGCCGCTCAGCCAGCTCACGCCGGTCCTCGTTCACGCCCCGCTGCTGCCGTCTTGGCCGCGAGCACCCGGAGAGGGGCCTGGACTGGAGGAAGCACGGAGCCAGTCGCTACAAGCTACCTCGTCGGGTTCGGGCTCCATCTCTGAAACCTCTGCTGTGTGCATTGCTGTCACACCTGCCCGGAGGATGTCAGGGCCACGCCACGTCAGAGAGGCAGTGAGGACCTGGGGAGGCATTGGTGAAGCTGAAGCCTAGTTTCTCTGTTGTGCTGTATGCACCTGGAGATGACTAGGCCTTAACTTTTGGGAGGCTGAGTAGATGCAGAATTTCCCTTCCTTTTCCCTTTGCCAACCCGTGAAGCAACAGGGCACCGGGGTCCTGATGCTCCCTCAGTGCATCATGAAAGCTGCGGCTTGCCCGTGGGTGGCGGTGGCTTTTCATGTGCAGGACACAAAGGAACGATTTTTTGCTGGGACACGCTAGCCCGTCGGAGGGGAGCCGCGGGCACTTGCATTGCATCGGCTTGGGGACTGGAAATACAGCAAGCGGTCAGGGTGGGATGGTTTGGGGAGATGTGGGTGGTGGCCAAGCGGGCAATGGGAAAGCAGAGCCAGTCATTTCAGCATGGGAGCACGGCACTTCCCTTCGAGCAGTCGCTCAGTATCTGGCTGCGGGGCTGGGATTGACTTGACTTTGCCCAGGATTATTTTACTTCAAGACGCAAAATGACTTCTTCAAAGCTGGGTAATGAATGAGGGAGAGGGAGCACAAATGTGTTCCTGTCCTACAAAGCCCTGGCTGGAGCCAAGGGCAGAGCTCGGGTGGGCTGGGAGCCATTTGCACAGTGCATTGTTTCAGCTTGATGAGTGCGACGCACGAGGGTGTCCTTGGTGTCCCATTCAAGGCACGCTGAGGGACAGACACTGGGGACCCTACTCGATCGTGCTTTGTGCAGGAACGGCATCGGCGAAATGGGGTACAAGAATAACGAAGTAAATAAAGTTGGGGAAAGTTAACTTCTTGTATCAGTAAAAATAAATAAATAAATAAATAGCATTCCCATTGTAATAGGTGGCGGGCATCTCAGCGACTATTAGCAGCGACAAAGAGGGAGGAGACCAGCTGGGACCTAACCAGCCCCTAATTTCTCTGGGATAAACATTACCCTGGGCTGTACTCGTGTGTGGGAGGTCACGACTGGCTCTGTAGCTCCTTTACCAGGAGGCCGGGGCAATGCCAGCAATGAATGCACATTGCTGCCCTGCATGGCAAAGGAAGGGGGACCCGAATTTCCCCCAAGCTGCACTTTGTCAGCGCACAGCTGGGTTTGGGAGCTGGCCTTCCTGCTCAGTCTGGGTCCTCTGTGACGTTACCCCGTCTCTCATCACATCTACATACCAGGTAGCACTGTTGTCCCCGTAGGTTCCCGCGGTGGCAGCCAGAGGGGCTGTCCTGTAAAAGGCCCAGCCTTCAGCTTTGCTCCAACTGCAGGAATCTCGCCCGTTCCCACGCCGCCGGAGCTGGGAGCAGAGCCCTGGTGCAGAGCACGCGGCCGACTGACTGCAGCCCCCGTGGGCCGCGCATGGATGAGCTGCTCCGGCTGCAGTCTCAGGGGTCTTCTTCACCCAGCTGCAGCTTTGGAAGGACAAATAACCCTTCTCTCTCCTCCCCCTTTCCACTCCAAGCAGCTGCTGTTTCAGAGCGTATCCTGAGTAGCGCCACTGAGGCACCCACTGCCCAGGACACTGGTCCTTTAATGACCATTGCAGTGCAACAGATCATTCAGCATTTATTACAATCCCCCTGGGACGGCACATCAGCAGGGCCCTGTGCCAGGAGGCTATGTCACCGGAGCCTGAACTGGGCTAGAATAAGCCCTGGGAATAAATGGGACTGCTGTTGTTGGGAGAACGGCCTGGGGGGGTGTTTCTCTTGCAGTACGGTCCAGCATGCACAGCCAGCAGGTGCGGTCCAGCGAGAACCAAGGGGACAGGCCCTGGGATAGTGAGATGCGTTGGGCAGGGCACAGACTGACATGGAATATCCTTTGCTGCTTATTTCACTTCGGAAAGCAGCCAGGTCACAGGAGAATGGCAGGACAGAAAATGAAACAGGTGCGTTTCAGCCTGCTCAGCCCTCCTGGACAGCTCCGCGCCGCTTGTGTACTGGGGAGAGCCGACGGCGGAATAGCAGAGTCTGCTCCTGGGGCGTTTTTGCTGTCTTTGAGCTCCCGCGCTGCTCATGGAGCCGTGTAGTGGGCCTGGACTCTGACCTGCCGCATGCTGTTGGGATTCGGAGCATGCTAGACTTGAAAAGGGAGCAAAGATCACCTCATCTGACCTCCTGTGCGGGCTAGAGAATGCCACCCCGCGTCCCCGTGCTGAGCACACGGCCGGGTGTTTGCCTGGCCGGCACCTTCCAGAGCGCCAGTGGCACAGCCTCTGTCAGGGGCTGGGGTTGGCACATCCCGGAGCTGTACAGAGCTTTCCTCTGAATGGGAGGCACTGGGTCGCAGCCCCCAGACACCCCTCTCCTTGCATGAAAACCAAGAGCAGCATCAGGAGCTAGAAGGATCCTGCCTCCTAAATCTTTGCTTTTCCCCACACTCACTTTTAAGTTGCTCTGTTCTTACCTGGGTCTAAGCTACTGGTAGAGACTGCTGGGATGGGAGTCAGCTCTGACCTATTCCCATTGCAACCAGTCATAGGAAGAGCAGAGTCAGGCCATCAGGGGACCATCATATCCAGGCATCTGCTTCTCTCCACGGAGCAGCAGCAGTGGCTGAGCTCTACGTGGTACCTGGGTCCTCAAAACTGTATAAGCAGCACCGTGCTGTGAAGCACTATGGGGAATCGCTGCTTTAGTGGCGCTCAGTTTGAAGGCCATGGATGCTTTGTCTGGTAGAGAGGTGTCTGTGTAAGTGCCCCTTGTCTGGCCTGGCTTCCACCAAGCATGATTAATGTAAGGCTTAAATAATCCATTTGTGGTTGACTCTGCCAAACCCCATGAATATCATCTTCATCTCTTGGCTTGAGGAAAAGCAGTGCGTGTCTGTGTGTGCTCTGACCTGAAACTGTCTGCACCATGAGAAATCCAGAAGAAAGTTTGCTGTTTACTGCTAGGAATAGAAAAGGACACACATCCGCTGTAAGGCTCCTGCAGAGCTGGTACGGCATCTCGGCCCCTAGCATGCCTTACTCTAGAGAAGGGTGGTCTCCTCGGTGGTTAATGCGCGCTCGGGTGGTCCATAGATATGTGGGGTGCCAGGAAGGAGGCAGACAAGGGAGGTCCCTCATCTCTCAGGTTTGGGGCCAGGTCATAGCTCCAGGTGCACGGAGTGAGGGTTGCAGGCTTTGCAGGAAGGGTGCCTGCATGTCAATATTGGTTAAACCGAGTCCTTCTGTTGTTTCTTTTGCAATACCCCTCGGAGTCGAGAGCAGGTGGATTGCATGGCAAAGGAGGTAAACGTATCTGTGCTCGAGGCACGTTCAAATCAGGGTTATTCTGTAGCTGGCACCGGTATCGGGGGCAGGGAGTGCTGGCAGAAACTGCTTCTGCCTAGCCGCGTTGAAGACATAGATTTCATAGACATCAGGGCTGGAAGGGACCTCGGAAGATCATGTGTTCAAGAGCATGAGAAACCCGCCAAGCATTTGCCCTCTGAGATTGCGAATGCCACTGCAGCTGGATGCGGCTTCTTTCGGCACCCCGCTGCCCCTGCGGGAACGTGAACAAGCCAAGCTAAACCTCGGTGCGACTGCACTGAAGTCGCTGGAGTTGCATCCGGGAATAATTAGGGCCCGTCGATTCCCCTGCTCCGAGCCGTTGGAATTTGCCTTTGTGCAGAAAGCTGCTCTGTGCAAAGATGCCTCCTCGTGTTGTTTCTTGTCGGGGGGCTGGGCCCCAGCCTGACCTGCAGCGACATGATAGCCAAGAACAAATCTCGGGACAGGCCAGGGGAGCAGGATGTTTAGGCAGCTGTGGCCGGAGCAGTGCTCCCTGAGGAGCGGGGCAGGGGTCCACTTCATCGCAGGGCGGCTTTCGTGCCTCGCACGGGCCGTGCCTGAAGAAAGCTGCTTGTCTGCCGCTGCTGGCTCCAGGTTGCTGGGCTTGCTGGCATGTATTAAAGCCCTCGGAGAGTGGAACTGCTTTGAGCCACTTCCACGATCCGCATCCATTCGTTGTGCAAGCTCGAACGGCTGCTGAGACACTTTCGTCGTCCGCCTAGCACCAAAAGGGACAGCGGATCGGGGCGATCCGGATCTGCTCAACCGAAAAGCAGCTCAACCCGAGCTTGCAAGAGAAGAGGTGCCTGGCAGGCTGACCGCCTCGGGGCTGACGGCCTCTTGTCCTCTGCAAGCTAGCGGAGACCGGACGAGCTTTGCCCTCGTCGCCCGTGCCAGCATGAGTCATCCTCGTGCTGAATGGTCACCGCTGCTCGAGCCGGTGTCTCTGCCTCCTTGGCCCGGTCCACCCCGGGCTGCTCTGCGGAGGCAGCCAGCCAAGCGCGGGAGCAGACGTAACGGGGTGCTTTGATGCAGACGCGGAGACACATCTTTCGATACCTGGACTGACACCAGCCCCCAGGCCGGGAGTGCGGCACGTTGGCTGGGGCTGTCGTGGAGCGGGGCTGCACTGGCCGTGTCGGCTGAGCGACCGCGGTGTGGATGGAGACGGTTTCCGAGAGCTCCCAGCCCATCCTCTTTCTCGGGAACAGAGCTCCTCTCAAGACACCATCCCAAAGGCACTGCCTGCATGGCTCCTTCTCTGGCTAGACAGCTTGGTCACACTTTCGAAATGCAGCGGGAGAAGCACTGATCTGCATTTGGGATCTGGGGGGCCCCAAATGTCCTCCAAGCCCAGCCCTTGGGTTTTCCATTATTGAAGCCGGGTGCCCTGCTGCTCTGCAGCGTGGCTTTTTGTTGGGGGTTTGGTTTTTTTCCCTCCCGTATTTTTGGCAACAAACACGTGCCTTGTGCGGTAGCTCACGTGGCCAGTATCAGGGTCTAGCAGCTGTACACACACCTCTGAAATGCTAATGCAGGCAGATGTAGCCGCTGCTTGCCTTCCTGACACTTCGTAGGGGTTTAGATTAACAGTTACCTATGAGTCACTGCAGCACACTGGGCTTTTCTTGGTTCTCTTCCCAGAGGCTCTTTGCATAACCTTGAACAAACCCTTTCCCCGATCGTGCCGAGGTGGTTGGAAGATGGGTCCTTATGAACCGGCCGTAGAAGCATTCACCAAATCTTTCCTTGCTGCTTTTTTGTATGCCCTTTGCTACTTGCAACTTGCTCTGCGCCTCGGCCTCTTTGAACCCTGCATCCAGGCAGACAAAAGGAAGGGTACGGACTGATCCTTACTGGGGAAGAAAAGCAGATGATGGATGATGCAGAGAAGGCCCAAGCTGCCCTTGTTAACAGTGGTGCCGTGTGTAAGACGCAGGGGGGTCATTTATTCCTCTCTGCTCAGCGCTGGTGAGGTCTTGGCTGCAGCACTGGGTCCGCTTCGGGGCGCTGCGCTTGGAGAAAGACCTGGGCAAATCGGAGACTGACCAGAGGGGAGCAACAGGAATGAGGAGTTTAGAAACCATGACCTTAGGGGAAAGGGTTTGAAGAGAAGAGCAAGGGGGACCCAGCTTTCCAGCACGGAAAAGTTGCTCTAAAGCGAATGGTAATTCATTGTCTCCAGTGCCACCGGGGAAGAGCAAAAAGAAAATCAGGTCGATTTGCTGCGGGGATCAGTTAGGGTGGCTGTTCCGGCAGCCTTCGACCACGAAGCGTGGTGCAGGTACCTTGGAGTCTCTTATACTGGAGGTTTCAGAGAAGGGATTAGGCGCAGGCAGCCTGTGCGTGGCGTACAGACTGGTGAGGGAACGGGCAGCAGAAAGCAGAGCAGCTGATCGGGCAGCACTTGCCCTCCCTCACTGCAATCGCTGAAAAACGTGTCCGTGTCCCCATGCAGAGTCCCCAGGCTCAGCGAAGGTGGAGGCTGCACGATGAAAGGTGGTTCTCCGGTCACCAGAATCGCCCACCGTCTGCGCCGCTTGCAGGCTTGGGAAACCTGCACGAGCAAGCTGGAAAGTTGGTCAAGTCCAGGACGGCAGAGAGAGGCTAGTCTGAGCCTCCTTTGTAACTGGCTCCAACATCACCTCTCGTCTCGCCTGGGCAGGGCCCGTTCCCCGGTCGGTCTGCAGGCCTGTCCTTTGCAGCGTGCCACCTGCTGTCCCCATTCCCAAAAGCAGCCGGGGCCGCAGGCACGTGCAATGCCCCCTCGTCCAGATTCCAGCATTTCCTCCCTTCTGCTTGTTTGGCCCCAGGCCACACAGGCAAGTTGAAAGGGCTTGGGAGCAGCTCGCAGCCCTGACCGCTGATAAAGGAGGCTTTTTTTTTCTTTGCTTGACCCTTAGCACATCAGCCCGTGCGATGGGTCTTAAACCTCCTGCAACTGGAGGCATAACAACAAGCCAGGACAAGGTTAGTCCCTAGGCACCAATGAGTATTTTTGCTAGGGAAGCACTGGTTAAAATGTGCCGGCCCCGTAAAGGAACCACCGATGCGCACAGGTGCGGATTTACGCTATTTACATCAAACCGAGTGGTAAATATTTACACTCCTGATAGGGTCAGGAGGAAGAATTCGTTTCCTGTTTCCAATAACCTCCGAAGAGTTGCAACATCTTCTCTTCCCGCATTCTCCCCGAGCCCTGGAAGGCTATTAAATGCTGACAGATGTTTTAAAAGGCCTCTGCCAACATAGTTGAGGCCCAGCATCGTGGGATGACTGGGAAGAGCCAAGGGATTGTAACACGAGCACAAATGGCTGCGGGAATTATTGTGACGAAAAGGGCCGGGGATAAGTGCATGTTTTCAATTAAAGCGCTCCCCCGCGGCGTCTACAAGTCCCCGCGCAGCTGTCCGGGCATAAGCACGGCCAAGTGAAAGTGGTCACTCGCGTGGTGGTTTCTGGTCGGCCTCGTCTCGTTTGCTCGACCGTTGTAAGGTCCGTGGGGCAGGGACCCCCTCTTTGCTCAGTAGTGATACAGCCCTGGCAGCAGTGGGGGCGGTTCTGGCCCAGGCCAGACGCTCTTAGGCACTTCTTCAGCAGAAATCAGCGGTGCAGAATAGCTTTTTTTAGAGCAAGGTCTGACGTGAGCATCCAAGCTGATGTTAGGAGCATAGATAAATTGTATAAGATTCTGGAAAATGTGTATATAAACACTTTTATAAAGAGGACCGGCCCTGTGTCGGTGTGTCTTTAGGCTTCCCTGCCTCTGCAGCAGCTGTTTTCGTGGGCCTTGCACAGTAGTCATCCCTTCTCTTCTGTTATGGTTTCTTTGAGGCTGCAGCTTAATCATAACTTTGGCGCCGAGCAGCGGAAGAAGCTCGATGGGAGGCTTAAGTGAATATCCCGGCTCTCTTCCCACCTCTCTCCCGCCCCACCTGGTTCCAGTTCTTGCTCTCAGGTGCTCTGGGGGCATCTGCATTTTGCCGTAGCAGTGCAGATTAATCGCAGCATCCCTCCGGGCGGTGAGGTTGCCAGCGTCCTGCCTGCCCTCGGTTCCCGTCAGCAGAACAACATCGGTGTGGAAGAATACCCGGGAGTTTTCCCAGCAGAGGCAATGGCACCCTGCCTGATCCGGATTGCTTCTGCCCTTCTTATTCAGGATCACTTTGCACTCGTCCTCCTGCCCTCTGCCTCCTAGGGGGGTCCCTGACCCTGCCTCCCCACTGCGTATGTTGCAGCCCAGTGTAGGAAACCCAAGAGCTAAGGGTCTGGGCCCCAATTTATTGCCACCAGCTTGCAAAATACAGGGCTTTTTCAATGGTGGTTACTGCCCTGGAAACTCTCATAGCTGGAATTCGCGGTTCTTTCTCTTCCCCAGACTCCTTTTAAATCGAAGCCTGTCGCCAGGGACCGATGTGATGGGAGCAATATGGGAGGCAGAGCATAGGTGCGTCGTTGCCACATTATCTAATCCTGCTCCAAAGTATGTCTGGAGGATGGAGGGGAAGAGGAGGAAGAGGAAGGCAGCCAGGGAAGGCCCCAGTACTCTGCCCACTGCTACCTTGGTGGATCTGCAATGCTAATACAGTGATGGGAAATTTCTTCGAGCCAGCCTGGGCCAACATGGCATGTGCATGTGTGCACACATGTGTGTATAACCCATGGGGGTGGATAAGTTATATGTCTCCCTCCTCTCTGCTCCATGCCGCGTCCCTGGAAGGTGCGGGGCTTTCACAGCCCTCAGCTTGGCAGCCTGGCTCTTTAGTGCTACCTGGGTCCTTAGCTCGAGGAATCCCATTCGGTCCCTGGCCTTGGCCAAGGGGAGGGCACCGGGGCTAGGCACGGGTTTGTCTGGGATCTGAATGGGCCTCGGGAACAACCTTGCCCATCTCGAGGGAGCATGTAGCTCTCTTCTGCGTGCGTCTTGAGCGTCCCCGTCCGGAGACCCATCTGCGGGAGAGTGTTGCGGCTCTCACTGCAGCTGCGAAAGGCTTGGAGGGCCCCAGATCGGTCTCGGTATTGGCAAAATAGTAGTTGTTTGGGGTCTGAGGTCTTACACTTCGAGGGGACAGAAAGAAAAGCACTGTCCGCTGAGCTCCACGTACACGTCAGCGGACATGTAGCACAACCCGCAAAGCGGACGCGCTCCACCCTCGCTTGAAATCTCCTTTACGGCCTCCCTTGCATTTGCTCCCGGCTCCCCGCTATTGCGAGCAGCCTCCGAAACGGTGAGGCAGGTCACTGGCAGGGCAGCCCGAGGAAGCTTAAATTGCAGCTGCCTGTAATACCTGGCTTGCGAGAGCCGGGCAGGAGTTCAGTTTCCAGCGCTAATTAGCTCGCTTATAACCGCCGTGGAAAAAACAAATGGTTGACCTCGGCTGCTCGGTTTCTGAGCAGAAGGAGCCGGAGAGCCGAGGCTGCGGGGTGAACAGCCGTCCGTGCATCTGCAGAGCGACGGGGCTGCGCGCCGGCGCGGAGGGAGCAGCGTGCCTCCGAACGAGCACGGCCGCTGCAGCTGGGAGCGGAGCCTGACAGGCTGCAGCAAGGGCATCTTTGGGGCCAAGCGCTCCCTTTTGCTCCGCGCTTGGATTTTCTTTCTTCATCGAAACCCTGCTGGAGGAAGAAGCGGTGAATGGCATGAGGCTGTGCTGTATGCAAGGCCCAGGCCTTCTTCCACACTCGCTTCCTCGGATGAACAAGCAGCCGTGTTGAAGCCCGCAAGGTTGCATCCGACGTGCAGTTCGTGTGGGAAGCGGGGTTTCGAGGCCAGCCCGAGAGGGCTCTCTGTAAGGTCAGGAAGCCTCCAGGTTACGAAGCTGAAGGGGAAGGGAGTTGCGGAGAGAAGGAGAGATGTGCCGAGACCTTTGTGTGCCGTGGCTTGGCTGCGTCATTGATTTGGAGCTGAGCTCCCCATGATAAGCCAGCCTGGGTTATCCCCAACTAAAGCCTGCCAAAATCACTGCAGTGCTCGCTTTGGAGGGCTCAGGTTGCCGCAGCGTGGAGGCAGCACCGTCCCCACACGTGGGCTCATACCGTGAGAGCAGAGGGTCCCTCTCGGCACACGAAGCCGGACACCGGCGGGACATTTCCTCTCCCTCCGGACCCTGGAGGATGATACTGCTTGCTGCTCGTGCCCCTGCCTTTGCCTGTGGTGCTGGGCAGCTTCATCCTCCTCGTTTTAGAGACAAGCAAATCGGCAACGGCGGGGCGATTCTGGGGATGAGACCCCCAGGTCACCGTGTCCTAGGCCTGTGCCTTAATACAAGCTTGCCTTGCCTCTCCAGGGTTTTTTCACTGTGTTTTTTCACTTTTTTGGTACCAGTGCTTCTTGCTATAGGGTCATCTTGAGGGAAGAGACACAAACTCTGGTTGCCTTTCCTCTGGCACTAACGGCGCCTGAGACTTGTGGACCGGAGAAAGCCCCAAGCATCTCGGTGAACTCTGGCAGGAGGCAAAGACTCAGGGGCGATGCCTTTTGCGCCTGAGCTTCGTTCTTGTCCGAGTCCGCTGGAAAATCCCTCCCTCGGGCTGGCTTCTGCCAAGAGCCTTCAACTGTTTAAACAATCCTGCTCTGCGTTCCTGTGATTCCCGACCTAGGCCTTGCAGGCGTCTGGGCCAGATCTGATAGAGCCAGTAAATACACCCAGCAGCTACTTTGGAAAGAATGGGTTTTTCAGGCGGTTGGTGCTTGCGAGAGCGCAGAGGCATTGCTTTCCAAGCAGAACGAGACCCTTCATTTTGCAAAAGCCCCTCGAGAGGGGATGTTGGGTTGCTCTGGGCTCTGATTCTTAGTAGCTGGGGATGGTGCCGCTCGCTTTGGAGAGGCCGGCGAAGGGCTGCTGTGCGTCAGGTGCTTGAGAAGAGGGCAAGGACCCAGGAGATCTGGGCTTCTCACGCCTTTTGGATGCTGACTACTTGTGTAGCGGGGTACGTCATGCCTTGCCCGTCTGCCTCTCTTCTATTCCTCAGTCAAGCCCGGATCCTGGTCACAGACCTGCTCCCCTGCATGGGGTTAATGAGGTCATTTCTGGATCCCGGGATGTGAATAGTCTCAGTGGAAAGATCCCGAGCTCAGGTTTTGCAGACCCCTGGAAGAGAAAGTCAACACGTGTTTTTATGGTAGCACTTAGATGCCCCTGCAGAGGTTGCAGTCCGATTACGCAGGGTGGTGCGTGGACACATAAGAGGGCCCTAAAGGACACCCCTACTTTACCAGTGGGCAGCTGAGTAACCTGGGTTGATTAAGGGACCTCCCCGAGGGCACGCAGAGTCTGTAGCAGAGCTGGGAGCTGAACCGGGACCATCCAGAGCCAGAGGATCACAAACCCACGCTAAGATCTGAACGTGCTGAGTGTTTTCCTCTCTCCCCCTGCTACCACATTCAAAACGAGCCTGGCTTTTATCCTTTCACCACGTAAGGATGTAAGGCGCTCGGGGAATTGGACAGGGGTTGCTGTCCCGCTGGACTTTCGCTCCCCTCCCCGCGGGACACTGGCACGCAGCGTGACGGGACCCGTGTCCAAGCCAGGGGCTCGCGCGGGAGAGAGGGAGCCTGGCCGGCTCTCGCGTGCAACTGCTTGCCCTCCTGAGCGCCTTGCCGGGGGAGGCTGGCTGCCTGCTTATTTTGGAGTCGGGGTGGTGGCAGGAAGCCCCTCCTGAGGAGGAAAGGATCCACCCCGCGGCAGAAACTTCCTCTGCCTCGATATTTTTAGTGAAACACAAAGCAAGTGGAAATGAGCTTGGAGGTAGGAGCCAGATTAGCATCAGGATTAATTGTGTGCCTGCCAAGGCCCCTTTTGTTCCCGGGGACGCAGACTCCCTGGGTCTCTGGCCAAAGGAATTCCTGAGTCCCGAGCAGGGTGGGTGCTGCTCTGGCATCTTGGCCCCCGGAGCGGGAGGCTGGCTGGAGCAGTGTCTCCCATGGGAAGAGCTCGGGGACCTGACTCCAAGATACCTGTCCCTATGCAAGACCCCGCACACTGAGATGAAGTTGCTGGCAACCTCCAAGGTCTGTCCTTTTGGCCTGGGTGATGCTAAGGCACAGGCCCGGGGTGTCCCGCGGTGTGCCAGGAACAGCTCCCAGGTCCCTTTGCTGCCAGCGTGGCCCCGGTCGCACTGCCCTAGCAGCGAGCTGCGCCGTGAGGTCCGTGCTTGTGTCATGGGTTCGGGACCGGGACTCGGGGCCCTGGGGCTTGGTCAGTCAAAGTAGGGCAGCTGGTAGGGAGCAGACGCAACGTGGTGGCGTCCCTCCTTCATCCGGCAATCACCGCTTAAGGCTCAGTGGAAGAGAGGAACGACTGGGCCGAAGGGTCTCTGCTGCTGGAATCACTCTCATTCCACCCTGCCCAAGTGTATCGGTGGTGGTGATATGTTCAATTTGCAAATGCACGTCAAATACTCCTGGTTTGGATTCAGGTAGTCCCTTGCCCCTGCCACTCTTGAAATGCTTTTAAAGCCTGAGCTTCTGAGCGAGCCTTGCAGCTCCCAGTAATGGAGGACTTCTCCTCTGCAGATGGAGAAACTGAGGCACAGCATGGTTAAGCGGCGTGCCCAAAGTCCCCCGAGAGCCCGAGCAAGGCTTAGACCCCAGGAGTCCCGATCTGCAGATCCTTACTGGGACGGTGACAGGGCTGGGGACAGGCGGGGAGGGAAGCCCGAGGCTCCAGCGTGGCTGACGGTCTGTGTTAGGGCAGGGTAGATACCGAGAGGGTTTTGCACTGGCGCTGCTCGGACCCGATCCCCCTTGGAACGAGCGTCTTCTGGTCTCCACCTGTGAACTCGAACGGTTCAGAAATCTGCTTGTCCTGCCCTTAGCCTCAGCCGTCCTCCCAACTTCGTGCGCGACACCCACGTACCATCCTTTTCCTCCTCTCTTCCACCTAGTCCTTTACAGCTGTGGGACTGGGGAAAGTCCCAGGGCAGAAACGGGCACCAATTGCCATCTATCATCATCATCATCATCATAAAAGATATCACATCGACTCAAAGAGCCTTGCCTGCCTGTGTCCTCAGACCCACCTGGCTACAACCAAACCCCCAGCTGCCATCCGTACCTTTTGCGGGGAGGTGGGAACCACCGTGTTCTCAGTGCCGCGGGCATTTTCACTGAAAACGGCACACTCAATTTTCACAAGACCTTTTCTACTTTCCTCAAAGCCTCTTTGGGTGTTAACACAACCCCGCACTGGGCATTCGCCTGCGAACGTCACATCCTGGTCGTTTGCTTTGGGGCTCTCACTGGTCACTTCGGTTTTCTCTTGTTTGCTTATGACTCCGTTTTGTGGGGAGGTTTTTCTTGTCCTGGGGGCAGTCCTGTGGGCTTGGGTTTCCCAGAGCACCCAAGGGAGCCGGCGCTTGGCTCCTGTTGGAAGTTGGCGCCTATCTCCCTGCGGTGCTTTGCAAAATCCCAGCCGGGGCAGTTACTCTGGAGCTAGTTTTGTCCCGTGCTCAGTAGAAGGGCTTGGCCAGTAACTCCCATCCTTCCCAGTGTGGCCCAGTGCCATGTTTATTTTCAGCATCAGTGATCTTTAAAGAGAAGTGGGGTCTCGGTTCCCCGGGGGCCGCTCTGCTCCACCCCACCTCAAGTTGTTTATCGCTTAGTGCTGGAGGGCGGCTTTCTTCACCGTGCCTATGGGGCTCGTGTACTCGGAGCCCACAGCCGCCCGGGTGGGTTCCCACCTCCAGAGTTTACTAAGTTTGTTGGCAACAAGCCTGCGCGACGGGCAGGGAGAGGAAGGCCCGTGGGATAGGAGTCGCACGGACGTTTCCTGCGCTCACTTGTAAGAATCCCGCAGGCTCCGTTCTAGCCCCCGTCCCATCCCGCGTCCTCCCGGCCTTTGCTAAGCTGGCGTAGTAACGCAGTGACGGATGCTGCTATTGCCATGGGTACGGGAGCAAATGCCTTGCGATTCCAGCTGTGCCCCCAGCGCCGCATCCTGCCCCAGAGGACGTCCCATCTGAAAAGACAAGACGGTAAAGAGGACAGAGCCAAAGCAACTTGCTCGGAGCCACCCAACAATTTACAGGCAGCCCTGGGAGGGGACCCAGCTCTTCAGGCTTGCTGCCCAGTGCCTTTTCCAGGAGATCACGTGGCGCTCCGCTCGGTTAACAGCCCTGGTGTGTGGGTTGGAGTCGGATCGGCCTCCCCTCCCCGAGCTGCGGCGGCAGGGTAGGAGGGATTGAAAAGGCGGCAAAAGGTTTGCTTTAGTCACTAAAGGCGGCCGATCTGACGGAGCAAACGCGCGCACACAGCAGATCTGTGTGGAAGGGAGGCGCCGGTCTTACATAATGGCTTTTCATTGTGGAAACACGTGGAACTAATTTCAAATATACACGTTCTTTACAGTAAGCGCTCCAGCTCTTGGAGGGACCGTGCTGAGAGTAAGCGAGCGGCGTATAACCCATAAGGCACCGTGTACCTGCTGGTTTCAGGTTGATGGCGTGTCAGTGCTGTTTGACAGGGAGGTCTGCAGATCCATCCTTGGAGGTGGCTGAATAGTTTTAATCCCTGCAAGGGAAAGTGATTTTTTTCCCCCACCGTACAGAGGAAGTCAGTGCTGGTATATTGGCACGAGGCAGAACGGGGCTATTTCTAGTTCCCGGTCCTGTGTTCAGATGGCTAGATGCTGGGAGCTCACAAGCACCCGGGTGTCTCGGAGCAGATTCAACTTGCAAATTCTTATACGTGTAAACATATGAGAAATAAAGTTCCGGTTTATACCTAGGGTAAATGTGATATCTTTTGTTAGACCACCTGAATAGGTGGGAAAATTGTTCTTTACAAGTTTTTGGGTGCAAACACCCTTCTTCAGACATAGGGAGAGCCTTATAGACGTTTGATATCAAAATATATCCATAGATGAAAGGAATGAACAGCATGAAACCATTCAGAATGATTTCTGGCGAGCTCCAAGTCGCAAACTCATTTCATTGCAGCTTTTACATGAAGCTTTAAAGCCGCCCTGTTGAGTTAATTTACATGAAAACTGCCTGGGCTGGAGGTTTTTGCTGACTGATGTCTGTGTTCCTCATTCAGGCTCTGCTAGTTTGTTCTTACCAGGTCAGACCAACTCTGCTGGCATCAGTTTAAAGTCAGATTCCTTCTATTGTCCCATTGGCAGCCATTCTCTTAAGGTGAAACCTCTGGCAAAAATCCTTCTTTTCAATAAGAAAAGAGTAGGGAAAGGGGCGTTGGTTGTTGGTGTAAGGACGCAGGCAGACAGGGTTCTTTGTGTAAATCTGATTTCTTTTATTAGATCAACTAAATTAGCTGGAAAAATTCTTCTGTGCAAGCTTTTGGATACAAACACCCTTGTTCAGGCAGAGGGAGCGCCTGCAGTGGTGGTCCCATCCAGGAAGAGCGCAAAACAACTGCAGACCCTCCCTCAGCCTGAAGAAGGGTGTTTGTACCTGAAAGCTTGCAGAGAAGAATCTTTCCAGCTATTTAAGTAGGGAGAGGAGCATTTATTCGGTTGCTTCAGTAACTCTGTACCTTGTCTGTCTGTCAGGTTTGGTATAGGCATCTCCATCACCATTGCGTGCTGAGAAGAGCCCATCAGATCCACCTACTTCTTGTCCATAAACACTGAGCCCTGTTTAATGAGGGACCAGGGGTGTGTCCGCAAAGGATACTTAGCAGTTACTTAACAGGAAAGGCCTCTCCAGTCTGCATGCAAAGGCCAGGGTTATGGAAAACAGAAGCCAGACAAAGGATAGGGGAGGTGTGGTGCTGCAGCTTTCCTCTGGGTGACAAACACCACATCACCCTTCTGACATCCAGAGCTCTTCAATTCACTATAAATGACCCCCTCCAGGATATACATTGTTGATACCTGTTTTCCAGAGGGGGCCAAGACTCCCTGACGGTGATGTGGGGAGTGCGCAGAAGCCAGGGTCCGAGGTGCTGCTCCCCTGTTTTCGCCAGGGTATTTTGTTGCCATCTGTAAATCTTGTTAAGTGAAGTTAATTGAAGAGAATAGACAGGAAAGGAATACCCCAGTCTAAACCTGTAGGGTCATATGATTAAACCCTCTTAAGGACTTACTAGGGGAAATCTACTTAAGGAAATGAACAGCACCAAAAGCTGGAGGCAGCAGGTAGGCAGGGCACTGGGCTGACATGGCTATCACTGAGTTGCTCCAGAGCTGGGATGTCCAGTTTCATCCTTTTCAGATATGTTCTTATGGGGTATTTAATTCCTGTTGGGATAATGGGAGATGTCAGTGTTTGGAGCAGGGAACTTGTTGCATTCAGGCTCGGCATGACTCCCCCGGCAGCCTCTGGACAGTTAGCAGGGCACCGGTGCCACAGCCTGCTCCAGCTCATCCTGCTTGGGCCCTTCTTGGTGGCATAAGCTTCAAGGAGGAGTCTGCCCTGCTGATCCTCTGTCACTTTTTCCAAGCCCAAACAGTGACAGCCTTGTCCTGTTTCTAGAGACTGCATTCAGTGCCATGAATCCTCCCTATGGAAGTGGCTGTGCTCTCAGAGATGACTCACACCCTGCTTGCCAGCCCCAGTTTGCCAGCCTGTGATCCTGTCCAGCAGCTTTTCTACACAGGTAGCGGTAAAAGGGCAACTTCCATTGACCTCAAAGGGGTGGCTGCACAGCTGCTGCTCGTTCCAAACAAACCGCAGCCGTGGTAAACTGACAGCCCTCACTTGGTGCTCAAAAGCAGGTGGGTACCCGAGCATGCTTTGGTCTTGTATGGAGTTGGTCAGGCTCCGACTTCAACCTCTGACCCTAATGGGCCCAGTTCCCGTCTCAGGCCCCCACCCCCTGCACAGCAGGTGCTACGGGGACCGCAGGCTGACGGTGTATTGTATGTTAAGGGGGTGTCACATTGCAACATTGCAGATAATCTGAGGCCTCTGTTAGAGTTTTAGGAGTACTTGCATGGATCCAAGGAATTAATGAGACTTTTAAATGTTGGGTCGATTAGTGACTCCTTCGGAGCAGCCAGGTTCACCCGGACACGCTCTTGGAATGATTATTTTGGCACATTTTGCACTCTGCGCTGCACTGTGTTCACTTGCTGGTGCATGGGGTGCCCTTGCCTTTTTTCGCAAAGCCATTTAGTCAACTGGCCTTTTCTTTGGGCTGCTGCTTTTTTTGTTGCTCCCATGTTTCCGCTTCTGTTTTGTTCTTCCCATGGAAACCTCCTAGCTCTGTAGTTAAACATTAGGCAGCATTATTTCCCTCTTTAAAGGTTTTGATTGCATCACGCAGGAAGGACTGTAGAAAGGGAAAACAGCCTGTGTCCTCTCTGCCTCCTGAGTTCGGATGGGACATGTGCAGATGGGGGTGGAGGTGTTTCTGTTGCTGAGATGCCCAGTACTTTAGGACTGACTGAGCTCCCTAGCTTCTCTCCAGGGGTTTATCTAACTGTGCAACCCTGATCCTGGAGCTGAGCTGCAGAGGTTATCACAGGAGATCCCATTGCTATGCGTGTTGACAATCCCCTTCAGCTTGGCCTTGCTGATTGTGATTTGGAAGCTCTTTCCTCTACTATTAAATATCTTTTCCTCTCTTGTCTTATGTGCTGTGGTATGTACACGCTGTTTATACAGGCCAGGCTGAATATTGCTGTAGATAATGGTCATCTCCTCCGTGGGTGTGTGTGGGTGTAGCTCTGTGGAAGTGGGTGGGTTGCATAGTCTTAACAATTCTTTGTATGCAAGGGGTATAGCTTTGTTACTGAGTCACAAAGTTTAAGGCAAATAAGACCTGTTCCTTGTATGAAAAGCAGCTTGACAGAACGAGCCGTTCTGCAGATGCATCTGCTCTCCCCACATTACACCAGGTCTGAATTTGGCCCAGTGTCTGCAGAACATTTGATGATGGAGGATGACATGCTCCTGGCCCGGCCCTTTTTGGCACTGACATTTGGAAGAGGCCATGACTTGCTATGGGCTGCATTTAGAGCAGACCCAAGCAGACACACTGGCAATGAGGGCAGGACATTGCAAGAGTTCAGACCTGGGCTCACATGTTTCGGACCTCTCCGTTGTGGGCAAGCCCTTCCCAAAGGACTGCCTGCTCCTGCATTTGCTTTGGGCCTTGGTTTTCAAAGGGGTGCAAGGGATTTTAAGTGTCCCTCCTACTTGGTAAACCACTAAGAGTCAGGCACTTCATTCCTTTGAAAAATCCAGAGGCCTGGCAGTTTTATCACGTTATGGAAGAGAAGCCCTCGCATGTTATCAGCATTAACCCCCTGTCACCAATCGGCTTTTCTTCCACTCTAAGGAGATTTGAGGATGTGCAGAGAATCCCCCTCCCTCCAGAGAGCTGCTGCCACTTGCCAAGATAAATATTGAGAGTAACCTGCTGCACTTTTCATCGGGTCGCTGATGTTCCCACCAATTGCACAGGCTGCCATTGCATCCCACAGGGCAGGGAGCCAGGGAGCGAGCCCGCACTTCCTAGCCGGCTCAGCCCATTTCACTGTGTCAGTCGAGTACAGAGAGAAAACCCAGTAAAAATGTTTTTCTCTTTCCAAAGAAAAAGCTGGGGAATGCACGGACTCTCCCGGCGCCTGCCCCTCTGCCTCTTCGCTGCCTGCGCACAGTGCTGCTGTCTGCACAGGGACTAATGCACCTGTCGTCGCATGGCCTGCTTGGATGCAGTCACTCTTGTTAGCATGCCGCAGCAGCAATAGAAAGGCAAACAAGGTACCGAGTTGCACAAGGGAATAGGAACAACGAGGAGATCTGGTTACGGGCTGAGTGAGCGGCTCCGGTGGGAAGGTGGAAGCTGGTGCGGGAGCGTATGTCCTGTCTGGACAAGGGATGGCGTGAAATCCAGGCTCTGTGTCCCTTCCCTGGGAACCTGGAAACATCTGTGCAGGGCAGAGCCCTCCCGGCAGGATGCAATGGCAGCAGAGTGCCAGGGGTGCAATGCCAGGGCCAGGGGACCCTGGGGCTAAGATTAGCCAGCAACGGGCTATAAATGCTCTGCCAGGCTTTCCCCTCTGCTGGCACACCTGCCGAGGCCCTGTCGGTCTGCATTTCAGCTCCATTAATGTGGATTGTCTTTGCTGGGGCAGAGCAAGTCTGGGCATCAGGAGGCCTATGATCTTTGCCAGGTGCGTAAGCCAGCGCTGTCAGCCTGGGGCGCCTCAGGGTAGACGTCTCCGGATGCGACCCCCTGTTCTTCAGCAGCTCTGAGGCATGTGCAGCTGTGGGGGCTGGCGATGTCAGGCCTGGTTTGGAGAGCTGGGACAGCGCGCGTCCCTCCAGCATGCCAGCACGCAGAGCGAGGGAAGGAGCAGTCCGGAGACTTTGAGGTGCCACCCTTGCCACTGCCTTCCTTTAGGACCTTGGGCAAGTCACTTGGGCACTTGGGAATACTTCCCCTATGTCACTTAGGCACAGCCTCTAGCAGTCGCTGCCTTGGTCCCTCTGTGCCCCCGCCCCGGGGAAGGAGCCCTCCCATGTCTGTTTAGAGCAAGCTCTTGGAGGCAGCGAGTGGCTCCTGCTGCATGTCTGCTCACACCCCGTGCCCCCTCGAATCACGCCTCGTGGCTCTTCTGTGCTGTGGGTTAGGATGATAACAGCCCCTGCTTGATGACAGCTGCTGCTTGAGATAACTCTGGTCGAGAGCCCTGTGCCAGCTACGTCGCTTGGAAGCACAGGTCGGTAGCAGGGCAAGAAACTGCCCCGGTGCTTGCGACGGGCCTAGGACACTTCAGGGAGAAGGCTTCTTGAGAGCAGTGTCACCTCTTCGGCCCTGGATGCCACTCCTAAGGCAGTGGGATTTGGTTAAGGTACTGTTGGGGTTTTGAAGCGAGGGCCACATCATGTCCCCTGGCTCCGTGTGACTTCAGCGAGCAGCATGGAGGGACGTGCTGTCTAGGGGACAGTGTCCTGGGACTACGTCTGCATCGGCCATCGACTGGTGAATGTAAGCAACGTGCTGCTCTCCGGCTGTGCGATGGGGCTGGTGAGTCCTGCCTGTGGGATGGGTGCTAGGCGTGCAGTCTTGAGCTCACCGAAGATCGAGATGGGGAGCCGGGTGGCCGGGAGAGTGACCGCGGCAGGGTCGAGAGCACTCCAGCCTTACAGCCAGCGGGTATGAGCTGTGAGCTGGCACAGCCTGGACGCCGGGACCCACTGCTGCAAGCCGGAGGAAGCAGTTGGAGCCGTCTCCTCCACCGCTGCGGCTGCTCCGAGGTTGTGGCCAGGCAGCAGCTGGCCCCAGGCAGCTTTCTGTCTGAGGAGC
>JAGPOW010002202.1:10040217-10054234 GCA_030014935.1 Caiman crocodilus
ATGAGAGAGGACCGTGCGTGACGCCGCAGGCTCAAGCCCTGCCTACATCTTCTGACCTGCTCATTCATTGCTGGAATCTGAATCCTGCCCCACTCGAGGCACCGGAGCTGGAACGTGGAAGCACGCTTGGCCATCCTGGCTGGCTTTTCCTGCGCCGCGGAGGGGCTCCCCGCATTACCTGCGCAGGCTCCCTCGGCAGATTGCCTTGGAAAAGCCGTCTCTTAAAGAAAACACGCGCACGTGGCTTCCTGTGCCTCTCTGGGCCAGCTGCGCTCTGCTCCGTGCCAAGCGCGTGCTGGTGTTCCTGGCTGGACCGCTGCCCCTGAAGGTCGTCCAGAGCGGCGGGGAGGGATGGCAGGGTGGGAAGAGCTTGCAATGCATGGACTCCGGCGGCGAAGGGGGGAAGACAAGATTGCTCTGGAGGCCCCTGGAAGGGAAACTTTCCAGCTGGGGAATTCCTGAGAAGTGACGTGAAGGATCCTGCCAGGGAGGTCTGCATTAGTGGGGTGAACTGGGAGCTGGCGGAGTATGCCAGAGGTGTCCTGGTGTGCTCCCGGGGGCAGGAGTCCTCGGTGCCAGCGCCTGCAGATGCTTCAATCCACAGCACGTGAGAGCCACTTGGGCTTTACGTGCATGGGATGCTGGATTTATGAGCCCCTCCTGCTGCCTCTTTCCTCCTCTGGAATCTAGCTGGATCTGTGAGCAATGCCAAGGAATTGCTCGTGGGTGCGACGCGCGGTTAGCCAGAGGAACTCCTTGCTGCTGTGTCGGCGAGGCCGAGGGTTTGGCAGGGTCCGAGCAGCGGCGGGGCAGCTGGGCGCGCCAGCTTGGCTGGGCCAAGCCTGAAAGAGGGGTACATTTGAGAGCAGAGCACTCGAATTGCAGACCACCGTCCCCTGCAGCATCTGGCGCCATCCATTGTCGGAGGCAAAGGGTTGAACTGGGCACAGCCCCGGCCTGGTCCGGCACAGGAAATCCTGTGTACGTCCGCGTGTGTCACACAGGCGGCAGGGCATCTCTGAAGGTGATGAGGTCTCGAAGGCATCCGTGCTGGAAAAATCCTGCCGGTGGTTCGGTGCTGGAGGAGAGGGGCTCAGAGACGGCTCGCTGCTGGGACGTCTGGTCACCTAACCCCAGGCTCGAGGCCGGAGAGACTCCACGCACCATCCGCGGCGACCAGCATTTGGACCACGAGCACGCTGCAGGGTGCTTGTCAGCGGCACGGGTGCGCTGTGTGGGTTGGGGGCCGGGAGCGGGTTGCGGGGCTCGAGTATCCGACGGGAAGGGTGCCAGAGGTGGGACCAGGCCCCGCTGCCCCGGGTCCTGCACAGCATCCGGCACGCCTGCCTCCCTCCCTCGCCATGCTCTGCCTTCCAGCTGCACGGCCCATTTCTTCCTCAGCATCAGGCGGGTCTGAGCTTTCCCTGACGCCACCCCAGATGTTTCCCCTCCCGCCGCTCACCCCGCAGCGCATGCCAGGCCGAAGGGGCCCCGCTCGGCTCTGCGAAACGGCGGATCCTGAGCAGGCGTCTCGTGTTGTTTCTTGGGCCGTTCAAACAAACAAGCCAGCCGCGCTCCCCCCTTCGCTGGTGGAACTGGAGCCAAGAGCTGAAATCTTAGCCCATAATGGTTGTTTTCAGAGGCTTTGCAAGCGATTGGAGGAGCCGGCTCGGGCCTGACCTCCTGCTTCACCTGTACCGCGTTGGTCCGGTTCCATCAGAGCATTTCCCAGCAAAGCGAGAGCGTTTCGATTGTACCTTCTGACGTGCGGCGGTTGCAACACCGAGAGCACGAAGCAGCCACGCCTGCCCTCTTACAGCAGCGAGCGAGCGAGGCATGGCTTGGGGATGGGTTGCTTTCTCTACCGGGGGTTTGGCCGTGTCCTCGCTGTGGGCTGTTGGAGCTTGATTAACCGGGTGGGGACAGCTGGCTTTCGGCCTCTGCAGAGCGCACGCACCGGTGGGCAGAGCGGGACGGCAGTGGCATGCAGCATCCTTGTTAACAGGGCACAGCGGCTCGTGGGGGGATGTTGCAGCCAGCATCGCAGGCCACACCGAGGAGGGTCTTTCTCTGCTGATGATCTCTGTACCCCGCACTGCTGTTCTCCCCCCCAGGAAGTGAAACGCGGTGTTCACTTTCAGTGCACAGTTGTGCCTCGCTTTTTGATTGAGAACTCACGGCAGAGGTGATATCTTTTATTAGACCGGCTAGATATTTGCACAAAAAAGGTCTTTATTTGCAAGCTTTCAGGCGCAGGCACCCTTCTTCAGGTATAGGAGAGAGCAACGGCTGTAAAAGTTCATTTTTTGAATAGCATTTGTGCTTGAAGGGACATGTGTGAGTGCGTGTGTGCGTGTGCACGTGTGCGTGTTCATCCCAGGTTACTCAAATGGTCTGGTGGAATTATCTCCCTGCCTGGCCAAGAGGTTTGTTTCTTCTCCTCTTTCCCCCACCAGTGACACTGGTGCTGGCCGGCTTCACGTCTCTTCCCAACAGGCAGGTCCATTGTGGCTCCCCTGCACAGTGCTGCTTTGTTTGACTTTTTCCCCCCCACTGTTTTTAATTCTTATAAAAAACCCAAACTAAAACAAACCCCCTCTTTTCCTTGCCAGGTTTTCAATGGCCCCCATTCTCTCCCCTCTGCCTCTCCTTTGGTGGCCGGCGCTCGCACCTGGGAGCGCTGGGAAAGCCGCAGGACTCGGTGCCAATTCCTTCTTTGCTTCCCCAGGCTCCAGCGAGCTCGTGCAGGGGGACGAACTCTCCATCCCCTCTTTGCAGGGGACGGCATGTTCCCCTTTCCCCCTCGGACCGGGCGAGCCGTGCTGGCTGGGGCATGGCGCTGCCGTGTACGGGGTGCTTGGGGCTGCACGTCTGCTCCTGTCGCCCTGCTGCGCTTCCTCCCCGGGTGCAGAGCGGTGGTCTGGCAGGGTGGGAGGTTGCTGCGGAGAGGGTCTGATCCCCTGCGACTCCTCTGTGCGGCCCCGTAGGACTAGGGCACAGCTTGAAGACGCCGCGGTTTGATCTCGCCCTGCGTTGGGCCGCAGTCTCCTATCGGGGGGCAGGCGACGCACAGACCAGACAGCCCAAATCCCCAGTTGGAGCAGCTGATCCTGCTCCAGTTGCATAATGCTGCTCGGTGTTGAGCTCCCGCCTCGTTCGTGGATCTCTCCTGTAGGACTCTGCGCTCCGGCCGGGACGAGCTCTGGTTTAATGAGAGGCGCCTTTGTGCTGGGGGATTTCTATAATTCCCCGGGTCTACAGTCCCAAGGCAAAATCCAAGCTTACGTCCTCCTAATCCTTCCCCTCTTAGCACCTCACCCGCCGGCAGACCTGACGCTGGAGCCCTCGGTTCTTGGCAGCACTTGACTTAAAGGCCAAATCCCGAGCACCTTGCCGGAGGAAATGAAATGCTGAAGAGCTGTTGCAGGTGCCCCTTGGCCCAAAAGGTGCCCGCAGGGGTGGACCTGGACCTCACGCGGCCACTGCTTGCACCTCCTCCCCTTATTAAATGGGAGGTGATGGGGACGCTCAGGCTGGGATCCCACAGGCCTCAGGGGCTTTGCCGAGAGACCGAGCACCCTCAGGCTCAGAGCCCTGTCCCTGCCGGAGGGGCTGGACGTGTCCTTTGTCCCTAGCTGCACGTGGCCGCTCACATCCACGAGGAGGGAGTGTAAAGCCCTACTCCATCAGGACCATAGCGCTTGGCACCAGGTTGCGTGGGGCCCAAGCTGCATCCCCCGAGAGCCGGGGCCAAGCTCCCTAAGGACAGGAGGCCGGCTGCCCTTGTTGCATATCCTTCCTGCTCTTGCTTCCTCCTCCTCAGCGGTTCCCAGGTATAATCCTCTTCTGCGCTGTCCGTCGGCAGGGCTCAGGCACACCAGCTGCCTCTTCCAGCCTGACGGTGAAGGGCACCAGGCACCTGCAAGACATACCTTTGCAAGACCTCCATTCTCAGGGCTGTTTCTTTTAAAGGACCTTGAGGACATGCCCTGGGACGCTCCCCTTCCTCTGCCGTTGCTAGATACTCGCCCCACTGTCCGCAGCGCCGAGTTGCCCTCTCTGCCTCCACCAGACTCACGGCTCAGGGGCTGGGGGGGGGTTTAGCACAACATCTCAGAGCCCAGTCCTGTTGTGCAAACCAAACGAGGCCTCGGTGGGAAGCCCCTGCATTCGGGCATAGGAGAGAGCAAAGATTGTAAGAGTTCATCTTTGGAATAGTCCTGTTTTAGGAACCAAACAAGGCCCTAGTGGGAAGCCTTGCAGCCTTACCATGCAGCCTCGGGACCCCTTTCGAGGCAGGCAAAGTCACAGGGGTGCTGCATTTCGGGTCAGCAGGTGTCAGAGGGCTGCGGTGGGGCTGGTATTGCTGCGTCCCCCTTCCCATCCGCGCGGTAGGATGTCACGAGCCCCCTCCCAGCCTCAGGCTCCCCTCCTCTGTCTCCTGTTCGCTTTCCGTCACTGCTTGTGCGCCCTAGTCCTCTTTGCATCGGGGACCACCGGCGCGTCGGCAGCCTGCCTGGCCTCTGCCTGTTGATCCTCCTTGTCCTTGGCACATTTTCTCCTATCGGGAGTTGGCAACAGCTTGTCCACTCTCCCCCGCCAGCGCGTTGGCAGCAAGCAAGCGAGAAGGGAGCGTTACCTGATACAGGGCCAGCGCTCCTTTCCAGCTGTTAAATATGCATGTC
Source organism: Caiman crocodilus (assembly GCA_030014935.1). NCBI lineage: Eukaryota > Metazoa > Chordata > Crocodylia > Alligatoridae > Caiman > Caiman crocodilus. The sequence continues at coordinate 10,044,903 of JAGPOW010002202.1, forward strand.
CGAGTTATGGGCTTATCACCTCATAAAACTGGCTGCTGAGTCGGTGCCCCGAGCTGGCTGGTACCCTCCCTCTGTGGGCCCTAAACACTTTGCATCCTCTGTCAGCCTGCGTTTGCTCTCGTGATAGCGGCGGGGGGCCTTGCGGGGCATGCCGGCTCTCCGCTGCGTCCCTTTCGGGACGTGCTGCTCAGCTGCTGCTGCCGAGAGAGAAGTCCCGAGGAGTACGTGCGGCGTGGAGATAGCCCGGCCCCATCAGCAGGTGCCTCCCAAGCCTTGGCGCCGTGCAGAGACCGGGGTGGCGTTCGCTAGCAATGCAAGCAGCTGGAACTGGTCTCAAGGCGCGGCTGCTCGTGGGGCTCATCCTTCAGGATTGCTCGGCCCTGCCTGGCTCTTCCCAATCGCTCCCACCAGCCTCAGCGAGTCCAAGGACTGCCCTTGGCCCTTTTCCAGCAAGATCCAGGCCTGCTGAAGGGTGGGGGCGATGCCGACGAGTGCTGCTGTCTCCAGTGTGTCCTGCCAGGGAGTCGGGAGGAGGCTGGGAGAGGCCTGATTGCGCTGGGGGGGCAGAGCGTATCTGTAATGTGGGCTGGTCCCACGGTGAGGGGTCTAGAGACCCCCCAGATCCCCACTCTGCCACAGGCTTCCTGTACGACCCTGGGCACCTCGCTTAGCCCACCTGTGCCTCTGTTCCCCGTGTGCGCAGAGGGGATAGCGGCACCGGACACGGGGCTGCTCGGACAAAGGCAGGTTGGGAGGCACCTCATTCCCCTGGCTGTGGGAGAAGATAAATCCCGTCGCAGGATAGTGGCGGGGGCACTGCCCCGGTTGTCTTTGCGAGGGGCGTTCAGTGCTAGTTCGCTGTGTCCAGGTTTGTTTGCCCAGGGGATTGTGCATCGGGACGGGCCGGTTTGGCAACCCCGGGCTCTCGGGGACAAAGCGAAGGCCGATGCCCAGGCGTACAAGGGCCGGATGCCTTGTGCTGGCTGCCCGGGCAGTCCTGCGGGCGTGAGGATTGCTCGTTTCTAACAGCAAGTAGCAGGTGTTTTCCTGCATGGATATTTGATGCCGGGAGGCTGGAGTCCCCACCAGGTGCCCGGCCCTTCTGGGCGGCAGTTCACGTTGTCCCGGGTCGTCCGCCTGCCCGTGGGGCCGACGCGGCGAGGATCAGAAGCGAGAGCCCGGAGACGCTCAGGCCCAGCTCAAAGGATCCGTTTTATTTTTCCAATTACTTTTGTCTTAAGCTGGAAAGCCAATCTCCCCAGCTGCCTTCGGGTCACTAGGACACCGGCAAGCGACGGGATCCTGTTTTGATCTGCATTTAGAGCTGCTGAAAGGTGGTTGGGCTCAGAGCCGTGGGCGCGACAGCCACGGTGCAGCCGCCGGGGAGGTGTTGTGCAGACAGCCACGGCACGCGTGTGTTGTGCGGTGCCCTCCAGCGCATTTCCACCCCGACCTCGAGGCACGGTCCCTGGGGGTGTGGAGGGAGCAGGGCTCCTGGCGTGTGAGCAGTCCTGTCCTGCCGGTGCGGGGCAGTGCCTGGGATGCCAACCCTCCTCCAGCACAGACCACCACGTCAAACGTTAACAACGTCCAGCCAGCAGCAGCCGCTCGGGCTGGATCCGACCCAGCCACCTGCAAGCAAGCAGGCGTGCATCTCCTCACGCCGCCGTGAAAAGCCCGCCGCGGGGTGGTGCTTGCGAGGTGGTCTCTGGACGAGAAGTGACCTCTCCCCGGAGCGCCTCATGCAAGCCCCGTCCCAACAGAGCCTTAAAACTCAGTTGGTGAAAATAGCCTCGTTACGCTCTGTGATGTGAATGGCCTTCTCCGTGCCTTGCCTGTAAGTCACGGCTAGTGCCCGTGCACGAAAACGTCTGTCACTAACTGCAGTCGCTTCTCTCTCCCAGAAGTTGTTCACGGCGTTCGTCTGCCCCCTTCGTTTTCGCCTCGGCGGATGAGCGCGGCGGAAAGCATCCGAGCGACGTTGGTGCCGAGGCGTGGGACGCTCACCTCGGTGCCTGCGCGGCTCCAAGCACGTCGCCTCGGCCCCAACAGAAAGCCCGTTGTTCGGGTCCGGCAACGAGCTGGGGCTCGTTCCAACCTCGAGCCAGGGGCAGGCTGAATCGAACGGCGTGGTGTTGGATGGTGGACTAGGGTGCGAACAGGGGAGCTGGACTGGGGGTGGGAGCAGGGCTCCTGGGTCCCACTCCCAGCTCCGTCATAGACTCTGTTATCTGGGGTACGGACGGCTGTTAGTCTCCCTGCCTACCTCCTTTCCAAGGCATCTGGCTATGTGAATTATGGACCAACCTCCCGCTGTAGGATGTGTGCACCTCAGCTCTGTATGCGTGCATCCCCTTGCGCACATATGACGCATCTCACTTGGAAGGGGAAACTCAGCTCCACGAAACGCACATAATCCTCCAGCTGTTTCTTGTTGCCTCATGCAAAGAGCATAGCTTAGTTATGGCCTCCCCTCTCCTCCTGTGGCGTAAATCTGGAGCCACTCCTCTTGAAATCCACGGAGTCACTCCGCATTTACACGGCTGCACCTGGGAGCGCGACCCCCCTGCGCCCGGTTGTTCCCCAAGAGCCACAGGCGTTCTCGTGGGGGTAGCGCCCGACTGCAGAAACGGGCCCACCGAAGCCCGGGGCGTACGGGTGACTATTAGACTATTCTCGGCACTATTAGGACAACGAGGCTGCCTCCAGTTTAAAGGGAAAAGATTTTACCTTTTCAAACGTTTGCCGTGCGCTATCATTTGAGCCCAGCTGGAGCAATTTAACTAATCGAAGCAATTTGAATAATGGCAGCAATTTGAATACCTCAAAAACAAACTTCATGCCCAGGTTTGGCAGCTCGGCGCAGCGCGGATTGAAATGGCTGAAGGCTGGGGCGCGGGCGGCGGGCGGAGGAAGGGGTGTTGGGGATCGGCAGACCCTCCACGCCAGCAGCCTCAGAGCCGCAGGCTGGGAACGGAGAGCACGGCTGACCCTCCGTGGGAGCTGGCTCCGGGGAGGCAGGACCAGGGGTTTCGGTGAACTTTGGTACTGGGTTGAAGACATGGTCTGGAGTTTACAGTGGGAAGAGGTTTGACCTTTGCTATGAGTTGCCGTGCAGTCAAAGCCGCGGGCCCCAGGAGAACGCCGTGCATCCAGGGGTTAGGTTTCGTAATCCTGCCGCTTTGAGATGGTTCAGGAGGGAGAGCCATAAGGACAGCTTCCGGCTGCAGCCCCGATGCCGCGAGGCTGTTGCGTGTATTTGGGTCTGTCATCTGCCAGCAGCCAGCTTCCCCAGGGCTTTCTCCACTGACGGGCAGAGATGGGGCTTTGCCGGGCTCCCATCATCAAGTGCAGGGTTGCTCCTTTACATTTCCGAGCAGACGGTGCGTGTGTTAGCAAGCGAGCTGCCATGCTCGCTGGAGCAAAGCTTGCTACAAAGCTAATTAGAAACAAATGCAGATGCCCGTGTTTGCTAGGATCGTGCCACATACCTGTGGTTTTTTTCAGGCCTCTGAGTGCCCTGGACAAGCTGTCCCAGTTTGCTGCGGGTCTGTATGGCAGGGGATAACCCTGGGGGCACACTTGCTTAGTTTTACTTGGACTTTGGTAGTGCGTTTTGTGGGTCTCGGGTTAGTTCCCAGCAAGAGCTACCCACGTTGCAAGCCACAGCGAAGCAGCTGGAATTGCGCCCCGGTTGTCTGCATCGGCAGAGAGACACTAATGTCCTGCATGGGCCGTAGGGGACAAAATCATCCCAGAGATGCTTCCCCCAGGTCAGTGCACCGGGACGCCTGCGCTCCCACCATCCTGGCTTCTGTCCCAGTTGCCATCCATCCTCTTCCACCGTCCCGCTCCTGTTACCCACGGGGCTCAGGATGCTGGAATAGCAGGGCACAGGCTTTCTAGCTGAGCTTCAGCATGTTATAACCAACTAGACTGGTTACAGAGATGACCACACAGTCTAGACAGATGACCACAGGGCCTGGTGGATAAGACATCTGACTTCGGATCAGGAGAATGAGGGGTCACATCCCTCTGGTTGGTTTTAGCATGGTGACATTTAACGCAGAGAAATGCAAGGTGCTCCTCCACGAGAGGAAAAAACCCACATCACACTTATAGCCTCGGCAGAGCTACACTCACTAGCACCACGACCGACAGAGACTGGGAGGTGCAAGGTGAACGCGAGCCACCAGTGCCATGCCACAGCTGGCAAAGCAAATAAAACTCTGGCTTGTATCCACTGATGCATCTCAAGCAGGACCCAAGAAGGCATCCTCTTGCTTTACTTGGCCCGGGTCAGGCTGCAGCTGGAGTATTGCATCCAATTCTGGGCTCTGCACTTTAGTAAGGATGCTTGATTAGAGGCCAAGAGAGTAGGCCCTATGAGGAGAGGCAGAGAGACATGAGACTTTTGAGCCTGGAGAAGCGAAGGCTCAGGGGAGACTTGGTGGCAGCCTGTAAGTATATCGGGGGTGTGCATCAGGATCTGGGGGAGCGCCTGTTCACCAGGCCATGCCAAGGGAAGACAAGGTCTAACCATCACCAACTGGTGGAAGACCATTTTAGACTGGACATAAGGAAAACATTTTTTACCGTCCGAGTCACGAGAGTCTGAAATAGGCTTCCCCCCAGAAGTGGTGCAAGCACCTACTCTGGAGACCTTTAACAAATGCTTGGATGCTGATCTTGCCGGGGTGATCTGACCCCCGCTGACTTGCTGCCCCTTGGGCAGGGGGCTGGCCCGGGGACCTCGCGAGGTCCCTTCCAGCCCTGATGTCTGTAAAAGCTATGAGACCGTCCCAGCAACGCGGAGCTGAGCTGAGCTGCAGTTGTGCATTGCCGTGTGGGCTCCAGCCTGTGAGGGGCTTGATCCTAGTGCACGCTTTGCTTTAGCAGGAGTGAAGCCTGTTTTCTCGGGGAGCCTCTACCCAAAGGCACTTGGAGATTTTGACCCCCTGATGCCCAGGAGAACCCCGAGAGTTTTGTCTTTTCCTTTTTATTAAATGCCAGCGATATTTAAGATAACATCATGAGATTGAAGGCAGCCTTGGGCTCTGTTGCTCTCGGTTTAGTGCACGTGTTGTTCTCATGTTCTTAGTTCATCCGTAGGATGAGCGTGGTAATTACCCGAGGTCTGCATCCAGACTCGGGGTGTACCTGGCGGGAACGTTTGGGGCTCGCTCCTCAACGCTGTGAAGCGGCCGTAATAATTGTGGCACGGATGAGGCGCTTGGAGGAAGCGAGATAGAAAGCAGGTGTCAGCCAAGCTATCACTTCCCCTGAAAGGATTTGACCATGGGTGTGCTTAGGTGAAAATGCTGCCTTCCTTGGGGAAAAGCTGTGGTCACTGAAAGGACCCTTTAAACACCAGAGCGGCGTATTTCCCTCGTGGAGTCTCAGCTGAATGGGGAGTATTGGTGAGCCCGTGCTGACTTCGGAGACCAACCTGGATCCTCTTCTGGCTCCTGCATCCAGTCTTGGAGCCGCTTAATGGAGCAGGCCTGCGTTTCAGAAATGCAGGACCCCTTGCCCACTGCCCACGCGGGGACCCTCCCTCCTCCTAAGGGGGTGCATTCCTCCATAAGGAAACCACTGACCATTTTTCCCTCCCCCTCCTAACATCTGAAGGGTTTCAAGGGGGTCCAGGTTTCAGTCGGACCGGTGGGCACTGCTCATCCCGGCATCTCTGAGCTGAGCGCGGGTTTCGGTCTGGTTTGACCGGGTTTCTTTGCACTGACTGGCGTGGCTTGGCGAGCCAGGCCGCGTCGGGACCAGAACATGGGAAACGTGAGACTCCTCCAGGGCTTGGCAGCGGGAAGCAGCGCTTCTTGAAAAGCCTGATTAAAAGGCGGCTGCAATGGTGCATCTCGGAAGCTCGTAAAACAAAGAGCAGCGCCTTTCTCTTCCCAGGGACAGCTGTCTCCCGAATCGCCAGGGCAGTGCTGCAGAGGTGATTTCCATCCCTGGTTCCCACGGCTGCTCCTCCCTCCTCAGGCGCTATCTCGGGCTATCTCCTTACTGCCCGAGAGGGCAGAGGAAGGGGAAGGGATTTGGAAGGGGCTGGACAAGTGGTGGTGGCAGGGGGCTCTCTTTCCTCCCGCAGGACTTTCAGCGTGTGCATTAGAAATCACCCGCAGTCCCTTCTCCGGCGTGGTCCAGGTGGGGAATTTCTCCGTCTCTCGGCTCCTCCGTCGCTGCAGGAGTCGAGCGTTTGACGGCACCAGCCCGGGAGCCGTTCTGATCCAGAGGCATCCGGAGATGTTGTGGCGGCCCCGCCAGCGAAAGAGGAACATCTGGTTGTGTTTCAGTGGGACGGAGGCCCTGTTCGCCAGGCGTTTTTTCCCGTGTCTTATTTATAGCGCTTCTTCCCCACAGCACCGGCATCTGGATTTTAAGCGATGTTAAGATCTAGCCCTGGGATTCAGTCGGATCCTAACCGCACTGTCGCTAGAGAGCCTGCCAGCTAGGGTTGGGACGGAAAATCCCCGCAGCCATTTCCAGCTGTATCTTGGAAGGCATCAGACCCTCCTCGCCGCCGTGGTGAGCAACCGAGAGCTCTGGGAGCATTTGCACTGTCCAGCGTCCTGCTCCCAAACACTTTGCAACCACTGGGTTGATCTTCCCAACCCGGCGGGGCCACGGGTCGCGACCACCCCCGTGTCATGCTGGATAAACCTCTCGGCACCCCCAAGGGCCAAGTGAATTGGCTTTACGACCCGCAGAGCGAAGCAGTGTGCCGGCGTTCCTGCGCTCTGCTCGCCGTCCTGCGCTACCTTCTGAAGGGGAACCAGACAAGCAGAAGCCCCTGGTTCGGCTCCAGAAACCTTGAGCTCGCCCGGTGACATTCGCCATGCAGGGATGTCCCCCAGGATGGACAGGGAAAAGGTCCTCCCATCTCGTCCAGACTCCCCATCACCCCCGCGCGGCGACTGCACGCACCCTGTCCCGGCTGGAGGAAGAGCTACAATGGGCCCCATTCTGATGCTGTTTCAGTGGGAAAGTTTGAGTCACTCTTCGAGAGAGGGAATGAAAACCAGCCCCGCTGTAACGAGCCTCAGATCACTGGCGCTCATATGAATGAAGACAATAATCTCCACTCATTTCTGTGGCAGAAGCCCAATTCCTTTCTGGGTCTCACAATGAACACTGCAGCAGGCAGCAATAACAGTTTTAGCTAAAGGCTGTCGTTCGCAATGGCGCTGTCGTCTCGGGAGCCCGGAGGTCTTTCTAATGGCCTCGCTGGGCTGGGCTGAAATGGACTGGGTTTGCTCTAATGGAAGTGCCGCCCCCGGGCGTCTTCCTGTGTTGGCCTCTCCTCTCCCCGCAGGATGCCTCGTCTCCAGTCTTTGCCCACCGCGTTCATTCAGTCTGAGCCAGCTCTGTTCTCCTCAAGCACTTAGTCCTACGCATCCACTAGCAGGATGTTGCCCTCGGTGCTTTGGCTCTTACGTTCACATGGCTTGGGAAATCTCTGGTCCGGGGAGTGAGGACAGGGGGTTGGGACTGGGGTGAGTCGGGGCTGTGGCCCAGAGCAAGTCCCTTCCCTTGCCTGGCTTCGCCGCTGGGACAATTATGGACCAACCTCCCGCTGTAGGATGTGTGCACCTCAGCTCCATGTTTGTGCATCCCCTTGCACACGTATGATGCATCTCACTTGGAAGGGGAAACCCAGCTCCATAAAGCGCGGAGCCAGTCCGCGGTTGCGGGGATTCTTGGATGCCAGCAAGTACCGGAGAGCTGGTGGGAGAGGAGAGGCCTTTCCCCAAGGTGGGGCTGGCCCGTGCCAAATCCAAGCCGCTCCTTCCCCACCACTGGCCCTCGGGGGCAGAAAGGCCTGTCCTCGCCTTGGAAAAGTGTTTCAGGATGTCATCTTCCCACATCCCGGCTCTCACCACGACAGGACCAGCCTGGCTCAGCTGCCCTCGGGGAGAATAGGGGTATGCGGGAACCAGTGGCAGGATGGATCCACGTCGAAATGCAAAGGGTGGCCGTCAGCAGGCGGGGGAGTTGGTTTGCTGGGAGGCTTGAGACGGGGTCGGTTTGTTTTCCTCCTGCCGCCACGGGGGCTCGGGGTAGCGCCGGCCCAAAGCATCGCTCCTCCTCGCAGAAACGCGGTCACGGACCTCCGTGGCATCCGGTGCTCAAGCGTGAGCTAACGCGGGATCTCTGGGAGCTGCCGGCTGTCGGGGACGTGCACGGGAAATGCGACATCGGTTAAAAAACAAGAAAGATGGCCATGAAACTTTATCTAAGCTGCCACGTTCGGCCTCATTTGAGGGTCAGGCACCGAGAGGCGGGCGGGCGGGCTTCGGAGCAGAGGTCGTGGCTGCGATTTTCAAAGCAGCTTAGTGGAGGCAGGGCCGGGACTCCCAATGAAACCGGGGAGAACGGCGCAGCTAAATCCCCAGCTCAGCTCGTGTTCCCCCCGCCGGCGCCTGGCACAACAGGGCCTCCCCGGTCCCTGGAGGCTGCTTTGGTCCCAATACCCAGGAGCTGCGCACATGCCAGTATTTAAAGTCCATTTTCCTGTTTGCCCTAAGGAAGGAAGGACCTGCGGCCTGTCCTTCCTGTTCAGAGGACGGTGCCCGGGCTCAGACGGACACCCGAGGAAGGGCTGGGGTCATCTCAGCCTTTCCAGCCTCCTTGGGAAATTGTCGGGTCAAACTTTTTTTTGCAGCGGAGCCGATTTCTGGCCCGAGGCACACGCGGGAGAAGGAAACACCACTGGAGCGGGCTCGAAAGAAACCACGTTAACGATGTAAATTAGCCCCGAACGCGCCCGACTCCGTCTTCGCCAGCTCTGCCTGAGCAGAGGCGGAAAAGCTGGACGCGGGGCAGGGTGCCGGGAGGCTTGGAGCCCTTCCAGACCTGGTTCAGCCGCACCAAGTAAACAGCAAAGCCCGCTTGAGCGGGGCAGGAAGAGAGCGGGGGGCTGGAGGTGGCGGTGGGAACGCAAGGGAGGCTGCAACACCCTCGTTTGCCTTCGGGACTCCGGGTCACGATCCACGGGGCCGAGATTCGAGAGAATCCAGCTGAACGCCGCAGATCGTTTGCAGTTCCTTCCTCGGCAGCTTCATTATCTATCCTCAGGCGCTGCCGATTGTTCAGACCGAAAGAATTTGAGAAGCTGGCTGCCCCTAACCTCTCTCCATGCTGCCGTGCATTTATTTGCATTTCATTCTCCTGGCAGGAAGACTTGCAAAGAGTCGGCCGGTGGGCGTGATTGTGCGGCGGCTCCCGTCTGCACGCAAGCCAAACCGTGCGTCCTGGGCCCTGCTGCGAGCACCTTGTGCAGCGTCTCCACTAGTGTGGGGGAAAGGGGATGGTGC
>JAGPOW010002202.1:10061098-10072415 GCA_030014935.1 Caiman crocodilus
ATTTGCATGGAATGGGGGTGATTTGCACGGGACGGGGGTGATTTGCACGCGGTGGGGTTGGCGGGCTCTGCCTGAGTGCACAGGGCACTTTGCCTGCGAGATGTACCCAGTCTGAGGCTGGTGGTTAAGGGAGGGAAGTCAGTGAGTGTCGCTTCCCTCCTCTCCCCAGCCAGCCGCAGCCACAACCCCGTCCTAAATGACAGGGCGCACAAGGATTTTCTCCAGCGTGCATTTGCAGCAGCCAAGGCAGTCATTAGCCTGTTTTAATGCACATTGGCTGAAGTTCTGGTGCAGCACTGAGCCTCGGCTTGCTGCTCCCTCGTCCAGCGTTCGTGTTTCCGTGAAACTTTCGCCCTTCCCGGTTACACCTGCGCGTGCGTGTGTTTCACGGCAGCTGTTTGTCACAAGTAAATACCCTTAAGGAGAGATCTGCAAGGCCCGAGCTGGACCGCATGAGTGATGTGCTATCTTACCAGCCGGCAGAAGTCGTCCGGGTCTGGGAAGGGAGGTGCCGCCGACTCATTCCCCGGCTAACAGATGATTTAATAAAGCTTCCTTTGGGATGTTGGGTGAGAGATTCAGTGCTTGTCCAGCTGGACTTGTGCATATGCTTAGTGTCCAGCTGATTGCCAGATTTGGGGTTGAAGAGAGGTCCCCGGGTTGCTGGCTTGGATTTATGTAAGCTCTCAGGGGCTCTGGCCCCTTGGAAAGCTCTGGTCTTTTGAGAGATAACAGAAGAGAGGTTAAAATCCTGAAGGAATTCAGCAGCCTTTTCATTCCAGCCAGGAGATACCTGGGGAGTTAGCGTTATAGAATAATTTGGGGCAACTGCATTATGTCCACGCTGTGTTTTCCTTGTCGTCATTAGATATTGAGCCCTGGGGATGCCATCGAGAGCTAATTGCCCTCTTGACAGGGGTGCCAGGAAATGAGGACACTGGTAAATTGATTGGTCTCTTTGCCTTTCGTAGTCAGTATTTGGGTTCCCCGGGAGCATGTGGCTGACGTCCAGGCAGCCCCGAGGTACAGGGGCCAAAGGGTCAGCTCCGCAGGGGTCTGAGCGAACCGATGAAGGAGTGACACCGACCGGTAAGAACGGGCGGCTGTGAACGCTGGAAGCGATGTCGAAGGAGGTCAGGGCAAGCTCTTGTTGCTTTGGTTTGCACCAAGGCTTTCCGCTACTGGAATAGATTTAAAAAGCAATTTTGGATCATATGGAGAAGGCAGAGATTTCCACCGTCATACGGCATAAGGAGGTTAGCTGGTTATCTTATGCTGGTGCTTAACCCTCAAGAGGCTAACTTCTTTCCCCAGATGGTCCTATGCGTGGCTGTAGATGCGTGTGGGTGCATCCCCTACCATGTCTGGGGGCGGTAAATGGACTGTGTGAGTCATTGCCCATTTGGATACCGGTAGATCTGCCCCAGTGACGCAACGCGGATGCAGCCGGTGCTGCCCAGAGAGCTGGGATCCGTGGGAGAGAGGGACAGAAGCACCCGAGGAGGGAGAGGGGACCCGATGAAGGGGCTGGAGATGATCGCAGTGATCCTCTGCACGCGGAGTGACTCTGCAACCGCTGTCCCTGAGAGAGTCCACGTGTGGACACGCTTAGTCCAGAGAGAGCCGTCGCCACGGTCCGTTTAATCCCCGACTTCCTCCACCTGTGTCATCTGAAACCAACACAAAGCGACGGAGCAGCCCGGCGATCCCCTGTCGCAGCGCTGTGGTCCTGGGCTCAGCGCGTGGGTCTGGGATGGGTCTCCCGGGACGGTGCCCTCGGTGCCAGGTGAGCCTGGTCTGGTCTCCTCTGCTGGGATCCGGCCAGGGAGCAGGGCGCTGTCGGGGTGCTCCGGAGGCGCGTGCTGTGCATCACCAGGCAGATGGAGGTATCGCTCCCCTGTCATCAGCCGTGTCCTCGCTCAGCCCCCGGCCCCGGCGCCGGTCCTCATGTGATTCAGATCCTTAGGGAAGAGTGAGCCGGGAGCGTTTGTCACGCTCCTGATTGCACATGGGCCTGGCAAGGTAGGAGCCGGCAGACTGGGGGGACTGGTGCTTGTCTCTGCGATAAGGACGTTGCAGATGAGAAGGGAAGTGCTGCTTCCCCTGTGGTTTCTATTTGCCTCTAAGGAGCTGTGGGGTGACAGCACGTGGGAAAAGGGGCAAACTGGGCCCAGCTCCTAGCCCCAGACAAAAGCAAAGGCTGTTTTATGCCCCTCCATCAGTCGTGTCCCTGAGATGACGAACCCCGGAGAAAGGCATGGGTTTCCCCTCCTGTTTAGCAGTCAGCATCACCTTCATCCTTCCCGATCCTGGCTCTTTTGAGCAACACCGCAGCAAGCTGCTCCAGATCAGCCCTTTCCTGACTGACTGCAGGTTGGCTGGCGAAGGCAGAAACCTTTGCAATGAAAGCTTTTCTGGGGGAGGTAGATTTTGAAGTGCTTTCCAAGGGGGCTTTTATCAGTGGGGAAACTTAGGCACAGGCTAGCAGTGTGACTTGGTCGAGGGCATTGCATCCAGGCCCAATGAGCTCCAGTCTCGTGCTCTGAGATCCCCTGGAAAGGCTCCCGAAGGTGTCGGGAGTCATTGCTGTCTGGACTCCCAGCAGTGAAGATGGGGCCAAGCAAAGTCTCTCCACTTGACCGGTTTCTGCGCTTTAGAAGAAGCCACCCAATTTGACTGCAGCTGTTGTCCGGTGGCTGCGGCACCCGGGATTCTCCGCAGTCTCCCATCGGAGTCCTGCCCGGGCCCGGGACGGCTCTGCTGCTGAGGTCTGGCGCATTCAGCCCAGTCTGACTTCTGCACGGGAAGCAGCTGTTAAACGCCGAGGGACGTATCCTATAGTAATGACCCCAAAACCGTCGGTCCAGCCGTGGGAGCAATAGGAAGGGGCAGAGGGCCAGCGCAAAACCTATGCATGACTCACCCTGGGGTATCTCCTACTGCTTGCTCTCCGCTGCTCAGCTTCCTAGCTCGCCTTCTCGATTGCAGCTAAATATCATTGGGGTTGGACTAGATGCAACCTCCTCAGATCCCTGCTAACCCTGATTTTCCATTATTTTCTGTGATCGTCATCCGAAAGACCCTCGTCCACTTTTGTGTGGATCTCGGTTCGAGGCCGTCTCCTTCTGAGACCGCTGGACGGCGTGGCGGTTTGAAAAGGGATGGGCAGCATCCAACCGAGGGAAGTGACCTGCATTATGGGAGCGGTGGCTCTACCCCAGGTCCTTACGGGGGTGTCCACCCCAGAGCTGGCTTGAACTGACCGCTGGTTCCTGGCTGCCCGGCGGAGATGCTGAGGATCGAATGGACAGTGGAGACTCCCTAAGGAGGCTGGGTTGAGAGGCGGGGGGTCTGCAGCTTGCGGGATCCTGCTGGGCAATGACCTGCTCTGGGGAGAAGTCGCCCACAGCCTGTCCGTTCCCCTGGGAGAAGCCGTCGGCATTCCCAGCAGAGAAAAAAGTGGCTTGAATCTAAATTTTTTCTTGTACTAAAAGGAGCCTGGGGGGAAAAGGCGAATGTTTCAGCTTTCTACGACAATTAAAAGTCAAAATGCGCTCACAGGGAGCTTGTAAAACATCGTCACTTCCCAGGGGAAGCCAAATTACCATTTTTGGAACAGCTCTGAAATGAGAGAGAGCTGCCTGCTCCCTCGGGGACAGAGGCGTAATGCAATTAATCCTAACGAAGGGAGCGGTGGGAAGGGGGAAGAGAAAACCCACCATTTGCTGCTCTGCTTGGTGGCTTTGAAGCCTTTGGGGCCTGCGCAGGCTGCGGAAAGCTGTTCCTGTCCCCGGTCGCGTGCATCGAGGGCGCTTCGTACGATATTAGTGCGCTGCCTGCACCGAAGGCAGCCCCGTGAAGCCCCGGTTTATTTTCCATCGACCTATAATAACTGCGGGACCCGAGAGGGTACGTCGACGTTTGTTGGAGCTGTAATTACAGCAGAAGAAGCGCCCGTGGACTGGCAGCGGTGGGAGAGCGGGGCTCGGGGGTTTCCGGACTCGCAGGGGTTAGCTGGTTGGAGGCCACATTCCCGATCCTCTTCCAGCTCATGCTGCGTGTGGGGCGGGAGGGCTGGCTTAAGACACAAAAACGGCAGCAAGTAAGGAGGCGGGGGAAGCCGTCAGCCCCCCCGAAGCAGGGGGATGGGGCTGTTGTTGCACCCCCAGCATTGCTCCTCTCCGATGCATCCCGCGCCCATGGCGCAGCCAGCCAGGACGAAAATAGGTGCAACGCGCCGTGGGGATGCAGTGGTACGGGTCCCCCGGGTGAAGCGATTCGATGCCTGGAGTCAGGTGCTGGCTTTACCTGTCACGGCTGTCACGATGCACGCGCGGGTGGGCTCCATCACCCGCCGGCCAGCCAGCGGGGACGTGTCAAGCGCAGATGGTGGGGGGCCAGTCCGTGCCCTTGTTCGACATGATAATTGGCCTTGAGGACGAGGGGAAAGCAGGAGATGTGGTCCAGCCAGCCTCCTTGCACGTGCCTGTTAACGGCTGTCGAACTGGAAGAGCGTCAGCGGGTGCTGCAGGCAGTTGTCCCAGACCCAACTCCACCTACGGCTTTTGTTAACGATGGACTGGAGACTGCAGACGTGAGCCATGCAACACCAGCGAGCTGGCAGGGGTCTCGCAAGCGTTGTGGAGAACAGGCTCCGAATTCAAAACGGTTTCGATAAACCGGAGAAACGGCCTGCAGTCCACGGGAGGACACTCAGCCAAGTCTTCGGATATTTAGGAGAAGGAAAAGGCACACCCGCGTGCAAACTGGGGGCTGCTGGCGAGCCGGCCGTGCTGCGGGAGGGCACCGGTGTCTGCGGCTGGGGGGTGAACAGACCGCGAGCCCACAATGCGGTGCCACGTGAAAAGACCAGTCTTGTTCCCAAACGTATCACTAGGTGTGAGGTCTGTGACGAGAGGAGCAATCACACTGCTTTATCGGTGCGGTTGACGCTTCGGCAGGAACGACCACGACCAGTTTTGGGCGCTGCACTTAAATAAGATGTCGGCAGATTGGAGATGCTCCGTACGTGCATTATAAGTGAGGGGCAGGCGAAGGGAGCTGTAGGCCTGTTACCCAACAGGGAAGGAAGGCGAATCGCAGGTGGTGCAGAGAAAGTGGAAGCTGCTTTAACCGCAGCGCTGTGCAAAAGAAACGGGAGGTAACTGTGCTGCTACCCGCGGCGTATTGAGTATTGTGTCCCGTGTTTTAGGAGGGATGCAGACAAACTGGGGGGAGTCCAGAAGAACAAGAACCGTGAGAAGTTGGAAACCGTGATCTGGGAGGAGAGGGTCCAGAAGGGAGAGGGCTGACGGGGGCGCGACAAGTTTTTCAGCGTGGAAGAGGTGTTTTAACAGGGCAGCGATCACCACGTCCTTTCGGGGGGGATGAGAAGGAATAGGTCAGGGTACTGAAGTGCCAGAAGAGGCTTCCCGGGCAGGTTGGAGAGTCTCCTTTCTGGGAGGTAAAGCGTATATTTGCCAGGTCTCTTCTGGGAATGGCCCAGCTCTGTGCATCCTGTCTGAGCCCTGGGGAACGGCCCGGGTGGCGTCCTGAGGGGCCTTCCAGCCCGTGATTTCCTCTCTGCGGCTCGGTGCCTGCCCGTCCTGAATCAGGGCTTTCTCCTTCCCGTCTTGTGGGAGATGCGGTCAAAGCCGTGGTGTCTCTCGCAGGCTGGCCGGGGGCGGGGGTGATGCTGTCACAGAAAGCCTCTGTACGGTAATTCAGTCCCCCCAGACCGCGGTCCCCCAATTAATTTTTTATCCGACCATAGTTTGTTTTATTTGCAAGAGGCCAAACGGAGGGCCTGACTGTGTTCGCGCTCCAGGACATAAAACCATCAATTGTCCCTGCCTGAAACCTGGGGTTGCTGGCCGTGCCTCTGCCCGAGCCACAAAACCTTGATGTATTTGCAGACGTCCCACGGTGTGGTGCTCCCCAGACCCTCTCTGAGCACGGGGAGGGTGCAAGGTGCCTCTTGAAGTTGGAGAAACCGAGGCACGGCGTAGCTAAGTGATGGGCGGTCGGCTGCAGAGCCAGGAGTAGAGTCAGGCCTCCAGGAGCTGGGGCTCTATCCCTCCCTGCCCCGCCGTGCCCCTTCGCATGAGCTGTTGGGCAGCTCCCCCATCCCAAGGCTTGGCTACTTGTTTCCCCGCAGCAGAAAGGCTTCCCCAGCACCAGCTGCAAAGGGAGCACGTGCGAGGGGGTGCCCTCGAGTCGCAGCCCCTGCCCTTGCAGCGGCTCTCAGTCAAGCTCCCCGGGGCCTGCACCAGCGTCCGAAATGAAGCTGCCAAGTGCCCCTGGTTGCTTCCAAGTTAGGCCTGGAGCCCCGCCGAGGTCCATATTCCTTATCCGGCCCTTTTCAGAGCAGTTGATGCCCAATTTGGGATCCCCAGGTTTTTGAGCTTTGCCTGGACGAGGTCCCCGAGCCACCGCGTAGCTTGTCATCGTCGTCTGGCCCCAGCATGTGGACCAGCTGCTAGTCACTCATCGTGGCCACCGCCTTGTCCCTCGGACCCCGCGCTCTGCACGTGGCCTCTTGCTCCCTCCTGCCCGGCTTGGTCCTGGTCAGGGGGTTGCAAGCAAAAGGGCGTGATTCATTTGGCCCGTTGTCGTGGCGGAAATGCATGGGTTTGCCCTGCTGTCAGAATGGATTTGGACAATTGGCTTTTTAAAATAGACTCAATGAGAGGAAATCCATGTGCCCCGTCTGGCTGGGAAGGGAGGACAGCTCCTCAGATAGGTGGTTTCCTTACTGTGTTTGTCTCTATTGTTGCATCTGCTTTAAAAAACACAACAACCAAATAACCCCTAGCCCTTGCACGCCGGTCATGGTACGCGTGTGTGTTCTTCTTGGCAGGACGTGAACGGACAAACGAAGGAGTCGCGCCCCCGCCTCTGCCACCTGAAGAAAGGCCCCAACGGCTATGGCTTCAACCTGCACAGCGAAAAGTCCCGACCGGGGCAGTTCATCCGCTCCGTGGACCCAGATTCGCCGGCATCTACAGCAGGACTCCGGCCTCAGGACAAGCTTATAGCGGTAAGAGCCGGGCAGCTTGTTGGTGGGCCGGGGTCCGTGGGAAGCGTTGGCATCTCTCAGGGCTTTCTTGTTCTTGCACCAAGGCACGTGCCGCGTGTGCCCCCGCGGCGCTGACCTCTCCCTGCCCGCCAGCCTGGGCTTCTGGGCTGCTAGCGTTGCTCTCGTGCGCCCGCAACCGAAGCGGCAGCTCATCGGGAACCAGACCACGGACGGGAAGGGATCTCGCCAGCTTCCACGTCTAACCGCCCCCCTGCGCGCTGCACGTCCCGAGCACAGTCGTCCTCCGAGGAGCGTCAGTGGCGTCCCCGTTCGATACGCGGGCAAGTGGGTGCCACGGCCCGGGGGCACGCAGCGGGCTCAACTCCAAGTCCTGCTCCATCGCCTTCCTGCAAGGCTTTTCCTCTGCCCCCATCATCAAACTCCAGCAAGCTCTGCTCTCGAGGGGTCTCTCTGGTCAGCGAATTGGGTCTTTAAAGGGCCTGGCAGCCTGTGGCAGGGCCACCCAGCGAGGGGCTTTGCAGCCTTGCTCCGTGGATCAACGCCGCGTCTGATTAATCAGCCAGTCTTAATCACTGCTGCCGATTCAAAAGGACCTCGTTAGCTGCAGCCTTCCTCTGGCCCTTGCAGTCTATTTGCCCTGCAAGAGCCGACTGGTAAGGGATGCTATGGGGCTTTTGTTCCCTCAGCCCCAGAGGCACTAGCTTTCCTGCGGGGTCCCTGCACTCGAGCGGCCCCTTTTTTGTCAAGCTTGGGAAGGAGCTGCAAGTTTCAGCAGTTGGACGGCCTTGGTATGCACTTTGCATTACACCACGCACGGTCCCCTCCATCCCCCGAAAACCCAAAGCACTCGGTAGGAGATGGGCAGCAGGCCAGCACCGTCCTCCGTGCTTGGGACCATTCCTACAGCGGGTTTTAATGGCAGGAGTGACGTGAAGCGTAAAGCAGCCAGGAAGGGGGGACAGGAGTTGTGTCCTGCATTTAGCCTGCAAGCCACTACTAACACGCAGCCACCTCTGGGGCTGGCATTTGGCAGCTAGCTGCTTAACAGGAACGGGAGAGGAATTGGGAACCGTAGCAACCAGCCTTGCAAACAGCTCACAAAACCTGAAATTGTGGATTGTGTGGGAGGTCGGGAAAAACTCACCCCTCGCGGCGCGACAAGCACGCTCCGGTGGGAACAACAGAAAGCCTTTGAAGCTCACAGGGACCCACCTTCCCCTTCCGGCAAGCCTTCAATGCAACCCGTGCAATTTGGCTGCGTAATAATTGCAGCCTCCAAAGCCGCACGCGGGCTTGGCGGCACTTCAGTGCCGTGCGGGTAAAGAGCCCTGTCCGTTGCCCCGCAGCAGACACGCCAGCAGCAGCGTGCATTGCCGTGGCACCCCGGGATGCGGTGCTGGGCTGGAACAGCGCACGGGGGGTTTGTTGAAATCCTCCTTGCCAGTATCGTATTGCACGCCACCGCCTCGCAGGCCGGGGAAAAGAGCGGAGGCTTGCCAGCGCTCTCGGGACCAGCCGCGCTGTTGTGCTACCTACCGGGAGAGGAAGCACCATTTCAAAGCCCTGGGGATGGAGGAGGGAGGGGAGGAGGGAGGGAGAGGTGCTCATGGAGATCCCAACGTAGCAGAGCAGTTGCCCAGCTCTGCTCTTGCAAATAAATCCCGACTTCCCTGCATGCTTGGCCGAGCTGGGGTCTGCCTCTGCACGGAGTAAGCCAGGGGCACGGGCTGGCTGCGGCGGGGAGGATGGGCGCTGCAGCCGGGACTGACTCGTCGTGCCGCTGGAAGGGCATCGTGCGTGCCAGCAGTGACCCCCGCCTGCCACCTGCCCCGCGCCGGGCCCGAACGTGCTGGCTCTTGGCCGAAGCGCGGGGGGGCCGGCAGGGGCAGCGCCCGGGGGCCGAGCGTTATGTCACTCGGCAGCATTCGATCATTTATTTATCCGTCCCTGGCACGGCCCCCGGCGCGCACAAAGAGGCAGGAGGCGACCTGGAGAACGCAGAAACCCGATGCCGCGCTGGCTCTTCGGGGCTTAAATAAATATTTGATGCAAAACAGCTCCGGAGCCAGCACGGAGCCCGAGGGCCGGCGGGAGCGAGCTGCTCCGGGCTTCGTCTCGCAGGGTCCCCGGTTTCAAACCCCCGCGTCCCGCGCCTGCCCGCTGGGGTGGTCGAGCGCGGGGCGAGCGGAGGAAGCAGCCACGGCCAGCGGGCCAGGCGCTGTCCCCGAGCGCGGCCGTGCCCGAGGCTGGCTCGGGGAAGAGGGCGGTCGGGGTTGCTAGGAGATGGAGCGGAGGCAGAAAGCCCAAGGGGTTGCTTTTTCCTGCAGCTACAGGTTGCACTTGGGTTCCCGCAGGGCTGGCTAGGAGATTCGGGCCGCGTCCCCGCAAGCCAAGGGGGAAGGCGAGCTTGAGCGCTGGCCCCGCGTCCAGCTGCGTGGAGCTGCCCGTCCCGTGGTGCATCTCTGCCCCCAGCCCCGGGTGGGGTCGGCCCCGTTTGCAGGACCCTCGTGCCATGCGGGTGGAGGCTCCTCATCCCTGCCGTGGGGGCAGGACCCATCCTGACCCGTCTAGTGTGGAGTCCTGCTTCGTGCAAGGAGCAAGGCTTTGAAGCTTCAGAGGAAAGGCAAGCCCCACTCGGAGCCGTGCAGCCTCCCCGGAGGGCGTCTGGAGGTGGCTGCAGGTCGGGTCTCGTTGACCGTGGTCCCAGCTCCGCTGCTGATGGCGCGTGCAACGTGTGCCAGGTCACTTCTCACCTCTGTGCCTCAGTTTCCCACTCTGTAGGTGGAAGATGGTACCTGCCGCCTCGCCGAGGAGGCAGAAGACGCAGTGTGCTACTGGCTGTAGAAGGCGTTTCAATCTGTCTGTGAAAGGCCGTGCAAAGACCAGGGGTGTTGGTTGTGGCCGTGTTGGTCGAAGGACACGGGCCGACAAGCTTCTTTGGGTAAATCTGATACCTTTTACTAGATCAACTGAAATAGTTGGAAAAATCCTCCTTTGCAAGCTTTCGGCTACAAGCACCCTTCTTCAGGCAGAGAAAGCTTGCAAAGGGGGATTTTTCCAACTCTTTTAGTTGGTCTAATAACAGATATCGGATATACCCAAAGAGCCTTGTCTGCCTGTGCAAAAACCAGAGCATCTGAATCGGTGTAAAGCTAGAAAATTCCTCCCTGCCCCACTGAAGCACTCCATCAGCTGATGCCCTGAGGCCTGACATTTAAATGATCCCGATCACACATACGCAGCTGCGATATCGTTGGCTAGAAAAATATCCAGATCTTTAAAGAAGAAATCCAGTTACGGGCACGAATAGCCTTTCCGGAGTCACTAATCTCCGAGTTCTTCCAGAACTCGCTGTAACACGGGCGCTAAATCATTTTAGAGGCGTGGATCAATGTCATTGCCAACGGTATCCAGAACGCATGTATGGTGGGATAATCGACTGCGTCCATTGTACTCCTGCTTTCACTGAATCAACACATCTGCCGTGAAATCTGTGGAGCAAAGGGCAGAGCTGACGAGGAATCAGTGGTCTGGGTTTTTAGACGTGAATGAAAAGAGCACAATGGGGGAGAAAAGTGCTAAAAATAGGTTATTGAGTTGAACAAGTGAAGGCCCCGGTGCCAGTAAGCAGTGAGTGACTGCAGTATCAAGACCTTTTCAGTCAGGACAATGGAGGATTCACTCAGCGCCAAGAACAATGCCTCGAAATGATAATCGCTCCTTCTGTTTTGCAAGGAATAATGGAGAGAATGGTATCGCGTTCATTCATAGGCAGCAATTAGCAGCCCACAAAGGAAAGCAATTCATCACGGCACCGCGTATTATGACACGGAGGTGCCACCCTGTTTCACCGGGCAGGAAATCATCACTCCTTTCCCCTGACATGAAGCTGGCATCACATTTGGAAGCATGGGCAGGCTACGGGCACCTTCCACCCGGAGCTGCGCCGCCTTCCCAGAGCTCCTGCGGATGGCAAGGACCAGGCAGCGGCTTGTGCTGGGAAGGGATGGTCAGGAGCGGGAGCACGGAGGCTGCGGAGGTCTTCCTGAAGGGAAGCAATGGGGGGGTTAGTGCTTAGGCTGTTTAATGATGTAAAAATAGGCTTTGAGGGGCTGCAGTGGCCCCTGGGAGTGTAGAAGAGATGTGCCCTGATGGACTTTGTCCATCTCAGACCCTCCCGGTCCTGTTGGGAGCTACATGTGAAGGGCCCCTGGGGCGCAGCTTAGCTGGTGGGAGACTCAGGGTCAGCGTCCGAGGTCCCTGCTTGCTCGAGCAGGG
>JAGPOW010002202.1:10072515-10087110 GCA_030014935.1 Caiman crocodilus
GTCTTGCTTGGGGAACGGGAGAGGAGCCTGCGCCTGGGGGTCTGCGGGCCGGTGGCCTGGGAAGCAGCCTCCGCCCCAACGAAACTATTGGGTTTGAAGCTCTGGGAAGCACACCCCATTTCACAGACGGGCGCTTGCTTTGTGCACCGCGGGGCGCGCAAACTCCCCGGGACGCCCTCCCGCATTCGCAGACCCAGTGCCGCGAGAACGGGGCTGCTCTTGCCTAGAAGCCCTCACCCCCCCGCCGTTCCTTTGCAGGTGAACGGGATAAACGTGGAAGGCATGAAGCACTCGGAGGTGGTGTCGCACATCAAGTCCAAGGAGAACGAAGCCAAGCTCCTTGTGGTGGATCCCGAAACGGATGACTACTTCAAGAAACTGGGCGTCACCCCAGCGGAGGAGCACGTCAGAGGTGAGTGCAAGACCCCCGCAGCTGCGTTAGCTTTGGGTGGGATTGGAAAGGTGACTTGGGAACAACTAACCTGCAGACTCCCTGCCACGGGGCCAGGAGCTGAATAGGACGCTGGAGAGATGAATGAGCAGCGTGCCAGGTAGTTCAGACAGAGAGACCGCAGCCCGCCGGGCTCAGGACGCCAGCAGAGTGCGGCCCCTCTGCGGTCCAGAAGGTCTTTCTACATCCTCCTCTGATGCATCCGGTGCCGTTTGGGACAGGGTATTGCGCCGGCCCGCTCCAGCATGGCGATTCCCATGTTCCCAAAGACATCGCTGCCCCATGCACGAAGGAAGCCGGGGGAGGGAGGAGAGGGCAGAGTGGAGCCCAGCTCCGTCCTGGGGCAGGATTCGAGCTGCCTAAGAGGTCCGGTAGTGGACCCTGAGGGGCAAGCGGTGCAGTTTGTTCCCTTCTTACGGCCTGCAGAAAGCACGTGGCTGGTTGTGAACACACACGCACACGCATATACGCACACAGAGCAAGCACTGCGGGGGGGGGGAAGCAAAGGAAGAGATTGCATGCGACAGCGACAGCCCCGATAACGACCGTAATAAATATTATCCTTGCCATTGCAAATTGGCCAAGAGAGATGCCTATCTGCTATCTGACCCGGAGTCCTGCAGGCTCCCATCTGGGGAGAGATCGCTGCATTCCTCCAAACACATATTTTCCTCCTGGCTGGCTGGCTGAATGGAGAGCTCTGTTTTTCAACACAGCTGTTTCTTATCTACGCTGAATTCTGGCTCAAGCCACCGCTTGGCTCTTTCAAGTATTCAGCGGAGAGATTTGTCCAAAAAAACCGGGTCAAAGCGTTCTGAGAGCCGCATGGGGGGAGGACGGTGTCAGATGCTCAGAACTGGAACAAGCGGGAGATGGCGCGAGAGAGACCCCGCTCTTGGCGCGAGTGATAATGAAGCCCTTGTTCTGCGTTCGAGGAGATGTGGCTGGCATTGCCCAGAGCTGCCGTCGCGGCAGGCTGTGCGACTGGCGAGCTCTCGCTCAACGCCGGCCCCCTCGTTGCTGGGGTCGAAGCCTGGCGGGCAGGTGGGTGGGTTTGGTTGGTGGATCCCGCCACTGCAGGTCAGGGCCTGGCACCACCTTGACCCTGGGTTCAGGATTTGTGCTTGAAATTGCCTCTGGGGTTGCTGCCACTCGCTGCAGTTCAGCAGGGAGAGCCTGTCTTGGGCAGCACACGCAGTTGGGTCCTGAAAGCTGGGCTCCCAGGTCCTTAAAGCAGTTCAGAAAGCCCCGAAATGCTGATATAGCGCCTCGATCCGAGTCATAAATGTGGCAACTCGGATACCTTCTTCCCCAAGAAGCTTCTAGCCTGCACGGAGATAAAGTATTGCATGTCCGGAGACTAAGTATTGCACGCTGACTGGCGAGGCTGGCCCAGCTGTTGCCCCCTCGCTGCCTGAGTCTGCACCCTCCTGAGTTTCCTTTCCCCCGGGCTGGACCTGGTTGATTAGCAGCGCATCTGCATCTGCATCTCATCGCGGTCTTTACAGGGATTTGCTACTAGTGCGAGATAACTCGTGATGAAACCATGCAGAAAGGAATGAATAGAAATCATAGACAGCGAGGGCTGGTAGGATGTCGGAGCTCCCCTAGTCCAACCTGCCGCTCACAGCAGGACCGTCCCCCGGTGCACACGTTTTAGTGCAAAACTACCAAAAGGTGGTGAAGCACGTGGCTGGGCGTGGGGGTTTTCTGAGCAGAGCAGGGTCTGGGTTTTTGCATTGGAACTGTGTAAGGATGCTGGATCTGATGAGGGCTTTTTCTTTTTAATCTACTTTTAGCCCCGAATGATTTATGGAAGGATGTGTTTTGTGGGGCGGGGTTAGAAACGGTTGCCGCAGAAGGGGTGCAAGGGGATGAAGAGGCGAGGGCGCGGGTCGGGGGGGGCCCGGCACGCCGTGACCCCCACATCCTGCAAAGGGGGCTCCGATAGCCTTCGAGGGGGGCCAGGCCCTGGGTGGGTCTTGCCGATGTGCTGACCAGACCTCCTCTCTGCTTGGCCCGCAGGCGGTGTGCCCCAGCCTATTACCAACGGGTCTCCGCAAACCCAGGTGAGTACTTCTGCCCATCAAATAGGCTGCGCTCAGGCTCCGGCTGTTTCGAAAGACAAATCGAAGGACCGGCTTTGGCAGCTCGCCGCGTTTTGGGAGAGGGCGTGCTCGGGACGCTCGGGCTCTGGCCGTGCAGCAAGAGCGGCTACCCGAGCCCTTTCTCTAAAGGGGACGGTGCCTCCCTCAAGGAGGGCTCCGAGGTTTATTTAGCTTCAATTAGCTAACATCTAGCAAACTTAATGACTTCCCCTGCCGCCTTAGCTCTGAGGCGGCTTTGAAAGGAGGCCGGCTTCCAGGCGATTGAGTTGCACTCGCGCAGCCCGAGCCTCTGCTAAACAATAGTGGGAAAGCAGGGCCAAGCTCAGCCGGGCGTAAGCGGGTGCAGCTCCCTTGAAGCCGGCGAGGCATGGCTGGACGGTGCCTCCCTCCGGCCGGCGTTCGGGGATTTGCCGTTTGCTAGTAAACATCTGAATAGTTTTGTCGCTTGGATTTGCAACCCCTGCTCCAGCCGCTTTGTGTTCCCAGCCAGGCGGGCCACGTGCTTAGACACGCCAGACGTTACTCTCCACCTGGCAGGACTGGCTCCGATCACGTCCCCGCGAGGCAAGAGGCTGCGCAGCAATCTTTTCTTCCCCGCTTGTGCAATATCTCTATTAACGCTTTTGTTTCCCGCAGCTGAACGGAGGATCCACGTCTTCGTCCCACAGCGATCTCCAAAGTCCTGGGAAGGAATCGGAGGTAAAAATCGAGCTCTGTCACTCGGCTTCGCACACGCGTTGGGTAAAAACACACTGCACCGCCAGCGTTAGCGTTCACGTCTGCCTATAAGGGCTCCCGCCGCTCTGCATTCGCCCCGCGGTTGGAGCGCGGGCTTCCCCGAGACCCTTTGCAGCCCTGAGTGGTCACACCGGGCTGCCAGGGTCCGGCTCGGAGACAACTGCTGTCTCGAGACCTACCCGCCGCCCCTTTAGGCTTAGTTTCTGAAGGGTTCAGGGATGCCTCGGGCTGGAAAGCGAAGGGGAAATGCAGGCTGCAAAGGTGACTCGAATCTTAACCCGAAATAACACCTCCCCCTAAACCCACGCGAAGAAGTTTAACTGCATTCGAAGGCGAGGGGGGAAATATTACAGAGTACAACATTCCCTATAACTTCTCCTTCTTCTTTACGACGTGCAAGAGCACGAACGTGCAGGGCTTGATTTAAAGGAGTAGAGAGGGGTTTGAATTACTTGGACCCTCGGCGCCTCTTGCGAGCGAGCCGCTGGCTCCCCGCGCCGGAGTCCAAACGGTGCATTCCTTCCAGGCTCTGTCAGGGGGACAGGAAAGCTTGCTGGCTTCGCGGGGCCTCTGCCAGCAGCGGCAGATGTTGCATTAATATGGACGAGCTTTGCAAGGATCCCAATGCAGGACTGTGATGCTCGCTGGGTCGCTGAGCTCAGCCCCAGGCGTAAAACAACTTATCCTAGCGCGCCGGGGACACTGAGGGCTGGGACCGTCTGCACCCAGGGGAGAAGCTATGGAGCGGCTAATCGGTAGCACGAAGCAGTACCGATGTGACAAGGGGCAGAATAAAAGGAGACGTAAGCTCGAGACCTTAGGTGTCGGGATATTGGCAGGATCGGCAGGAGCAGAAACCGAGGCAGGGAGCAGGAGGAGGTTTCGAGGCAGCAGACCAGAGGGGCCGTTCGTAGCTTCGCTGTAGGCATTTTTATTTGGACGAGGAAAACAAAAGAAGCCTGCCAAGGTTTTAGGTTGCGGCTTCACGAGCTCCGAAGAGGGCCGCTCATGGGAGCAAGGGGTGGGACGGGACCTCGTGGCTCGTGGTCCCCCACGGGCCGTTCCTCCGGGCTGCAGCGGTGCCCAACAGCTGGCAGCGATGCCCCAGCTGCATGAAAGGCCCACGGTGACCCCGAGGCTGAAGTGAGGCCGGGAGGGAAGAAAGTAGATTAGCTTCATAACATCCTTTAAAACCTGCTGCTGCGACTCAGAGGTCAGGGACCTTTCTAAAGATGCTCAAAACGTCCGTCTCGGCCCTGCCGTGCAATGCCGCGCTCCTGTCCGGATGAAACCGTGCGTTGGCCAGAGGGTGACAGAAAGTGCCTCGATCCTGGGCGTTTCCATCTTTGTCCTCCAACTTAAAACACCATAAAGAAGGGAACTTTTCAGACGGGGCCCCTGAGCATCACGTCACCCCTGAGCACGCGATGCTGCCGTTCAGGCCCCTGCCTTTGCCCCGGTGCCCTTGGCTGCACGAGGCAGTGGGGAGCCGGGCCCCCCAAACCCAGCCCGTCAGCAAAGACCTCCAGGCTTTTGTAGCGATAGAAACACGCAGGTCTTGCAAGCACGGGGGCATCACCTCGCAGCTCTCTGCAGGCGGCGGTTTTCTTACCAACCCTCCTCGACGCAAATGTGATTACTGAAGCAGAAGCTTTAAATTAAGCTCCCTGTGGAGCAGGCCCATTAAAAGCAGCTTCTAACTGAACGAGTCAGAGCAGCACGACGCAACCCTGCTTTGCCAGTGCAGTTCAATGGACCCCGAGATCCACTTAAATAATCTTGGGGCCCAGCCCGAACAGGGAAAGGCAGTAATGCAATTTGAAGCCTGCAGTCGAATGTCTCCTCAGAGCTCTTCCAAGAGACTAATGCATCTCGAGCAGAACAGGTTCTTTGGGTAAACCTGATATATTTTTTTTTATTAGACCAACACAAATAGTTGGAAAAGTTCTTCTTAGCAAGCTTTCAGGTAGAAATCCCCTTTGCCCGGCAGTCGGCGTGCACGCTCTTCCTGGAGTGGGCCCAGGGCAGGCGAAGGAAGGTTTGGATCTGTCCTGAAAGGTCCTTTGTTAGGCAGCCGCAGGTCCACGCAGCGGGAGCATCGCCAAGCGCATGTGCATGCACGCTTGTACGCACACGTGCTAGCGGCACCGGGGCCGGTCCATGCCCTCGCTGCCGGGAGCGCGCGGTGACAAGGCAGGGTCTCACGTCTGCTGTCTTTCCGCAGGAGGGGGACTCGGAGAAGAAGGACCCGTTCGAGGAGAGCGGGCTGAACCTGAGCCCGACGGCGGCAGAGGCCAAGGAGAAGGCACGCGCCAAGCGGGTGAACAAGAGGGCCCCGCAGATGGACTGGAACAAGAAGCGGGAGATTTTCAGCAACTTCTGAGCCCTGCGGCAACGCCTCCCCTCCCGCGCCCACCCCTGCCTTCCCCACCGGACGTACCCGCCGGACGCGAGCTCCCTGCCCCCGGTGTCGCTTTGCGCCCCGCTCTCCATGGGTTGCTTTTACAAGGCAGATTTTAACATCTTTTTATTGACAAGCGGTTCTAACAGGATGCGACCAAAGCCCTCTTCCTTGCTCCGGGCGCCCCACGGCGCCAGCGAGGAATGACTGGAGGGGCTTCCTTTGTCATCTGGGCCTGCGTTCTTTAGGGTTTTACTGGTTTTAGGGTCCCCCCTGCCCCCCACGAATCCCGGACGGAGCCGGGCTGGATCTCTTATTCCAAAGCCTCCTGCCGAGGGCTCTCGGACTTGCAAATTCTCCCTCGGAGGAATCGAAGCGTGCTGCAGCGTTAGGGGAAGACGGGCCGAACCCCCCAGCCGGGCTCCAGAAGTCGCTGCTCGTGGGGTGGGACTGGGTCAGCAGCTCTGTGTTTCTCTCCCCTTGGCTTTGCTATCCATTGAAAAGCCTTTTTTTTTTCCAACCGATCCCATCTGTTTCTCGTTAACGCTGGAACCACCCTCCCCATGGGCTGGCTTGATCCCATACAATAAAAGCCCCTTTCTCAGCAAAGCTTTTCCATCCCAGGCCCCATCCACGTGGCTGGCCGTGGCGGAGGCATTCTTTGGACCCTGGAAAACGAATACACAGAATCACCCAAGGGCCCCCCGGCTCACATCTGCGTAACGGCATGCAGAAATGACTGGCATGGGGAGGGGAGGAGGAGGAGCTGTCCCCCTTCATCTCAAGGTGGGGAGACAGCCAATGCACACGCGTTGCTCTCTGCCCAGCTGCTGCTCGCGGGGACTCGAGAAGCACGATGCAGCTTCTGCTGCCAGCGCGGAAGCCTGCAGGGACGGACACGACGCTCGTGAAGACGGGGCTCCCTGCAGAAGCCATCCGCTGCGGGTGCTGGTGTGGGCACCGTGCCCCAGGCCACATCCAGTCTGCTATTACCAACCTTTCCCTCCCCACCCCAATCTTTCTCCACCTGCATTCCCAGCCTGTCAGGATGAGGCCTCTCCTTTCCCTGCAGCCAGGTGCTGGGCCCCGAGCGGCACCGGGGTCAGGTGCACAGATCGGACCGCGCAGGCGAGCCCTCTCCGGCGGTGCCCACCACGTGACATCCCTTCCCGCGTGTCGCTGCGATTAAACCTATTTAAGCGCTTCACTACTCACCCTGGGCTTCGTACAAGGGAAGATGAATTAAAACACGTACTAATGGCTTCAAGGCAGTAGAGTTTTCCCAGGGAAGGGTCCACGCCGCAAGGAGCTGGACGAATCCCGGTTTCTTCTTACCGAGGTCTAACAAAACAGTCTTTGTGGCTGGCACGTTTTGTAACACGAGTAGTATTAACGAGGGGAACGGACGCGGCAGAGGGTAGAAAGCGACCCCTTTCCCCAGCGAGAGGCGAAAGAGGGCGAGGACGTAGGACTTCGTAGAACTAAAGCACATGGTTCAATTTTGCCCCCACGCTACCCTGAATGAATCCGTGGCCTTTGACTTCGTGCACTATAGGTCTTGGCAAGGGTCTGTGTGTATTTCATAAATACTAAGCTAAAAAGGTGCCTTATAAACACTTACTTTCAGTAGAAGGGTGTATCTCAGCACAGTGCAAGGCGGTCGGGGGAGAAGGGAATCCCAGCAGCTGATGCCACGGCGTTCAGCTGAGCACGTGGCTCTTCCCATACCGAAGACGAGGAACGGAGCGGCTTTTGAGAGAGTGGGTTGGCTTGCTTTATGTGAGGATGCACAGACAAAGCTTTGGAAAGAAAACTCTGCAAGTGTTCGGCTGTAAATGAATAGGACCGACAACAGGCTAGCGAGGACATCCCGTACGGGGCCTGGCTGCTAACAGAGGTGTCGTTTACCTACCCAAAGTACCCGAAGGTGGGGCGGGCGTTTTGTGTTGGCCACGAGAAACCTTTGCTTCCTTCACAAGTCAGCCATCGGAGAACCCCTCCACGCGCTCGTGATAGGCAGGTTGCTTTTAGTCCCTGCATTTCCAGCCAAGCTGGAGCCGTATCCTGGTCTGCTGAGGACGTTATCTCCCCGCTTACAAGGCAAACGGTCGAATACATCCTTGCGTACATCTCAGCAAGCAGAAGTGATCCTCTCACAACCTGTACATACCGTTAATTCTCGCACAAGACTGAACCACTGCAGTCAAGGGGAAGCTAGCAGGGGCTGGGGGGGTTTTCGCATTATGATCAAAGGAAATCAGGTATGCACACATGTACCAATAAGATTTTAAAATGATCTCTGCTTACTCCGTGGAAACTGCTCATGGCTAAAGGACTTACCACTATTTCTGACATCTTGTAGCTCTGTAATAATCAGTTTCTGTACATTTAACTTTCAAAATCAGTACAAGTATAAGGCTGTTTTCTGCATTGTAAAAACATAATGTATACTTTCATGTCAATAATAAACCCTGTTTTGCCATGTACAGCTTATGGGATGCTCCGTCTACTCTCCATTGCAGCCTGTGCTTTGCTAGGAAGGTTAGAAAGGAGCCAGAGCATCGCGATAGCGATACCTACCTCCCCATGACAAGGTCATTAGAAGAGGCAGCCTGGAGCAACGCATACCTTGGCATGGGCTGTTTTGCGAGGTGGATGCTGGTCTGGATGGTTTTTCTTCCCTGCTTTCTGGGGTGTGTGCAGGAACACCAGGTGTGGTCTGGCTTCAGGTTTTGGTGCAGGAGAAATTCCCCCAGGCCTCAGGAATCCTTCCTGGGACCTGTCCGAACCCACCTCTGCATACGCTGGACGTGCTGCCTCTTCGGCACGCGGCGCTTCTCCAGCGCATGGAGGATAAACAGGATAAACTCTGACTCTCCAAAGCCTCACCTCTTGTACTTGCCTGGGGTTTCTGGTGTTACATCTGCCACGCAGCCTTCAGAGTAGCTAGAGACTTTAGTGGCTGATGGCGCGGGGAACAGCAGAACATTTCAGGCTTTCCTGAAACAGAGGCACAAGGTGGGATTTCTCTCCTCCACCCACTTCCATTAATGCAGACCTTGGCCCACGAGCCTGCAGCTCGCCCGTATGGGTCTGCGGTGCAGGCCGAGCACTAGTCGGGGACCTGCGGGGTGACCCTTGTGCAAAAGGGAGGTTGCAACCTGTCCAGATCTACACGAGTCGGACACCACGGCTTTACATTTCAGGGCGGCCGCTGAGCTGGCTCGTGCATAGGGCAGCATTTGGTTGGAACCGTCACGTGTTTCGGTAGCAAACTTCCCCGTCACGCCTCCTCCCGGGAGGTTGTTCAAACCAGTTTACCAGCACATCCATTGTGGCTGTGAAGCCACGGGTTTCAGTGACAATCTCGATGGCCTCGTGTGCAGCCCACCCCTCCGTGGCAAGCAGAGGGCCAGGCAGAGGGGGCTGCTGCCTTTCCTGCAGTGCCACGGACATCAGAGGTCGAGGCAGGGAAGCACGTTACGCAGGGCCCTGGGCCGAAAGGAGCCCACGTGAACAGCAGCTTTGCCCGCAGTGCTCCTGGCCTACCCCGGCTCTCTGTGAAAGCAGCGGCCCCTGGGAGGGTGCTGGCAATGCCGAGCCCGATGACCCCATGGTTCTCTGCGCTGCCACAGTGCTCTGCTCCGCTTGTCCTCCAACAGCAGCAAACTCAAATGCCAGGTCTGCCTGGCTGGTCTCCGGCAGCCTTTTGTGCTCTTGGAAATGCAACATCCCCCAGCCGAGCTGCAAAAATTGCTTGCTGGTGGGTTGACATCTGTCCTTCCCTCTCCTCCCTGCCGTCAGTCGCTCTGCCCTCTGTCCTTGGCTGAGGCCCCATGCTCACTACCCCCATGCCCCAGGCAGTAGGGATACCAGCAAGGCCCCAGTGTAACAAAAATCACCTTTATTATATTAAACATGTGCTGCCATGCAGCGCGGATCCCAACGGGTCCCACCGTCCCTGCCCCGTGTCTGTTAGGTGCGTCCCCGCAGGGGGAGGGTGCTTGCAGCGCCGACTCAGAGGCCTGGCTACCTTTTAAGAGGAGGAAGCAGAAGCCAAGGGGGCTGCGATGCTTCCAAGCGTCTCGGCAGAGTCCTCGTAACACCCGTCGCGTCCCCCCTGGGCCCGGACAGGCCTGGAGCAGCTCTGTGGTTCTGGGCCGTGCCCTCAGCACCTCTTAGCCGCAGGGCAAAGGGCCTGGTTGAGGCAGTCTGCGCAGCGCGGGCCCACGGGCAGGCAGGTCTGCTGGCCAAAGCCCACCAGGAGCCAGTTGATCTCGCTCCAGAGGTCCCTGCAGGAGGAGACGGGAGGGGGTGTGGAGGGCTCGCGCAGCACCGCAGAGCAGCCAGCCTGGGTCCGACGGGGACCTCTGCCGCCACACGCCCCGCTTCCTGCCCCTCGGCCCTGGCTCTGGCTGTGGAGGCTTTCCCTGGGCAAACGCAGCTTCAGGCGTGAGGCTCACCGCGGGCCGGGACAGGCGAGCTCTGCTTGACCACCCTGGCGTGACTCCGCTGTGCTCCCCCTGGCACTCACCCACCCATTTCCACGGCACTGCCTTGGCTCACAGGAGTGCCCGCAGGCTGGGGCGTGGGTGGATGCGCCCCACGGGGCTCTGTAATTACCAGTGCACATTTGCTCAGAGCACGATGTGCAGGGAAGCTCCTGCATGGCTTTTAAAAGGCAGGCCTGAGTTCGTGCCTACCCAGTGGCCCTGAGACCAGCGGAGCCGAGCCACGGCACGGGCCCAAGGCCCCAAGGAGCATGAGGGGCCAGCACTGCATTAAGACCATCTGCAGCTTAAAGAACCGCTGCCGTGAGAGGAGAGATGCCCTGTGGCCGCAGCCTTGGGCATCGCCGGCTCCATGACAAGGAAGGAGGGATCGGGCCCGAGCTCACAGCCGATGCCCTGGGGCAGCTGTGTCTCCTTGTGAGCTGTGCTAAGTAATGGAAGATGCTTCACGGGGGGCAGAAGCTGGCAGTGGTCTCCTGGGAGGGTGACAAGCCAAGCCCAAGGGCTCCTGACAGGTGGGTTTCTGCCATGGGAAGGTAGCCCACATCCCCCCCCGGCGGCAGGCTCACCTGGGCAGCCAGTCCTCCAGAGCCACACGGGTCTCCTCTGGGGTTTTGGTTTCCTTCTTCACCCACTTCAGCCGGTTGGCAATCCGGTGCACGTGGGTGTCCACACCTGGGGGTGGAGAGGGCAGAATCAGACGGGGGCACGCTCAGCCCGGCAGGGGTGCCAGGGGAGAGGTCTGCCGGTAGGGCTGGGGCAGTGACTGGCTTGGGCTCGCCTGCCCAGGGGCAGAAGCGAGAGCCGAGCCCCCGAGCGGACCAGCCACCCTCCCCTGCCCCGCGCCACTCAGCCAAGCCTCGGCAAGTGACGACCCCGGCTGGAACGCGCTCCGGTGACGCTGGCTGCTCGCAGAGGCCACGACGCCTGCTGACAGCGCACAAAGCGCAGCGAGAAGCCCAGACAAAGAGCTCTGAACTCGCGGCGTGTTATTGTTAGATCGGCGGCGATAAGCCGGGCTCCCCCGGCTGACTGAACCCAGCCCAGGACAGGGCCGTAAACAAGAAGAGCGCAGCCTCGTCGCCCGTCCCAGCGGCCTGCCCCGTTCTGGGTGAGCTCCTGCTAGGCAGCGGGCAGCCGAGCGTCCCCAGCTGGACTGCCAGGCTCGGGGGTGGCAGAGGTCAGGCAAGCTTTTGGGCACAAAACATGGAGCAGATCCAGCCTCAGCCACGTGCCAGGCAGAGGATTGCTTTCGTAAGGGGAGAGGGCCGAGGAGCTGAGCTCCAGGCAGCGACGGATGGAGCGAGATGCAGCCGAGGTGGATAAACCCCATTATGGAAAACAATGTGGTGACCTGGGGATTGAATTTTCCCTCGGCCGAGTCGCTCACCAGCGGGGCGCTCTGCCAGCGTCCCCACGAGCCTCTCCGAATAAGCAGCAAATGCACTTGGAACAAGGGTCTCACCCCAGAGAGCATCAGGCCCAGCCCGGCGGACAGCCTGGTCTCTCAGCGCCACCTGCCTGCAAGTCCAAATTCAGGAGCGCCCAAATTCTCAGCTCCTGGGGTCCAGCGCCAGCCCAGACCCCGGGCAGAACCGAGCCCTGCCGCCGCAGCCGCCCCGTGTGAGTCGGGGGTGACGCCTGCCGCGTGAAGACACCCACGGCGGTGGATGGCAGCGCTGGATGGGGCTCCACTGGCATTAATCACTTAATCGCTGCACGCTACGGAAATTTCCTACTGAGCCTTCATGGCTATCAGGGCACCCGCGAGACTGCAATAGGGCTGATTTGGCAGAGAGTTCAATGGAAGTGGGAGAAGTCACTGGCGAACCCAGGACCCTCCCCGGTTTGAGCAGGGAGCTGGACTCGATGTGGCCTCCTGCCGTCCCTTCCACCTGAATTTCTATGATTCTTTGATTTTCTACACTTCCCCAGGCGCCGAGTCTTCCCACACTGCCAAGGAACTGGATCAGGCGAGTCAAAAATGGAAGATGGGGGCTGATGGCAGACCTTGACACATACCTATCCCAGACACATCGTTCCAGGCGATGTTCATGGCCAAGTGGGCCATCTTCGGCCCCACGCCCGGCAGCTTCACCAGCTCCTGGACTGTCCTGGGGATGTCGCTCCCGTACTGCTCCTTCAGGATCGCGGTCGTCTGCTTGATGTACTTCACCTTGTTCTGGGAAGCCAACGCACAGGACAGGAAACTGAGCTCCCCTGAGCGAAACATGGACTGGAGAAGCACTGACTTAGTTTGGAGGGATAAAGGGCTTGCAGACAAAGAAAGATGCCCTTGATGTATCCCAGGAGGCGCCCAGCCCCAGTGTCTGCATGTCCAGGATGCTGCCAGCAAATGCAGCTTCATCCTGGACGCAGACTGCAAAGCCGGGGGCAGACCGCGTGGATGGGGCTGGACTTTCTCAGGCCGGCACGATGGGGAAGTGACAGGCCTGCCTGCACGCTGCACCCTGGAGAGCAGCTGCAAAGGGGACGGAGCAAGAGTCCACGGTGGGGGAAACAGTGGCAATGCAGGAAGGCCGCGAGTGCGATGGGCTGTGCTTGCAAAGGGGGGAAGGAAGGGGAGCGAGGGACTTGTGCCCCGTGCTCCAGGGCCACTCCAACAGCCTGGATCCCAGGTAGGGGCGTTGCTCAGTGCTCACCCGGACCCGCGGCCCCCTTTGGGGCCTGGCACTCACCCTCCAGAAGCCCACGGGGTAAATGAGCTTCCCGAGAGCCGCGTCGTCTGTCTGCAAAACGTTGTCCACCGTGAGGCCGTGCTCCCTCAGGCGCAGCATGGCCGCCGAGGTCACCTCGTCCTTGGTCTGGCTGGAGAGCATCAGCGACAGCAGAACCTGGTAGCGCCTCACCTGGGGAGCAGGGCAGGGCAGAGGCAGCGTTAGAGACCCCTCGGGCTTGCCACGGCCACCCCCAGAAGGAGCTGGGGCCGGGAGCCACCATAACACAGTACAGCTGTTGTCATTTGGGGGTGCATTGCAACAGCACGGCTCCGAACTCTGCGTCCCACCCACCCACCGCCGCCGCTGCAGGGTCACCCTGGATCCTCGCTGTCGACAGAAGAGCAAGAAGTAGCTGCTACGATGACGCGCTAGCGTCCTCCTCCAGAGAGCTCGGCCTGCCAGCCAGCTCCGCGGCAGAAGACCCCATGGGGATTTCCAAAGGATCCCCCAAAACTGCGGGCGATGTTTTCAGAAGCGCACACGTGATTTCAAAGCCCAAGGCCCATCGGTTGGGAGACTGGAGAGGTTTGTCTTCCTCTCCATGGGGGCACAGCCCTCTTCCGTGGACCTCTTGAGCATATTTTTACAAGGCATTGGCTGCCACAGTCCCCCTGCCTTACCCGGGGCGGGTTTGGGTGTGAGGTCTTGTGTTGCATCGTGTAGTTTTAGTAAGACGTTGATAATGAATTTGGATGGGAGGGTTTGGGTAGGGCTGAGGCAGCCTCTGGCAGCGGGTCGGACTGGACGGCCTCTGCAGGTCCCTCCTGGCCCGGCTTCTGCACCATTCTGCGACTCCCAGCGCCGTTTTGTGTTTCAAAACTGGTTTTGAAAATGCCCCTGGGCTCTGGCTGGGTTTGAGGCCTCGCTCCCTTTGAAACTCCTCTCCGAGGGATTAAAATCAACCAGGCTACGGAGCAGCTTGCACAGGTGAACGTTTCTCCCAGCTCGGACGTCACATGCCCGGCGTGTGCTGGCCGGGTCCTGAGCTCGCACCAGCCCCGAGCCGGGAGCCCTCCCCTGTCAGCCGTGCTGCGATGCCGTGCCGCACAGCCCCTTTACTTCCCGGTGTTCGGCAGAGCTAAAACGCTCCTCCCGACACAAGGAACCGGGCGCGAGCCCACCCAAACCTCCTCCTCCGCCCAGGACCCGGACCCGCAACGCAAGCGCTTCGCCGGGCGGCTCTCGGGGTCCGGCGCGGGCGGGACGGCCGCCTCGGGACGCCGCCGGCCGGCGTTACCTCCGGGGGGGCGCTGCGGTCGAAGCATTGCTCGGCCCCCAGGCGGTCCACGGGCGCGTCCCTGGCGTGGCGCATGGCCCGGATGTGCGCCAGCTGCTGCCTCCAGGCCCGCGGCTCCCACGCCGGCCCGCGGGCCACGGCCTCGGCCTCATAGGCGACCGCCACCGGCTTCCTTGCCCTGCCGCGCCGCGCCCGCGCCGGGGCCGGTGCCGGACCGGGGGCCCGACGGGCTGCAGGGTGCAGGAAGGGGTCAGTCCTGGCCGTGCTCCCATGGCCGCCCGCGACCCCGAGTGACCCCACAGCCCTATTGCCCCCCCCGAGCCCAAATGCCCCCTGACCCCCATCACCCTCCACAGCCCTATTGCCCCCCCGAGCCCAAGTGCCCTCCATATCCCTATTGCCCCCCAG
>JAGPOW010002202.1:10090390-10127094 GCA_030014935.1 Caiman crocodilus
AAAAAAAAAAAAAAGCTACCTGCCTTTCAGCGGCGACGCAGAGGGGGTGCATGCGGCTACCTCCAGTCAGCGCTTGCTGGCCCCCCGCCGCCAACAGCGCCAGCAGTGTCTGCGGGAGCTCCCCTGCTTACTGTCGCCACGCTCACGCCACCCAGCTGCCGGGGGCACGCGTCGTTCATGTCATCTTTGATGTGGGCTTTTAAGTGTAGTATTTTGCAGAGCTGGGGATGGTTTGGGGGCATTCGTTGTCCGAGGCTGTTGCTATGATTGATTTTTATAGAGAAGGTCCATGGCTGTTCTGCACATGCGAGTTTTGGAGAGCTGTCCTCATTTTAAATCAATGCCTGTTCATATTTTTGTTCATTTGTGGGGAGTTTCCAGTTGCTGTCAAATTGCATACAAGTGCTAAGAGGAGTGTAGCAGAGCACGGAGCTGCTTGACCTGCCTTTATTGCGGCATTTAGGAAGGAGTTTATTTAGATGTAAATGTTTCAAGGAACAGGCATCCGGTCAGTGATAGGAGCCCTGGGTTAAAACCACGTAGTAATAACCCAACCTCTTTCCTCCAGCTGAGTTTGTGTTGCAGTGGATGGAAGTCGGTTTGTCTTCTGAGTTCCTCCTAGTCCTAGTGAACTTGGTGAAGTTCAACAGCTGCTACCTGGATGATTACGTCGCTGAGATGGTGCAGTAAGTGTCAGCTCCTGCCACCTCTTGCTGCTATATTATCTTGCAGTGGTTGTGGATATGTTCAATGAGCTCAAACTTCAGCAGTCCTCCAGATCCATAAACACGTGGGAAGCTGGGTGTCATAACCAAGCGCTTGCTGCGTGGGAGGGTGATATCCCATCTCTTCTTTGCAAATGCTGTAATTGTTAGAGACTTGGCTCTGTATATATCATCCTTTAAGTAATGTAAGTTTGTCTGTGGTCAGAAAAGGCACTAAAAATAGCTTGCTCCATAGATAGGGAGCTGTTGCCTTTCACATCATACTCACCTGTCATCTCTCTCTCTTCTGGCAAATATATTCTTTGGCTGCTCTTGGCTCTGAAGAGCCAGAGGGGAAAGAACAAGATTGTTTTTCTGGCATGTGTGCTGTCAGCCTGGTCACTAACTAGGTTCTGATTGTAGAGCCAAATTTTGCAGGCGATGATACCACCAATTGTGTTGAAGATGGGGCAGCAAGAACTCCACTTCCAAGGATAGCCTTTACTCACAGTGATGCTTCAACCCTTCTTACCCTCTAGACTGCAAAAGCAAGGGTGCAGGGAAGAAAGGCAAATTACCTGGCCTTGGCGTAGAATCAGCTAATGTAAATGGAAAATCCCAGAAAGCCGTGTTTATCAAGAGTTTTAAGAGCAGAGCTTTGCTTTGTGGGCCACTCCCAACCACTTGGTTGTTGGCACTCGAGTGAAGCTGACCCTGAGACCTTGAATGTCAAGATGGTGTAGTATGCCCGTTCTTATAACCCTGACCCATAAATCCAGGTTAAATTGCCTACTGCTGGCCCCAGTTTGTGTAAGTCAGGCTGTGGATTTGACTGTACTCTCTGTGTGCTATTCAGCCTAATACAGTACCGGTAGTCCCGTGTGTGTCGCATGCAGTTGCAAACTTCCTGTTCAGAAAAGATCTGGTTATGCAAAGCATACTTCAGAAAGGACAGCAATAGGGGAAATACACACCCATTTAATTATGTTTCATTTTTACCATATTTTTATTACTCTCTTACACACAAAATGCTTCATTTAGCCATGCTTTCCCTTCCAACAGCATGATCTGCCTGTTGTGCCTTCGCACGTCGTCATCAGATGACATAGAGGTCAGTAGTGGGAGCGTATTCTAATATTTTTTGCGTTCTGTGGAACTGTATCCATTAGAGATGAGGCCAGGTGTCGTTACCAGTCTTTTATTCCAATATTGTCTTTGTAGAATGGGGATAATGCAGTCTTGGGAGAGTTAGTGATATGTAAAGCATCCTGGCAGTGTAAAGCACCGTATAGTCCTGAAAGGATGGATCATTTAGTCTCAAAACTGGGAGGCCAAGAACAGCAGCATGATCTTAATAAGGGAAAGCCTCACCTGTTCTCATAAGACTTGTACATCTTGCACTGGCTCCTGATCAGGGCTGCCTCGTATACCCCCGCTGACCTCTGGGGGACTTGCTGGGTGTAAATCAGGGCAGAGTTCAGCTGTCCGTGCCATGGAGCCCTATCAGGGGAGAAGTAAGTAACCGCTTTGTTTCACCACCCCAAAGGTTTCCCTGCAGGTCCTGGATGCTGTGGTTTGCTATAACTGTCTACCTTCGGAGAGCCTCCCTGTGTTCATCATCACCCTGTGCCGCACCATCAACGTCAAGGAGCTGTCAGAGCCGTGCTGGAAGGTCAGAGCCCTCTCTGGACTCTCCCTTGGAGTGAATGCTTGTAGGCTGTATGGTTTGGGCCCTTTAAAGTAAAACTGCTTTAGGTAGTGGGGTGTGCAAGGTCTCAAGACTCTGGTTCCGCTCGTAGTAATGAGAACGGAAGGATGCACTGCTTTACTAAAGGAAAGCACTGCCTTTAATGAACCAAACTTTGTGTGTACCCAGCCTCGACTGAGTCAACACGGGAGCTGTGTAATGAGCTGCTGAAAACCCTCTGCTATTTGCTTTGTAGCTCATGCGCAATCTCTTGGGGACCCACTTGGGGCACAGTGCCATATACAACATGTGCCGGATCATGGAGGACAGGTAAGGACTGTCCTGCCTTTTAGTATTGCTGGGGGAAAGGCTGCGTGGTATTGCTTCCTTGGAAGTAAATGGATGCAGGCCCAGCATTTTGCACGCTTTGGGACATTTGGAAACGTCAGAACGTGGTTAGGCCTAGTGTTTGTAATATGTTTCTAAAAGTGCCCACTCTAGAAATGCTGTGTACTGTTTGGTTTTCCGCTTGCATGGCAATGCATGTCCCTCCTAAGCTGGGGACACTCATGGTAGACCATGCAGCTTTAACGCTACCAAAGAAAATTTTGCCTTCCCTTCTGTCCCTGTCATAGAGCTTACATGGCAGATGCAGCGCTGCTGAGAGGAGCTGTGTTCTTCGTGGGGATGGCACTGTGGGGCGCACACAGATTGCATTCTCTCAAGAATTCCCCAACGTCGGTGCTGCCTTCATTTCTCAAGGTTGGTATTTGGCAGGATCTTGCTTTCTTCGTCTTACACCTGTGTCCAAAAGTTCCAGCCAGGGACCAGGATCCTTAGGTCTCTGTAGACCCGGGGCACAAGGAGAGTTTGTGCCCCGAAGACCTTCCCATCTATATATAAGAGAAGAGGCAACAGATAGATGGAGCCCAGGGAAACTGTGACTGGAGATAGTTCATACTGAAGTCTTACCTTCCATTTGGAAATGTTTTCCTGAAGCATTTTATAAAGCTCTAACATAGCTGATGCTTTAGACTGCTCAAGAAGACCCTGGTTCCAGGTACACCCCATCAATACTATACAAACACAGGGCAGGGGGCAGAGTCGACATGAAGTCTGTTTTATTAGTGCCGTGTATTTTAAATTCAGCGTTAACTAGACGCATGCTCTTGCTGGGGGATTCAGGCTGGTGCACTTGCTGTCTGGCTTGTTCAGCACAATGGAAACTAGGATTTCAGAGGAAGCTTTTGCCTGACCAAAGGGTGTTGGTCCTGAAGGACGTACAGTACCTGCCCTCTCTACCAGGGCATTTGCTAAGCTTTAAACATTAAACTGTGAGGGCTCTGCCAGATTCTCGGGCTTCTGTGTTTTTGGGGAGGGCACAAGGCTGAGTGAATGTGCTGTGTTTTGAGGAAGGGGGCGGGTTGTTAATACCCAGCAAGCATATGCAATATTATGCTTGACCTAGCAAAGGCTGCCATCTTATGTATTTGTATTTCATTTCTTTCGTTTCATGTATTGTACCACCCTTCGTCTTCAAGAGGAGGCTGGACAGATGTTTGGCTGGGGTGATATGACCCCAGCACCCATTCCTGCCCAGGGCAGGGGGTCGGACCTGATGATCTGTTTAGGTCCGACCTAGCACTGTGATACTATGAACTCCTTCTTGAGCTGTTTGTCTTCAGTTTTGGAAGGCTACAGGTAGCTATTGTCACCTGGTTAATCTAAGTGACTTGTCTTCCAGGCCATGACCTGTTCCAATGCAGTTGTGTCTTATGAGATAGTCCTGTCCGTAACCAGATTAATCAAGAAGTATGGGAAGGAGCTTCAGGCAGTCACCTGGGATATTCTTCTGGATATCATTGAGCGTTTACTCCAGCAGCTCCAGGTAGGTAGTAAGCCAAGTCTTGCTATATCTTGGTTATAAGAGGTCTTGTAAGTGGTTATTAAATGGTCTTTATTTTTTAACGGAGTCCCTTGTGGTTCAGTGGTAGAATCC
The DNA here is from genome assembly GCA_030014935.1 of Caiman crocodilus. Lineage (NCBI taxonomy): Eukaryota > Metazoa > Chordata > Crocodylia > Alligatoridae > Caiman > Caiman crocodilus. The sequence goes on from JAGPOW010002202.1 coordinate 10,094,781, forward strand.
TTGTCTACCACACAGGAGACCTGGGTTCAATTCCCAGACACTTCTACAACTACAGCCACGGAGGCACCAAACACCTGGACTGTGTCTGGTCTTTGGATTCTGTCGCAGTGGTCTACAGGGAGGATGGCAGCCTCCACTCCTCCAAAAATTTCTGCCCAGGTGTATGCATCAAAGTTCTGGGTGGCCTTTGTGCGTACACCATGATCCAGGACGATCGACAGTTGCCACCGGTTTTTAACATTGTTGTGTACTTGCATTTCTGGCTGGGATAGTGTGTCAGTCTGGCAGTACGTGTGTCATTCTTCCCGTGTGTCTCGGGCATCCTGCAGTCAGTGCTGGCCTTGGAGGGGAGAAGGCGAAGGGGCTGAGTGCGCCCAGTTTAACTTCTGATCCTATTACTTCTTAGCCTGTGTTCTCTTTTAATTAAATCGTAACGTGTTGTAGGAAGATAGAAACTGTTCAGAGTGGCTTTTTCTGCCTTTCAGAGTCTGGAGAGTCCGGATCTGAAGTCCATTGTACATGACCTGTTGACAACAGTAGAAGAGCTGTGTGACCAGAATGACTTCCATGGGTCTGAGGAGAGGTTCTTTGAGCTGGTGGAGAGATGTGCTGATCAGAGACCAGTAAGAGCTTGTCTGCCTTTGCTAGGCAATGCAATCTGCTGTGCTTTTTTAGCTTTCATTACCTGCATTCCAGTAGTGCCTGGGAGCCCCAGTCAGTATCTGGGTCCCTTCTTGGTAGGGAGTGTCTTGGTTTTGGTATCATGCTGGTCTCAAAAGAGCCCACAGTCTAGATAGCCAAGATGGAGAGGACTGGTAGATTCTCATCTTGCTGGGACTTGTCTCACAGTATGTGTGATTTCACTCCAGGGCACACAAGAGGTCTGTACCAAAGCTAGGAATTTAACCTGGACTTCTAGAGTCAGCTCTTATTTCCCTTGAGGCCATCCTTCCCCTGTCATGCACACCTGAGATGAGAGAAAATCTTGTGCAGTCAAAGGCAGGAATTCTGTTAGCTACTGACCATAAAACTGCTATCTGAGGCCTTTTTTCGGTGGGAGGAGAAGGGGGAAAGGTGTGTACCCAGTTTGCTTAAGCACTGAAACGTTCTCATTATTTCTTTTGCAAGGAATCTTCTGTACTAAACTTAATAACCTACAGAGCTCAGTCCATTTACCCTGCCAAAGATGGCTGGATCCACAACCTGCAGCTGTTAATGGAGAGGTTCTTCAGGTAGGAGAGTGTGGCTTTAAAATAGAAGATGGTCTCTTCAAATGTGTTCATGGCTGGCTTTACCATTACTCCGTACGAAAGCAGCTCCAGTTCCTGAAGCACTGACGTTCTTCATGGCTGCTCGCATACAGCGGTAATGTCGCCACAGAGGATTTGAGGGCATTTTGTGTAATCAGCCATGCAAAAGCTTCCAACAGAAAGGACAACTTTCAGTTGTCCTACAACAAAACTGAGCGTCTCTGTTGAGTACGTCGCCTTTTGATAATTCAGTCCAGCCTGTCCTCCTTCTAGATCACTCCTGCCTGGTGTCAGAACTGCAACCCTATCTCTTAAATGCATCAGATTAGACTATATGAAGTAGCATGGGATGCCATAATGGCCGTGCCCAAATGACGCTTCTGAATTATAAAATGATCTCACCCTGTAGCAAAAAGAAAGAGCATCTGACTCCTTTTTAAAATCAGGGTAAAGATTCACTCTTCTTTGTGCCTGCATTATATGGTTTAAATTTGTGGTCCAGAACATCTCTTCTGTTGACACACGTGGCTCCTGGCTGACTCTTCAGTTCTGAAGTTGAAGTTATGTTACAGTGTGATCTCTTGTCTTGTTAAACAGGCTCCTGTTTTTTTCTTACCAGTTCTGTCTTGGTTGGGTGCTTTGTTCACAGGCTGTTCTCCAGAGATGTGTACAGCCTCTTTAATTGGAGTTACTTCAACTCGCAAAGAGTTTATTGTCATGTTTTTCACTTTCCCCACGCAGACTTCTCATCCACGTTGCATATGTTTTTCCCTTCCAGGAATGAGAGTCGCAGCACGGTTCGTATTAAAGTTCTGGATGTCTTGTCTTTTGTCCTGAGCATTAACAGACAGTTCTATGAGGTTTGTATTTATTGGTAATTAGCTCCAATGCTTGGATTTAAGATCTGGAGTGGGTGGTGGAAAGACCTCTCTTAAGCTAAGTTGGGCTGGTTTTCAGGCTTAGTCACTTCTGTGCTGACGAGGAAGCAGAATTGTACTGAACATCTTGGATGCTGCAAACAGTTCAGTGATGTGAATGTAGTGACTTCACTCAGCCCTAAGTGCAGTCTAAGATGCTGGCTCCTGTGAGAGAGCAAGTCTGGGGAGCTGTACTTAGGTTGCTTGTGACCTTGGAGTGGACACCTCATATGCTGGTGGCAGGGAAGTGGGAGATGTGCTGCTCAGATTCCTCCATTACCCATTAAAACATGCTGTTGCCTCTCTTGTTTCTTGCTTTGCTAAAACAACGTGGCCTAGGAATCCCCTATGAACAGGGCCTGTTGCAGTTGACCTGCAAAGCCTTGGTCAATTAATAGTGACCTATGCACTGTGTCTAAGTTTAACAATAGTCTAAAAGTTTGGGGAAACGGCTTGGAAAGACGCTAAGGTGGACTGAGGGGAGAAGAAGAGTCAGGAGACCAAATAAATAGCAGGTGAAGAATACAGAGATGGTAGAATAACGCACTTCTTTTGACTGTGAATGTGTTTAACTCGGGAATTAATGTCGTGCAGTAGAATGCTTCCTGGCTCACTGAGGTCTGTCCTGTTGCAGGAGGAGCTAATCAATGCTGTAGTAATCTCTCAGCTGGCGCACATTCCAGAGGATAAAGACCACAAAGTCCGAAAACTGGCCACCCAGCTGCTGGTGGACCTGGCCGAGGGCTGCAATACACATCACTTTAACAGCTTGCTTGACATCATAGAAAAGGTGAGGCCTCACTTCCTTGGAAGTGATGCGTATATGGCGGCTCTTACAAACCGCATGCTGGAGTTCGAGGAGGCTAAACAGTGAATGCAGTCCGTCATCTCCATGGTCTCACAGGGAAGGAGAGGGTTCTTGGATTTAGGCAGAAACCAGGGCTGAAGTGAAGAGCAGAAGAGGGCTTTATTAGCTCCCACCGGTTTATCGCTCTTAGCTTTCAGTAGGGACTGTTTGTCTGGACTCTTCCTGTTCTGCCGACTGGAACTGAGGGTAAGTGTTTGTGTGCATTTCTCCCACCCTGGCTGATGTGGCTGTTAAAGAGTTTCTCTTCTTTTAAAGGTGGCTGCACATTCTCTGTCGTCCCCGGCTGAGCTGGAGGGGAGAGACTTGCTGTCCTATTCTGCTTCTCTGGAGGATGTGAAGACGGCAGTTCTAGGCCTTCTCATCATTCTCCAGGTAAAGCCCTGTGAAGCTTTGGAAATGCCTTCTCCAGGGGTTTGCGTACATGATGGCTTGTCTGCTTCTTAATCTAATCAAAGAGGGGACAGCGTTCCAGCTCGCATTCAGATGAGCTCACAGCCTGGCTTGTTGGTGCTGCGTTGGGTATTACCTCTCTGTTCAGAGCTAGCATGTCATAACTGTGAGTGTTTAGGCAGCCTGTTGTAAACTGTACATCAAGAGGAGCCAGAGCTGGATTCTCAGAATTCTTTGGCATCTCAGTCACAAACAAATCTGAGTCTCCAGTTTCAAACCCTTGGTTCAGGCTAAATTAAATAAAAAAATTGAGAGCAGCTTGAGAAGTTTTGGCCCTCTGCATAGTGAACATAAGAGCTGCCATTTCCCGGGTCTGACCATAAGTCCACTTGTCCAGTCTCCTGTGTCGCTCTGGCAGAGAGTGGATGCTGAAAGGGAGAGTGAACTGGGTCTGATCAGGGTTTTTTCCACTGTTCCTCTCTCACTTGCAGCCTCCAGCTTTGAAGGTCTCAGTGACACTTCACCCAAAGCCCTGCTTTCCCAAGGCTTTTGCTAAGATGGTGGAAATTTCACCGGAGCAGTGCCTGTGCTTCGGCCTTTCAGGATCCCAGTGCAGCGGTCTCAGCCCACCTCAGTTCCTAGACCCATTGGTTAGATGACGCTTTTACTAAGTGAACTTTGCTTGCTCAGAAGCTCTTGTGAAATGTTTGAGCTGTCCTCCCTCCTTGAGAGTGCGGGTCGCTAGGTTTGGGGTTTTACACACAATCTCCAGGACTCTCAGAGATGCAGGCAGTAACACTTACTCCTTGGGGCCCTGTGGAGGACTGACTGTCCTGACTCACCTGCTCCTTGCTCCCTTTGCAGCTTATTTTCTCAGGAGCCTGCAGGAAGGAGGGGGCTTGTGCAGAACAATCAGTTCTTTTTCGTGCCAGCTGCAAAGGCTGCTTGCACAGGGGTTCCTGAGCAGCTGCCAGTCGTCTATGACCAGATGTGCAGCTCTCCTGTTAAACCTACTGTTCTCTCTGTTCTGTCCTCCTGCAGACCAAGCTGTACAGCCTGCCTGCCAGCCACGCCACCCGCGTGTACGAGATGCTGATCAACCACATCCAGCTCCATTATAAATGCATGTACAGCCTTCCCGTTGCCAGCAGCATCCGACTGCAGGTATGACTTTCACCTAAGATTCAGGGGGAAGTGGGCAGTAGTGGTGGTGGGGAGAGGAGGAACCGGTAGGATGCAGCATCTCTATAGAAATACGAGCTGCACTGGGCAGTGGAACCAATTGCACTGGGCATAGGGTTGATTGCACTGCAGCCAGGAGTGGAAGGCCTCTGCAGGCTTGAGTTCGTCTCCTTTCTGGCACCTGAGAACAGAATGCTATTCAGGTGGCTGGGACGTGGGTGTCTCCGAGCACAACAAGGGCACGCTCTCTCTTGCAGGTGTTTGACTTTCTGCTGATGCTCCGGGCTGACTCCCTCCACCGCCTGGGCCTTTCCAACAAGGATGGAGCCGTGAGGTTTAGCCCCTACTGCCTTTGTAACTTGGTGTACGTTTCCCAGTGCCTGGTGATACTTGAAACCTCCCAACAGTCCCATGTGTTTCTACCAATCGGCCAGGGTCTTTCTCACATTCTTCTGAATCTTCCAAATTACGACGAACCTGTTGTCTTAGCTGCAGTTTGAGGGAAGGCTTTGACAGATTCATGTGCAGCCTGGTCCTGCCTGCAGAACTCTGGACATCAGGGTTTATTGTACCAAAGCCTCAGGGCTTATGCTGCCTTTTTCAAAATTTTACAAAACTCCCCATTTCCTGGCAGGAGATGAAGGTCTGGCTTCCCACCAGGGTTGGGTTTGAAAGCCTGTAGAAATCTACCTGCCTGTTAATTGTACTTCCTCATCTGACGTTTTCTCTGGAACTCCTTGCAGAAGTTGAAGCCGCTTTTGCAGAGATGCTGAAGCGAGCCCCGTTTTTCTGTGCCATTCCTGCTTTGTAGCTTACTAGCTGTTCTGGTTTTGGCTTAATCTGGATAAAGTCTTACCCGCCTTGTCTTCTTGCATCGTAGAGAGCCAGAGAAGAGGACCGCTGATAAAAAACCAGCTGGGACCCTCTCCCCTCCTTCGGGAAGTCCCAGCGTGTCATCGCAGAACGCCACCATTCGCGTGGGCCATTTGCCGTATTCACTGCTCTTTGGAGTCCTCCTGCAGTGTTTGAAGCAAGTAGGTTATGCACTTGCTTTGCAATCCCGTTGTGTAACCAGTGTGAAATGGGAGTTGGCTGGGGAGTCTGTGATATCAGTAACGAGTTTAAAACTCAGAGGCTCAGGGATGTGTGTCAAGGCTGGAATGTGCCGCAAGGTTCAGCTCTTTCCCCTCATGTCCCCAAATCTCATGTGTGTGTCTGTGAAAAATAATGACAGGTTAAGTCCACTGAGGAACAATAGAAACAGTCTTTGCTCAGATACTTGCAGGGGCTGAAGTTTAGTCCTAAAGATCATAGTATATGCTGTGTACTCAAGAGGACTTTAAAAAGAAATCTTGCATATCCTGATAGGAACCTTTGAAAAGACTTAAGGTATGACTCTCCTCTCAAGAGATGGTAGTCTTAACCATCATTCATTGCTAATCCATGCACTGGTACAGTTTATTTCTTCTTAAAAGGATGTGATTACGCGACTTTAGGCCCAACTATCTGAATATTTCTTCTGAGCTTCCATTGCCACCAGAGGGAGCGCGAGTTTAACCATCCTGAAATCAGCCGGACTTGTACTGGAGTTTTGCTTCTTAGGAAGGAAGGGGAAAAATATCTTTTGTTTGTATGTTTATAAATAGCAAAAGGAAAAACTTTTCCCTGCGTCTGGTTTTTGGAGAACAGTTGTGTTTGGGAGAGACTACGTTATTCCATTATTTCATTTCCATGCTCCTGGATCCAAGGGTCAGTGACTTATTGCTGTCGGCTGTGGCCACAGGTATCTTTTGAGGGCAAATTCTAGCTGGAAGTGTATTTTTTCAGGTAGATGGGGCAGAAGGTGGAGGTGCCCTGCCTGGCCTTTTTTTTTTTTTTTCTCAGCTTGATGTCATGGAGACCTTGGGCATTAGGGTATCAATGTTATAACTTTGCTGTGGGCTGGAGTTGGGTGAAACCCTGCCAGGAGCCCCTGCACGAGACACGGGTGGCATCTTTGCTATTGAACAGCTGTGGAGAGACCAGCATTCGTGCCAATGAGCCATGAATCATTGTTTGAAGCTTAATGAGCTTTTGCTTTCAAATTTAACTAAGCTATTCCCCCTAAAAGCAGCTCTGTACTTTCACCCCTTTTCTCTTCCCAGGAGACGGACTGGAAGGTGCTGAAGCTGGTTCTCAACAAGCTGCCCGAGTCCCTCCGCTATAAAGTGCTATTTTTAACCTCTCCTTGCAACATTGATCAGCTGGCCTCTGCGCTCTGCTCCATGGTAATGACCTGCGGCGTGCCAGCACTTTGACTCCCATAGAGATGTTTCCCTTGAGGTTTCATTAGTAAACCCCCTATTGACCTATCCCTTCTCTTCCCTTGTTAGCCCTTCAGCCCTATTCCTGTAGAGCAACTCTTTTGGTTAGGGGTGATGATACCTTCAAGCAAGCTAATAATACCTGGGGATGTTAAACTGCCTATGTAGCGTGGCTAAAGAGCTCTCACGAAATGGATGGTATGTTGGGAGTGTGAGTTCACTTAAGGAGCCTGCACTTCTTAAGTCCTTAAGGACACGTGGCATCAATGTCTGGCGGGGTGGTCAAGGTGTGCGTGATGCTATTAGGCTGAGGTTACGCGAGTTCTTTGTGAGTGCAGCTCTGTGAGCTTATGTGATGGATTAAGGTAAGCTCCCAAATACAAAATGGAGCCTTGACAAACATGCCAAAAGCTATGTAGAGCTGGCCAAGGGCTGTAACTCAAAGGCTTGTTGCTAAAGCAGTGCCTTTTTCTAGTACAGCGTATAGAACCTGTTAGGCATGTTGAGGAGCTCCAGCGTCTCAAAACGGAGCCGTGGTTGTATCACCATTATTCTGTGAAAGTGCATCCAGGAAGTTTTACAGGTTGAAAGGTGCATTGAATGCAAGTTCCTCTAGCCCCATGTCTGATTGATTAGCTTACAGACAAAAAGACTGCTGACAGGCTCCACGGCATGCCGGAAGGATTCTCCCGCACAGACTTGCACCTGGCTGTGGTTCCCGTGTTGACTGCATTAATATCTTACCATAATTACCTGGACAAAGCCAAGCAGGTATGTGGAACAGCTGGGAAGGGGGTGGTCTGCATCTGTCTCCAATGCCAGCCTGTTTCAAAATGTAGAGCATCTCTTTAGGGGACAGCCTCAGGGATTTCAAGCTTGAAAAATCATGTTCTGGGGGAAATAGAAGGAGCTGAGCCATATGGAAGTGGAAATAATATAGAACATCTGTGCCTTTAGGCAAAACCTTTCTTTCTTGGCTTTGTGGATTAGCAGCACTTTATACAGTGAGCTTCAGAAACTCCTCCCAGCGCTGAAAGACCCTGACAGCCACCCAAATGTAGAAGACTTGTATGTTTTTAGGTGGCCTTTGATTCTCTCTTGCTCTGTCAGAAATGAGAATTATAAAACCTTACTGATGTCTGAAACCTCTGAAGTACTAATGTCCTTTAAAGATGTCACCCCATTAAATGCCCAGCAGTACAGAGACATCTGTGAGAGGTTTTTTTTTCGGATGGCATTATTAATGCTGACATGGTTTGAATAAAACTCATAGCTGCGGACACTAGCAATGCAGTTGCCCTCGTGCTAGTGTCTGTCCATGCCTGAAATGCAGGTGAGATGTGTTGGTGGCTGGTGGGAGGTAGCTCATGGTTTTGTTTCATGACTCTTCTTTTTCTGTTCTTTTAGCGCGAAATAGTTTATTGCTTGGAGCACGGTCTGATTTATCGCTGCGCAAACCAGTGTGTTGTGGCTCTGTCCGTATGCAGCATTGAGATGCCCGACATCATCATAAAGGCTTTGCCCATCTTGATCGTCAAGTTAACCCACATTTCTGCTACTGCCAACATGGCAATCCCTCTCTTAGAATTCCTGTCAAGTAAGTTGCAGTGGAAGTCGCGTTCTGCCGGTCTTCTTAAGTAACTATCCATGGCTAACAGCATTAGTATTGATAGGGTCGTCATGATTTAGTTCAGCGTGAACGTACGCGTCGTTCTGGGAGCTCTCACCGTTTCTGGTAACATCATTGCAGCTGCTTTAAGATTTGAACATCTTGCCTACTCTGGGTTATGTAATCCAGTTTCTCATCTGAAAAAAAAGAGCCATCTGCTTTGTCCACACATAAATGGTGCTGGCAGAGATGGGGTTTGTCCCACCCTCTTCTTAGCTCCTGCCTTAAATAATGTTGCCACAGGATTGCAAGGCAGCACTTGCTGTTGCACCAGGGCCAAGCTGTCCAGAAAAGGCAGGTGCTCCGCTGGACACTCAGCTTGCAAGCAGGCTGCTCATGTCCAGCCTTCACAAATGGTTTCTTGTTACCGTTTCAGCTCTAGCCAGACTGCCTCACCTCTATAGGAACTTTGCTGCTGAGCAGTATGCCAGCGTGTTTGCCATCTCCCTGCCCTACACCAATCCCTCCAAGTAAGTTGATGGTGACTTTTCTCCCCCGTCTGGGAAATACGGAACATGAGAATTGTTGCCTTTTGTAGGTCTTAAGTACTGCGTAGAGCATAAGCATTACTTATATGATACTAAGCATGCTTTATGTATGTCTGTGTCTGCTGAAGGAAGACCATATATTGCTTCACGATGATACTATTCCTATTCCTATTATTGGAATTCCAGATTTCTTCCCCTTTTAAGCTTTGTGGTCTGCCCCTTACTCCTCCCCTGAACTCGCCCTGTACCATAACCAAGTAACAGAAGGATTTCTCTGGGAAGCGACGTGCTTAGATTGCCAAGTAAACTGTGTTGAGATCTCTCCTCCACTTAGGTTTAACCAATACATCGTGTGCTTGGCACATCATGTCATAGCCATGTGGTTCATCCGGTGTCGCCTTCCCTTCCGGAAAGACTTCGTCCCTTATATCACAAAGGTAATGTGCATTGCTAAATTTTGTGGTGCAGCTAAAGCTTAGTGCTTTCACACCCCGCCAGGGTCTTTGCCTGGGACCCAGCCTTGTCTTGGTCTCAAAACTTCCACTTTCAATCAGAATAACTCGCCTGCTAGCAGTGCATTAGCACTTTCAAAATCACATTTGGCTGCGGTGTTTGGGCTGCAGACGCCATTGGTTTAAACCAGTTTCTCTGTGTTTGATGACAGGGCTTGAGGTCCAATGTTCTCCTTTCCTTTGATGACACCCCCGAGAAGGACAGTTTCAGGGCTCGCAGCACAAGCCTGAATGAGAGGCCAAAAAGGTAAATCACTTTATTAGGGGCTGTGTGTACCCCCTTTATTGGGATCAGTTTAAATGCTTAACATTTTCCCTAAGCTTTATGACGTGAGCCATTTTTGTTTCCTTACAGACCCTGTCTGACCTTTCCCATAATGTGTGTGCATTTGGAGGCTTAATTATAATGCTCTGTATTAAGACAGTAACTTGGTAAAACTAGGGTCAGACTCCAGGTAGCAGTTAAAGATGGCACTAGCTGCTCTATCTGCTTCTGCAGGATGTACGCTTAGATTTTAAAAGCAAGCCATTCTGTTGGCTGAATGTGTCTCAGTACGTCCCTATGTCTTCAGCAAGTGTTGCAAACTGTTCTGTTCATCTCCATGTGGTATACATTGCATTTTAATGAATATTTACATGTCTGCTGTTATAGAAGAAATTTTACACGTTCTAGAAGCAGAACCTGAGAACTGTGAGTGAATGGGTGGACTGTGACCTCTGCTGCTTTATTTTTCCTTCATCCAAATTTAGTAGACCCACAATCCAACCCCTTGCATCTGCCCCTCCTCTGCAAATGAATCGTGGATCTCTGATTTCCTTTGAAATAAATTGAACACCCTGCCACCTTCCAGAAACCAAGGCCATCAAACCAGCCCAGACTTTATGGAAAGTCTCTGAGTTTAGCTGCATATAGGGAGTATTCATTTGTTTTGGGGTTTGCATTTTTAAGTATTATTTTTATAATTTTTCATAGCAGAAAAATTAAAGCAAAATACTGTAACTGCCTGATTCCACTGAGAGCCTTTGAAATCAATACATCAATGTAGGGAAGACCCTGAGATGAAGTGTTTAGTGTAATTTGAAGCAGTCACTGATCTGCAGGTGCTTCTCTGAGACCAGGAAGGGACAATATTGTTCAGGGGTCGCAGTATTTCTCAAGTGAGGTTTCTGCTTTGGCCTCTGTACTCAGTTCATTTAGTTGGCTTTAGCATTTCTCTCCAAAAAGCATCTAGTGGCATTTAAACTCTGGGGGAGGGGATCCTATGCTTTTGCTGTATATGGATCTTGCAGCAAAGAAACCCTATCCCTGCCTTAATGCAATAGCTGAAAACCCTGTTTTATGTTTGCGAGTTAATTCTCTCCTCTGTCCCATCTCCTCTTCTCGTTTGTGTGGTTTTTAAATTTGGAGTAGACACCTTTGCCAATCATCATCTCTCATTTTGCAGTTTCAGTCCAACTGTTTTGCTTTTTCCCAAAGCTTATTTAAATTCATTAGGTTGGAATACTACTAAATCTGAAGGGGCCACTGTTGTTAATGTAATTGAATCTGACAGTCGCTGGGAAGAATTAGTCGTGTGAAATCCCTGCCAGCCCGTATTGATGGAAGGAGTGCTCGTCAGTGGCTCTATTCCCATGAATAAGGGTTTGCGTTGCTGGGTCCATGGGTATGGTTGTGCTCAGAGTACTAAGCATTTTGAGAGAAGGAACATTGTTCTTCATGTCTGTAGTCAGATATGAGGGAGAGGCGGATCGTTTGAAACGAGTGCCTCTGCCTCTGTCCGATTGACACAGAAATGTGGTCTCCTGGTTAATCAGAGCTCAGTTTCCAGTTGTCATAAGGTTGGAAGGCAAGAAGAGTCCAGGGGGTTTGACGCGATATACAGCACAAGCCATTAGGTTTCATCCTGATGCCCCTTTATGAATATAAAGCATTGTAGTCCTCAGGAGACTAAAGAAACTTCCATGGTCCCTGCCAGTCTGACCTGGGGAGAAAGTATTTTTGAGCTCAGAACGTAGTGATCACTCTGAGCCTCGGCGTATCAGCAGGTTTCTAGAAAATGGGTCTCCTGTGCTACGCTAGAGCGCTGACCCACCCTTCAAAGGGTCACGTGGCCAATCTGAGTCTTCAGCAGAAGAGCCCCAAATCCCCAGGACATCTAGCCAGTTGCGTATTAGAGAAAAAAATTATTCTGGACCCTGCAAATGACTGGCAAAAGTCCTGGCATTATTCACTGGCTCAGTGTAACCTTGAGGAAGTTGCTTAACTCTCTGGCAGGGTGTCCGGGTAGCCATCTCAAAAGGGGTATGTTGAGTCGCAGTGTTTATCGCATGTTTCAGGATTTTGAGCGAAGAGCTGGTGTGGGGATTCAGGAGGACCCTGAACCAGCCCAGCTCAACAGACCAGAGCAATCCTAGCACCAAATCTGCAGGCAGACCCACGTTTTTTTTTTTTTGACATTGTTTTGTTTTCACATCACCCTGCGGGACTCCCCCATACTGACTCTGTGACCTGTGACCTTTCAACTTTCATCCCTACAATGATTTCCTCCCTTCCTGTGACCTGTGCCATTACACCTCTTTCGGGGCTTGGTGCTTCTCCACCTAGTAGTTTAAGAATAGCCAAAAATGCAAAGCAAGGCTTGAATAACTCTCCTCCTGTGAAAGAGCTGAAAGAACCCTCTGCAGTTGATGCCTTCCGGTCCCGCAGCATCAGTGTGTCTGAACATGTGGTCCGCAGGTAGTGACGCCTGAAGGGGGAGAATCCAAGCGCCAATTGGCACTCGGAAATCTGGCAGGGTGGAGGCAGGGTGGGCTGCATGCCGGGATCCTTGCATGACTGCTCTTCAGGAAGTACAGATCGGCTGCTATCACCCTCGAGGCCTTGGCAAGCCATGGGACACCCATGAAGCTTTTCCAATGCCAGTTATTGCATTCTTGTATCGCCCTATGCTATGTTTTGATGGTGCTTTATCAATGGAAACTCCTCTTGAAATGCAAAGGTCCTGGGATTCGGTGTGAAAAAGTTGCATTCTGTGCAGGTTCAGGCCCTAGGGACACTGCATAGGAACACACACGCTGGAGTTCTGCCGGCAAAGCTGTGCAAACCGTAGTGAAGTCTAGAATTGGGTGCAAGCCTTCGCCACAAGGCAAAAGGAACAGTTTGTGGCCTCAAAGTGGAGCCAGCTCTTGAGGTGTGGATGGCAGGATAGAAGTCTGTTGGTATAACGTAACCTGCCGTGAAAGCATTAATTGATCTCCAGTCTGGCACCTTGAGCGACAAAGCCATGAAGGGCAGCACAGCACAGCCGTTACCAAGCTATTGTTTGCACATCAAAGGAAAATAGTTTGGAAGGAAGCTTAATTTGGCCGTACTGGGCATGTCTACACATGTGCTTTACTGCGCAGTAGATTAACTTACTGCACAGTAAAGTGTCACTGTCTACATGTGTGCTACAATTAGGGCACAGTAGATTTAATTCACTCTGACATAAGATAGTCCCATCAGAGACGGGTACTATCCAGTGGTGGAATAAATTACTGTGCTTATATGCATGTGTAGATGGTGATGTTGGGATTAGTTTACTCCAGCTCAAATTGTGCCGGAGTTTATTAAGCTGTATTAATTGCAGGTGTAGACACGGCCACAGTGGATAAAAAGGCTTACTGTTTTTAAGCCTGTGTCTAACTTTCCTTTGACTATTAAATGGCTAGTGAGGAGCACAGTAGCTGGAAGTCTCAGCGTGAAGATGTTCATGACAGGCAATAAGCATCTCTGCTAGAGGAAGCGGCAGAGAGATGTCTGCATTGTGAACGTACCCTTTTGATGCTTCAAAAGAGAACATTCCTATTAGTTTGACCTGGCACGCTCATCTTGCATTTATGTGTAATTTACACTAACACAGCATTCGGATAACTTACCGTCTAGCAATGCCAGAAAAATCAGTGCTTAATAGAAACCAAGCTGAGATGCAGCCAGACCTTTCTAAGTGATTATAATGGAATAATTCCTTACAACAATTTTATAACCCAACTGGCTATTCCAATCATTTTTAAAATTGCATTGCTAAGACCCAGTTAATTGAAGGCAGAATCGGTTTGTATCAAGGTACTAATGTTCAGTGCAGAGTGCAGTTTTTTTTTGCTGGGGGTTCAGCTAGATTTTGCATACTCTGATTCTTTGATTTATTTTTCCCCCTTTAGTTAAAATCAATGCAATATGCCTAGTGTTTCTCGCATCCCTCCTGAAGTCTAGGCTAATCAAAATGTATACATGCCTCCCTGTCTCTCAAGGAAAAACAGTAAATTCTGGGGTGACAGCTGCTCCATGCAGTGACTGCCCAATATTGAGGTGACCTAAAAATGATTTTGATACCCTTTGGGTTTGATTCGTACTGGGGAGCAGCTCTATTCAGGGGCGTGCATGTATCGCAGCTTCTTCTGCAGCTTGCCGCTGATGGGGTGACAGGTAGCACGATGCCCCTTCTGCAGCATTTCTTGACACTCTTCAAATGTCCTTCCATCAGCCGGATCCAGACATCCATCACTAGTTCGAGCCTGGGCTCTGCAGATGAAAATTCAATGGCTCAGGCAGATGACAACTTAAAAAATCTCCACCTGGAGCTCACCGAGACCTGTCTGGATATGATGGCCCGATATGTCTTTTCAAACTTCACCGCAGTGCCCAAGAGGTGAGAGTTGGTTGCGTGTGGTGTTTGGATGCTCTTGTGTTGAGAGGTTTCACCAAGTCGACAGAAAATCTCTGGCTCTTGTGAGCACAGCAAGTGCCCATGTTCCTAAGCTGTCGCTTCTGGCTCAGGTATGCAGTGATTGAGCATGAAGTTTGGTGACAGGGAAATGCTCGGATTGTTTCATACAGAAATCGGCAGCCAGGCAAGTCTCATGCGCTGAGTTTCTCAGTTACCTCTGCCTCCCAAAAGGAGGAGTGTGGCAGGGATTAAAAGCTTCCTTGCACAATACTCGACTGTGTTGAGGCCAGGAGTGAGTTTCCATCCTGCCTGGAAGCCCTCGAAGTAGTTGGTGGTAGAGCCTGTGCATCCGTTGCTCTGCGGCTTTACCGCTTAGCCGTAGGGCTGTTTATGGAAACAAAGCATCACCGGAAGCATCGTGGAAGGAACAGGTTTTTTCTTCCATGATCCCAACCAGTTCTGTTCTTTTTCCTTCCCTGAACACCTCCCAAAGCTCTGGGTCACGTGGGACTCACCTTCGGCTGTACTTTTAGGTCTCCTGTGGGGGAGTTCTTGCTGGCTGGAGGAAGGACGAAGACCTGGCTGGTTGGGAACAAGCTTGTGACTATCACGACGAGTGTTGGAACAGGGACACGGTCTCTTCTGGGCCTGGACTCTGGGGAGCTTCAGAGCAGTCCAGAGTCAAGGTAAGCTTTGCTCCTGTTTTTACAGACCTGTGTGATACCGTTGTGTAGAAATGGCGTTGAAGCTACTCATTTCCTTTACTAGCGCACGCTTGCTTGCGTCTGTCTGGTCTGAATTGTTCCCTCCTCAGTACCAGCCTCTTGTTTTCTCCCCCATTAGCTCAGACCCTGTTCTGCAAGTGAGGCAGACGAAAGAAGCCCCGGCAAAGCTGGAGTCTCAGGCTGGCCAGCAGGTGTGCAGAGGCTCTCGCAACAGAGTCCGGTCCATGTCCGGTAAGCGTTCCTGCCATTTTTTCTCTCTCTAAAGCCCAGTTGCTGCAGGGCATGCCCAGCCTCTGTGCTGGAGCTGAAGCCTAAATACCAAGCAACAGAAAGAGGTGGAGTGGTGTGATCTCAGATAAGGCCAAGGTCCTTAAAGAGAGTGGAGTGTTTCAACCCCTACTGAAATCAGTGGAGTTGCAGCAGCTCTTGCTGGTATCCACAACTACTAGGCTCTCCTGGCTAGTGTCCCCCTCCAGATAGCTTCAGTAGTTGTTCGTAGGGTAGGAGCCACCTGTATTAACCAGCCCCTGGCTCAAAAGAAACATTTGGCAGGTGTGGCTCACTAGAGTTTGAGGCAGGTGGAGCAAAGTTGCTGCAGCAGTACAGAAAACTCTTTGTTACCTGAATTTAGTGCCAAATCCAGCCTCATGCCTCTAAACTGGGCTCCAGGGACTCCCTTTCTTCACCTTCCCCATCTTTCCTCCCACCAGGTGGTCATGCCTTGCGTGTCGGTGCCCTGGAGACGTCAGGCTCCCATTTCCCCAGCAGTTCTGTGCCCCAGGCCTTGCAGAACCCTCCGGCTTCTGCTGCTCGAACAGAGAAGGCTGCTTCTGCTGCCCAGACTCCTCTGCAGAAAGAAAAGGCAAGCCTAGCTGCGTACGTCCCGCTGCTGACGCAGGGCTGGGCAGAAATCCTCGTGCGGAGACCCACAGGTATCTAATCCAGGGGCATTCTGTGTGTGATGTGCTAAGGAATTGGGGTCTGTATAAGAATACCCAGGTGGGAAAGGATCTCTTCCTGGCTGTCTCTGCTCCTAAGTTTTTAATTTGTCACTCGAGTCCCAGCAATCACACTTCTTAACGATACCAAGTCACACGGGCTCTGGGTGGGAAGAGTGAAACGAGTCCTTATTCATGGAAAAGAAATGCCACTGCACTGACAGCCTGGGACACCACGTGGGCACTCAGCCTTCGCTTCAGTGTGGTGCTTCTAGCTTAAACCTGTGCTGGGTGCCTTCCTACAGATCTGTTTCCAGCCCCTCAGTTTAGAGGGCAAACCAGGCTCGTAGCCAGAGCACCAACACTGCAAGTGGCTGCTGTTTGGGGCAGGATAGTCAGGGCGTTAATGGGCACAGAAGTTAAGCTCCTGAACACATGCACTTTCCAAAGTGTGTGCTGAAGCAGGACTTGCATGCTTCAGCTGGAGGCTGCTTCGACAGAGACTGACTTAAAATGACCTTGTGTCCTCCCACTCAGCGCTCGGAAACCTTCTGGGAGTCTGCTTTGCTGAGCTGTAGCCAGCAGTGCTAAATAGCTCGGGGGTACAAGGGGAAGGATCATAGGGTGCTGGGGACTGGCTCCTGTTTCAAATGTGAAATGAGCCGAGCCAGCTGGTCAGGAGGGGACCCTTCGACTGCACAGCCTCCTTCCCAGGGCAGTGGCCAGTCAGCAGAGCTTCCTGGAGCGAGAATCTCCCTCTTCCATCCCTTCCAGGTAACACGAGCTGGCTCATGAGCCTGGAAAACCCTCTCAGCCCCTTCTCGTCAGACATTAACAACATGCCGCTGCAAGAGCTGTCCAACGCGCTCATGGCTGCCGAGCGCTTCAAGGAGCACCGGGAGACTGCTCTCTACAAGTCCCTCTCGGTCCCTTCCTCCAGCTTGGCCACCGGCACAGCCAAACCATCCCTTCTGCAGCGCTCCAATACAGGTGAGAGGTGGCCAGTCCCAGTGTGTCCCCAGTAGCTTGTATCCTGTTGTGAGGTGACACTAAGGTGTCACTCATGAGCTACTACTGCCCAGGCTCCAAACGTAGCAGCATAAGGTATAAAGCAGCAAGGGCAGGGTGGGGGAGGGACAAAGGCAGTTCTTTGCATCACATTAGAGCCAGGGAGAGCATTTTCACTCATCACATCTAAAGAACCATGGAAAAGATGGCTTCTTTCCTTCCCCACCCTTGGTGCCTCAAACGAAGCTGTTTGAGTGACCTGAAGCTAAACACGTCCCATGTGAGATGGCCCCGACCCATCCATGCTTCTGTCTATCAGTGGTTTGAGGTTGTTGCAGAGCTCGCTTCTTTGTGCTTGTGGGTATGTTCACTGCTGCTGGATCTTCAGTCCTGGGTTTCACAGACTCAAGCTTCTGGCTATGGGCTTTTAAACAGGGTTAAGTAGAACTTTTCTATGCCCGGAAGACATCGAGCCCTAAATCAGAAAGGCTGGTGACATCTTACATCTCGTGAGTGTGTCCAGCTCAGAGCAGATCCAGTCAACACACTGCCAGAAGCAGTGTAGGACTCTCAGCTCAAACACCTGTGAAGCAGAACTGATGATAGCGGTGGCGAAACCCTACGCTCATATTAACTGAAGTGTAGACTGCCTGGAAACCCATTAAAAATGCCCGCTTTCAGATTCGCTCCATTAAAAAAAGCCTCCCTCTACACCGAGACCTTTCAGACAGTGTCTAATATTATCCTTTCCATGTCACTGAGTACACAAATTCAGGCAGTTAAGCTGGAGGGCAAAATGCAGAATGCAGCAGAGAACTGTTTTGAACATCCTTTATTTGCTTCAGTGGCTTGTTTGTGGCTCTAGAGTTGGCACAGGTTCTTGTGTTTCCCTAGACTCCGACCTGATCTCTTCAGAAACGCTAAAAAAGCTGCTAAGTCTGAATCGGAGCTCTCCTGGGGTTTTGGATGTACAGCAAATTATTTCAGCTACGTCCACATTAAGCTGACAACTCACTTTGTCAGAATCAGTGTGGGAAGCTGAGATGATGATGCCGGTGTGCACGGTATTCCTGTCTTTTTGGAGGCTAAATCTCGTGCACATTCTTAATTATTTTGCTGTGTGTAAAATGCTTAAAAAATGACCCTCTGCCGTGTGTGTAGGGTAGGGAGAGTGGACCCATTTCTGGTTTGCGCTGCTAGAGATGATCCTTCTTTCAGAATTTTTTTTTAAAGAACACTCTCCTTTCTTCCAAGAGAGCAAGTTGAGTCTGCATTGTTTGTATTTATGCCTCCCTGTATGTGTTGACTAGTTCCTGTACCCTAAAAGCTTCCCTTTTTACACTTAGTGATACTATCCCAGCTTGTTCTTTCCTTTTCATTTTATTTAATTATTTTTTAAATAGGCTCTTGGTTACGGTTATCTCTGTGCTTTTTAATTTGTTTCATATGTAGTCTCTCCTTCCTTCTGATGTAGTGGCTCACTTGATTTCCCTTTGCAGTGGCCTCTTTCTCTTCCATGTACCAGTCCAGTTGTCAAGGCAAGTTGCACAGGAGCATATCCTGGGCAGGTATATTTATCTCTCTTTAAGGAAAACAAAGTTATTGCCATAGAAGAACACCTCTGATTCATAGCAACCGTGTCCCTCATACCTCATCACCCCTTCCATGTTTCCTGTTTGTACCTGGTCTCATTATACTCAACGAATGGGATCTTGACTAGCATGAAGAAGTCCAAGCCAGATACGACATCTGCAAGTAACTTGAATGCAACTTTTTGGATGGGTCATGACTCATGGGGCTTAGACTATAGAGGGGCACACAAAAAGATCTGAATTCCCTGACGTCTCAGCTCAGCCTTGCAATTGGGATGATGTCCTGTTAGTGTAGACAGCTCCCACTGCTGTGAGTGTCACCTGGAATGCTGCTTTTGCAACCAAATGTAAAAGCAAGCCAGCATCGCTCAGCCTCCTGAGAGCCGGCTAGTGCTGGCCCTACGACGCTAATCTGAAGTGTACAGCTGTCTTGATACTACAGTGTAGTTGCTGGGTGCAAGTTTTGAAAATAAAAATAGAAACTTTCAAAGAGAAGCATGATAATGGTAGCTTTCTATAGGCTCGATAGCAGTGTCCATGTCTTTTCCCACTTGCTATGGTAACATCTATTTTCTAAACAAATTAGATGCAGATAAAATGCACACCCATAAGCACAGCATTTGCATTGCATTGCTAAAGTGCAGTGCTTTTATGATTTAATTGAGTGAGCAAAGTTCCCTTTCACTTCCATTTCTTCATTTGATAAATGTGGTGTTGAGCAGTAGCTGTTCTCAATGGCTGTGTTGGCACGATGCTACTAAAATGACACGCAGATGCTGCCATACAAGACTCTTCTGCACTTCTCTTCTGTACTCCACTTCCACCTATGGTGTAATTAGTGAGCGCTCAAATTATTTAAAAACGCCAGTAAAATTGACGGTAATGTTAGAAGTAGGGAAGTTGAAAGCACTGAGTATGTGCAGGTGTGTTCTGGCTTGGACAGCTAACCAGATCAGCACGTTTTTAGAAGGTATGTGTGCGCAGTGCTAACTCTTAATTGCTTCTTTGAAATAACTTTTGGCCCCATGAGCTGAAATCAATCCAGGGAAGGCTGCTTTAGTGATTTTTTGCTGATTTTTTTTTTTTTTTTTAATTATTATTTTGTGTGTGTGCTAATTTTATTTCTTTAAATTTCACTTTGGAAAACAAATCTTAGCCTTTCAGATTGGTCTTCCAATTCTATGTGTACATAACGGGAAGCCTCCTGTACTTCAGCCTTTTCCTCAGGACAAAAAAAAAAGGCCAACAGAAGTCTTCAGTCATACTGGCTCCTGTGTTCACAGTAGCTGAGTATTGCAAACCCTTGGTTACCCGTCCCAATAACCTCTCTCCGTCATGCACGGGGTCTCCGAGTGGTTTCGTGTCAGCCTGATCTCATTAACAATTTGTCTGATCAGATACCACCTGCAGATTGTCCTAGTGTTGCTGCAGAATTTGGATTAGGTGCGACTTGGGCTATACTGGTTAACTCCTCCTGAGGAATATTAGGAAAGATGCCAAAAATGCAAGGCAATAGCCTCTAGTCATTTTAATCTCCTCGTAAGCCAACATAACGTACAGGGACATTTGCCATATACAAGGCTTATTCTTTTGCTACTTGCATAGAATTTGTTTTCATTGCCTATTTACTTCAAAGCTAACTTTGCACTTCCTTGCATCTCCGTAATTACTCTCTGTCCTGACAGCTGAGTGGTAAGATGCCTAAGGACCCATTTCCTCCATTATTTACCCACTACTTGTTCATTGTTAACAATCTGACACCACTCCCCCTGGTCTGACCGAAGTAGCCCAGCCCTTTGGCACGAGGGTAAGTCAACAGATTATCCTATGCAAAAGGAAAACCTGTAATGAGGAACCTGGGACGTTAAAGTCTGCACTCTGTGATCAGGGAGATCCCACGCTTCCAATATGGCCTTCAGTTACGATCCTAGGAGGGAAAAGGCTGGTACTTCTGAGGAAAGGATGGGGTCCCGCCATACCACTCCTCTCTACATGCCTCAGTTACTCTGTTTGTGTCTCGGTAGAATCAGCCGTGGTTTTGGAAGAGGGGAGCCCGTCGGAGATGGAGTTAAAAGAGGCCGATTCCCCAACAGAGTCTCAGGAGATCGAAGACTTTGAGGCCACATCCTCAGAGCCGTCCCTGAGCGAGGAGAAGTTTGGTAAACCCAAAGAACCGTACAGCAGGGTAAGCACATCCCCGCGTGGAGAAGGACCTGTACATGTCCCTTGTAAAGAGCCACCAGTTACGCTCCTGGTGTCCAGCTGACAACGGAAACGTTTACACAGGTTGCGTGGATAGAGGGTCCATAAGATGTCCTGCTCGCGTGAACATCGGTAGTAGTAAAGGCAAATGTTCTCCTGTCTGCCTGTGTTTGAGAGGTAGTGGGTTTGGGTGGCGACTAGCTCCCAGTATCTCATGCGTGGCTTCTCATGACTTTTCATGGTTGAGTTGCTCCTCAGAACCCTGCTTTTTTTTTTTTTGGCTTTTCCTTTAAGTCCTCCTCGACGTCTAGTCAGGAAGAGAAATCCCTGAGATCCGATGACTTGGCTGCTGTCGGGATTCCCATTGGAAGGGCCATCCATTCAGAGGATGGCAGGGCTCTGGAGGAGCTTTCCTTCCAGCCTTCGCAGCCGCTCAGCAAATCCAGTTCTTCCCCCGAACTTCAGACGCTGCAGGAAGTCCTCAGAGACGCAAATGGCAGAGAAGGAATCGGAAAGCTGAGCACGGACGTGAAGTCGAAATCTCAGTCTGAGAACTTGGAAGGAGAAGGGCTTGGAAGCTGGTTGAGCCAGGGGGAGGATGCTAAAATGACTGGCACAGCCACCACGTCTTCCGCTTCTCCTCGCTCGCCCAGTGGCTACCGCCCCAGAGGGTACACCATCTCCGATTCAGCCCCCTCCAAGAGGGGAAAAAGGATCGAGAGAGATGCCTTCAAGAGCAGAACAGCTGCCTCCAATGCAGAGAAAGTACCTGGAATAAACCCAAGGTGGGTGGGTGGATATGTCTACAGCTAGAAATACAAGGAGCCTCTTTTTAACTTCTTTCTTTTTAAGAAATGTCACAGGGCTGTGATTATTGGAAGCAGAGTTAGACTTGTTTAAATCCAACATATAGGTATTGGAGGGTTTACAAGACCAAAGCTAAACAGGTAGGTGTGACTTGATTTTTGTAATGCAATCCATGGTTTAATACCCACCACCTGAACTGTGGACCAAAGAAAACCCATTCCTCCGGTTTGAATCCACCACGTAAGTGTATTTCCAATAGTGGGGATGTAGGGAAGGGCACTGACTGCCGCCCGGGCCTGTTGTCCATGCAGCGTTACACAGCACAACTAGTGAAAAGCAAACTTAGACTTGTCGCACTTTTGAGCCTGAAGGCTTGGTAGCCACCCAAAGCATTAATTCAGAAGATACTTGGGTGGGGCCATGTTTAATTTGTGAAATATTCAGCAGAGCCTGGGGTAAGAGGCCTCACTCCTCTTCTAGTTTGGAAGCGAGTGCACAACCACACTGCAGCATTGGATTCCAGTCCCTGTGTCTGCTGCAAGGACTGGTAGTCTGTCCTCTGTCACCACTGAGCAAAATGGCCTGTGGCTCGGCAGAAACTGTAACTGGGTCAAATACTGACGGTGACCTTGCTGCACAGCTGTGCTTGGCTGGCTCTTTGTTTCCACCCCCTCTGAAAATGCGATTGCATGCCCCCCGATTGACACGGGCGTTATTTTTAAGGTAACTGGATTTCATTTCTCTCTTCCAGCTTTGTGTTTTTGCAGTTGTATCACTCCCCGTTCTTCGGAGATGAGTCCAACAAGCCCCTTCTGTTGCCGAATGAGGTGGGTAAGGTTTTATTATCATGGTGTGTGTTCTTAATGTTAACACTTGAAGCATCACTAATTGACACCCTTACTTCACTAATGAACTGCCAAAGAGATGAGATCCTGCTTTTTCCAGTCCTGGAGCCAATAGAGTCCAAGCAGTATGTTTGGTCTCCAAAGCTTGTTACCCACATTCTTTAGCTTCTCAGCAAGCAGACAAATTGTTGCATTGGTGTTAGAAGCACAGGATGAAATTGGGCAAAATATATTGGAGAAGGTCACTAAAAAAATTGTCAGTTTTAAGGGATGACTGGCAGAGGCCAGCGGACGCTGTCCCTGGTTAAGAGAAAACTCGATGGTAATGAATTCTGCAGGTCAGTAAATGTTGTGGGTAGCGGCAATGGGTCCAATGGCAACTACAGCTTTGGGCTGTGATATCCTTCCTTCAAGGAGAAAATGGCCTGGGGAGTAGGTTTCCCAGTCTCCAGGACACTTACTCCTCAGAAATCTCTTGCTCAGTTGATAATATCAAGGCGTATAGTGGGTGTGTGTATCAGTGACAGTCAAAGAAATGACGAGTTACCCTTTCTTCTTTCTAGACATTTGAAAAATCAGTGCAGCTCCTAGATCAAATCCCTTCTTATGATACCCATAAGATCGCAGTGCTGTATGTTGGAGAAGGACAGGTAAGTCTTCATATGTGCAAATGCATAAACCAGTTTGCCCCAGTTTAATGAGAATCCAGCAACATCACTGAAACTTGGGGGTTTCTGCCCGTCTTAAAGTGACTCCATTTTGTTCTTTGCTTTCCCAGATTGCACAGCAGTGCGCAGGCCGTGGCAAAGTGCCATGAACCACGAGGTTTCCTTTAATGCTGGTGCAGGACTTCTGCCTCCATTTCACTTAGTTTGTGGGTCTTTGCTGTTTACTAGCAAAGAGAGAATATTCTCTTTTTGGGTGATGCTTAACAGCAGAGGTACTTCTTTCCTGCAGCGCTAGAATCTGCTGGGCTTCCCCAGCCCAAAACCTGTTAATGTTTTGGCATCTTAAGCAGCTCTTGTTCTCCCCGGGTAGAGTCACTGCTTATGCTCTGCTTGCCACTTTTGGGGCACGTTCAAAGCACTCCCAGGCCAAGTGAATCACTTAAGCATCAAGAGGATGAAGGAGTGATCTAGCAACCTCATGAGACTTCCCATTCTCTCCTAGACCAACAATGAAATTGCCATTCTGTCGAATGAACACGGCTCCTACAGATACACGGAGTTCCTGACGGGCTTAGGGAAGCTCATTGAGCTCAAAGACTGCCAGCCTGATAAAATTTACCTTGGTGGTCTGGATGTGTGCGGGGAAGACGGGCAGTTCACTTACTGCTGGCATGATGACATTATGCAAGGTAAGGCTTCTTGAGGTTTATGTGTTTCTTGGTGCAGGAAGGATGCTTTAACACACGAGAAGTTAGCGGAGCTGCTCTCCTGCCTATATCACATCCCCTCTTTTAAGAACTGGTAAAGAAGGTTTTCTCTGGGTTTCGTTTGCAAGTTGTTCTGCCCATCAAGTTGTTTTAGACCCAGCACTGTCTCCTGCCTGTGCAGGGAGTCAGACTTGATGATCTATTGAGGTCCCTTCCGACCCTAGCATCTGTGAATCTATGAATCAACGTTTTATACGGGTATGCAGGAAGGACTGAGGCATGTTTGGGCAAAAATATCCTGCTACATACTCTAGAAATAGACTGTACTGTTGGAAATTAGACCTGGTTTTATCTCTCTTTCTGTCAAGCCTGTTGTATTGTCATGGGCTGTTGTATTCCCCCAAACCAAACATTGTTTTATAGTGATGAGCTTGAAGACTTCTGAGCACATCAAAGCCTTTCGAGAGGTGTATTCAGACAACAGTGTGGTATATTGTGACCAAGTGTGCCACAGCACCATGCACCCCCTGCAGTGAAAGACAATATGTTTAAGGCGTTTAACTTTTCCCTGCAAAAGCCAGTTCCCTTTCCTAGTGCTGTTGTGGCCACTCAGGCTGCCCCAAAACATTTTCCCATCACTTACCCCTTACCCTCTTGCCAGTTTTACCCTGTCTTAGGTAGAACTCTTCACATTCATCCCTGATGTGTATCGGGGTGAGTCAGATTGCTCAGGAACTAGTGAGCCCACTTCCCTCATACAGGATCATAGAGGGCTATTTTGGCCCTTGGAAACACCTGGAGTAGACAGCGCTGCCGAGTTTCCTTCAGTTGCTTGTTGGAGAATTGGCTGAAGCGTCACTTAGACATGTCCCCTGTGCATGGTAAAGCAGGTAGAATGGGAGCCAGGAGGATCTGGCTGTTAAAAACCTGAACAAACGTATTCAGGGAGCAAGCAGATTTCTTCCTTGTGACGGCCCTGATGTCACTTTTGATGTCTAGACAAGTACATTGAGTATTACTATCGCAGAGCCCATGGAGATCCCTCCCGTCTCAGTGTCTACACGGAGTATCTCCCGTAAAGCTCTGTTTTCTCTTCCAACCTATTGTTTGCTTGGTTTTCAGCCATTTTTCACATCGCTACTTTGATGCCCACAAAGGATTTGGATAAATATCGCTGCGACAAGAAGAGGCACCTTGGGAATGATTTTGTTTCCATCATTTACAACGACTCGGGGGAAGACTTTAAACTGGGAACCATCAAGGTAGGAAACCTGAGGTCTGCTTTGAAACAGCTGTCACGCTATTTGTAAGACCTCGAGTCTTTTCTAAATCAGTCTTGCATAGGCTGCGAATGGGGATCGCCGAATACCTGGGGTATTCGGTCACACCAGTGAGTTGACCCCAGTGCAGTCAATATTGGCTGCCATTAAAAATAAGCCTGTGGTCTCATCTCTGCTTCTGTTTTGAAGATCTTTTTACTGTTTCCTCGCTAGGGCCAGTTCAACTTTGTGCATGTTATCATCACGCCACTGGACTACGATTGTAACCTAGTGACGCTCCAGTGTCGGAAAGGTAGGGTGGGTCTTGACGTCTGTTTTAAAGTGTATTTATGCCCCTGGGTCCAGCAACTTCCTTCACCTCGTGAGAATGGCCTTAAATGTCTCAGGTGAATAAAACTTAAGAGGAATTCTCTAAAGCCTTAAGCCGTGCCCTGTGGCTTCCCTACAGGGGCATCTCCTCATTAAGGGAATGGCTGGGTGGCCAGCGGGTGTGCAAGATGCCTCCGTCTCAGGGCCTCGGGACACTTTCAAGGGGCCACCATCCCGGCAGGTTGTCCTCCAGTTTCCTCCCCGCAGTGCAGTACATGGCTGTGGGCAGCTGGAGAGGCACCCGACGGGTCACCAGTGCTTTTCTGAGTGTCCGTTGGAGGAGTCGCTAGGGTGTTGTCATGCCAATTAAAAAGATGTAGGATTTCTGGAACTTCCTCCCTCTCGCCCGGATCCCCCACCACGACTGCCCTCCAGCTGTACCTCTCACTCCCCTCTCACCAGTGGACTTTGCTATAAAACCTCTTGCTTTGAAGCAACGCTGCTGGGAAATGTTCTGCCCCCGCCTCTGCTTCGGGGGTGATTGACTGGGTAGGATCTCTGGGAAAGGCTTGTATGGGGAGCAGCCAGCTTTGGGAGCCAGTATACTGTGGGCACTGTTAGAATAAAAGGTGTGATGCTTTCTGGGGACCTTCTTGGAGACAAATGGATGGGAGAGGGAAATATTTTCCACTTCCCCCAACAGCTCTGATTCTCTGAGATCTGAAAATCCTTCTGAGGTTATATTTTAACCTACCCTCTGAAGAGAGGATACCGGCCAGTTCTGTCCTGTTCTGCCTTTTTAACCTTTCTTTCACAAGAGGTGAAAATCTTTCCCCTTGAACGGTAGATATGGAAGGGCTCGTGGACACAAGCGTGGCTAAGATCATCTCGGATAAGAACCTGCCGTTCGTAGCACGCCAGATGGCCCTGCATGCCAACGTGAGTACCGCCCGGCTTCCCCAAGGGCCGTTGCCTTTCCTAGGATCAGCTGTCATCTCCCACAAGGAGATTAATATAGTTGGGTGAAAGAATTTAATCGGCTGGTTATTTCTCTCGAATAACCAAGTGAATCAGATTTTTAGCATCTGAACTTCAGAAATCAAGTTGAATTTGCAGGACTGGTAAACTGCACTGTAGAAACAAGCTCTGAAGTTTCTTGCCGTGGTCACTGCACGCTCTGAAATTTCTCTTTCAATCAGATGGCTTCCCAGGTCCACCATAGCAGATCCAACCCTACAGACACCTACCCGTCAAAATGGATTGCTAGGCTCCGTCATATCAAGAGGCTGAGACACCGGGTAATGCAAGCTTTATACCTTTCTGTCCATACCATATTGCATGTGTAACATGGATAGTTGCAGTTGGGCATCGGGGGAGAACTCCCCTCTGAATCCTGTGGGTGAAGGTGGCGTGGGTACGCTTCCAAAACGCAGGAGGAAAGTCTAGCAAGTGTGACAGTACCTCCAGGCCAGTGCAGAGCCCTCTGTTTTCATTGGCTACCAGCTGGCAGGATCATGCCGGACTGGCAGTATTGAAATGGAAATGGCAATGATATGAGCTGGGTCTGTTAACATGCCCAGTGCGAATGGAAACGAGGAAGGGGAGTTTGTCCAGGCGTCTTTGACTTGTTCCCTTTACCCGTCTTTAGCTACGCGAAGAAACACAGTACCAGGCACCCGGCTTCCCTCTGCAGATACATCCTTCTGCTCCTGCCAAGCCCCCTCCCCACGTGCCGCAGGACCCACCGCCGACCTATGAAACGGGGCAGCGGAAGAGGCTGATTTCCTCCGTGGATGACTTCACAGAGTTTGTGTAACCCCACCTGATCGGTGTCAGCTGTCTGGCACTCGAGGTGATGGACCTCTTCACCCCACATGCTAACAGACTGCTGCCCAGGGAGACCGCCAGGACTTGGCCAGCTAGGTGTGCCTGTGTTGCTTTAGTGTGAGCTAGTGATGACCTGTGCCATGTGACTTGGATTTACATATGCCATCATTTTGTCTTGCCCACCATCAAATATGATAAGGATTTTCTACCCCGGCAGCCCATGCTGGAAAGGACCGAGGCCAGACATTTAATCTTCCTGTGTCTGGAGACCTCTCTGATCGCAGCTTTCTTGCAAGGGCTTTTTTCCCTGGGATGCTTCAGAACCAGTTTTCTAAACTGAAGAGTGGCAAAGCATCAAGGCAGGACGCTGTCCTCTGTTCATCACATGGTCAGAGCATGCAGAAAATGCATCTAGTTTAAAACCAGGACAGGATGGACTGGGTGTTGCAAGCACAGACTTTCAGTGCTAGAGATCTTGCTGCCCCTCTCCCTGCATGGAGGTCCCTTAGCACTCAAGAGAGTGGCATCCATTCTCAGACATGCTCTAACTGAGTAGGGTCATTTGGTTTCATGCATTACCAGCTGAAGAAGAAAAACAAATCTTAAGTTTCCAGGGAGACCTGTCTGTTTGTCTCTTAACAAACCATAATGATATATGGCCTTGAGAGGCGAGTAGAGCTGAAGTCACTCACTCTGAACAGACTGGAGCATCACAAAGACTCCATTTTAACCCGGGATTCAACAGATGATTTGAGCTCATGTTACAAATCGTGAACAAACCAGAGGCCGAATGCTGCTCCTAGTCGATTCAGTGATGAAGCCTCCGATGGGCTGGTGACAGAGGGTGGAGCAAGAAAGCAGGGGAATAACTTGTCCCTCTTTTGCCTATCCGGTTGGAAGGTACTTTCTGAGGAGGGGAATGGCTGCGCACAGAAGACGCTGAATTGCTTTCTGATATACCCTCACCTCGAGCCCTTCCTCCAGTCCGTGGCTTCCTCAGGCCTGCTAAATGCATGGCTTTCATACAAGCTTTTCATATTGGACGTCTCGCACAGCCGCAGCCTCTCAGCTGGAACCCAGCAGCTGGGATGTTTTGTAAGCAGCTTTCCAACGCAGATGTGCGCAAGAAAGGCCTGGAATTGGGTTGTCCTTCCTGTGGTAAGAGAAGGGCATCAGACACTACATTACAGTCATGGGAGAAACTATACTGTGACCGGCTCGTGCTTTTTGCTAGTGAACTGAATGACTGAATAGCTTCCGGAGAACTGGCAAATGGTACCGAAGGTCAACCTAGCTATGTTGGAGTTGCTTGAGAGGTAGGTAGGGAAGGAGGAAGAGGAGGGGAGCTACCAAGCAACCCAGGATTGTTCGGTGCCTCTCGCGCGGGTCCTGTTCCGAGTGGGTGTAGCTCGTAAATGAAATAAAGGTGTTTGTATGGAGACTGGGCTCGGCGCACGGGCAGCTTCTTGCATCGGCCCAGTCAGCTGCTTTGTCAGCGACGCAATGCAGTTCCCTCTTCTTGCTCCTGGACCCGTGGGGCAGGCCTAACAAAACACATGGGAAGTTGGCCCAAAGAACGGTAGACAACAGCAGGGCACAATCGGGGCAGCCCACCCCTTACGGGGAGGGATCACTAGGCCGAAAGAGTCTAGTTTGGCGCCTCTTGGCGACTGCGAGAGGCAGGCTGTTGTGGAAACATCAACTCTCTCTGACGTGGTGTGAGGGGCCCGACTTGAATGGTGACCTAGAGGCGACGTTAAAATGTGCAGCGGCCTTTAAGCACACGCCACAACTTCAGTAGCATGCTTGGAGTCACGTGGCCTTTGTTTCTAACCCCGTGTCGAGCAAACTCCGCTGCAAGCAGGTGCCCGTCATCCCGTTTTTATCCGGGACACGTTCTGCATTGGTGTTAGAGGCGCTTATTGGACAGACGCGTTGAATACAGGGTCGTCCTAAAGCAGAGCCTTTTGCATGCATCTTTGGGGCTGTCGTGCCTTAGACCCTGGCTGCTGGAGGGGGATGCCGATGGCTCACAAAAGCACAGGAGAACGATTGCTTAGCAGTCCACAATTTCTTTTTATTGGACTTTGTCACTTGTAAGAAACATTCCCACAGTTACAAAATAAGATATTTTTTGTTCGCAAAACGTAACAGTGACCAGAAGGCAACACCGGATGTCTTGGTCCAGACAATCCAATGCTAAAAAAAAAAAAAAAAGCATTATATAAATTTCCCATCCCATTCCCACCCTCCTTAACTAGCTGATAGGGTTCTTTATTAAGCAGCTTGATACTGTTGCATCATTGTGAGACTTAAGGCAATAAATAAGAAACCATCTTTTGGTGACTATAGCACAAAATATACATTCAAGAGTATGTATCGGTTTGGGATACAAGTCAAGTTTTTATTGCTGCTGACAAGGAATATGATTTCGTGACTAATAGTTCAGGCTGCAGCTAAGCTCAGTTCTCGTGTATTAGGTGCCTTAGCTGTGGCACTTGGAGGACCTTGTCTGTGAGCATGTGGCTGATGGCTTTGTACAATTAATTAAGTGTTGCTATGAGAACTAGGATGGCTTTGGAAGCTGTAGGACCGACCCGCCGGGCGCACGGGCCCTCGCTGAAGCATCTGGCGTTTGCTGAAGTGACTGGTGGGCTCTAGAGCGGCTCTGTAGATGCTGCTCGAAGGCAAGCAGAGCAGTTGTCTTATCCCATCTGTGCTCCTCTTCAGTTAGAAGCACTTGGCAGCCCCTGCACACCAAGGCATGCACGCGCACACGCACGCACGCATGCACGCCTACAGAGCACGCTTGCTAACAAGCTCCCTTTACTTCCGAACTTGGAGAAACGACAAATCCCTGACTCTGCTTTTGGCAGCATCCTGGCTCGAACTCTACAGTCACCTGTATTAGCTTATGAAAGGATATGCTGATTCCTCTGGCTTTCGGTTCACCACAGCCTCTGACCTACGGGACTTTCTGCTCCCTCGAGTGACCACGCTAATAACTTCCATTTAAATGCATTTAAATGACCCCATTCAAGGCCTTTTTTTTTTGGGGGGGGGGGGTAACCTATTGTAATGAGCCTTGAGAGGCTGAGCCTTGAAGAAAGCATCTTAATTTTGCCTTTTAACTCTCACGGCTTCTGTGAGATCGGCCGTTAGCAAGCACATGGGAGTCTGCCGTGGCACCCGGTCCCCGTAATCTTGGTGATACTGCTGGCTGACAGGCCTTCATTTCTGAGACTCGTTATGCAGCTTACTGTACTACTTTTAACTCTCAAGTGTAAATCCCTGCCCTCTACACCATCTCAATCCAACCATGCCATTGTATCTGGCCAGCCCAGATGGACCCGCTCCCTGCGCAGGGATGGGATCCTTCCCAAAGTGTTGCCCCGTTTGGTGGGTAAGTGGTGTCAGCCGTCCTGGTGCCATAGTGGCCGTGAATATTTACAAGCAGCGATGGTGGCTGTCACTGCATCCGACCGGCTTGGCCTTTCCAAGTGGTGGCCTCTGGGCTGCGCACGTTACTGTTAGCAATGGGGGAGACAGGCCTGGCTTTGACCGTCGTGTTTCCCAAACCCACTATCTTCCAGCTTCGCTACCTTCCCAGTGGGAAGCGGGGTGGTCTAGCTGGCAGAGGTTGGGGATGGGGGTAGGGGGGTGTAACCAAGAGCTCGCAGGGCCCAGAGGGGTTGAAGGGTTGCAGCAGAAGCAAGAGGACACCTCACGCTTGCATCCTTCACTTGCAGCATAAGGAGCCCCGGCGCTGATGCAGTTGGGCTCTAGCACGACGAGTAGCGAAACCCTGCGTGGAAGCCACACTGCGAGGATCCACAGCCCGGCTTGTGCCTCTCCTGCCCGTGACGTGCTCTCACCCCGCCTTTCCAGCTGGCCTCTGTCCCTCTCCACCTGCCACCTCGGACATCCCGAGCATGTCACTTCTACCATCATCGGCTCTGCGAAGAGAGCCTGTGGCAACTATTTCCACTTCCTCCTGTCTGCACTCTACCTACGTCCATACTTCACATTAAATCAACATAGCCTTTTGGCTAAAGATAGCCACCCTCATCCTCGTCATAACACTGAGGCTTGCCCCCCGCCGGCACCTTCCAAAACCTCTTGCTGGATCCTGCTATCTGTGCAACAAGGACAAACTTCAGGGCTTGGCTGCTCGCGAACGCCTGGGCTTGCTGGGTTTGTGGTTCTGTGGAGAGGGAAGAACAGAGCAAGGGAAGAGAGAGCCTGGGTGGCCCCGGATGGCGGTGCCTTGACCTGCAAGGCATCGGACACCCGGCACGAAGCACGAAGCGTCAGGACCTGGTTACTGAGAATAAAGTGCGAAGAGGTGATAAGAGCAAACTGCTCTGGAAGTGTCCTGGGAGGGAAGCCCCTCTCTCTAGCCCCGAAAAGTGCTTGGCTGGAAAGGAGCGTGCAATTCCCCTGCTGCGGGTGTTCTCCTCCTCTGGATGGGGGAGCTCCGGCGTGATCCACTGGCATCCCAGGAGATGCAGCTGGAGAAGCGAGATGCGGCCGAGTCCAAGGCGCCACCTGTACCATCGAGAACAGCCCCCGCTGCGATTGGCCTTTCGTTTCCAAGGGCTCCTGCAGAGCACCGGTGCATTTCGGGAGCATCAAGCAGGGTACGGGGAAGAGACCAGCTAAGTGCATCGTGAGATCCCACCGCCCCTCGGCTCCAGCTGTAGGGCCGGACCTAGTGCCGGACTGGCCTGAGCCTGGCGTGGCCAAGAGCACGCGCACCCCACGCGCTCGGACACCTAATACTTTATATACAACGAACATTCCCGGAAGAAGCACTTCATACATCCTTTAAATAACTCTGACAATAGTGTTCTGTCTCCTATCTACAGGTTTCAAACACGGTACCGACGCTATGAAAATATAGCAAACATACAAAAATATATACATTTAAAAACCCCGTATAAATTACTTACAATAACACATAAGGCCAAACAGCAGCGGGGACGTGAACGCAGGCCGGGGGTGGTCTCTGCCAGGGAAGGTTTGCTGATGTTCTGCACCACTTGGTGCAGCTGGGAAGAATTTGGGGGAAGGACGGGGCTGGCACGTGGGTGTTGCCTGGTCCTGGTAGGAGAAGGGGCC
>JAGPOW010002202.1:10129499-10181815 GCA_030014935.1 Caiman crocodilus
CATCTCGAAGAGGGAGAGGAGGCGCCGGAGGTCGGCGTCCACCTCCAGGCTGTCCCTGGCGCTCAGCACCAGGCTGAGCCCGTCCAGCTGGCTGGAGGAGGTGGAGGCCCGGGAGCTGTCCGAGGCGGCGCTGGGGGTCGGGCCCCGGAAGGACTTGGAGTCGCTGGAGGAGCGCGAGGGCAACGGCTCCATCCCCTCGAATCGCACCTTGTGTCGGAACTGGAAGGGAAAGCGGGGGGCTGCAGCCGGCCCGTGCGGACCCTCGCCTCCCTGCACCGGGGACGGAGCGGGGGGGGTGCGCGCGCGCTACCTGGGACCCTGGCCAGCCCGGCGGAGGGTCACGCGCCCTCGTCCTGGTGGCGACCGGTCCTACGTGCTAAATCCCAGGCTGGGCAACCCCGCAGAGAGGAGCCGGGCCTGCCCCAGCCCCTCCCAGAAACCCCCCGAGCGCCCCCGCACCGTGCCCACAGGGGGAAGGGGAGCCCGGGCGAGCCGCACTCACTTCCTTGGCTTTGCTGAAGCCCATCCACATCTTGAGCCTGCGGACGAAGAGCTCCACCATCTCGTAGTCCTGCGGCTCGAACGCCGGCCGGTACAGCTCGAAGTGCATCTCCCGGTAGCAGTGGAGGAGCACAGCGGCGAAGAGCCGCAGCACCACCCACAGCTCCAGCACCACGTAGCTGGCACAGAACAAGCCGTACCAGCCCGAGGGCTCGGGCGGGCTGGGACGCAGGGTCGCGCTGCCCCGGGCCAGGGCGAAGAGAAGCAGGAGGCTGCTGCCGAAGCTGCGGAAGGACTCGGAGCAGGAGGAGAAGAGCTGCGAGGGAACGAGCAGTGAGATGGGGGCTGTCCCAGGGGGTCGGCCTGGCGGCACCTGCCTTCCAGGACCCTGGCGGAGGGTGCCAGTGGGGGACCGGGAGTGCCTGGCTTTGGGGCGCCTCCCGTCCTCGCCGAGGATGCTTACCAGGAAGCCGAGCTGGGCATACGCCAGGGCGAGGATGCCAAACGCCAGCCCCGCTGCAGCCAGCTCCTTCGCGGACTTCTGCAGCGTCTTGCCGAACACGGACCACTGCCGCACGAAGCGCAGCTGCTGGGCGGCCTGCGGGCGAGCAAGAGGAGCGCGGTTTGTGCGCCGCCTTGCACGTCCCCGCTCCGGGATTCTTCTGTCGCCGACGTCGCGACAGCAGGACGTGCCCGCTGCCGGACCGAGCCGGCGGCCTTACCTTGATGGTCAGCAGGAAGAGGAGGGAGGCGGCCAGGCTGCTGAAGACGCTGCTGAGGAAGGCCACCTGGTAGAAGCTGGTGAAGCCCCTGCGGTTCTTCAGGTACTTGGCCCACTGCTGGTCGGCGATGGTGGCCTGGCTCAGGTGCACCACCACGGAGCAGGTGGTCAGCAGGATGAGCAGCCACTGGGCGTAGCTCCCCAGCCGGGCAAAGTAAGCCCGGCCTTCCTTCTTGATGGCCAGGGACTCGGAGACCACGAAGTACACGACAAACATCATGAGGAAGACCTGGGCCGGGGAGAGGGAGGCGCGTGGAGCAAGGCCGCTCTTGGCAAGCGTGCCGCCCGCCGGAGACCGCCCCACGTAGCAGCCCAAAGCAGGATGATCCGCCTGCGCGTGCCACGGCCTTGCACCCTGCGCCCTTCTGCTGCTGCTGGCGCTTGGCTGTGACCCCTCCCTCCCTCCCTCCCGGGACTGCACTGAGCTCCCAGGCGAACGGGACAGCGGGAAGCGACGCAAGGCTCGTCCTCTTGCTGCATCCCCCAGCGATCCCAGCACCGGACTGACCATCATGACGAGCTGCAGCGTGACGCCCCCGCTGAGCCGCCGCAGCGGGAAGGGCTGGATGCTGACGGCCGTCGCCGCGTGCCCCGCCACGGGGAACTCCAGCCGCAGGGTGATGGCCGCGTGGGACGTTCGTAGGGTCCCGGGAGCTGCTAGAGCAGCCCAGGCCTTGCATCCGTCTTGCTTAGGGTGATGCTTTTCTAGTCCAGCCCCAAGCAGCACCTCCCTCCTGGGGCTGGATGGGTAGGTTGGCTTGAGAGGGGAATCTCAGCGTAAGGCTTCTCCTTCCCCTTTCCCTCGTCTGCGACCCCTGCAGCCAGCTCCCCACACGCGGTGCCCCCGGAGCGTGGCTTACATGTTGTCGATCCAGCCGTGGTGCTGAAGGAAGTCCAGGCGGGCTCTGCTGTCCTCCAGGGTGGTGCCCAGCTCCTGGGTGTAACCTCCGCTGTCGTAGACAGAGAAGTAGCCCCAGTACCAGACCCTGCAAGGGAAGGGTGGCCAAGCGGTGAGTTTGCAGGGAGGGCTGCCAGAGAGCTTGAGCCCCAAGACAGGAGCAGCCCCAGAGCAATCCCTGATCCAACACCCAAGGGCTAAGCCCCACGCCCCCATCTCCCTGCAGAGCCGGGCTCCGCTTGCTCCTAACTGGTGCCAAGAGTTAGAAAAGCTCCAGGCTTTGCACGCCACCAACTCTGCTGGGGTCGAGGGACGACGCCTGGCTTGACTGACACGACAGCTGGAGACCGAGGGATCCCCCAAATTGCCTGCAAGAACCCAGCCATGGGGTGCACTTTGTGGACGGAGCAGACACCGTGCCTCCCAGCCCTTACCCGGCCAGGTCGGGTGGTGAGTAGGACCACGTGGCTGTCCGGTTCCCAGGCCCGCTGTCCCAACCCACGGTGTGATCGACGGCATCGAAGCTGCCGGAGCGGTACATGCATCTCTTCCTCGCCGCCGCGGTGTCTGTGCCACTGAGGAACTCCTGAATGGGGTCCAGGCATTTGTCTGGAAGAGACCGGCGCAGCGTGAGCCCGGGGCTTGGCACGACCCGGGACAACCACCCCGCCACGTGGTGATGGCGGTCTCTTCCCCATCGTCTTCCTCGAGTCAAACCCGCCTTCTGCTCCCATCCTTGCCGCTTAGCCCTTTACCAGCATCTATGAGTAAATATGGCATTGAGACTGCCAGGGCGAGCCCCGTCTTCGGGGCCCTGTGGCTCATCAAGAAGGACCTGCTACAGCCGCCTCTGAAGCCACGAGCTGAGAGGAAGTCTGGGGTGCCCGGAGATGGGAGACGTCATTTATCTAGGGGCACTGGGGCATTGGCCCCCCCAAATGACCGGGGCATTGCCCCCACCCCAGATGACAGTGCCAGGCAGTGGGACCCGACCGAAAAGCCTCCCTGTCCAGTTTCAGAGGTCCCCGTGCCGCGGCACGAGCTGTCTGGGGCAGGAGATGGGACAGCGTGGACGGGGCTCGCCCCCACGTACCTTCCTGCGAGCGGAGCTGGCGCAGCCGCGGCACCCCCAGCGTCAGGCTGTAGCTCTCCCGGCCTGACTGGTTGTTGTAGAGATACGGCAACAGCACCTGGGACATCCAGACCCAGAACTCGTCGGACCTGCACGCGCGGGGACGGGAACACAGAGGGAAAACCCATAGAGTAGATGCAACACGTGGCGTCGCCCGCTCGGAAGAGCCGCCTGCCTTTCCGATGCCCGTGCAAAAGGGACGAGCGCTGGAGAGGTGATCTCTGCGGCCTCTGCGCAGAGCTGAGAGTTATCACCGGGGTCACGGGACTCTGCTCATCGGGGGGGGAAAAGGCCCAAGGGGCGCGAGTCTACCCAGACTTTGCTGGCTGGACCCTGTCAGGCCTGTCTCATGGATGTTCACTAGGGACAAGACCCTCCCGTGGGTCCGACAACAGGAAAGGGAATAAAGAGGCATCCAGGATAGGGAAGAAGGGACGGTCTCTGTCCGGCCGTGTGACGCAGGCCATGGCAGAGCCCTTCCCCCTCGAGGCGAAGGAGCTGGGGCAGATCCACCTGCCCTGAAACGTCCAATTCAGGACAGCGCTGGGGGAGAAGTCCGCTCGGCGACATCCAGCATGCAATCCCTGCCCGGGGCCGCACGGGACACGGTCCGCGCCGCCGTTACCTCTTAATGCAGAGGAAGTCCTCGCTGCCCAGCTGCTGCTTGATGGAGCTCTGCAGCAGGAAGGCCTGGCTGTTGCGGGACGCGTCGCCGTAGCTGGTGAGCAGGTTTACCAGCAGGAAGAGCATGTAGATGAGGAAGTTCTGGGGAGCGGAGGTGCAGGGGTCAAGCTGGATGGCATGGGGACGGCCTTCCCCCAACTAGGCTGGCCCAGGTCCTGTTCCCGTGGGGTGACGGTGGCAGGACCCCTCCTTGGCTCCGCTGCAGCAGGATCAGGCCCTGCCCTTGGGTCTTCCTCCCGCATGGGAAACAGCTTCTCAATGAAGCCCAAGCCCAGGATGCGGGAGCTGCTACGGATAGCGCAGCACCCACCCCCGGCTTCCCTACGCCAGCCAGAGCAGCCGCTCCTTTATCAGGGGTGCCGCTCGTCAAAGCGACGTTGCTCTGCTAGAAACAGCTTCCTTTCCTTTCTTTTAAAGCTGGGGGATTAGCACCCACGGGTTTGCACCGAATGGGCAGCCCTTTCTGGACACCGAGCTGGGAGGGGGCACACGGACGGGTCTGCGAGGCGCTCCCCAGCGCCCGCCTGCAGCAGCTGCTCTCCGCGGCGAGGAGGGAGCGCTCCCACCTCCTCCGCGGCAC
The DNA here is from genome assembly GCA_030014935.1 of Caiman crocodilus. Classification (NCBI taxonomy): domain Eukaryota; kingdom Metazoa; phylum Chordata; order Crocodylia; family Alligatoridae; genus Caiman; species Caiman crocodilus. The sequence continues at coordinate 10,134,076 of JAGPOW010002202.1, forward strand.
TTCACACGGAGCAGCCCAGGTCCTTGGGTGGGCTCTGGGGGCGCCCTGAAGCCCAGCAGGGTGCAGGGAGCATCTGGGGCTCTTTGGAGGGGCCTGGGAGCCAGCCCTGGGCTGCACGGGGGGTCAGCAGACGGCCAGCCTCGCCAGCTCTTACCTTCAGCATCTTGTGCAGCAGCTTGACCTTCCTGGCCTCCTCCTTGGCCTGGAAAAGGGCAAAGCCCTGAGGAGGCCTCACCTTGTTGATCTTCTCCGAGACGTGCTCCACAAACGGGTTCTCCACCAAAGTGTCGTCTTCCTCCGGGTGCAGGCGCTTGGCGACCAGTGAGAAGTAGAGGGCTTCCACCAGCACCTGCCACGGAGGACACGGCACATCAGCCGTCGGTGGTGTCGCTGGTCCTGGACCTGTGGACATCCTCCCTCCCGTCCCCATGGGTGGGAGTCTGAGCTGTTTTCTCATCTCCTCAAGGCTTTAGCAGAGGAAGGGGAATCCACTTGGCTCGGAGCCTTGCACCTCCACACCTGCAGACCTCTGCAGGCACGTGGTGAGTGCCAACACTCAGCTTGGCCTTGAAATGGGTGGACTAACCTGAAGGACAAGCCTCTACATCGGTGGTTCTTCTGTGCTGGGCTCCAGGGCACCCCCAGGGAGTGATTAGATAGATGGGGCAGGAGCTGGGTCCCACCCCATTTACTAAAGAGGCAACAGGTGGAGGAAGTGTGCAATGCAGTGTGCACAGCATGCAAGTCTTCCTTCATTGTGGAGGAAGCGTGCAATGCAGTGTGCAGTGTAAATCCTCCATTGTGGAGGAAGCGTGCAATGCACTGTGCAGTGCACGTCTTCCTTCATTGTGGAGGAAGCGTGCAATGCAGTGTGCAGTGTAAATCCTCCATTGTGGAGGAAGCGTGCAATGCACTGTGCAGTGCAAGTCTTCATTGTGGAGGAAGCGTGCAATTCAGTGTTCAGTGCAAGTCTTCCTCCATTGTGGAAGTGTGCAATGCAGTGTGCAGTGTAAGCCCTCCATTGTGGAGGAAGCATGCAATGCAGTGTGCAGTGCAATGCAATGTCCTCCTTCACCGTGGAAGATGTGTGCAACACAATACACGCAGACAGGTACACGCACAGCCCCAGGTTCCTGTCTAGCCTTGGGGGGCGGGTACCGACTGCGCCGCAACGTTCGCCCTTTCGAGAGCGGTGGGCAAGGAGCAACACACGCATGCACGCGGGCTTGCCCTCTCTCTGCTCTCACCTTGAGAGGTTCCCAGATCAAGAAGGAGGCGAGGAAGCTGAATATCCCTGAGATGAGCCACATGAGAGCGACGCTGGAGGTGAAGCCCAAGCCGATCCACACGGAGACCCCGAAGCAGGCGGCGACGAGGAGGAGGGTGATGGCGTGAGCCAGGTACGAGCACCACGAGGGCAGCAGTCGTTTCTGGAACGCGCGGTCTGTGGCTGCGGGGAGCAAAGCACGTGACCAGCGGAGAACACGCACCCCGGGCACCCCAGACGCCTGCGCAGGCAGCAGCAGTCTGGCACGTCTCCCACTAGCTATAGGAGTGCGTGCACCTATATTATAGTCATTGCTCAAATGCAGCTGACCCCAGGTAGGACGCGGCATCACCAGATTGCAAAGTGTTGTGTGTGTGTGTGCGCGTGCAGGAGGGGGGCTTGTCTGCCCAAGACCCCGGGACATATCTAACTGGAGTCCCAGACAGACAGTGCTGCGGGTGTCACGCAAAGCCTGGGTGGCCCTGTCCACTCGGGCAGTGTGGAGGACCTGCCAAGCATCTCAATGCAAATGCCCCCAGGAGCCCTAGCCTTTCCTGCCTGCTGCTGAGACCTCCAGGATGGCGTGGCTCGCATGGTCTGCTCTGACACGGATCCTTCCCCTCCACCCCTTGGGATTAATACCTGCCGAACAAATAGGCCGGCAGTGCGGTGAGCAAGAGGAGCTGCTTGTCTCGTGGGCAATCGTGTTTCCAGCCTTATGGGGGCCGGACCGATTAGCTTACGGTCATCCTGGAGCCAGGACAGGAGCAGCGAGGGGTGGGTTTGGAGCAAGACGTGCTGTGCTAGGGCTTCCGCTGGGAAGGTTTTGGGGGATTTGGATGGGATCCAGGGATGACAAGACAAGTGAGCGTGAAATGGTAGGAGGTGGGCACATACCCCGTGTGTCCCCCTCTGCCCCGGCCACCTGCGTGTCTGTCCACCTGCCCTTCCTATCCTTTCTGGCTGCAGGATTCTCCCTCACCCGCCGCGCTGGCCGCTCACAGCGGAGAGGGCCTGGCCGCCCGCGTACCTGTCCAGATAGGCTTGGCCGACCTGCTCACTTCCCGGGGAGGAGGTCCCGCCGCGCTCTGCCCTTTCTCGTTCAGCTTCTGCAGCATGATGGTCTCGGTCTTCTCCCCAAACACGCTGGAGCTGCCCGGGAAAAGCAATGACATCAGCAAACGACGGGGCCTCATTAGCAGGGCTTCGCCTTCAGGCACAGGGCGTGAGGGCGGCACGCCAGGCTCCCCGCGTACTCACAGCCCTGAGATCAGGTCGGTCTCGGCTCTGCCGTAGTGCCCCACGTCCTGGGAGTGGGGGATGCCGCTGGCTCCATCGGCGAGGATCTGCCGGATCAGGTCTTCGTCTGGGGGGACAGACGGGCGCTTAGGGGAGCAGTGGCACCGCAAGGTCCGGGTCCCGTGGAGGACGGGGTAGAGACCCTGTCTCCCGCATCCCGCTCGGGCAGAGGCATGAAGAGGGGAGGGCGCTCTTCTCCCCCCGTGCCCTGCGCACGGGGATCTGCATCTCCCTGGGGGCACCGCCGGTTTCCATGCGGCAGCTCCTGACTCAAGGCCGTGGGAAGGGGCCGGCTGGTGGGTGCTGCTGTTGGGAAACGCTGAGCCCTCCTCCGCCATCCGCGCCGCAGCCTCCCCCAGACGGGCTGGAGCGCAAGGAGCAGGAGCACGATGGTGGGCATCTCCGCCGGGCGGCAGCAAGGGGTGCCAGGGACCTTCCCCCCACCCCGTGCGGTCCCTGCACGTGCCTGTCGCTGCTCCGGGAGCAAGTCCGAGCCCCAAAAGCCCCGGGGCTGCCAGCAAGCCCGTTCCCAGCGCTAGCAGGGTCAAGCGCTGGCCCGGTCCAGGCTGGGCTGCTTGCACACTCACCGGAGGTGGAGATGTATCTGGCCTGGCCCTGGTGCAAGCCCAGCGACAAGCCGTCCTCCGCCGCCAGCGGTGCCTCGAGTCCCAGGTGGCGGCTCGTCCGGCCGCGCTTCAGCTTCTGGATGGTGTTGCCCATGATGGAGGGGTCGCTGAGGAGGTCCGGCCAGGTGAGCAGGGCCTCGCTGGAGGGCCACTGGATCAGGCTACGGGAGAGGAAGCAGAGCCGCGTGGGTCCGAGCACGAGCTGCTCGGAAAAGACGTCGGCGGAAATGCCCCGGCTAGGAGAGACCCCGGCCCCGCGGCGCCCCCCGTTATCCGACGCCCCGAAAGGCTCCGCGGGTGCCTCGTCTGCAGCTGACGGGTCTCGAGGGGGACCGAGACCCGCTGCCTCGCGCCCCCAGGGCCCCGCTCACCTTTTCGAGTCGTCCGGGAGCAGGTCGGTCTTGGTTTGCTCGGAAATGGCCTGCGGGGAGAAACAGAAGGAGCTCCAGCCCCGCGGACGCTGCCGGGCCGGGGCTCGTTGCCTGGGCCGGATGGGAGGGTTGGGACGGGGCTCAGGCAGGGGGTGGGCTGGATGAGACCTCAGCAGCTCCCTCCCGGGGTTTCTGGGAGGTCCTGCCTGGCTCTGCCCCGGCACCCCAGCCGTTTGCTGCTCACTCGGGGCGGGGGGGAGCGACACGGCGGCGCCCGCTTACCTCGGCCCGCAGCCCGGGGAAGGTGAGGAAGGAGCTCTCCAGGAGCGAGGAGTCCAGGTAGTTATCGATCTCCAGGGACTGCTGGTCCGAGTGGGTCAGCGTGTGGCTGACGGACGCCTGCGCGACGGGGGCAGCTCGAAGGGGCTCCATCGCGTCCCCTCCTGCTGCCCCAGCTCCTACCTCCGCAGCACCCCAGGTCCCGTCTGCTCCCTCCCGCGGGACCTGCCCTGGCGTACACGGGCGTGGGAAATCGGGGCCAGCTGGGCACCCACGTGCCTTTAGGCACTTGGGCTGCGCCAGCGCCGTGCAAAGCCTCCGACGGGACAGGTGTTTGGCAGCGGGGCTCATCAGAGCTGCCGAGGAGGGGCCAGGTCATTGCTATGCAAGCCTTGGGAAGCTCCTTGGTGCAACCTTCAGTAAGCCACGGTTTGCAGCGCTGCAATGTGTTTGCAGCGCTGAGCCCGGCCCTTAGCGAGTTCTGCGCGTGCAATAAAACCAGGCCTCGCAGGAAGAGACCTGGGGCCTGGTGCGAGCCTCCCGGGCTGGGCAGCCGGAGAAGCAGGGATGCGGGTCCAGTCCTGGGGAAGCTCGTTCTGGACTTGCAGACAGACAAGACTCAGGGCTGCAATTTATAGGGTAGCCGAGTATTTAGGGAGCCTCGCTGTAGGGTGGACGCTGCATCTCCCATCCGTGGTGCTGCTGGTGGCAGGAACGCCATCCAGCATGACAGACCCCGGCCCTGTCTAAACACACCGGGGATCGGCGCGCACCAGCCAGCCGTTTCCACCCCCGCCGAGCTCACTTTACCTTGCTACGAGCCATCCTGAAGAGGAACAAAATGACCAGGTAGAGCGGGTAGATGACCACGCTGGACACCAGCCCGACAGCCAGCGTGTCCACGCTGACCGGCAGCAGGCTGGAAACAGCCCCGTTGCTGAAGACGGCGGAGAGAGAAAGGCGAGGGGGTCAGAGCCGGCCTTGCCGGCGCACGGCCCTGCCCTCATTTCGGTTTCAACCACCCGGGGGTTTTCCTGCAGTCTAAGACGGGGAAGAAGGGGGCGATGCCTTGGGATGCAAAACCCAGCTAGTGCTGGCTGCGTTTGCCCTTCGACTTTTTTTCTTTTCTATTGGCAGAGTCCCTTGAAAAGAGCTCACTCTGCTCAGCCCTTCCCAGCGCCCTCCTTTCAGGGGGATTTATGACTTAGTCTCTCAACTGGCTAGCAAAGGACTCCGAGACCCCCCAGCTCCAGGACGAAGCAGTGCCAGGGCGTTTGCAATGCCCTCCCGTGAGCCGGGCGCCTCCGCGGCTGGTGCCGGGGGTCCCCAAGGTGCCCGCTCCGTCCTGGGACACTTGGTTTCTGAGCGTGCTGGACTGCCCCAGGGTCCTTGTCACGGGTTGGCGATGGCGAGGGTAGAGGCAGGTGTGAAACGGGGGTGCAGGGGGGAAACGGAGGTGGGAGCTGAGGCTGGGGAGCAGGGATCTGGCTCTCCAGGCTCGTCTCCCCTGCCTTTATGCTGACGGAGCTGATGGGGAGAGGGCCGCCGCGTGAGCAAGCCCCGCGTGCCGTGCAGCCCGCGTGATCGGAGCCGGGGGGAGCTGCACCGGATCGCCGCACGGCCCACCTGAGACGGACGTCTCCCACGACGCCGTACCACACGGCGTTGGCGCAGAGGAAGAGGAAGACGAGGCCGGAGCAGCAGGTGGCCCGCTGGACCCGGGTGAAGCGGCTGCGCGGGGGCCGGTCCCACATGGACAGCCAGACGTGCTTCTCGAAGAAACCCCGCTGCAGCTCGGCCACGAAGATCCGGGAGAAGCTCTGCAGCTCGTTCTCGCCTGCACGCGGAGCAGCCGCCTGAGACGCGCCGGCCAGGTCCACGCCACCCGGCCGGCTCCGGGGCACGGTACGGGCACCCAGGAGCCGCTCGCCCCTTAGCCGGGGCCCATGCGCCCTCCCAGACCCCGCTGCGAGCAGCCCAGCACTCACTGGCGGCGTAAACCTCCTTCTCCACCATGCCGTCGTTCTCCTCGCTCTCCACCGACAGCCAGTCGTTCACCAGGAAGAAGTAGCTCTTGCCGCTCTGCAGGTCCCGCACGATGATGTGCTGCAGATACCAGGAGGGGCTGAGCCCTAAAAACCGGGGAACAAAGAGAGGCGCCTCGTGGCAGACACCCCCTCCGCGCGCGGGGGTCGCTGCGCAGAATTGGCACCCGCGGCAATGGGGGGACAGCGATGTCCGTAGCGCCCCTGCCAACCTCCCCTGCCGCGGTGCGCCGGGCAGGGCCAGGGGCTCGGGTCTGTCTCTGCCCGAGGCTTTTCAGTGCCCCCGCGGCGAGGCTCTGCCGCGGCGCAAACACCTCCCCGCCTCGCAGCCCGGCCCTCACCTTTGTTGTCGTGCCAGACGCGGATCTTCCAGACGCTGCCCAGGCTGCGCTCGGTGGCGATCTGGAAGACGTCGAGGCCGTTGCGGTGGAACGTGTTCTCCCCGTCCAGGTGCCTGTGGCCGCTCTTGTTGTCCACGCCGTACAGCGTGATCCCCACGTGGGCCGTCGTGCCTGGTGGGAAGCGGCCGGGAAGCTCGGTGACGGGGTGGCGGGGGGGGTCCCGTCCCGTCCCGTCCCCTGCAGGGTCCGTCCTCTCCCTCCCGCCCGCGACCCAGCGCAACGGCCCGCGGAGGGGCCACGTGACGGCTCGCAGGCAACGAGCGCGCCTCTCTACGGCGCTTCCCCTCGGCCCCCCCACACCCACGGACGGCGTTACGCCCAGCTCGGAAAGGGCGGCCGGTGGACGGGGGTGCGTGCTTCCTTTCCCACCGGGATGGGATCCGGACCCTGCCGGGACGAGATGTTTGCCCTGGATGTCCTCGCAGGAGGGCTTGTTTGCTCCGTCCGGCTCTGATACCTGCTGCCAGACCCTTCCTCTCCCACCGGGTCCACCCAGGTGCGCCCCGGCCCCACTCCCAGCGCAGCAGCCTGTTCCCAGGGATGAAGCCGGCTGGAAAGGCCTCGAGCGCCGGGGGGTTCTCACGCCGCGCTCCCAGATAGCATCTGCTCCGGTTTCAAAGCCCGGGGAAAACGTTTCTGGCACCGGCGGCTGCAATCCCAGCCCCGCGGCCGGAAGCGCAGCTCGTTGCTCGGGTGCATTCGGGACCCGGACCAGACCTCGGCAACGTGCGCGACGGCCCCGCCGTCCCGTAGCAGGGAAGCGCAGAGCTCTTTCCCGGGAAACGGGGGACGTGAGGGGAAAAACGGAAACCCCCGAGGGCTACCGTAAAGCGACGTCTGCGCCAGACTCACCCGATCCCCTGCCCCAGCCGGTCTTCACCAGGATCTCGTACTTGTACTGCCCGTTCTTCCCGCAGAAGGGGATCACCCCCACCCGGTTGATGTCGATGAGGTCCAGCTTGTGCACGATGAGGGCGGCCACGGAGTACGTCACGAAGCAGACGGCGCAGGTCAGCAGCACGATGTAGTTGAGGCCCGGGCCGGGTGCCTGAGCGGGAGGGAGCAGGGTGAGAGACGCTCCCCGCGGGGCCGTGGCTCGCTCTCGGGGTCTGCGGCCACCACGGGGCTCACCCAGCGCCTTCGGGCGTCCGCACGCCGGGATACGCGGCTCCGTGCAGGCGGCTCGTTGCCCGTACGCCACCTGCCCTGCAGTGAGCTTCCCGTGGCTACGTGCTTTGCCAGAGACCCCTAAACCCCCCGGGAAGCGCTGAGCGCTGGCCAGGAGGGGAGGGCAACCACGCGCCCCAACGCCGGCAAAGATACTGCCCCAGCTTGGAGCACCGCGTACGTGTGCGGGGTACGGCAGAACGCAACCGGGATTCGACCACCCCCCGCCGAGCATCGGCAGAAGCGCCCGCGTCCCCGCTGGGTCTCACTCACGGGAAATATGAACCGGACGGAGTTTGGGGGAACGAACAGGCTGGCGCCGAAAGCCGTCAGGTGCTGGGTGAGGCACACCGCCTGGTCCGGCCGGGTGTCCTCCAGGGGCACGATGCCCTCCGTCTTCCACCGCCTCTCCTGCTCGCAGAAGTACTGGCACAAGGAGGTGTACAGGCCCAGCGTCACCTCCACCGCGGACCAGCTGAAGTGGTTCGTGATGTTGAGGTAGTAATCCTTGGTGGTGTCGTCGGTGCTGCAACGGAGAAGGGGAAAGCGTGGGGCTGCAAAGCGGTCGCACCGGTCTCCGCCTGGAGCAACCTTGTCTGGAAACCCTCGGACGCTGCTAGTTATTAATTAATTGGGTGCATTACTCTAGTCCTGATGACCCTACGCCAGGACCAAGGGAGCTAGACCCACTACACAAATAGCACTTTCTCCTCTCTTTTTAAGGTCAGTTGTCAGACTCGCCCAGCTCGTCCCCAAACGCTAACCACGCGCCCGGTTTCCCTGGCCACTTCCACAGACTGCTGTGATTCCTGGCCCAGGGGAAGATGTCCTCATTAGCATCATGAATCGATGGCTGTCTCATTACCAGAAGCTAGAGGGGCCATGCTACCTTGCTCAACGATGGCTCCATCGTGGCCAGACCCGCTCCCAACCCACCGGCCCCTCTTCTCCAACAACACCGCAGTGGGGTTCGCAGGCAGCAAGGGACGTCCCCTCCTGCAGCCGTCTCAGCACGGATTTTAGCAGCGAATGTTGCATTAACGATTGCCACGATGGGCAAGAAAGCTGAGAGCCAAATGCCCCGTGGCCCAGTGACACCCCCGTTTAGCAGACCCCAGGGCAGGTGTGCACTGGACCGTTGCACAGGTGAGCAGAGCAGGAGGTCGGGTGTCCCCTTCTGCACATGGGGCCAGAAATGAGCCGTGCAGAGGCAAGGGGGCTTTACTGGAGGTCGGAGCACTAGGATTAAAATGGGGACCACCCCCCTGGCCCACTGGGCTCTGCCGGACGGTGCGGTGGGGTCTGTGCTGAGCAAGTCCCGGGTCTGCCGCAGCCCAGGACATCGCCCAGACTGGGCCCTTTAAAACCTGGCCTTCTGGGAAGTGTAGTTCCCTGGGGGTGAGCAGCAGGGCAGGTGAGTCAGGTGACTGGGTCTGTAAGGCAAGGCCAGAGCGTAGCTAGGCAAGGGAACAGGTGAGCTTGGCACCTGCTCGATACCTGTGCCCAAGACAGTGGGCTCGAGCTCCCCGGTGGGAGGTCAGACTGGGAAAAGCCAGAAAGGTGGAAAGGAAGGGCCTGGCTGGTTCATTGCCCGCACTGCTCTGGCCCAGGTGGGAAACAGCCTCCAGGCTGCAGCCAGGCAGCGCAAAGGGAGACCGTGGCCATGGATTTGCAGACGAGGTAAGCCGTCGGGGCGGGCAGGGGTCTGCAAATGGTGGAGTCTGGAGGAAGCAATGCAGGAGGAGGAGGAGGCATGCTCTCGGAGGACGTGGGGTAGCTCCGGTAGCTCGGGTGCATCTTGCAAAGCCCAGCAAGCCTCGTGCTCCTGCACATACGCTGCTCTGCTAGCTGGGCCCCGCTCCTGGCTTGCTCCAGGTACACCGGTGCTCATCCTACTGCATGCACCTCCTGCAAGGAAGGTCTGGCTGCACTCGGCCAGGATGCCGGCTAGGGACGCGCCCATGCTGCCGGGCGGTTTTGCTAAGGGAATGAGCCCTGCTTAGTCCTAAGAGCTGCTCCAGGCTGCAGCCTTTGCACGCGGGGTGGCATCTTACACGGGGGAGATGAAGAAGGTGTACTGCTTGTGGTCCTTTCTGGCCAGGGCCTCCAGGCCAATCTTCTTGGCGGCGCTGCAGTTGTGCTCGCTGGGCGCGGGCGCGTCGTGGAGGTAGGCTGCGACGAATGGCTCCGGCTCACTCAAGAGGTAGCGGTCTGGGCAGCACGGGGAAGAGAAGGGGCAGGTGTTACCTGGCTGATGCTGCAGGCTGGCAGGCAACCAGAAGCAGCGGGAACCTGCTGCAAGGCAACTGCCAGGGCTCGCGGGGTCCCTTGGTGGTGTCCCGTCAAGGGACAGCTGCTCGTTCGCAGCAGGCTCGGGCCCATCCTCTGGTGAGCAGGAGAGGACGGGCTTTAGGGAACGTGCCATCCACCTCCGGGCCACCCTCAGCTCCAGAAAACGGGAGCCATGACACGATCACGGGTGCCTCGTGAACCCACACAGGTCCCATTCGGGGGGAACAGGCAGAAGCAGCACGGCTGCCTTAGCACGGTGCAGGGCGTGCGCAGAGACAGCAATGTTGCTTCCACGCCGGGAGGCCGCGCGTCGCCCATGCTGCGCTGCATTGCACTGAAGGCCAGGCCCAAAGGCTTGGTAAGCATCCCCCTTGCATGGTGGAAAAGGCCCCCCGCCTGTCCTGGTAGATGTGCCCGCGGAGCAGTCCTTACGGGCAGCATCCGCCCTCTCCTCCTCTCCCCACCCTTCGGAGCCGGCGCTGCCCGGGGCTGCTCTGTACCTACCGTTTAGGATGCGGTAAGTCAGCTGGAAGTGCAGCCCTGCTTCGCGGTGGTTGTTCTCCGTCGTAACCACGAGGTTGACCGAAGTCCTTTCCGGGATGACCTCTGTGCCAGCAGAGATATTCATCGCCTCGGTGCTGTTGGAGACCATCACGGTGATGGCCTTCTCGGAGTCCAGGCTCCCGATAGGAATCTGCGTCCCGTTGTTAGTTTGAAACTCCATGGAGGCCACTTCCGTGGACACGGTGTAGTTGCTGATGTAGCCGAAGGGGAAGGGGTTGGAGTCCACCCGGAACATGACTTGGATGACGTCGGTCAGGTCGGAGAAGGTGGTGTTGAAGGCCTGGGGGATGGAGAACTGGCAGTCGGGCGTGTTTTCATAGCAGAGCAAGTTGAAGGGGTCAGACCTCTTGCCTTTGGCCACGATCTCTCCTCCCGCCAGCTCGAGGGGCTCCTCGTTCAGCACCCGGGACTTCATCAGGATGCGCATGAGGCTGGAGGACAGGCTGTAGGCTTTGGAAGCCACCAGGACGTGGTGGTGATCGTTGAACAACTCCTGGGGCTTCAGCTCCGGTGACGCCGCGTTGACGAGGTGTATCAAGTCCCCTGCCCGGTGAAAGCACAAACGGAGAAGCGGTGACTACCGCGGTCCAGAGCACAACCGGCTCCTTCCCAAAGCAGGGGAGAAAGGGCTGCGCTTGGGGGCTCAGCAGGGCACACCTGACCTGGCACAGGGATTGATCTGCAAAAATACCGCACCTCCCCTTGCCCCCGTGACCTGTCCTGTGCTGCGGCCAAGAGCTAAAGCTGCCGGGGCCTGAAGTGGGTTGGTTTCCCTTTCGTGGAAGGGGTGAGGTGAGTGGATGGGGAAAACCAGACCAGCAGAAGCCCCCAGCCTCCCGAGAGTAGCTGCGTTAGGGCGCGGGGAGCCAGCATCTGCACGGGCACATCTGCACAGCACATAGCTGTCACATTAGACCAGACTCCTTTTGGGGCGCACTGCCAATTTTATATCCCAGCCCCAGGCAGAAACCAGGATGACGCCGAGGGGTAAACTGAGCAGGGCACGGAAGATGTGGGGGACACCTGCATATTCTGGATGCGGCTCGGAAATCCCCAAGCCTGGCTAACGGCGGTATCGAGGCGCTGGGTTCGGTGCAGGCCCGTCCCTCTGACGAAACGCTATCTGCCGTGCGCTTCTCCAGCCCGGCGCTTTCCCCGACGCCTCCTGGACTCTCTGCACGGGCGATCCCCTCCCACCAAATCCACCGCCGCTGGGGCCGGGAAGCGGGACGCACCTGTGATGTTGAGGATGTTGTCTGCGATGGCGGTCGGCGTCATGGTGCCCTGCGTGGTCTCTCCCTGGAGGATCGCCATCATGCTCTCCAGCTTGTTCAAGGTCCTCGTCAGGCAGGACCTGCAGACAAACTCCTTGCTCGCCACCTGCAACGGGAAGCCCTGGCTGAGCCCACTTGTGCAAATCTGCCTTCGCCTCGCCACTGCCTGCACTTCACAGAGTAACCAGCGTATGGGGCGTGTGCCTGTTTGTACGTGCACGCGCGTGTGCAAGCACACGTTCTGGTGGACTGGATCCCACTTCGTGAATCGCTGTAGTGAGCTTCAGACTGCAGAAGCTGCTGTTTATACGGTGCTAATCTACCCGCTACCTGGCCTCAAACGCATGCAGCAAACTGCGTCCCTCTCGACATTATTTATCGCGCCCCCGACACCCCGCGTCGCCATCCATCCGCCCACTGCGGGAGGGAGGCCGCGGCACGACGGTCCTACCGAACGGCCGAAGGCTTGGGAGCCCTGTCACTCCTGCCCGTGGGGCCCATGCTGCCGGCACCTTCCCCGCGAGCCTGGAGCGTGGACGGGCTCTCCAAAGCAAGAGCGCTCTGGCTTTTTCTCCGTGTGGGGAGTGGATCGACCAGCTCCCGGCACTTTGCAAACCCCAGTCGCTACTGGGCGGAAGCCGTGTTTGGAAAGACCTCTTAACCACAGCCCCTTTTTATCCCCCATGGGAAAATTTTTGCATCTGAGCTCAGAGCGGAGCCATGCGCATCTGCAGCAGCGCCCGTGGCTACCTTCCCCAGGCCTCCCGACAGCAGGACTCGGTCTCCTCTGACTGCTCTGCGGCTGTCGGCCTTTGCTGCGCTCGGCTGTCGTCTGATGCAACGAGGGGCATCGCTGCGGCCCCCTTCCATCTCCCTGGGAGCCTCTGGGCTCCCTCACTTGTGCCAGGAGACTCCAGGAGCTCCTTGCTGGCTCTCTCTGCTGGGTCCCACCTCTCAGGTGCCTCGGGTTTCTGTCAGCAAGGCTATTTGGGTAGATGCAATATCTCTAAATAGTCGGAAAACGGTTCTTTGCAAGCGTTCGGGCACAAAGGCCCTTCGTCGGCCATAAGGAGACTGCGCTGCATAACGCAGAGGTATCTCCCACGGCAATAGCCTGGCTTTGCTCTCGGAGAGGGACTAAGGTAGGGAGCCTGTGCGCACGGCGGAGGTGCCCAAGCCGGCACGGGTAGCGGACGCGGAAGAGCTGCGCTAGCTCCGCGGCAGGGCGAAGCCCCCAGACGCAGCAGCGCCACGTCTCTGCTCTGCTTGAAACCAGCCAAAAGCAGCCGGCGTTGCTCCCGCACCGCTTTCAACAGGAGCAGGATTTGACCATTGCTGTGTCTGCCTCCAGCGCCCGAGTCCATCCCAGGCCCGCGGGCAGGGAGATGCCGCCCCATGGCCACCTCCCCTGCCGTGCCGTGCCGAGGGAGCGGTCGGCAGCACACGTGGAAGCTGTTAATCGGGCCCAGCTTGGATCTTCTCTCGCCCTCCTTTTGTCAATCGCCCCAGGACTCAGCTGGGATTCACCATGTGCTTGGGGACAGATGGCAAAATAGCTTCCAAGGGGCTGCCAGCCGCCCGGCGCTTTGATGTGCGCGTTACTGGGGAGGAGGCTTGTCTGCGCCCTGGGGACCTTGCTGTCTGCCTCGGCCAACTCCAGACGGCCGAGAGCGATGGGGGCGAGGAGAGGAAAGGCGTTGTGGCGCGGGGAGCTAGCTGCAAACTAAACCCAGCACGCACAGGCCTTCTGCTAGAAAAGGCACGTGCACCCCCCGGCAAGGGAAATGCTCTGCCGGAAAGTATCTGACGTGACCCTTTTTCGCCTGTCCACCTGGGAGAATCAAAGGGGAATTTCTTCTTTGATGGGACACGCAGTCGTCCGGTCGGGACACGGCAATGCTTTCCCCGTTCCCAGCTGTTTGGGAAGTTCATGCCTCGCAGGCCGCCGTGGCGGTTCTGGCTCGCGGCCAGGACTCCCGCAACGCCCGCTTGTCCCCGGGGCCGGGCCGTGTTCCCAGCCGGCCGTGCAAAGGGGATGTCAGGTGCCGGGGTGCCGAGCCTTGCAGGGGCAGGGTGGCGGGAGGCGTCTTCAGTGCGAGCTGCCAGGGGACATGCAGGTGGGACGTAGGGTAGAAGCGAGTACGAAGGAGAGGAGCCGTGGGGACCGGGACTGCTCGTACGGCCGGGGGAGCCGCCGGGCTGACCGCCAGAAGCCAAGCATGCTCGCGAATGTGTTTTAATGATCTTGGCCACAGCAGCGCATCGGCCCCGGTGGTCCCCTGCTTGACCCGGGGCAGGTTTGGGCATCACCACGTCGCTTTGCTAAGAGGTCGGACACTGGATTTGCCTGGGCTGGTTTGGACAGCGCTGGTCCTGCCCTAGGCAGGGGGTCGGACTCGATGTGGCCGGAAGGAGGAGAGGAAAATGGGACCTGCAGTTCGGGGGGGACGGATGGAGCCGCACGCTGCCTAACGAGGCCGACACACGAGAGCTGTGCTGCCGGCCGGGCGAAGCCGAAGGAGGCACGGACACCTGGGTGCCCCTGCCTCCCTCCCAGCTGCAGCCAGGGTCGCACGGGGCTGCACGTTCGCCTACCGTGCACTGGGCCAGGGCTGCCGAGATCTGCTGGATGTCATCCACCGTGTTCACGCTCAGCGAGATGAGGGTCTCGGTGATGTTGGTGCGGGTCCAGATCCGCAGCGCTCGCTCGTGGCCGGCCTCGGCTTCCGAGTCCAGCGCGTGCTCGTACTGCGGGGCACAGGACCGGGGGGCAGGGATCAGGCTCTTGCAACGCTCCCCGAAAGCAGTGGCCCAAAGGGCTCCTTTAGCGGTCCGCAGCTGCAGCTTGCATGTATAACATGGGCCTCTCCTTAGCTAGGCACCGCGAGGAGTGCCAGCACGCCGAGCAGGATGCCCTGGGAGGGGCACGTGAGCCCTCTCCAGGGCTTGGGGACTGTCCCGTCCCATGCAACTCGGGTTGGACCTATTCGAGGGCCAGCTCGGACGTTTCTGCCCACTGTACTACCAAAGAGCAGCCCAAGGATGGAGTTCAGAGGCTCTTCTCTCCTCCTCTCATCCTGAGCCTGAGACGGCCGAGAGAGAAGGACTTCCTGAATGTTGAAGGGGTCCCGGGATGGGAGAAGCACTAACACCCCGGGAGCCGAGCACCTCTGGCCAGCTGCTGACTATGTGGCAGGCCTGAGCCCTGCCACAGCCACGAGCGACAGTGAGCTCGCAGCAGGGGACGGGGCCACGCCGCTACGAACGGGAGATCGCGGGATGTATTTTGCATGCGGAGGTGCAGGGCGCGTCCGCAGAACAGCCAGCGCTGGCAGCTGGGTCCGGGAGGTCTCAAGGGCATCGACCCGGGGTGTGAGCAGCTAGAGGAGGATGCCACTTCCGCAGGAAGAGTATAGGGACCGGCAGCTCCAGGTGGGTGCTCGGGCTGTGCTTTGTGTGTGCAAGCCTAGCGTGCAAGTCTGCTTTCTGAGGCCCTGCTTTACCTCGTTCAGGATGGTGATGAGGGCCAAGGAGTACTCGATGACTTGCTGCGGGTCCCCCTGTTTCACCAAGCCCTGGAGCACCGTGTCGGTCCGATTGTAGAGCCACCGAGAGAGGCTCTGGTGTCCGTCCGGCAGGGTCGGCAGGGTGATGGTCGTGGAGCTGCCGAGGGAAGAAAACGGGTGTCACTAGCTGCTCTTGGACCCACGACCCACCGGACATTTCGGGGAAGAGGCCAACTTCCACCCTGGTGTGAGACACAGGGTACGTGTGACGCAGGGAGGATGGCCTGGATTAACTGGTTTCATGCTTCTAGCTGACTCCTGGCAGGTCTAAGCGCTGCCCAGGAGCGGGACTTGATCCTCCGCGATGCGAGGAGCACTGGCAACCCCGACTTAGCGCCGCTGGCCCCTTGTGACAAAGGATTAATGCCTGGGTGACTCCAGGCCACGGAGGTTTGACCGCTGCTGAATGGAGAGGACATTGCAAGACCGCGGGAGCCGAGCCGGTGGCGCCCAAGGGGGATGCAACCCTTCCTGCCCTGCTGCCACCGCCTCCCCTTCGAGCTCCTTGGAGGCCGGGGGCAAAGCAGGACACCGCGAACACACGCAGTGCAAGGCAGGGGCTCTCGAGACACACGGCCAGGCTTCCTCTACCCCGCCGGCTCTCGCGGGCGCCTGCTCGTCGCGATGCGGCCCCGGTCGGTGGCAGGGTCTGGAGCAGCCTCCTCCGCTTTGATTTATGGACCGGGATTTGCACGAGGCTACGCAGCCGCCCGCAAACATGACAGGGGATTCGGGGCCATAAATTGGGACGGGCGGCTGTGGAAGCAGCGAGCCCGGGGAGAGAAGCCGCACGGTCGTTTCTAACGAAGCGATTTCCTTCGGGCTTTGAGGGGCCGGTGGCAGTGTCTGTTAAGCGGGAATTAAGAGAGAAGGGTTTTTCAGGGCTCGGGGGGGCAGCTCCTAGATGCTGCGTGTCGGACCCCGTTCGCTGGGGCAGGGGACTCGAGTGAAGTGAGCCTCGTGACGCGCGTGGCCCTTTGAAACCCTTCGCTGCTCCGGCGGCCACCAGGAAGCAAAGCCACCCCGCTTGACCCGCGTCCTGGAGAGACCCCGGGCAGCACTGGGCTGCGGTCTCCGGCACCGAGCCCGCCGTGCGAGTGCGGGACGCGGGGGCCTTACCGGTTGAGGGCGACCACGGTGGCTCCCAGCTGGTCCTGCACGAGCACCGACACGTGCACGAGGAAGCCGCTGGCCCGGAAGCCGGGGGGGAGGAAGGCGCTGTGCTCGGAGTGGCTGCCTTTGTACACGCAGAACTGCTCGCAGTGCCCCGCTTTGCAGCGCGTGGCCAGGAGGATGTACACCAGAGGGGCCTCTTTATCCTCCGTGTCTCTCCAGTCTGCAAGACGAGCATGGGGGCGACTGAAGGGGGGCCGGAGAGCAGCCCTCTGCGCTGTGCCTGGAGCTGCAGCTACTGTCCCGACGGCGAAGAGCGAGCATTTAACGCCCTCCGTTTCACGCTCGGAGCATGCTTTGTGGTCTATCACCCGTGGCCCTCGAATTGCCCTGCCCCGTCTGCAGGCAGCTTGGGGGTAGGTAGGGCAGGATGGTCCCGTCCCTCCCGTTGACCAACACCCTTCCTCCCAAAGCATCCTTATGAAGGACCGCTCGTCGTAGGGGCAGGACGCAGACCCGAGCAGGGAGTGGCAACGCCAAGCTCTGCCCTTCATCCATCCCCTTAGGGGTTTTCTGGCTCAGAGTCAGGGCCTGTATCCCCTGGGGAGGTCCCAGAGAAATCAGGGCAGCGCCACAGGGCAAGGTTACCCTGTCTCGGCTGCAAAATAAATGGCGCGATGCCGCTGGGCTGCAGGATTATCCCCTGGGCACAACCTGGTGTCAGACCAAGGATTCGGTGGGGGCAGGATGCGTCTCCTGGGACATGGTACCGTGGCATAAATAGCGACCGCTGCTGGTGCTCGGCCCCAGGACCCCCGTGTCTCGCGTCCAGTACAAATATCACTAATAGCCGAAGCCTGCAGCATCGGGTTTCGGGATTTGCTCCTGGGAGGTCAACAACCTCGCTCTGATTTCAGGCCCGCGGCCGCCATCGCAAGGGCCCCGCGAGAGAGGAACCAATTCGTCTCCGCTCTGCGACTCCCAGCACTCGCGTGTAATAAAGCATTAATCCCTAATGCTAATCATGTGGGGAAATACAATTTCAGAGGCACTTAGTCCTTGGCCCGGGGCTGCGCTCTGTCAGCCAGCCAGGCTTTCCCAAATGTTGGGCTGGATATTTTTGTCTCGGGGACGGCTGGAGAAACAGCTCCCAAGCAGCTAGAGCGAGAGCACGGAGGCCACGTTTTCACAGGAGCCTTGTCCTCCTGGGTGGCTGCCGCGGCCCACGACCGCAGCCAGGTGGAGGGGCCCGCTCCCCAGCGGGGTAGACGGGCCCTGAGCTCCTCCAGACTGGTTCGAAGAAGGTGGGTTTTGGAAAGCAGCACGCCGCGGGCGCGCAGGGCTGGAGGTTTGGGGTGCCTGGAGCTGAGACCCGAGCCTGCCCCGTGCAAAGGCGCGTTGCAAACGGACCCCAGCGGCCTCGCGGGGGGATCTGCTGGAAGAAAAAGGAGGGGGGCGCTGGCTTGCTCTCACCTTCGCACTCGAAGTGAGCCTTCTCCATCAGCGCCCCGAGCGGTCTGTGCGGCAGGAGCCGGCAGGTCCCGCCGATGGGCGGGCGGTTCGGGAGCAGGTCGATGGAGGCGTAGCCTTCCTCCCCCGTCGTGAGGTCGGTGATGTGCAGGGTGAAGGTGTACCCCTCCCCGTCCTTCAGCACCCCTTGGCGCAGCACCAGGTTCATGCCCGCGTTGCCGGTGGAGGTCGTGCGCTTGTCCAGCACGAGGGACTTGTTGGTGAAGCTCTGCGCTGCCCACCTCTGCGGGGAAGAAGAGGGAGAAGCTCGGATCTCATCTCGGGGACGACATCGGCCCCCCGGCAGGATCGTTCATCACGTGCGAGTCCGTCCAGCGCCCGCCCGGCCTCCCCCAGACGCCACGGGCGATTGCGTCTCGCACGTTTGCACGGCCACGGGAAACAAAGTTGTTGGCTCCCAGGGGACGGAGCCCGGCGCTTGCAACGGGGATCTTGCTGACGCTGTTAGCTCCGGCCGGCCTGGGCTGGCCCTGAGGCGTGGGGCTAGGAGTGGGGACAGAACGGACCGTGGCATGAAGGCCACCTAGCAGAGAGGGAAAATCCCACTGAAACCTGTAGGAAAGGGCACAGCTCTGGCGCGCAGGGGGCATGGGACCGCGGTGCCGCGGGCACGGCCGGGAAGGCTCCCGCAGCTGCTGCAGCCAGCGGGTCGTTGCACGGGGGCTGCGGCGAGCTCGGGGCCTCGCGTGGCACGGAGCACGCGCCCCCACCCACGTGACTAACGGCGGTGCCCTGTGGAAACCAGTCCTCTTCCCAGGTTGCAGTGGAAGTCGAATCCTTCCCAATGTGCCCAGTGGGAACCAGCCTTGGGCCCTCTCCCTCCTGCTAGCACCTCGTCCTTCGCCGGCCGGCCTCCCCCAGCCCCAGCAGCGAGAGCCCCTGCCCGTACCCCGAGCTTGGAGTCGTTCTGGCAGTTCTGGCAGGTCCCCTCCAGGTAGATGTAGGAGCTCTTGCTGACTTCGTAGACGGACTGGGCTTTGCAGGACACGCACTCCAGGGAGACGATGGGCACGCCGCCCTTCTTGATGAGCACCTGCAAAGAAAGCAGGAGACGCCGGTTTAGTGCTTGGGTTGGTCTCGGGTGGGCAGCTGCTACTGGGCTTGCAAATGCCTTGCTCCCTAGCTGAGCGAGCTTGCCCGTCTCCCATGCAGAGGGACTAACGCCAGACACGTGTGTGATTTATGCCGGCGCGCTTCCTCGAGAGCGTAAGCTTGCGCTGGCCCTTCTCAGTGCAGCTACCTAGACACGATGCTGCTGGGATCCCCGGGAACCCCCAGCATCCAGCCGGGCTAGTCGGGATATTCTGTTTTGCCGGGTACAGTTGCTTCAGAGGCCAAGCTGGCCCCCACTTGTACTTCACTAAGGGCACGGGATGCTGAGCCAAGGGTTTTTTACAAAACGGGGTGTCCTTTCAAGTCTGTTGCTGTTCATATTGGCCCCACTGAGATTTCGGAGGCAAGGGGAGGGGCTGATCCTAGCCCAGATGCAGCATCCAGCATGCGCCTGCCCTTGGGAACTCCTCCCGGATGCTCCTCTTGACCTTGACTTGTAGTTGCAAAACCTGCGCCGTAGCGAGAGCAGTGTGATTCTGCGGGACTGTGGGTCTCTGCCCGGGGCCGGTGCCCGTAGGGCTGCTGCACAGGGGAGTGCAGTGGCCTTCCTCCCCACTTCCCAGTGACATGCCCAACGCCGAGCCTGGGCCTCAGCGTTGGGCACCAGGACCCGCAGCTCTGCTGAGCGCCTGGCTTGCAAAGAGGGCGAAAGAGTCCGCATTGCAAAGATCTTTTTACGCCTTTGAAAGAAACCAGGGACGGGAAGGGGAGCTGGACTAGCAGCTCCTGCCGTGCATCCCATGCCTGCGCTCTGCAGAGCAAGACGTGCAGCTTTTCCGTCTCGCTCTCATCTTAACATCTCCTCCAGCACCTCACCTCATCCTCGGCCCCCTCACCTCTCTGAGGTGCCCCCTGCTACCACGCACGCTGCAGGTTACGCGCCTGCAAGCCGCGGGTCTTTCAGCTGTGCTGGCGATTGCGACCTTATCTCTGGGCTCCTCTGAAGCTCTGCTAATCCCCTACGAAGCGGGGCGGTCTGGAGAGCGACAGCGCCCGGTGCCCTGCTGCGACGAACATTGGGAACGCAAGGAAAGGCAGCAATAACAAGTGTTGAATACGGCAGGCGGCTGGAGGAGAGTTTCCACGGAGCCGAGCGGAGAGCACTGATGCTTCGTTCATTCCTACAACATGTGCAAACTTCCTCTGACACTGGAGCCATTGTTTTGTGCTCACGCATGGCAACGAGATAGTACAGAGTGTCCTTGAAAGACTCTCAGTTTAAGGTTTTTTCCCTCCCCCTTATCCTCCGGGTTTGGTTTGAAAATCCAGGCCGTAAGACTTTCCACTCTCAGCTTGACTACGGCTCCGATTGCCAAGCGCACCAGGATGAATGTCTCTGACATAAGCCATGAGCGCTGCCGGACTGCAGAAGCATTTGGTGTTGGGTTAAATCCGACAAACAACATGCGCTTGGGGACTCTCCCTTTTCTTTTTGTAAATAAATGGGGGAAAGGGCAGGGCTTAGCAACAGCGAAAGCCAGCGCGGGCTGCCGGAAAGCTCGTGGAAGTCGGGGAAGGGCTCGGTGCTCTGGAGTGGCAGCGGGGCTGGTGGGCAGCGGCCGACGCTCCTAGCCCTGGTTAGTCATTTAAATGGGAGCGGGTCGTTAGCATGCGCAGGCAGGGAGACAGCGGGAGCTTAATGAAAGACTTATGGGAGGAAATGAACCCAACGGCTGGCAGACGCTGCCAGATGTGCTGCCTTCGGCACGTCTGCAGGATGCATGCTCCTGCAAGGGTCGTTCCCAGGGCTTTGGGGGCATCCCAGGCAGGTAATACCCTCTTTTGCCCTTGCAAGGATCGTTCCCAGGGCACTGGGGGCATCCCAGGCAGGTAATACCCTCTTTTGCCCTTGCAAGGGTTGTTCCCAGGGCACTGGGAGCATCCCAGGCAGGTAATACCCTCTTTTGCCCTTGCAAGGGTTGTTCCCAGGGCACTGGGAGCATCCCAGGCAGGTAATACCCTCTTCTGCCCTTGCAAGGATCGTTCCCAGGGCACTGGGGGCATCCCAGGCAGGTAATACCCTCTTTTGCCCTTGCGAGGGTCGTTCCCAGGGCTTTGGGGGCATCCCAGGCAGGTAATACCCTCTTCTGCCCTTGCAAGGGTCATGCCCAGGGCAGTGGGGGCATCCCAACCTCCCTTAGAAAGGGGAGCGGGACTCGCCTTGGGCGCGTAAGCAGCGGGAAGCGGGGGGCACGAGGCGGTACGTACGGTCTGATTGGTGGCCTCGGGACTCATCCCCTCCTTCGAGACAGTGAGATCGAAGGTATACTCCACGTTTGCTTCCAGCGTGGCTTTGGAGATGGTGACGGTTCCTTCCAGGGCACTGAAATGCAGAGAGCACCCTGCAGCCGAGCTCTGCTTGCAAGGAGAAAAGAACTTTCAATCCCTCCTTCGAACTGATGCGCATCGTATCAGTCTGCAGGCGGGGCGGGCAGCTTCACGCGCAAGCTCTTACTGCTATAAATGACCTCTTTTGGCTTCCCTGCGGGGTGCTGGAGAGACCGGGGCGGGGGGTGAAGTACCCACTGCGGTGTCCAGCCGGTTAGCAAACGCTCTTGAAATACCTAGGTTTTGGCTGGCCTCCAGATCCTGGTACTATTGCAATGACACCCTTTGGGAATGTTGCTCCAGACACACCTGCGTGCTTTACAGTAATACCAAGCCTGAGCCACGTGCTCTATACCCTTTGCCCTGAGACAGCAGCAAGTGCAGAATAAAAGGACTTTCCGTAAACTAGCCGGTTCACAACAACAAGGCAGTGGTACCGGTACAACATTTCCAACTGGTGCCGAGGCAATGGTACAACATTTCGCCAGGACGGGTAGGGCTGAGCCTGGTTAGATGGGTGGCTACAAAAGGAACAGGGTCCTGCATTTGGTGGGGACTTGGGCTTTCCTTTGAAAGCCTGACTTTTTGCTCCTGCAGAACCGAAAGGCTCGTAATAAACTTTCCTGGGAGCAGGATCTGGACGCAAGTCACACGTCTGGCCTGCCGGACTGCAAATTGGCGCCAGTCTTTGCCACTGCTTCGGACAGCGAAGGAAGCGGATGCATTGCAAAAGGGGCCCGGCGAGAAGGCCCTGGGGGTCAGAGCCCCTCTCCTAAGAGGAAGGGCAGGCAGGCACCCCTTGCCATCTGCATGTGATTTCAGAGAGCCGGGTGCCAGGCTTCCCTCCTCGCCTTAGCGCTGCCGAGAGCTGCTCACAAAATCCTTCCTCTGCACCATCTCAGCTCGGCTACAAAGACACGCCGGTGCACGGGCATATAGATACCACGAAACCCTGTGCATCGCCTGGGGTGCCCGGTGCTCCCACAGTGCGAATCCCTCGCCCGGGCTCTGGAGTACGGGTTTCCTTACCTTAGAGGAAGCGGCGCAGGACCACTGGTAGCGCAGCGGGGTCTGCTCGCTGTCGTCCAAGTTAGGGTCGTAGGATTTCTCGCCATCCAGGATGAGGTCCTGGGTGTTGGACCACACGCGGTAAGACCCCCCGTCGATGATCGGGACCAGTTTGCTCGGCATGACGGTCACGTTGGCGAAGATGCTCTTGGCCAGCGGGGTGTCCCCGAAGGAGACGATGAAGACGAAGCAGTAGTGCCCGACTTTCAGAGCCAGCCTGGGGATGACCAGCTGGGGCCTGTTCACGTCCACGCCGGGCAGGCGGATCTGGCTGGCCTCGCCGCCGAGGTGCCGGCAGCTGGGCGCTCGGTAAATCTCCCACAGGTACTCCGTCTGGTACTTGATGCAGCCGCGGAGGTTGATCTGGGCCTCCAGGTAGCTCTTCTGGGATCGCTTCATGACCACCTGCGGAGGCAGCGCCAGCTCCACCTCCGGCTCCTCGCACTCCAGCACCCGCACGGTGACCGTGACCTGCGCTATGAAGAAGCTGACGAGATTGGTGGCGTTCACCTGCACCAGGAAATCCCCGGGGCTCAGGTAGGAGTAGTTGGCGGCCGCCGCCTCGGTCACCCGGGCGGGGGAGCCGTCGCCGAAACTCCACCGAAACACGACCTGCCTCGCGCTCGGCACCACGGAGGCTTCGAACACCACCGTCCTGTTCACGAAGGAGCTGCTGGGGCGAAGGCTGACCTGGACGATCTGGTCCTGGACCTGGACGACCCTGGTGAGGTTCACGCTCCCCAGGCCGTTAAAAGCGCTGAGGTGTATCTCGAGCAAGCCGGCGGCCGCGGGAGTGTAAGGGACGCTGTCGCCTGCCGAAGCGGCCACGTAGCGGCGCGTGTCCGTCTGCAGGGAGAACTGCCAGGAGAACCCCACCCGGGAGCCGCGTCCCACCTGGGCGGCGAAGCGCTGCGCCGTCCCCGTCGGGATGCCCGGGTCGCAGCAGTGCAGCAGCCTCAGGTCGCGGATGGCTTCCAGGACCGTGATCAGCACGTGGGTGCGGGCGATGCTGACCTGGTTCTGCACCGTCGCCGTCACCAGGTAGTCGCCGGTCTTGGCGAAGGCGTGGGTGTACTTGGAGCCGTTGAGCACCACGGAGTAGTCCCCGCTGATGCTCACCACGTAGGTCACGGACGAGCCGGAGATCATGCTGATCACGAACGAGACCTCTTCTCCCGGCTCCACCACCTTCTTGCTCACGTACAGCTCCAGCCCTCGGACTTTGTCTTGCACCGTGATGTTCCTGCTGGCCACCAGCCAGCTGACGTCGTTGGACGCGTTGAGGAAGACCGAGAAGACGCCGGCCACGGAGAACGTCACGGCCACCATCTGGCCGTTGATCGTGCTGTTGTCCAGCTCCCACAGCCACGTCACGTTGGTCCCCTTCTGCAATTTGCCGTCAAAGACCACTGTGATGCCTGACGCGATGTAGCTGCGGTCCAGCTTCGGCGTCTCGATCCTCAGCCCCGCGACCGGCTCCTGCACAAAGACCAGAATCGTCGCGTTGGTGGCCCCAAGCTTGTTTTCGGCCCCGACGGTGACCTCTACCGCGCCCGGGCTTTGGAAGGAGTGCGCAACGAAGGGCTCGACGGTCCGAGGACAGAAACCATCTCCCAGGTGCCAAAAGTAGGTGACGCCAGTGCCGCTGGTGATGCTAGCGCTTATGTTCACGGTGGCGTTGACAGCAGCGGGATTGGGGAAAGCAGACGGCTTCAGCAGGCCAACGCTTTCGATGAACTCCACCGTCCTGTTCGCGGCTGCGCTCCCCAGCATGTTGGTGGCTTTCAGGTGGACGGTGTAGTTCCCGGCTTCCGGGACGCTCAGGGAGAAAGTCTTTCCGCCGAACGTCTGCACGGGGCAGCCGTCCCTCAGGGCCGCCCAGCTGTACGAGATGTTCGTCCCCTCTCTCACCGCGGCCTGCAAGTGCAACGTCTTGTTGGTTGGGAAGAAGGCATCCTCCACCAGGTCGCCGCTCTCGATCTGCAGGCCTTTGATTTGCTCCAGGACGAAGACATAGATGCTGTCCTGCAGCGAGCTGATCTCGTTCTCTGCCGTCACGATGACGTTGAAGGTCCCCACGGACCGGAAGGTGTAGGAGATGGTGGAGGAGCCTTGGATGGGCGTGCAGCGATCGCACAGGATCCAGGAGTGCCGGACGGCACGGCCCGCTAGGAGCGTGGCCACGAAGCTCACGGAGCCGTTCAGCGGCACCACGGTCCGGCTGGCGTTGATGGTGAGCCCCTGGAGCCGCCTCTTCACGGTGACGTTGGCCCGCGTCTCGTTGGAGCTCACGTCGTTCCAGCCCGTCACGCTGACGGCGTAGCTGCCGGTGGTGTTGTAGGCGTGGGTGACGGCCTGTCCGCGCTGGCTGCTGCCATCGCCAAAGTCCCAGCGATAGTTCACCTTGGTCCCATTCGCGCTGGCGGAGAACAGGTAGATCTGGTTTAGCTCCAAAACCCGCGTCCCGTTATACTCGATCTTGGCTACCCCAACCGGCTCTTGGACTTCCACAAAGGCTGTGTCGTTGTTGAACGAGACGTTGTTGGAGACGGTCACGGTGACCAGGTAGATCCCCGTGCTCTTGTAGGAGTAGCTGACCTCCGTGCCGCCGGACCTGGT
The DNA here is from genome assembly GCA_030014935.1 of Caiman crocodilus. Classification (NCBI taxonomy): domain Eukaryota; kingdom Metazoa; phylum Chordata; order Crocodylia; family Alligatoridae; genus Caiman; species Caiman crocodilus. The sequence continues at coordinate 10,158,998 of JAGPOW010002202.1, forward strand.
GGACTCGTTGGTCCCGAAATCCCAGCGGTACCTGTACTGGTACAAGGGCACGGCGCTGACCTGGAACCAGCTCTCCTCGCCCAGTCTCACGAACTGCTTGGGGGGCACGAGCGTGACGTTGATGATCTCGAGCTCCACGCACACGCTAGTGAAGTAGTGCGCCTTGTTGGCACTGCTTGAGAGGACCAGGGAGAGGGGGAAGATGCCGCTGCGGGTGAAGTTGTGCATGACCGTGGGGTCCCCGTAGACGGTGACGTTGGACGAGCCGTCTCCAAAGGTCCAGTCGAAGACGTAGTCGTCGGGGTTCCCCGAGACGGAGGCGGTGATCTGCACGTCCGGGTGCTCCAGGATGCACGAGGAAGGCTCGATTTTGAGCACCTCCAGGACAAAGATTCGGAGAGGCACCGACTGGGAAACGGAGCTGACGGGATTCACCGCCGTCACGTTCACGGTGCAGTTGACGTCCTTCTCGTAGATGTGTTCGACCGCTGGCAAGAGGCCCTGCTGAACGGTCCCGTCCCCCATGTCAAAGATCCAGGTGATATTGTCCCCCGTCTCCACCGAGGCGTTGATTGTGATGGACATGCCGACCTCCACGGCCTCCTCGAAGGAAACGTGCAGCCCCGCTATCTCCTCGAACACCCGGTAACGCCTGCACGTCTCCACGCTGCTCACGGTGTTGTTGGCTTTCAGGCTCACGTTGTAGACCCCCTTGGTTTGGTAGCTGTGGACGGCTGTCGGCTGGCTCTCCGTCAGCAGCGAGGAGCCATCGCCGAAGTCCCAGGTGTACAGGACGCCGTAGGGAGAGGGCACGGGGTAAGCCGTGAAGTTGACGGGCCGGTTCACGGCCAGGGCGTCCGCGTCGGTGTCCACCTTCACGTCGATTAGGTACACGTGGACGTACACCGGGATCTGGTGCGTGAGGTTCTCAAATGGGTTGGACGCTAAAACCACCAAGGTGTACTCGCCTGCATGCGGAGAGAGCAGAGCACGGGCAATGATGGAGGTGTTTGTGAACCCACAAGAGGCTTTAAAAAGTGCTGCCACGGCCTCCTGGAGAAAGCAGAGTGCTTTCCAGCGAGACAGCGTCCTGCTTTTCCACCCGCTCGGCGTTCCTCTCCCTTTCCTCTCGCGCCTGGTGGGAACTGGAGGCAGGTCGCGCGTGCGTCCACCCGGCCTGACAATCCCACACCTTTGTCGGCTCCTGTCTAGCCGCACCATAGCCACGGGGCGATTGGGAGCAGGGGCTTGCGCTAGATGTCACCTCCCGAGCTCCCTTCCCACCCGCGTTATTTATGAGCCTACGGCTCTGTTTCCCAGCGTGGGGTAGACCCGTGCTGGAACCAGCGACCCTTCAATTGGGATGCCCCTTTGCACCACTTGTTTCTATGTTTTATTATTGCCCCGTACTGGGACGGGCTGCTCAGGAGACGGCCTAAGCGCTGCAGACCTTCGAGTTAATCTCTCGCGGGCCGCGCTTGGGAACGTCTTGCAGCCCTTGGCCCTGACGCCTCCAAGCAACAAAAAAGAAAGCACTTCTTTTCCCCCGGGAGACCAGACAGGACGTACCTGGCTCCTCATAGGTGTGCGATGCACTCTGCTCGATCACCACCTCGTGAACGCTGGGGTCAGGAATGAGGAAGGACCCGTTATAGGGAGGTTTAAATCGGTACGTCTCATGGGTGCCGTCACCAAAGTCCCACCTGGAAAGAAACACAGGCCGTGAGCCAAGCAGCGTGCTGGCCCCGCTGCCACGCTGCTCGGGTTTCTTCCCCAGCCTCTCTTGGACCCGCTCCTTTTAACCACCCCTGTTAAAACCTTCCGGTTTTAAACACTGGGCAACAAAAATACCAGTTGGTCCGAAATGCACCCAAGCCCCATCTCGATCCCCTGGAGGTGACTCCTCTCCTGGGTGCACGAGGAACGAAGAGCCAGACCCCGACGAAGCACCCTGACCTGCTTCAGCTCCTAGCGATGGCAAGCCCGAGGAAAAGAACAAGCCAGCGCCCAAAAACTGGGCCTGGAAGGGAGGAACGCACCGAAAAATCCCACCCGGCGGACCGGCGCCTCTGGGGAACTTGCCCGGGACTCACACAAAGGTGGCCTCCACGGCCGTGTCGATCACGACGCTGGCGGTCAGCTCCACCGTCGCGTTCTGCGGGAGCACCGGCGGGACCCCCGACACGCTCAGGTTCTTCATCTTGTTCATCTTCTCCACCGTGACGTTGTAGTCGACCGTGACGTTGCTGACGTGATTGGAGGCGGTGAGCTGCGAGGGACAAACAGAGCCGCTGTCGGGGCAGGCGTGCGAACCGCGCCGCGGTGCGGGGCGAGGCTTCGGCGTGCGAGAGAGCGGTGGGGTGCCGGAGCGAGGGAGCCGCGGGAGAGGCTGGGGCTTACCGAGAGCTTGTACACGGCCGCGCTCTGGTAGATCACGTTGAAGACCACGTTGTAAAAGGTGAAGGAGGGTTTATCGTCCACCGTCCACCGGAAGGTCACATCTGACCCGGCCTCCAACATGGGCACGTAGCTCTGCCAACGACAGGCGTGTGACTTGGGGGCTCGCGACAGGCCCGCACGGCGCTTCCCGGGGAGCTTTGGGAGAACAGACTCGTGCTGGGAGTGACTCGCGGCAGGGACAGGAGAGGCTCTAGTGTCCTCTGGGCGCTGCTTTGCAGCTAACGTGGTTTTGGAGGGGGGGGAATTCGGTTTATGATCCAAATGCAAAGCAACCCCCGGGCCTTGCCTGCAGCCCCCAACCCCTCCGGCGTGTTACTTCCGCTCCCCCACCCGTCAGACGCCTTTCCCTCTTTGCTGCTGACGGGCCCGCCAGATCTGCAGGTCTCTGGGCATGGAGGAGGCTGCAGCTGAACTCCAACTAGCTCCGAGTAGCAAGGACAATTTTTCAGATACGGGGGGAGCCGGAGGAAAAGCAAGGGCAACGCTGGACCCCTGCTGAACCAGGTGGGACAGCTACTGCCCAGGAAAAAGCCAACCTATTAAATGGGTGCTTTGCATCGGTCTTTCATCAGTCCAACGGGACGCCTGTGCCCGCTACGGGACAGGGAGGTCCGGGTGAGGGAGATCCCTTGCTCTCCATCAATGCTAACCTCATGAAGGAACACCTTGCAAGGCTGCACACCTTCAGTGACAATCTGCACCCCAGGGTGCTCGAGGAGCTGGTATCCCGTGATCACCTCGTGGCGAAAATGGCCAGTTGTGGCCTCGGGTCCACCAGGACCCCCTGGCTGGGGAACTGGCTCCGTGGTCGGACCCAGAGGGTGGTCGATGGAAGTCAATCGTCACTGTGACCAGTGGGGTCCCCCACGGCGCTGTCCTGGGACCCATACTGATCAACATCTTCATTAGTGATGTGGACATTGGAGTCAGAAGTGGACTGGCCAAGTTCGCCGATGACACCAAACTTTGGGGCAAAGCATCCACACCTGAGGACAGGCGGGCGATCCAGGCTGCCCTGGACACGGTCAACAAGCGGGTGGACGAGAACCTGATGGTGTTTAACACCGAAAAATGCAAGGAGGAAAACCCACCTTGGGAGGAAAACCCACAGCATCCGTATAGGCTCGGCAGTGCTACGTTGGCTAGTGCTATGGAAGAAAGGGACTTGGGGGTCAGGATTGACCACAAGATGAACATGAGCCTGCAGTGCGATGCTGCGGCTAGGAAAGGGACCAAAACACTGGCTTGCATCCACAGATGCTTCTCCAGCAAATCCCGGGTTGTCATTCTCCCCTTGTACTCGGCCTGGGTGAGGCCGCAGCTGGAGTACTGCCTCCAGTTTTGGGCTCCACAATTCAAAAGGGACGTGGAGAAGCGGGAGAGAGCGCAGAGAAGAGCCACGCGCATGGTCAGAGGTCAGGAAAGCAGACCCTACGACGACAGGGTGAGAGCCCTGGGGCTCTTTAGCCTGGAAAGCGCAGGCTCGGGGTGATCTGGTGGCACCTATACATTTATCAGGGGTGACCGCCAGGATCTGGGGGAACGTCTGCTCACCAGAGCGCCCAAGGGTGACTAGGCTGAACAGCCATAAACTCCTGCAAGACCATTTGAGGCTGGACATAAGGAAGAACTTCTTCACTGTCCGAGCCCCCAAGGTCTGGAATAGCCTGCCACCGGGGGTGGTTCAAGCACCTTCACTGAACACCTTCAAGAGAAAACTGGATGTCTATCTTGCTGGGCTCCTGTGGCCCCAGCTGACTGCCTGCCCCTGGGGTGGGGGGCTGGACTCGACGATCTCCCGAGACCCCTTCCAGCCCGAATGTCTGTGACATCTATGTGAAATCTATGAAGACGCTCCAAGAGACTACTGGAGGGGAGAGGGGCAAGGCTGCGTCTGCTGCCTAGGCTCCTTTGCAAGGTCGATTCCAAGTGTTGGTTTTTGTATTCTTATCCCAAAATCAGCTGGCATTTTCAAAGGGTGTCCCAACAGGCAAAGAGAACCGGGGACTGGACGCTGCTGGAATCCCAGCGCGCGTCTGCCAGGACAACCTACCTCCCGAGCCCCGCGCGCAGCTTTTGAGACTGCGCAGAGGACAGACAAGGGCAGACGACCCAGAGGACAGATGGAGGGCGCAAACCAGCATCCTTTCTGCCGCACGCAGACAAGGACGTCAATGGAGCCCTTGCCGGATCCAACAGGTAGCTACCGAGCAGCCGTTCCTCGACCGCTGCTTTTACCTTGGCAATGGGGAGGGAGGGACGTGCGCCGAGGACCGAAGACACCGGAAGGGTCACCGGGCCCAACCGCGAGGCGCGAACGCTGCCGTGACTCACCACCAGCGTGTTCAGCAAGACTCTGGTCTCCGGGTCCGGGGTGGCCCGAAGCCCTCGAATGGGCTCCTCCACTTTCACGCTGATGGTGATGTTCTGGGCGCCCGCCGCGTTCCCTGCAACGAGCACCAGCGTGCTCACGCCGTCCCCGAGGCCGCCGAGCCCGACCGCCGAGAACCAGGTGTCGTTGGTGTCTCTGGCGCAGTCTGCGGTCAGCGGCGCCACGGCCGGCGGGCATGCCCCGTCGAAGGGGAAGCTCCAGTTCCCACCCAGCCAGCCGGCCGTGGCGTTCACCCCGGAGGAGATCTTCACCACCAGCGAGGAGTGGTTCATGGGCACGTAGACTATGCCTCCGTGAGCCGGCGGGTAGATGACGCGCAGGCCCGTCACCGGGGAAATGACCCAGAAACTGCAAGACAAGTTGGCACTGAAGACCCCGTTGTCCACGGTGGCTTTCACAGTGTAGCGGCCTCGATGCTCCAGCCCCGGGTTGGGCTGGCCGAGCATGGGCACGACCTGCTCGGCGGCATAGAGGACCCTGAGAGAGCACGCGGTGTCGTTCTGCCAGCTGGCGCCGGCGAGGCTGGCAGGCAGGTGGGGCGACCAGTGGGAAGAGTTGGTGCTTAGGTAGTGGTGTCTGTACGGAGGAGTCCTGCTGGGCTGGCACTGGAGGAACGAGCCCGGACCGGCGTCATGCTGGAGGCTGAAGACGTCCTTGGACCTCACCAAGGTGCTTTCATCGCCGAACGAGACCTGGGAAGGTAGGAAATGCTTTAGAGCTAGTGGCTTAAGTGCTCAGCCTCTTCGTTGGGCAGGGGAAGAGGTTTGCCAACGCGACACCAAGCACTTTCCGAACACGCCGCCCTTTGCCAAGAGGAGTTGTGCGGTCCGTGCTAAGGTGGACACCAGTTTTATGCTAGGGTGTCGCTTCCTCCTTCAAGGACCCTGTAAAATCCCGCGCAAAGCCTTCAACCCTGACCCCTCTGCCCGCGTCATTGCTGCAACAAGTTACGGGGAGCGGTTTCGCGGCGAGGGGGGAGGCTGCTGGGGTCTGTGCTACGGTCTGCTGTTTATTCATGGTGTTATCTTGGGCAAGACCCTGAGCTTCACCGTGCCTCCGTTTCCCTGTTGGTAGGATGGGAATGGCACCTGAACCGGGCTGGGGCCCACAGTGCCCGAGGGGAATCGCCCTACCCGCAGGCTGGCCGCGTGCATTCACGGCCACTCACCAGATACTGAGCCGAGGCGCCGGCCGGCACAGCGAGCAGGACCTCTCTGAGGAGCTCGTAGCGGAGCGGGCCGCCGGCGTGCCCAGGAGCCGCGGGGGCAGGCGTGGCGGTGAGGTTGTGGGCACACTCTGTTGTGTTGCAGCCGCTGCCTCGTGACACACACGTATTAGTCAAGTGACACCACTGGAAACCAGCAGGACATTCAAGTAGTGTCCAGTTGCCATTGTCCTGAGAAGTGTTGAACGGCTGCGCAGCACTCGCTTCCTCCTTGTGACCTGTGAGCCGGCAAGAGAGCAAACCCGTCGGGTCAGGCCACCACTGGCACGGCCTCGAGCTTGGGCTATTGCACGCGGGAGGGAAGCAATGGATGAACGGCCTGCCAAACAGCAAGTTACTTAAATGACAAAAATCCACGTTTCAGGGATGCACTCGGTAGCCGCGTTCGCCTGAGACCAAAAGAAATGCAAAGAACTCGAGCTCTTGGTTCAGAAACGCTACCTCTTATTAGACCCGCTATTATTATTCCTAGCTGCGCTAGTAAAAGGTAGCATTTCCGAACCAAGAGTTTTAGGTCTTTGCATTTGTTAAATGGCAAATGGACATTTTTGCTGGACAAGGGCTGTAGGCTAAACCGAACCAGCCGGCGCTGAGCGGAGGGGGAGTGCATCCAGATCCCTGCACACGGGAACCTGGCTGGTGCCAGGCCAGAAACGACGTCTTTCCTTTAACTTGCATGATTGTCTGTGCAAGCAAGGGGTGAAATCGTGGTCTGCCACGCCGGAGACACGGATATAACTACAGCCATCAAGACCCCACATGTCTGGACTCGGTCTGCCCTTTGCATTCGGTCTCAATGGTCTGAAGGGCGGACGGAAAGTCTGGGCAGCCTCCACTCCTCCGTCCTCCTTCCTGGGCAGATGTGCCGGGGGTCCTGGCGACCTCTCCCACACGCGCCAAGCCTTACCAGGATACTTGCAACCAAGCTACCAGCTGTCGTGCATGCGCGGCTTTCATTGTCTGCAATACGTGTTATCAAACAAAACCCCTCAATCGCCGGCAAACCGAGATTTTTCTCATGCTTCACTGGCTAATAAACTATTTCAGGCCAGGGCATTGTGCTATGGGAGAAGAGACTGACCTATTTCCATGGAAAAATGCATCAAGGTACAAAGATCATTAAGAAGGGAGAGAGTCCTTTTTCCAAAGGAAACGGAGCAGTTTTTGAGCTAAACCAGACCTATTTCCAAGCGAAAGCTGGCTCATTTCTTGCGCAGGGCTGGCCTGGACACTGAAAACACATGAATCGATTTTTTGCTCGTTAGTGTTTCGATGCCAAAAATACTTTTAAAAAGCCCGCAGGCGGCGGGGCTGTAGCAAGCCGCCTGCAGCGGTCCCTGTCGCTGGTCACTGCTTACTCTCTCTCCGTTGTACAGAGGTGCCTGGAAAAGGCCTCATCCATCCACCCATCCCTCCCTCCCTCCCTCCTCCACCAAAATGACAAGGATGAGCCGTGGTCGTGTTTCGTGGTCAGGACGTTTTCTCCTGCGTGACGCTACGGATGGCAAAACTAAAGGAAAGCTTTGCCAGGATTATCACGGCCCCCCTCCGTCACCCGTGACTGTCTCGTGGCCATGCCAGGGCTGCCTGCAGCTTTGCCAAGCGCTGCACGACGGACGTGCCTGGGCTGCTTGGCACGGGGCTGACCTGAGCCCAAGCAGGGGCCGGACTAGATGTGACCTCCGGACGTCCCCTCCTGCCCCACTTCTCTAGGGTGCTTGGCTGCAATTGCCGGGCCCCTCGCACCCCATGGAGCGCACCAGGCAAGGAGACCTGGGTCGACAGTAGTCTTATGTAGTCTAAATTACGCATTATATAGGCTGGTTTGGATAGGAACGATCCTGCCTCGGCGCTGCGCTAGGTGACGTCTGGAGGTCCCTTCCAGCCACGCTTCTCAATGAATCTGCAGCAGTTCCTCTGCCGGGCGTGTGACCTTTTCGGCTCCCAAAAGACCGTGCCAGACTTGTTCGGGAGCGGGGGAAGCAGCTGTTCGATTCCCACCTGCCCGTGACGCTCGGCACAGGGGGCCGGAGGCAGAAAGCCCCGGCCACGGGGGAAAGACTGTTTTTGCTGAGTGCCAGTTTAGCTCCAACACCCACCACACCTCTCGGGGAAAGGGCATCTGGGTTAAAGAGGGACCCTCAAATCTACGTGCCGGAGCCTAAGAGGCTTGCACGGAGACAGCCCGGGATGTCGCTCCAGCCCAACCCGGGAGGGGAACGCTTCAGGCTGGCGATTCCTCGAGAGGGAAAAAATAATGCTTGAAGTCGTTCGGAAGAAAAGACCCCCGGGGCAGCGCTTGAAGCCCCACGTTACACCCAAACCTAGGCGGGGAGGGAGGGGAGATGAGACGTTACCTTCTCCTCCGGCCGGTCTGTGCACCTGAAGCCTCACTTGAGCAGGCTGCTGCAGCTCTTGAGTCACAAACTCGAAGGCCGTTAAAAATCCCTCGTGCTCAAACTCCCAAGTGGGGAACATCAGCATCTGGAAAACAAAACCCCGGGGCATCACACGGCTGCCCCCGGGCAAGGCCAGTGCCCAGGGGCCGGGGCGCGCGCCCGCCTTACCTCCACCGCGTCCCGCGGGGCCGAGAGCGAATCTTCCCTGGTCACGTTCCTCACGGGCGCGGGCGCGTCAAACGCCGGGTTGCCCGCGAAAAAGTTGTCGGCGTTTAAGAGAACCGCTGTGGATGAAGGAGGTGTTGGGTGATGCCGGGGAGATGCAGGGAACCCGGTAAGGCAGAGCGAGAGCACGCCGCGGCTCACGGCAGCAACACCCGGGGCAGGGGGGATTATAAAGCGCGTCTTGGATGAGCTGCATTCGTGCGACACCTCGATCCCGTAGGGGAGGCAGCTGCTCCCGTGCTCCGGTTTCCACCCCCCACGCTCCACCAGCGTATGCACTGCCCGATCACCAGGAGCAATGTCGCTTCAGCTGCCCCAGATCTCCCTTGCGTGTCGTCCCTGGTGGGTAGCGGACTGGGCTGCTGCACAAGCAGCCCGAATAGAAAAAGGACAAATACCACAGGAATTCGGGCACTGGTTTTAATGCCTGCTTCTCCAGCGTCCCCGCAGAGCGCACTTCCAACCCTGCCGCCTTGCACAGACCCGAGCGGCTGTACGCAACCCGTGCTAGGTGTTTCTACCCATGCTCCCAAACCAGCCCTTTCTCACCCCTCGGGGGGGACGGTAAGGCAGAGCGAGAAGCCGTCTGCATCTGCCCTCCCCGCGGTCTCTACCCTTTTGCTGCCCGGTCGAAGTTCCCAGCGTCCATGCAGCAAAGACGACGATTCCCGGGGGGGTGGAGGAAGGCCCTTCCCTCCCCTTCCCCCCGGACCTGGAGTGACTCACGCCAGGATGCGGAAAGCCCACGGGCTTCCAGCAGAACCCACCTTCCGGCTTGTACTGGCACACGTAGCTGTGCTTGGCCATGCACAGGTCGGTGTTGCACTGGCCCGTCGGGCCCATGCGGACGCAGTGGTCGGCGTTGGAGGGATGGGGCTCCCCAGGCAGCCAGTTCTGACAGCTCTCCAGATTGAAGCCTTCGCCACGCTGCTGCGCTCCGGCGCTTGCGAAATCGTTGAATCCGATCCAGACGTCCAAGCTCCTACAGAAATAACCCAGAAAATAAGTCGAGCTAGGATCCGTCAGGAAATCACAAGCACGAGGAAGATCTGGGACCGATGCCATCTCTGGTTCTCAATGAAAATAAGAACCAGAACAACAGCCGCTTCCACCCGGGGGTCTCAGACCCCTTTTAACGACGACCTGATGGCAACGCTCCTCTCCTTCCACCACCGGGATCCAGTTCTTTAATGGCAAATCTCATTGCAGCTACTGTCCGGAAAGCACCCTGCCTGCGGGACAGAGCTGGGGCCTGTTGATTCAACGGCCCAGGAAGGTCGGGAAGCATCGCCTTTAGTAACACACTGTAGTCTAGCGATCCCGTAGTTCCTACGACCCATAGTTCAGCACGCGGAGGTGCTAGGCGGCTTGCTACAATGCCGTGCACAGCACACCTGATAAGCAAACCAGCCTCAAGAGATGGAAGGAAGACCCGTGGTGTCCAAAGCACGGAAAGGTGCCGGAGCTTCGGTGGTTTGCAAAACCGATTCGAATTGTCCTCAGCTCTTCCCGTCCCCTCCTCTCTGAACGGTGCCGTTCGCAACCCAGTCCGGCCTGGGAATGCCGCACCCACGGTCAGCGCCCGGGCACCCATCCGCACCGAGACAGGTGTAGGCACCGGCACGTTTTGACACTGCAATGTCAAGGGCAGGAGCGGCAGGTTCAGAAGCGGCAGAGAGGGGTTGAACCCCGGGTACCCGGCGAGGCTGCCCCAGACCCAACTCAAACGCATGCTGAAATGATACCCTGGCACACCTGCATGACCTTATGATGCCCCGTATTACCTTAACCCCTGCCCTTTAGCTCTGAAACGACTCGAGGTCAAAGGCGCAAGGGTTGTTGCGGCTGATTTCTTTTACGAGACCAGCTCTGGGGTATCACCGAGCCCTTCCCTGGGGCTCTCCGGCGGCGTAAGGCATTTTCAGATGGATCTCTCTCCTCAGCAAACCGTGCTCTTTGCCTCCGGGGACTTCTGAAGAAACCCGGCTCCCCGAGCCCTGCGCTGCAGGTGGCAAGAGCAGTGGGGCAGAGTCGAATGCAAGGCAGGACGGGGCCCTGGGGGTCTCCTGCAATTCAAGGAGTGGGGTTGCAAACTGTGCCCCTGAAACGCGCAACACCTGGGGTAGGAAACGGCAGGCTCTCGGCACCGGCACGTCAAAGCCCCTTGGGGCAGGAAGCGAAGCACGCCACGTCCAGTGGAAGCTGCTCGGATCGTTTTAGGCAAGTGGACTGTGACTTCCCAATTAGGAAACTGGCTGAGCCTCAAGGAAAGCAATGTCAGGGCTTTGACAGCCTCAGGAGGCTTTTCTCTCTCGCCCCCAAGACGCTGTCTAAGCCTGGACACTGGTTCCCCGCGCCCGCGGGGCGAGCCGCAGCCTGGCACGGCCCGCAGCCTTTGGCCCCCTCTCCGAGCTGCGCTCCGGCCCCGCTCCGCTTTCCGGTGAGAGCAGCCACGCTCGGAGGATGGCACGGCGGCTCCGCAGAAAGCAGACGGAGGAGATAATTGGTGTCTCTCGCTCCGTGCCAGACGGGATGATTAATGAGGTCACGTTGAAAAGCGACGACCAAAATAACTGCTTTGTGAATCAGTAGCTTTCATGGCAAATAAGATTAAAAAATAAATAACCGCGGTGTTCAGCTCCCGAACCGCTGGGAGAGGTTTGGGGGAGCGGGCGGTGAAACCTGATGGAGTTTTTCCTCTCCTGATTCCAGCTATGACCTAATGGCAAGCCCTCAAAGAGACGGGCAGAGACGCTAGCAGAGCCGTTCCCTGCCTCTTGGCTCCAGGGACTTGAAAGGAGCAAGCGCCGGATTAAATTCTCCCTTGACCAAAGGAAGACCTCGTCCGCACCTTGCGAGAGCGGCAGCGTTGCTAGACGGCCACAGCAGGACCTGACTTGGCGGAGCGAAGCCCCGCGAGGTTCGGGCGACGCGTGTGGGTCACGATGGACCGGTTCGGGGAGGGACCCGGCGGTGAAGGGGCTCGGCGGGAGGACGGGTCCAAGGGCCGCGCGCTTCCAGCAAGCAGGTTTCTGCGCCGGTCGCTCCCCGGGAAGCTGCACGCTGCAGCCCAGCTCATGTGGGCTTTATCACCAGGGAAATCGCCTCCTGGAGCTGTCTCATTCATGTTTATCCGACTGGATTAATGAAAGGAGCCGGACGGGGAACGGCGAGCCGCAGCAGCTGGGAAATCGGCTCACTCCTTCCCAGGCCCGATGATTTCACCGCCCCTGCGGCCTGTCAACCGCCCCGCACGCAACCCGTGATAGATCAGCGCGCCCAGCGACCCTTTGGCTGGGGCGGGCTCCTCCGGCCCGGCCATGCCAGGGACCACATGTGCACGGTCTCGGGACGAATCCCCGGGCGAGGGGAACGGCACAGGAAAACAAGCTTGGGAGAAGGGGCGCCGGGCCCAGCGCAGGCCACGTCACACGCAGCTGTGCGGCTCGTGGGCTGGCCGGGACGTGTTTATGAAGAAGCCCCTGCCAGCATCTGCATCTGCGAGCTGACCAGTGCGGCCGGCCCCCTTGAAAGGCATCCCTGCCATTTGCCCCCTTAGGTGGCCGGCTGCATGAGGGGCATTTATCGGGTGGGTTTAGTCCCCGGCTGTCTGGCATTGGGATAGGATGGATGCCATCACAACCTGACACGTATTTGTTCTCAAGAGGGCTGACGATGTGGCCGAGACCCTGCAACCCAAGCCCTTACCTTCCTTGTCACCAAGGCTCCCAAAGCCCTTTGCTAGCACCGGTGAAATGCAGCCACCTCTGGGGCGGTGCAGCAGCCATCGGTACACAAGCTCAGAGGGGAATTTTGCAGGCAGAGGGGCCTCGAATGACCTCTGATGAGCCCCGAGGTCTGTCTCAAGCACCCAGCCCGCAGCAAACGAGACTCGAACGCCGCCGCCGCCCCCTGCAAACTCAGCAGGCACGCGTGCCTCGCAGCCAGGGATGCTGCCGTGCCCTTCTGCACACGGAGGACCGCCCGCCTTTGCCCCACACGCAGCCCGGGGCATCGGGCTCCTCTCGCCTGAGTGCAGCCTGCCCTCTCTGGGGCTCGCGTGCCGGATGCCGGGCTTCCCACCACCGCCGCCGACGCAGCCTGCTGCAGGGCTCCGCTCCTCCCCAGCCGTCCCCTGCCTGCAAGCGCGTGCGGAGGCCGGCAGCGGGGTCAGCGATGCCCTGCGAAACCCTCGCTTGGCTGCTGATCCCCAGTAAGCACAGAGGACCGGACCCTTTGCAAGAGAGGGAGATGAAACGCCCGGCCCCCTGAGCTGGGACTGCGCCATCTGCCCCCCAGTCCCACTCACCTGATGACCCGGGAGACCAAGAAGCCCTGGATCTCAGGACTGCTCACAAAGGCCAGCTCGCCGCTGCCATGCTCCTGGCATTGCTGCTGGGCCTCCAGCCACTCGGCCTTCTCCACCACCAGCCGGTAGCAATAGCCATTGCCAGGGAAGACCAAGCCGTCCGAGGGGCACATGGGGTGAACCGCTGCGAAAGAGAAACCGGAGCGTGAAGAGGTTTCCATAGACATGCCCAGGGCTCCCTGTGCCGGAAGGGCTTTGCAAGCACGGGATTCAGAGGGACCTCCCAGCCAAGCCTGGGCTCGTCCCCTCCGCCAGCTCACCTTTGCCCGGCTCCTCGGACTCTGCGGTGATGCTGTACGCTGCCGACAGGCCGGTGCCGCCCCTGTTCCTGATCCTCAGGTCCAGGCTCTCGCCCGTCCTGACCAGCGACGGACACTGCAGCTCCACTTCGTCCGGGGGAGCCACCACCTCGACCGCCGTCTGCACGGAGCTGACCCTGCTGCCCACGAGGAGGGTGGCGGTGACGTTGTACCGCCCGGGCAGCGCGTACTTGTGGACAGCGGCATGGCTGGTGGTGCTGAGGACCCCCGAGAGGTCCCCGAAGTCCCACCGCAAAGTGCTGACGGCAGCCGGCGCGCTGAGGCGGAACGCCACGGCACGGAGAAGGCTGGACGGCTGGCGGCGTCCCTCGAAGGAGGCTTGCAGCCGCGCCGGGAAGACGGAGGGAACGAGCGCCGGGCTGCGGCAGGCCGGCTCGGGCGCAGGCTCGGTGCAAAAGGACCAGCAGGCAGAGGAGGTGTTTGGCTGGAGGGCGGCACCGCACAGACACCAGCCCTGGCCGCCGAAGCCGCCGTAGTCCTGGTCCTCCGCGTAGCACAGGGTGCTGCAGGCCTCCTCGGTGAGGTTCTCACGGCGGCCGGGCGCGGAGAGGACGACGACGTCGGCCTCTCCCGTGCGGTTGTCGATCACGCATGCCAGGTACTCGGCGTCTGGAGGGGAGAGACCGGAGGACTCGGCTGCAAGCGGATCAGGCAAAAGCAGAGCACGTGCAAGGTAGTGGAGGGGGCGGAGAGGATGCCTACAGCCCTGTGCCCTGCTCTCCCGCGTCCTCTGGTGCAGCTAGGACCTCGCTCGGTTGTCGCTGACACGGAGGTGACTGTGCGAGGCAGCACGTGGGACCACGTGCATGCGGCACACGGGTACATGGCTGCACGTAGGCATGTGAGTAAGGGTGCACGCGCACACAAAACACACATGGAGGAGCACGGGGGCGGAGACATGCACATATGTGCACCAGCACTGGCGCATGTGTGCGCACACAATACACACATGCAGGCTCACAGGTGCACACGGACATGCACACGCTGGTACCAACAGGGTCTCTCCCGCTTGAGTTTTCCATCCTCTGACCTGCCTAAGAGGGGTGGATTTTTTCGGCCACAAACACACGCTCCCTTTGCAGCGTACACAGCCGCAGCCCAGCTGGGACCTCCTTGCCTCGCGTCCAGGCCTGCCCACGCAATCCAGGCATGTTTTGCTGCTCTGTTTCTAACTGTTGCTACAACACGTCCCCCCCAAGCATCTCGGCAGCGCTGTCCTCCCGTGCGCTTTCCCTGACCGCCTCCCTCCGAAGCCGCGCGAGAGCCATTGAGACGTGCCACCCTTGATGCAGAAATACCGGGGAAGAGACCTGGGCTAAGACTGTAGATGTCTGGAGAAGTACCTTGGACTTTTTTCCCCCGCCATAGCAGCCTGATTACTTCCTGTATGCCCCATGCAATCAGTGGTAATCAGGAGCCATTGCTGGCATTTCCTAAAGCCATTCAACAACTTCCCCTTGACTTAAAGATGTCATTAAACTCCACCATGCCCGCCACACTGCAGTTCCCATAGTAACTAGCATATTTTTAAAAAAAAGTTTTAAAAAAAGAGATGTAGACAAGGAGGGTGGCGGGGAGCTCAGGGGGTCACGTCTAGTGCAACCCCTGCTCCAAGCAGGACCAGCCCCAACTGCATCATCCCAGCCACGGCTTTGCGTGCCCAGGTCTTAAATATCTCCAAGGATGGAGACTCCACCACCTCTCTGGGGAGCCTGGTCCAGTGCTTCACCACCCTCCTCCTCGGCAGGGAGGTGAAGGCTGCTATTCAATCCCCCTCGGTCTTCTCTTCTGCAGACTCAATCAGCCCATTTCCCTCGGCCTCTCCTCACCTGTCCTGTCCCCCAGCCCCGCAACCATTTCCATTGCCCTCCGCTGGACTCTCTCCAATGTGTCCGCATTGTGGGGGGCCCAAAACTGGACACAAGACTCCAGATGTAGCCTATGTGCATCAGTGCCTTAATACCTGTAGTCCATTCAGTCCTGAACCTCTCTGTTGATGCCAACTGGGAAACTGGTCTTACTAATGTAGCTACTGGGAGCTTGGCTCAGCTTCGCCAAGGACCCATCTGATGAGACTGGCAAGTCGCTGCGTGGGCTGGATTGGCACTCGTGTCTCAAGGCCGGGAAGGGTCCACCACGGAGCATCATCATTTGCAGTGGCTTCGCCACCACTGCGAGCCAGAGCCCTTCCTTACCGCAAGTCACGTTGGTGAATGAAATGTTGAAAAGAGAAAGGTTGGCCACTTCAGGAGGATGGGCACATTTTGTCTCGGCCGCCTGGATCACTTTAACTTTTCTTTCTTCCGCCCAGCGGGGCAGCCATGAAAGTTTGCAGTCGCAAAGAAACGGATTCAGACTTAAGTTTCTGTAAGAGAGGGATTACAGGGAGATTATGCGTTAACTCGACAACGGGAAGCATGCAGTAAGTGTTCATTACGCCAACGTACGGGTCCCCTCTGTTGCCATCTGCACCACTCCAGCACGATGCCTCATAAAAAAATCGCTAGGGGAGTTAAAGAATGGAGAATCAAGCGGTGATTAACAGAGTTTTTCTAAAGGCTGGAATTAGACAAGCGCTGCAAGCACTTTTTGCACGCCACCAATAATTGGTGCAATTAGGAGTAAATTACAGGCATAATCTTATATTCAAAATAGCCTGCCATTTAACATCGGTTGGGTGCAGGGGCGACCTCTGTAGCGGAGGGAGACTTTTTGCACCAAAAACAAAAAGGAAATCTAAAGGAACAAAACGGGCCTGTCAGAAAAGAAATGCAACCTCAGTGGCAATCTTTCCCTCTGACAGTCTAATGAAAAGATGGAAACTTTAATTGCTGTCAAGCCCAGCCTAAATTACAGCCTTTGGCTGTCAGCTGCGAACAGGACCGAGCAGGGAAAGATGTTTGTGCAACCAGCAGCGGCGGCTGTGCTGCCCACAGGATTTGAACCCGGGACTCGAGCTACAAGCGTGAGTCACTGTGCCCGGCACTGAGACGGCGAGCTGCTTCGCTCGCTGAGGAGCAAACGCATCGCTTTCTAGCCCCACGGCCCAGTGCCTCCCTAGGAGACGGAGCCACGTGCTCCGAGTACGGGTTTACTCTCAAACCCTGAGGGTCGAGACCGGTGCGGGCGAATATTGAGCTGAAAGATTATTCTTGCTCCTTTGCATATTCCCTTTTGAGAGCATAATGGGGAACAATGACGGCGCTCTATTCTCACGGTCTGTTTGTGCGGGCTCGCACGCGAGCGACTGTAAACGTGAGGTTTTCATCCCTGGGACTGATCTGACTCGGGGTAAACGTTTGCCGAAGCACCTCAAGGATTGAGGCACTTCGGTCCGAGGCTTCGGGATCCCGGGTCGGTGCCCTTTCCTGCAGACCATCCTCCCTACTAAAGCTGAGCGAAGCCTCCCCACCCCCAGCAAAACTCCCCCCGCCCTCCCCAAGTCTCGGGGTTGCACGCTCTCCTTCAAAGGAGGATGCCGGCATTGAACGAGATGCTTTGTGCTGCCCCCACCCAGATCCCCGAGCAGGCGGAGGAGCAGGTGGAGGCGTGGGAAGGGCGGTCTCGGACACAGCAGCATGCAGGGGATGGAAGAGCCAGAACTTACATTTCAGTTAAATTAAATAAATTATCAAATATTCCATCTTCTAATGTAGAAATCTGGTTGTGGCTTATATCTCTGCAACACAAGGAGAAGGGGAAAAGTAAGGTTTCATGAGCACATGCAGCCGTTGCAAGAAAGCCCCGCTGTGCCGGAGAGGGCAAGGCCCCCCCGGGGCGCTGGCGAGCTGAGGGCTGGGCTCAGGGAACGGGTTCTGCCTTCAGCATCGTTTGGTTATTCGCACAGTCCTCCCTAGAGCCCAGCTTCTCCGTCTGCTCTTAGGAGCCGAGAGACCCAAGACATAACTAGCAAGGAGCTGCCCCGTAGGGCCCTGGGCAGCCTGTGCTGCAAGGAGGATGCCCTTTAAGGCTGGGATGTTTCTGCACGAGGCAGGCTCCAGGTGAGGTGGGTGACTGGGGCGGGCACGTGACTCCAGCAGAGAAGCCAACCCTGCTATAAAAGAGGCACCTTTCTGCTGGCAAGAGAGAGCTTATGGCTGGATGGGCTGTTGGAGAGGGAAGCTGGGCTGGGTGGTGCCCTGGCTGGCTGGCAAGAGGCTTGGGTGGGGAAAGGCTGATGTAGAAAGCTGCTCAGGTGGGGGGGGAAGAAACCCGGAGACGACACGTGTGCCCCCTGAGGCTAGGGAGAGGCTGGAGCCTCATGTGAGAGCCAGGGAGCATGAGCCCCCCAAAAGGAGAGAGCGAGGGTCCTGCACCGAGGGCTGAAGGGCTAGCCGAACCTCCGAGGAGCTAGGAGACGGCTCCGAGCCCTGCACGGGTGCTTTGGAAGGGGAGCTGCGGCCCGCAGACAGCCCTGGCCAAGGGGAAACTGAGGCAGAGAGCACCCGAAGAGCGGGGCTGCTGGCTTGGCCCGTGCAGACAGTAGCCCGGGGTGCCCAGCGTTGGGGCAAAAGAGGCGCACGGATCCGTGAGCCATCCTGCCCTCGGTGTCGGTGACGGGGCGGCGGGGAAGGCAGCCGTGTCTGTGCGGGGCGAGCGGGGTGGCTGGCTCCTTTCCTAGCAGGGGCGAGAGGCTACCGGGTGTTGCCGCTCCGGGTGCAATGGGCTGCAGCTGGGGTGGAGCCGCCTGGCTGACCACCTCCCTCCCTGCCCTGGCATTGCACCTCCTCCCAAAAGCCCTTGATTTAGACAGCGGGGTCTTAAAGCCCTTTGACCGAGCTGCCTCGGGGCCTTTTCTGTGCCCGTCTTGGCTACACGGGACTGCTGCCTCGTCCACGACAGGGCCAGCAGTTTGAGTCGGGCGGACTGGGCTGCGCTCCGATGCGCTGCCTGGATATCCGTGTGAAGGACGTGAACCCCGGGCACGGGAGCGACTTGCCAGACGGGGAAAGGGGGATTTTAGATCGTGGCTCATGCATGCCTTCGGTTTGCCACGAGACGAAAAGGGTGCAACATGTACTTACAGTTTTGCCAGGGAAGTCAGGCTTTCGAACATCTGAGCGTCTAAACTGCTGATTTTGTTATTGGAAAGATCCCTAGAGAAAGGAAAACACAGGCAGCTTGTTATCGTTCACATTCATTTTGTCTTTCTTCCATCACCCAGGCTTAGAGGAGACGCTGTCTCCAAACCCATCCAGGCTCCAGACAGAAAGTCAGCTCTTGGTGCACTAAAACAGAACAATTTTCCCAGCCAAGAAAAACACCTTTCCCAGATATAAAGCATTCGCTGCTCCAAGCTTTGCTTCTATACGCATAGGAATTAGGCTTATCGCTCCATACGTGCAACCCTGCAAAATGTCTTTCAAGTGAAATAATGACAGACGCGACCGACTTCTTGCTAGATGTGAGGCACCGGCTTTAACCAGGAAAACGAGGGAGGCCTCCAAGAAACAATTAATTTAAGAAATAATTTTGACTGAAACTTATTAGCTCATAAGCAGGATTTTTTTCATGGCGGGACCTTCCAGCAGTGTTGCTGGTGCCTAAGCGCTGGTTATTAATTACTGGAGCGCCACGTTCAGCTTTTCAAATTACAAAATACCTGTGATAAAAGGCAGAGCAGAGGGGGAGCAGGAACCAAGAACCTGACTTTGTAAAGCACTGGGGGGGGCTGAGGAATTCATTATGCAAAGGATCCCTATAAAATCACCATTTAAAATCCTTCCCTGTGATACCAATAATTTCAGCTTGGCTAAGCTCCAGGTCATGTTTAAACTTCCTTCCATTCGGAAATGCCACTCAGGCAGGCCCGGGAGAGCTACGCTCCTACAGCTCGTCCCCATCAGCTTCACCTCCTGGATCCGGGTGGCTCCTTCACCCCCTGCAAAACCCCCCAGCTCCTTCCAGCAACGCAGGACACGCGCTGGCCTGAGCTCTCCGGCGTGCGCCCGCTGTACCGCTCTGAAATCCCGCAGATGCCACCTCACCCTGCTGCTTCCTCCCCGAAGAGCATCTCCTGTCCTCTCCCCCTGCCTCCCCCTGCAACACAGGACCGTGGCCTTGCTCAGTTCCTTCCAAATAACCGGCAGAAGAAGTGCCTGTGGCTCCAGGGGCATTGCTTTCGGGAGTTTGGAGCCAACAGCACGTTCAGATGCCATTTCGAGCACCCTGTTCATGAGAACGTGAATCGAGCAAAACAGGAAACAAGTGCAACACAGGAGGAAGCCAGCGAGGCTGTTTGCAAAGCAACGTGCGGGGGGTTTTTTTGCACCTAAGCTAGTGGAATAGCAAAAATGAAGCCTCTTTCATGCAGCGCTCCCAGGCAGACACGTGGGCGAGGAGGAGGTATTTAACTCCCAGGCATCGAGATCACCTCCAAAACCATTTCCATCTCCCCCTTGCAAGGCAAAAGTATTAGACGGCTATGGGTTGGGATCACAGCTGCTGCCGCCGAGATGGGCTGCGTCCCCTCCCCAGGGAGACGGCTCTCCCAGATCTCTAGTCTGGATGTGCCGCGCGTCTCAGCCTGCGCTTCGGCACGGCGAGGATGCTCTTGCTTCAGTGATAAAGACATTTCGCTTCTGCAGTTTTGCAAAGCCTGCTAGGGACCGACAGTCCGGTGCGAGTTGGGAAAGGGAAGGCTGGTGGGAAACCCGCCCGCGTGCTGCTGGAAAGCCCAAACCAGCAGCGTCGAGCGCTAAGAACGGCCAGACGGCCCCCTGATGAAGAAGGTGGACTTAAATACCACGAGAGGATGAGGGCTGGGTGATGCACGGTCCCCCCAGACAAGGCACCCCGAGAGAAGCAGCGCTGCTCCCGGGGCCTGCGCCGAGAGCACGGGGGGGGCTGGAAACCCAGCCCCTGCCCGAGGGGTCGCCATCCCAGGCTCGCCTACCTGCAGGGGTACACGAAAGGGCGGCAAACGAACCTGACAATGAAACTGGGGCCGGGCACGAGGGGCACCGGGCTGGGACGGCCCCCGCGCACTCAGGAACGGGTCCTGGTACAAAACCGGTGGAGGCAGAAAGGCAGCTCCAGGGCTCGGGGATACCCAGCCCGCCCGGTATACTTTTTTCGCACCGACTGGCTGTAAAAGGCAGACAACGGGGACCGCGTTAAGGCCCTCGAATACCTGCCGACGCAGGCCTGAAACGCGGCGCGGTGATCCTGGCGCGCCGCCCAGGGCCCCCAGCACTCGGCTCTCCCCGGGCCGGGCGCGCGGGAGGCTGGCTGCCTGCCACCCCGGCACTCCCCCAGCGCCCTCCCCGACTATCCAGTTGACTTCCCTCTGGCCCCCAGCCAAGCCCACGGCTCGCGCTGGAGACCCCCCCTCGCCCCCGCCGCGCCGCGCGCTGCTACTGGACACCTCCCGCAGAGGACAGCCAGGCGAGCGGGGCTTTCGGTGCGCAGGCGCTGCACACCGCCGAGGAAGCCGGGGCTGTCAGCGGGCCAGGTCTTTAGCGAGCCGCGCGCACCTTTGGGGAAGTCATTTCCGTGCAATAACAAGCCGGCACCTAGAGCAGGTCTCTCGCTGACTTCTCCCCGCCGAGGTGTCTGGAAAGGGCCGGGCAGGGCCGAGGGCAGCTGGGACGCCCCGCGCGCAGGGGACGGAGATCCCCCCACCCCGATCGCGCTGATCTGCTGTGGGGCGCGTGCGTCGCAGCCAAGGAGCGTTGCAGAGGGCCGAGGAGCAGCGTTATGCCCGCCGCGTGCCCTCCTCCACCCCAGCCCGACTCGAACCTGGGGCTCTGCTGTTTGCACCGGCCGACCCGTTTGGAGGCGGTATCGGGCCTCCAAGCTGAAGCCCGGTGTCGCTGTCCCAGCCCCGTCAAGGGCACGTGCAGAGGGTGCTCCTTTCCCTACAGCAGCGGCCCGGGCTGGCCTTGCCCACGGGGGCTGCCTGGCGCACCGAGGGGATGGAGCCCACGGGGTCCGTGCACCCAGCTGGGTTGTCCCCCCCGGGAGCTGCCTAGCCTGCATCTCTCCCAGTGGGTTGAGGGCGTCCTTGGAGCCGTCCCCTGCGCCCAGCGGGGTCAGCACGTGCCTTTCGACCCGTGCATTTCCCCAGCCCGATTGCTGCCCCATGCATGGGCGTCTCACCGAAATACAACCTTGCACCCACCGCTCCTCCTGCTCGCTGAGCCACGGCACGGAGAAAGGATCCATGCCCTTGGAGGGGCATCGCCTGCTCGGAGGGGCTGGCGAGGGAAACCAGGGCCCAGTTCCCAGCCTGCTCGGAGAACTTCTCCACTCACTGATGCGACGCTGACCCCGGGACGGCTCCTAAAAACAGCTGGTTTGGGGACTACCTTGCAGCACTGGCCGTAGAGGTGCAAGACCCTCCCGTAGGAAGGCTCGAGCTACTGCTAGAGGGCAACCCCACGGCGCTGCTCCCCCGAGCCAGCAGCCCATCGGGTCTCTCCTCCGCAATGCCAGGGACGGGGGGGCAGGGGGACGCCGGGGGACGCCGGCAGAGGAGATCAGCTGCAGCACCACCTACACGCCGGGTCACTCCCGGTCACGGCCCATCGCCCTTTCCCGCTGCTCCCTCTCCGACTCGGCTCGCACGGAAAACAAGATCCCGCCCGCCTGGCACGGCCGGGCCGCAGGATGAAAGACCAGATGTCAGGAAAGAGCGGCTGAGCCCCCAGCCCCGAGCACAGGCCGCAGGACAGGAGCGGCGCGTGGCCTCCTGGTGCCACCAGCTGCCACGACGCTGTCTTCCCGTCCCGCCGGAGGAAACGCGGACCGGGTTCAAAGCCCAGCAGGAGCCGGGGGGGGGACAAGGCCCCTCTTTGAGAGCGCAGGCGGCCGCGCTCGCTCATAAACACGCAGAGGAGGGAGGTCGGCGGGCGAGCGGATGGCTGAGGGCGCTGGGAAAGCAGGGCATGGTTGCCGTGTCTGCCTCAGTTGCCCCGGCTGTAAAATGGACAAAGGAGCAATCTGAGTTTGGCATGGCACGTGCAGCCCCAAGCAGAGACTCCCATGCGGTTAGAGCCGAGCCCTCTTCCCCGGCATCGGGTGCGCATAGTGACTGGGAGACGCAGGATGGTCTGGAGGGAGCGGGCCAGGTCCCAATGACCGTGGGCAAGACCCTCAAATGCTCCGTGCCTCAGTTTCCCACACCATGCCCTGCTCATGGGGGGATTGCAAGATGCCCGGATGCACTGAGCACTGCCACCGCGGGCCCCGCGCGGCTCCAGGAGGTGGGACGAGGGGTCCCTGCATCAGACCCCTTTGCCCTTGTGCCCCCCGGGAGCCGAACGAGACAGAAACCAGCTCCCTCCCCGCGCGGGGTTTGGTGCCAGCTGCTTGCTGTGTTCATGCACCAAAGTCCAGCCAGGCAGAGGCTCTGCAGGGGTAACGGTGCGCGGGCCGTGCAGCCATTGCCGTGTGTGTGTGTGTGTGTGCGTGTGTGTGTGTGTGTG
>JAGPOW010002202.1:10195278-10213403 GCA_030014935.1 Caiman crocodilus
TTTCCCACTGCTCCGTCGGTTCGATAAAAGGTATCGCATCTACCCAAAGAACCTGGCCAGCCTACATCAGTGCCTCTCACCCGGGGTGCTGCCAGATCCTTGGAAGGGTGCCCCAAGGCATGCAGGGGTAAGCAGATAAGCTTAAGCAGACAAGCCAGGATTTGGCTTGCCCCTGCCTGGACGATCCCGCACTCCTACCACCGTGCAAGGAGGTGCGCGCTGTGCTGGAGGAGTTAGTTTAAACTGGGCACCCTCAATTCATACAAGTTATGGAGTGGGGGGGAGGAGGGGGATCGAGTCCAGTGAGAGATGCCTCCGGACCACTGGCCTACAGGATTTCCCAGTCCAGCCAGTTCCCCGCATCCCAGTTGCGCTGATGATCCTAACCGGGAGCCGGCGTTCACGCCTGCAGCCCTCCCCTGTCCTGCAGCCATGGCACAGGGTATGCAGCGGGACCCAGGAGGGATCGGCAAGCACCGGGAGACCCACACATGCCGCCGGAGAGACTGGCACCAGTGCCCCTTTGGCTGCAAAAGCCTCAGAAGGAAGCTTCCCACTTTGCTTCGGGCCCTGCCACCTCCTCGCGACTCTCCAGAAAGCCTGAGCTGGCACGCTGCATCCTTACCACGCTGGAAGGGAAGCAGAGGGCGGGCTGCTCACGTGGCCTTCGGGGGTACCCACGTGGCATTACAGCCCGCCGGCTCGGGCTGACGGGGAGGGAAGGGTTAAAAGGCAGGCGTGCTTGCAAGGCCCTGGGAATGCGAAGCAGAGCTCCCCGGCGATGAGGAAGGGTCTGCGCGTCTCCCAAGCACGGGCTGTGTCAATACGGCACCCGCGCCCGCTCTGGGGGGGTTGTCGGGAAGTGCCCCGGGTGCTTATCAGCCCCCCGGGACCTCATCCAGGACCTGGCACTTGTAAATGGGACGGGACCTGGGGGCTGGCTGGAGGGACCGGATGTCTGTCTGGGCTCTCTGGGAGCACGACGTCCTCCTCTGCCCAGATTGACGGGAGATGCTTGGACCAGCCTAACCATCGGGCGTCTTCGGTTAACTCGTCTCCCTGCCAAAGCTAAAAATGACGCGGTGGCAAAACCACGGCTCGAGCCAGGCCCGGGAAATAACAGAGTCCTTCCCCGGATAATAACAGCAGCTTGTGTTTCCACAGTGCCGCTCGGCCTCACCCCTCCGAGAGGCCGCGGCCCGCTCGCTCGGCTGCGCTCACCGCGCTTATGTAACCCACCACGAGCGCCGCTCCACGGCACACGCCAGCATCCCGCGCCCGCTCGAGACGGCCCTGCTGCTCTGCTCAAATCGAAGCAAGATGTTCGGCGCCGCCGTGCCAGGTCCTGGCTCCCTTCATCGCCAGCCCGGCCGGTCCAAGCCAAGCCAGCCCGGTGCCCACGGCGTCGGAGATGCTCTTTGCAAAGCTGCCTAATGAACGACGCTCTTTTTAACGATCAGGTGGATGCTCTCCACGAACCGTGTCAGCACACAGGAACGGAAAGCAGCGTGCTGTTGTTACGGCACGATAAAATCTCTTATGTTAGAAACGCTGTCTCGCTAGATTATAAACCCATTGAGTTTCTATTGCTCTGGACAAAGATCAAGGGGCTTCCCGTCATGAGCTGGCCCCGCCGCGTCCTTGCGTTAGAGCCGCTCCGCTTGCCCAGCCGCTCCAGCGAGACGCATCTATCGCCTCTGCAGCCTGCTCTCCCCTCTGGGAGGGCTGTCTGAGCAGAGGGATTGCTCCTTCCCAACATTTTCCGTGCCGCCCTGCCAAGAGAGCTGTGCGCGCTGCCTGCCATGTCTGCCGTGGCAGCAGAGCCCTCTCCTCTGCGCGCGCGCACCGGAGAGACCCGCGCCAGGGCTGCCGGCTGCCGCCAGGAGCTTGGCAAAGCTCTGCCCTGCCTCCAGCCAGCCCAGCAGGATCGCTGGGGGTGATGGGTCGGATGGACCCCGACTTCTCTGCGCCTGGGGTCCCCCTCCCAAAGCTCCCCACGGCACACGCACGCTTGCGGCAGGACGCAGCAAACGGCGGAGGCGATCTGCTATAAGCGGGGGGCACAAAGTGCTCGCGCCCCATCAGCACCCCGGGTTGTAAGCGAGACGGGGGTGCGATGAGGTTGTGTTACAGCCCTCCGGATGGCAAGGGTCTCTCTGCAGCCCGTCGCCCCTTGCCGTGATGCCATCGGGGCCAGCCTTCCACACACCCTCCGTCCCCAGGCAGGCAGAGGTATCAGGCACAATTTGAAGTGCCTTGCAACTCTGGGTGAAACCGGGGTGTTGCTCCATGCTGGGGCCAGGCAGGGTCCATCGGATACGAAACGCGGCCTGGTCTACTTGCGGCAGGGGAGAACGCGAGTCAGAGGAGAGAGGCGGCAGCCGCCGGCATCGCGGTCCAGCTGTTGTCCCCAGCCTGGAGGGTGTGCATCCGCCCCGCTGCCCGGGAGCAAAGAGCATGGCCAGGCAGGCTTCCCCGCGGGGACCGGCCTCGCTGCCACTGCAGCCAGCTCTTCCTCCCCGATGCCAAGCTGCGTCCAAGGGGGAGGTGAAAACCCGGCAGACCTCGCCAACGAGATGGGTCGTGCTGCGGCTGTCTCCCCCAGGAAGGAGCCTTTCCAAGCAGACCCTACCCGGCCCCAAGGCAGGCTGGGCCTTCCCGTCTGCTCCCAGCGAGGACAGCAGCATTGCACCGCACGTCTTCACATCTACGGTAGTTTTATTTCTATCCGTGATGACTCTGCCGTGCATTGCAAATTCGCAAGGAGCATCCGGGCTTTTATGAAAAAGGACTTTCCTGTTGTGCACGAGCGTAAAGCGATAAAACAGGAACGCCGCGCGGTGGGGCGCAGCCCAGCTCCCCCCGGCCTGGCTCCGCTGTGGGTGCTACGGGCTCGGCCTCAGCCAGGCCCCGGGGCGGAGGATCAGGCGCCAGCTCCGGACGTCCACAACGTTACGGGCTGGAGCTGGATCCCCTCGAGGTGTTTAATGGCACGGCATAGTTACGGACACGCTAGGCAGTGTGACTCACTCCCACCGGGCCATTTCTCACTCCTGTTGGGCTTGTTTTGGCTCCTGCTTGCATCGGAGCAGGGAGGGGACCGAAGCGGGGCGGCAGCCCCGCCGGCGAGCGACGCACGTGGAGCGGCGCCGGGCGTGCACGCAGGAGGATGGAGGCCTGCACGCTGCCTGTGGCCCGTGGTGGGGAGCAGAGACGAGCCTAACGCCCTGCCCACGTCACGCTCGACCCGGCGTCTCCTGCGTGAAAGCCGTCTAGAGAGACGCAGCAAGAAGGCCAGAGGCAGGGGGTGGAAGGGCAGCGATGGGGACGAGGCACCCCTCGGCACCCCCGGGTTTTTGTCCTTTAACGATTCTCATTCTTCACGGGCGAGACAAAGAGAGCGAGGGGGACAGCCGCGGGCAGGGACGCAGCCGGCGCCATCCCCTCTGCAACCCGCGCTCCCCTCCCCGCGGACGAGGCCTTGGCAATCGCCGGGCACGGAGCGGCAGCGCACGGCCGCTTTCCAACTGCTCCGCGGGACTCTCCCGCTTTCTCTCCTTCCCCGGCTCGCCGGGCTGTGGCTTCGTCTCGCTGCTGGAGACAAATTGGACCGGGCACATCACTGGCGGCACGGAAAGGAGCGGCAGAGACTTCTCGAGGCCGGCAACCGCAGAGCAGCTGCCAGGAGACCCTCCCAACACCCGGGCCGCCGCGCGAGGATGCTGGAGACAGGCAGCGCATTCACTCGAACCGGGCTCGGGCTGGCGCGTCCCCGATGGGAGGACAGGAGCTGCAGGGAATGTCCTTGCCTCCTGGGTCCTACCCGATGCTCTTCGGAGCGGCTAAGCGCCAAGGTTGTGGTGCCCACCTTGCAGCAACACAACTGCAAACCCCGAGAGCCCGAAGCCAGGACCTGGGGGCGTCCTCTCATCCGCCCCCAGAAGGCAGCTGCTCGCAGCGCGTGCCCGGTGCCACTCAAGCACTTCAGCTCGGCCCTGCTGCTTGGCGCGTGCTCAGGGATGCCCCACATCGCTCCCGGGACCAGGGGTGTGCGGGCAGGGAAGTGCTCTCGGACCCAGCACCAAGGCAGTGCCCGCCAGAGCCAAACCCCAGCTTCTCGGGCCCCAGACAGACACACGGCTCAGCCCTTCGTGTTCTCAGCCCGTCCAGCTCCCGTCCCCTGCAAAAACAGGGCCAGGAGGCTCAGCAGTCGAATTGGAGGGCGTCTGTCTGAGATCGACGTCCAACACGCTGCGAGATGCCCCCATCCACTCCGCCGGCCGCTCAGGTGCTGCCTGGGGAACCGTCAGCGAGGCAAGAGGGGTGGCAGTTTCGGACTGGAAGGGACAGACTGCATCTGCAGCCGGGTGGTGCCCATTAGATAGGCACAGACATTAGATGGCCACACACCTGCTTGTCCACGTGCATTAGATGGCCACACATCTGCTTGTCCACGTGCATTAGATGGCCACACACCTGTTTGTCCACGTGCATTAGATGGCCACACCTGTTTGTCCACGTGCATTAGATGGCCACACACCTGTTTGTCCACGCACATTAGATGGCCACACACCTGTTTGTCCACGTGCATTAGATGGCCACACACCTGCTTGTCCACGTGCATTAGATGGCCACACCTGCTTGTCCACGTGCATTAGATGGCCACACACCTGTTTGTCCACGTGCATTAGATGGCCACACACCTGTTTGTCCATGTGCATTAGATGGCCACACACCTGCTTGTCCACGTGCATTAGATGGACACACCTATTTGTCCATGCACATTAGATGGCCACGCATCTGCTTGTCCACGCACACTAGATTGACACACCTCTTTGTCCACGCACATTAGATGGCCACACCTCTTTGTCCACGCGCATTAGATGGACACACCTGTGAGGGCCGCTGATGCCAGCAGACACGAAGGATCCACAAAATGGATACGGGGGTGGGGGGCAGAGAGCAGCAGCTGGACAGGCCCGAATCAGGCCCTGCCTAATGACGTATCGCAGCAGACTTGCAAGGCCTGGATGTAAGTTGTGGTAAAGGTAGTCCCATTTTAGAGGTGGGGAAGCTGAGGCTGAATAGGGGAAGGGACTTGCGTGACATCCCCCAGCGATGTGGGGTCCCAGGCTGGTGCAGAAACGGGCCAAAACGGGCCCCAAACATCTTCACCTGGAGCCAGAGCTGTTTTGCACAGGGCGTTACAGGGGTGTGGAGAGAGGTGTAGACTCAAATCCTTGAACCCAAGCCAAGCTCCGTCTGAACCCATGTCTGGTCCAGACACTGCTGAGATATCCGCCCTCCGCGGGGTCGAAGTTTCACAAGACCCAGCAGGTCACATGGGGAATCAGGTGCCCTATGAGGTTTTGGTCCCAATGCATCTGAGCGCAAACCAAGCGCTGACTTGGTCTCACACCTGGAAGCCCGTCTACACTGGAACAAGCTCCCCAGAGCGGCAGTGGACTCTCCATCCTGGGAGGTGTTGAAGCCCCGGGTAGACAAAGCCGTGGCTGGGATGCTGCAGTTGGGGCTGGTCCTGCTCGGAGCAGGGGGTGGGCTGGATGTGACCTCCTGAGCTCCCTTCCCACCTGATCAGCAGCAAAGCCTGGCTCTCGGCACCCCCTCGCTGGCCCACTTGTGCCCGGGAGACTCACCTGGCCACAACACGGGCTCAGCTTTGCTACTGCTTGATATTGGGTGGTTGCTTCCCTTCAAAGCCCCAGCTCCCGGAGCCCCGTGATCCCATGAGAGCCTCCATTCCCATTGCTTTCGGGAGTGAGAAGCCTGAGCACGTGACCTGCATGTGACCTAAGGGCTCAGAAACCAGAGGCCAAGAAAAATACCCTGTGTCTTTATTACTGGTTTTTCCAAAAGGCATGATTCTGGGGCACGGGCTGACATCAGACTGCCGAATATTTTGGAGGGCAGGACCACACAGTCTTTTAAGCAACCAGATTCTCTCCATCGTGCTCATTAAGACCAGCCCTCCCTCAATGGCTCCAGGTACTAATGATGCCTCTGGATGCCGAAAGAGAAACATCAAGCCTTGAGCTTGGATCCTGGCGGAGAAACGGCCTCTAATTCTTCTCGTCAGACGCTCTTGCGACCAAGTGCAGCCAGGTTTCCAGTGACAGGAGTGGTCTCATCAGCCCAAGAAGATCACTCAAGCACCTTCTCCTACGCAGGGGTCACAGCACGAACGAAGCCCCCGACCCAGCAGTGGACGGCCAGCGCTCGCCTGCTTTTCTAGCAGCACGCAGCTGGGGAGAGCCGGTCACTACGGCGTCCAAGGAATGATTAACTCGCCCTGACATATTAACCATTGCTCTCCGCTCTCTCCCGCCGTGCAGCGCGCCAGGCCCTATTTCCGGGTGGTGCCGTCACGCCAACATCTGATATCACGTCGGTGCTGCCGGCAGGACGGTCAGGTGCTGGGGACAGCCGTGGGTCTGAGCCAGGTGCCCATTAAGATGTAGTAATGATTAATCCGCTGCTCCGGCCCCAGGAGTTAACGATGCAATGCTGCTCCTCTGGTCACAGCGAACACGCCTCTGCTAGGCCTGCATCCCAGAAGTCAGCACAGACTTTTCTTAGCGTAGGGAACATCAGCGCAGCTTCAGTCCGGTGTGGGCAGAGCCCTGCACTGCCCGGGGTGAGGGTCTGAGCCGCAAGGCAGGATGGATGGGCTTCACTTATTGCTACTCAGACACAGAGAGATCGGGTTATTTAGGGCGGTGCTGGGTGCAGGACGGGGCCACGGTCTGCACGCCCGGGGACATCGCTGCATGGCGTGCCTGGGAAAGCAGGTCCTTTTCAGCACAATCGGTGCACGAGCGGGTGCCTCCATCCGCTTGCAGCAGACGCCGTCTCCGCGGGGGCCAAACGTTGCGCATCTGAGCAGGAGTGCCTCGGGGAGGTTCTTCCTTCCCAAATGTCTGCGCGCAATGGCCGAGACGTGCTTGCTGGAAGCTTTTCGGTACCAGCCTCCCGGCCTGGCTCTGCCCTCGGACAGGCGTTCCTATGTTCTGTCTCCAGCTCAGCATCCTACACAGATGGCAACGGCCACCAGGCATGGAAACAGAGGGAGGAGGAGTGCACGGGAGGCAAAGAGCTCTGCAGGTGTGAGCGAAGGGCAGGTGGCTTCGTTGCGTCCTCGCTGAGCGTATCGGGACAGGTGCAATCCGCCCCGCAGGGCAGAGGCCTCACGCTGCCCGCTCCCCACGTATCCCACTCACAAACCCTCCGCCTCGGACAACCCACGTTGGCATCCCATTCAAGAAGAGCTCTGCCCGCAGGCTGCAGACGTGTTTCCTTTCCCCGTTCTTCCCAATGAACCACAATAAAGCAGAAACGGTGAGGGTTGAAGAGGGATGAAATGCAGCAGCAGGCCTGGCTGCCTCCTCCATGGGGAGCCACGCAGAACTAGTCCTTGGAGCCTGAGCTGAATCCACCAACGGGGCCACAAAGGATCCTTGGGATCATCTGGTTGAAGACCGGCTGCTGCTCTCAGAGGAGCACATGCTGGGGTAACTTGGCTGAGACCCGGGGCGTTACTAGACACCACTTGCCCAGGTGAGCAACCCGCGTGCACAGAGCGCAGCGAGTCTGCCAGCTTCACGCGCAAACCCTGGGGAGCCCGTTTCAGTGCACAGACACGTGCATATGAGAGGGATGCAGTCAGCCGCGTTGGGCTGAAGTCAGGAAGATTTGCACCTGACAGCCTAACCGAACACGCATACATATTGCATTGTGTGTGTGTTAGCTACTTGGACGTGGTGCTGGAGTCCTGTGTCCAGTTTTGGGCCCCCTATTATAGAAACGATGTGGACAAGTTGGAGAGAGTCCAGTGGAGGGCAAAGAAAATGCTTGTGGGCTGGGGGACAGGACTGGTGAGGAGAGGCCGTGGGAACTGGGCTGATTGAGTCTGCAGAAGAGAAGACCGAGGGGGATTGAATAGCAGCCTTCACCTCCCTGCCGGGGGGCTGCGAAGGGGATGGAGCCGGGCTGGTCTCAGCGGGGGCAGATGGCAGGACAAGGAGCAATGGGCTCAGGCTGCAGCAAGGGAGGTTTAGGTTGGATATTCGAAGAAACTCTCTCACGAGGAGGGTGGTGAAGCCCTGGAACAAGCTACCCAGAGAGGCGGTGGACTCTCCATCCTTGGAAGTTTTGAAGCCCTGGCTGGGATGCTGCAGTTGGGGCTGGTCCTGCTCGGAGCAGGGGGTCGGACTAGATGTGACCTCCTGCGGTCTCTCCAACCTGAATTGTCTCTGATTCTTGGTGCTAATAGCAGAAGTGCTCTTGCCTTCGGGCGCAGCAGGGGCTCTTTTCTGCAGCAGGGTGCTGGGCACCGTGGTGGGAGGTGCCACCGCCCCTCCGACAGGACGCTCTGCGTAGGATCGTGACCCTGGGCCAGGCCCCTTCGGGGAACTGGACTCTGATTGTTTTTAGAGACTTGTGAAGCAACTCCTGCCTTGCCCCGTGCAGCAGGAGCTGCAAACCCGAGCTGCCCATGAAGGCTGCTGCCTTCCCGTTTTCCCTCCGGAGGAGCGCAGTCACGTTCCCACACTCGGACGGGAACCTTTGATCCCCCCAGATTTAATGCATCACTTATGAAACTCAGGCCGACGTCCCTCCGCCGGGTTCGGCGGGGCTCAGCGCGCCGTCGCCTCCTGTGCGTCCGTGGGGACGGGAAGGCTCGTGCCCTTCTCCGGGCCTGGAAGCGCAGAGGAGAGAGGCGGTCGAAAGGACTCCCCCACCAGCCGTTTATGTAACAGTCCCCTTGCAGAAAACCACGGCGGTAGCAACGGCGAGCCGCTCTCTACAACAGCTTTTGCAGAGGGCTGGGACGGCGCCAGGACATTTCCAAATGGAAACTGTTCTCCCTGGGAATCGTTTCACCACGCTGCAGCCATTGCAAGTCTCCTTGCTTCAGGGCCCCACCGAAGCAGGGTGGGGGCTGGGGCCGGGGCCGGGGGGCCATCACGAGCAGCGCCGGCGCTGGAAGCACGCGGGTGCACGGAGAACCACGAGACACAGCACCGGCGAGAGGGGCACCGCGCCGGCGCTGGAGGGATCTGAATGGCGAGGCTGCCTGGGCTCACACTGTCCGCCTGTCTGTCCGGGTGCTTTCAGGCAGGGCCGGTCCGTGTGTCCCAGGCCCGGCACGTGCTACCTGCAGTGTGACATGCCAAATGGCCACACGTGACCTCCCTTCCCTTAGTCAAGCTCTGATTTTAAAGACAATAAAAGCCTCTCGTTCCTGCCCTGCCTTCAGGCGCCACGTCCCAGGGGGATGTGCACCCCCGTCACGTGCAAGCGGGTGTTTCTCAAGTGCGTTAGGAGCCACGAACTCTGGTTGCAAAGGAAGCGGCACAGGTCGCTCCCCGCACCCGCGCCCAGCAGCCCCGCCAGAGTTTGGGGGCAGACAGGGGTGCAACGCAAGGCCGCGTAGCATCCCTCCTGTGCAGGCTAGCCCGGGGGTCCTGCTGCGGGAGCCCGCACGCGCGAGCAGCCAGGCAGGCACTGAAACATCTGTTTTATTTAAGCTGCACTCAGAAGGGCGACGCTGGATCCCGCCCTCAAACGCAAGCAGCCCAGCGAGCAGAGAAGCACCAAAATAGCCGCAGCGCTGCTCCTGCTGCACGAAAATAGGACAAAAAAAAAAGAAAAAAAAAAGAAAAGCACTCGCTGGCTCCGCCGGCTCCGAGAGGGGCCCACGAGTCCACGTCACTGCAGCAGCTCCTGCTGCGTCGCGCCGCGGCTCTCGAGGCGCAGGACATCGTGTTCCCATCGCCTCGGCGCTGCGACGCCCCGTCCGGCTCCGCTCGCGGGTCGCAGCCATGCTCCTGGAAGGAGCCGCTGGGCAGATGCCTTTAACCAACCTCCTCTACAGCAGAAGCCCGCATGCCGCGGGGTCCGTCCACTCCACCCCTTTCCGGGGCGTGGCTTGAGCGGGACGGAGCAACTGGCCAACATAAGAATCCAGCTCAAACTTTCCCAGGCTTGGCTGCTCCTCTGGTTTCTCCCCTAGGACAGCCGGGCCCACACCCTAGATCCCCTCTTTGACAACCGCTCCCACTGCCAAGGGGGGAGGAGGTGGGTAATGAACCATTTGCCTCCGCACAACTCGGTTAACCCCTTCCCAGCATGGCTGACCTCTTCCACCCGGGCGGGGGGAGCGCTTTATGCACCCCCGGCATGCGTTCTTCAGCCCCCGGACATCAGGGCCAGCAGGTGCAAGCTGCTGCGGTCACGGCCTGCTGCAGAGGATGCTGTTCTCCCCTCCGCGGCTGCTCGGGGCCACCCCACCCCAGCCTGAGCCCTGCGAAGGGCAGGCCTGGAGCACCAGCCGGAGGCATCACCGTCACCACTGCAACTCCATCCCGTCACAGGACGAGGAGCAATGGGCTCAAGTTGCAGCGAGGGAAGTTGAGGTTGGACGGTAGGAAAAACTCTCTCGTAGCAAAGCACTGGATGAGATTACCCAGAGAGGTTGAGGCATCTCCATCCTTGGAGGTTTGAAGACCTGGCTCAACAAAGCCCTGGCTGGGATGATGCAGTTGGGGCTGGTCCTCCTTGGAGCAGGGGGTGGACTGGACGTGAGCTCCCTTCCAGCCTGAATTTTCTGCAAGTCGAAGATTTGTGGCACATGCCTGCTGCCGGGAGCCCTGGGTCTCACCGGGGCCGCCAGCTCCTGCCTGGTCTAAGCAGAAACAAAGCCGGCCCCTTGCTATCCGCGACACTCCGGGTGCAGGGAAACTGGGTGGTGGAGTAGGAGGGTGCCAGTGGGTGATGGCAGAGCCCGGCCCCAATGCCTCGGTGTCGGTCTGTGTGTTGACGTCAGGATTCGCACGAAACAGCAGTGAGGACACGAGCCAGCGCCAGTGTGAACACGGACGTGCTCCTGCCATACAGAACAGCCTCGGCGGGCCGGGGGTTTCTGCACCCGCTCTTGGCGTTACCCGCTCCAGGACCTCAGCCTGCAGACTCCAGACCAGGGAGGTGTCCGGGACGTTCCCCGAATACAAAACTGTTCCTGAAAGCAAGGCTGGCTGATAGCTGATGGAAGACCCTACCTGGAAAGGAGCAGAGCGGAGCACGGTCACCGAGCCCAGGCCCCAGTGCCTCGGCGTCCCCCAGCAAGAGAGCTGCAAAGTACGGCCCCGGGTTTCAGCGCCTGGCGCCCTGCAGCGTGCAAGGATCTGCTCAGCAGATTGCGACAATAATGCCGAGTAGTCCAGGCTCCCGTTTGATCCCACGCGCACGCACGCAAGCGGGACCACTTCGTGTGCAAGCTGTTCCTGTTCCCATTCAGGGCTCCATGTTGCCCAGCCAGATGTTCCCAGCCTTCCTTGGCATGGCAAATGCTTTTGTTTCAAGCACGTGGTGAGAACAGGAAAGATTAAGGCAATTTTCTACAGTGCCTTTCATCTCCAGAGGGTCCCATAGCTGCTGCTCCGGTCCTGCGATCGGCTCCGCTCAGACGCTTGCTTTGCCGCCTGCGGGGACCCCGTCCCGCCCCGACAGGGCTGGTCTCGTTCTCACGTAGCTGCATTGCACCTGATGGAAGTGGAGATCACTCTCATCTCAGGCCGGGCTCCAGGGAGGAACGACAGCCAGATTTCCTGGCAGCGGGATTGTTAGCTACTGCAAAATCAACAGCTTCATTATTTTCCCTCCATCTTGGTGCAAAGAACAGCATGGGCACAATGCCGTCCCCTACAACGCTACACCCTGCTGTGCCTGGGGACCGTGCCCAGGGAGCCCGAGCTGCTTCTAGGATAGGGTGAGCTCAGCCCCCGAGCTGTCCCATCTCTCTGTCCATGCAGTCCAGTCCTCACGGGGTTAACAGGCAGCTTGCGGGGAGAATCGCCCAACTTCTGCAAATCCTAGGCCTTTAGTTGCTTCCATTTTTCAAGCCAGTTGCATGACTTTAAAATGGTGCAAACTTGGGGAAGGGCCTGAAACCCTGGGGCCTGGTCGTGCAGTCGCACTGCTGATGCCCGAGTTGCTGGCCACGACACTTTTAGGGATGTCAGTGGACACAGGAGTTTTTATCCTGTACCCTCCGAAAGACCAGCGGCCCTTGAGCGCGGGGCGTCTCCTCCTCGCAGGGATTCCCGCTGAAGCGAAATGCTCGGACAGCGCCCCTCTGCTCCTGCCCTCACTTCTCCCTCGATCCCTTTCCCCTTCAACTCCGACCCGAGCTCTGCTTTGGGGCGTGCAGTGCAAAGAAAAGAGCGGGGCCCAAGTGACAATGAACTGGACTGAGACGCTTACTACAGAAATTAAAGAAGGACGAGACAAATGCAGCGCAGAAACCACGGGCAGGGAGGGAGGAAGGATGCAGGACAAGATACAACCGGGATTTCCATTAACTCGTTGGGCCGCCCCGTGCCCGGGTGACTGCACACACCCAGCTTGCCTTACGCACAAGGAGACTTCCTGCAGGCCTGTGGGCCCCAGTGGGCAGGCAGGATTGGGCCCATGCCCTTATTTCAGCAGGCAAAGGGGAAAAAGGAAGACCCATCTCCAAGGAAGGAAGGAAATGGGAAGGGGAAGACTTGAAAACCGCCCGTGTGAAAGCAGGACTAAGGCAGACCCAGGGACCGAGCGAAGACCCGCCACTTTGGGGCGTTAACGGGACACAGCAGCAGGTCCCTGCAACCTCAGCGGCTAGCAACGCAGGGGCACTTCCGGAAAAACCTTACTTCCTTTAAACACAGGCCCCGCCAAGGCCTGGAGATCACAGGTGACGTCCCACAGATGGATTTTTTTAGGGGGAGAGTTAATTTCTTGATCCGAACAAAAGGTGCCATCCGTGAGGCCCAGATGCAGAGTCCTGACCGAACAGGGTTGAAAGAGACCTCAAGAGGTGGAGGCCAACCCCTCGCTTGGGCAGGATCAGCCCCGTCCAGCCCATCCCAGGCCTATGTTTGCCTTACTGCATGCCTGAAATCTTCCGATGACTGCAAAAGCCACCAGGGTAACCTGCTCCGGTGCTGCACCGCCTTCAAGGTTCAAGTTGTTTTAGTAACTAACCTAAATCTCCCTTGCTGCAGTGTAAGCCCATCTGGCCAACGGGATACTTTGGGTCTGATCCTGTATCACAGACATTTGGGACCTGAATGGGGAGCATGGATGGGTTTCTAGACAGCAGCGCCTTTGTCCTGCCCAGCTGAGACGTGCAGCTGCCGCTTCTGCGTTTGCCACCTCTGGTCTGGTCCGCAAAATGGGGCTGCAATGAATTACCGAGCACAAACCCTTAAAAGGCCACCCCGGAGAAGGCTTAGCAGGCAAGATGCCTCGATATTGCTCCTGGTCCTTCTGCACAACCGCTTGGCCAGTTGTGCAAGGCGACGTGCACAACGCTTTGTCACGTCTGCTCCCCGATACACAATGTCCTCAGTGCCTGTGTTGGTGTTACTGAAATGCTGAACACTAGCAGCAGAAAAAGCCCCAAATTAGACTTCAAACTGAAAAAGGATAACCATCGAAAAGAGGGCTGTACCTGGAACGGGTCTCGAACAGCTGGAAACAGGGCTGTAAACAATGCCGTCCAGCTGTGGGGAGCGACTGCCTCCAGCCGCACAGGCGCTAGTGACGCTCCCTGCTAGGGGTTAATAGCACCATCTACATCCCCACCTTGCTCACTGCATTAATTAACGCCGGCTAGATTGGGCTCAAAAACAGTTGATTCTGTCCTTGCAACCTCGAGAGCGAATGTGTTTGCACTGAATCCTCTGGCCCTCGACTTGTGCCCTTGCTCATAAAAGTTTTTTGCAAACGGGATCCTGGGCCTGCAGCGCGGGTGGAGATGAGGACTCTTACTGGAGAAAGACTCCCACTTCTTTTAGGAGCTGAAGTGGAGATATTTAGGATCTGCGGGCTGGCGGCTTGCTGCTGTTTTTCCCTTTAATTGGATTTTATTTTTCATTCTCTTTCGGACACCTTCGAGCCCGGGACAAGGGGGTTTTCCTTTTTTCGGTTTCAAGACACAAATGCTGTGTCGTGGATGACCCGGAGACCTGCTGTAAATGGCAGAGGCTTGCAAATAAATGGGTGAGAAAATAAATGTGACAAAACACATGCTCTGCTCTTGCAAAATATATTTATCCTGACACGGTTTGCTGAGCTCAAGCGGTTTGCTAGGCTGCCCGCTGGCAGAGGTGACCCAAACAACACGCACTGCAGTCCCCCAAAACAACGTGGCGACAGACCGTACTCAGCACCCAATCCTGGCCCCATTTTGCACAGTTACCCTACTCAGCGAAGCAGTCTTACGGGTGCTAAAGGACTGAGTGTGCAAAGTGCTGTGTGCAAAGGGAGTGTGTTGACAGGATGGAGCTGTTTGTAAGTGCTCCGAGTCCCTGCTCGTGTTCCAGTGCTAAGTCTCTGCTGCAAACTAACAGCACCTTTTTGGACCCCCCTGAAAAATGCCAGGATTGTGGACGGGAAAAGAAAGAAGTGACGCTTCCACAGTACGCGCGTTTTATACAAACGGATACTAATCCTGTGTCAACGGCCACCAAGAGCGTCCAGAAGCGTCAGAAATCATCCATCGCACCACGTCCCCACCGACCGCAACACAAAGGGGTGAAGGAAACCCGCAGGAGCGCGCTTTAAGGTCGTCTGAAAACACTTTTCAGTCGGTGCGAGCGCAGACCTGCCAGAACCGATGCCTTAAACGCGACACGTCTCAAGCGCACGCTCAGACTGGAGCGTGCTTCGCCTTTCCTTTTAAATCTCAATTAGGCGTGTCTGCAGAACAGCGTTAGTGCCCCTGCAAGCCACATTTCCTGATGTCCTGTTCAGCAGAGCAGGCCCCCGCTTTCATCTAGGTATGCAGACTGGATGTCTGGCAGGGCTGGGTTTTTCCCCCCTTGATTTCTTTTGGATGTGGCATTCCCTTTGTGTTCACGGCAACCGCTCCGTCAACGCTGGCAACTCCGAACGGGAAAATGCAGGGCTGTTCTGCTCGATGCCGGAGGAATTTGTCCCGTCGACTTTGAGTCTAGAGCTCCCCGTACGTAATCGCATTTTCCTTCAGCGGAGCAATTACCGCAGACCTGGCCGAGTCCGCTGCACGGCGTATATCATCCCTTTGGTGTTAATACTGTGCCCAACATCACTGCTTTCGTAAAAGGCCATTTTCATTTGGTCTCAAGTTATCCATAGAGCTCTGACGCTTTTATTACAATATGCTCCCTCGAGCGAATGTGCAAGCGTAAGTAGCTGAATATTAAGACCACCTGCTTTATGAGTCGGGATTCAATAAAAGGAACGCCAGACCGGGAAGGCTGTGTACGTGGTC
Source organism: Caiman crocodilus (assembly GCA_030014935.1). NCBI lineage: Eukaryota > Metazoa > Chordata > Crocodylia > Alligatoridae > Caiman > Caiman crocodilus. The sequence goes on from JAGPOW010002202.1 coordinate 10,210,595, forward strand.
TAGTTTCCCTCCCTCCTAGCTTGTGGATGTGCAAATATAGGGGGTCAAACATGTATCCTGAGAGCCACCCGTATGCAAGTGTGTCTCCTGCTACGAAGAGACGCAGAGTAGCAAGCTCGCTACATGGTTTATTTACACGGCTACACTGTACATCCCAATGCGGATCCAGGAGCTATAGGGCGCAAACATCTGGGCAGGCAAAACAGGGAAAGTGCATCTTTTACCAGCCTTCACGGCCCTTGCTGGATGGCGGGGACCCTGACACTGGTCCAGTTAGGACAACTCCTTACCGGAGCAATGCTGTGTGTGCAAACCGTCCTTCTCAGCAAGCGTCCAAACACGTCTTGCTTATTCGTCCACGAAGGAGAATTTGATAACAACACCATGAAGTCTCCGTCGCCTGACTCCAGAAGAAGTCTTCCTGCAGTTTGGGGGGGTTTATCTAGCTGGCCCTTTGCGTGCAACTTGGATTTGCAGTGACATCAGAACGGCCCACCCAACTCCTCACCTCCACACCCAGCGTAAACAGTTACCAGCAAAACTACCGCTCCGGATAAAGCCACTGCAATACGTCAAAGCCTTTCCGAAAACCAGACCAGAGGTTCCCGGGATGCTCCCCGTTCCCACTGCTCTCCTTGCAAGGGTTTTCAAGACCCTCCTCGCGCAGCCAGGTCCGGCTGTAGTCTGGAGGAACGCTAAGCTTGCAGGGCCTCCACCAGGAATGTCTAGCTCCAAACATACGCAGTCCGGGCAACCAAACCGATCTCACCCAACTAAGGAATTTTTGCAAAAGCCTTTGCTTAGGTTATTGCAAGAACATTAAAAACTCAGCCACCAGCACAAGGCTCGGCTACAGCCTTTGCAGCAACCGGCACCAGGCTAGGCTAAGGCCTCTCCTGTCAAAGGTCACCAAACATCTCATTCTCCAACTTGCGTCCCCTACACAAACACTGAATACTCCGGTATTTTCCTCTAGGAAAGTACCGAGAACGCCCCAGTCCCAGCTTCAGGGAAGAACACCAGCCCTCTCCATCCGGCCCCTGCACTGGGGAGCTGGAGCTGAGCTCAGCATCTCCAAGGGCGCTGTGGAAGGTCCGATTCGAAGGGGACTGTCAAGCTTTGGAAACGCAGGCGTTTGCCTCGCTGCTGCGTCCGTTGCGGGCAGGCAAACAGAGGCGCTCCAGCTGCGCGGGGAACGGCTCTCGGGAGCTTTAAGCTTGCTTTTGGGCCTGAATCGCTTTGCCTCCTGAAGTGCAGAAAAGCTTTTCCCTCAAGTGACGGACCACATGCCAGCTACAAGACAGGAGAGCAGTTCTCGCAGCTCGACCCTAGCCTGGCTCCCAAATCAGGGACTTGGCTTGGTGAACCCGTGGTAGACGGGTCGCTGCGTCTCCACACACCCTGACGCGCACAGCTGAGACGGCCCTGGACCTCAGGGACATCTCGGGAGTTTCTCTGCACGCCCCCGAGGCCAGAGGGATAAGGAAGAGTTTACAAAGAACGTCACCTGCCCTACAAGTGCCCATGGCTCAGCACGGGCAGGAGGCTTGGCAGGGCCATGAGATGCCACAGACCGGGCTCATGGGGGAAAGGCCCTTCTGCGAGGCAGGGGCACGGGGCACCTCACCGGCCCCTGCCCAGGCAAAGCTGCGTCCCCTCACCCTGGGCTGGGCCCGGCCTCTGTTCCTGCCCTACACCGCTGCTCTCCTGCTGCCTTGCAACCATGGGTGCCTGGGACCCAGTGCTGGGGCAACACAGCGGCCTGCCTGAGGGCACCCCCCAGCCAGGGCAGGGCAGGGCAGGGCAGGGGGGTCTTTGACAGCCCCCAGCAGCCTCCTGCCCATGTGTGAGCATGGAAGGGGAGAAGACATCTCCCAGCCCTGTGCACCCCGGTGCACCCCAGCTCCATGCTCCCCTGCCTTGTGCACCCTGGCTCTGTGTGCCCCATCCCTGTGCACCCTAGTACACCCCAGCTCTGTGCCCCCACCAGCCCTGTGCACCCCCATGCGCCCCAGCTCTGTGTGCCCCAGTGTGTCTTGGCTCCATGGCCCCCATCCCCATGCACCCTAGTGCACCCCACTTGTGTCCCCATCCCCATGCACCCTAGTGCACCCCACTTCCGTGCCCCCATCCTCGTGCACCCTAGTACACCCCAGCTCCATGCCCCCATCCCCGTGCACCCTAGTATATCCCAGCTCCATGCCCCCAACCCCATGCACCTGGTACATCTCAGCTCCGTGCCCCATCCCCGTGCACCCTAGTACACCCCAGCTCCATGCCCCCATCCCCGTGCACCCTAGTACGTCCCAGCTCCATGCCCCCATCCCCGTGCACCCTGGTACATCCCAGCTCGGTGCCCCCATCCCCGTGCACCCTAGTACGTCCCAGCTCTGTGCCCCATCCCCGTGCACCCTGGTACGTCCCAGCTCAGTGCCCCCATCCCCGTGCACCCTAGTACGTCCCAGCTCCATGCCCCCATCCCCGTGCACCCTAGTACGTCCCAGCTCCGTGCCCCCATCCCCGTGCACCTTGTACACCTCAGCTCGGTGCCCCCTAGTACACCCCAGGTCCATGTCCCGTCCCCGTGCGCCGTAGTGCAGCCCAGCCCCGCGCCCCCAGGACCCCGGCGCCCGGCGGGCCGTACTCACAGCGCGGCGGCGGCGGCGGGCACGGGGCCGCGGGCGGGCGGGGGCTGGCGCAGGCCGCGGGACGAGCAGTTGAGCAGGCAGGAGCCGGCGGCGCAGGAGCAGGCGCAGGCCCCGGCGGCGGTGGCGGCGGCGGCGCCCCGGGCCGGGCGGGCGGCGGCCAG
>JAGPOW010002202.1:10241370-10258829 GCA_030014935.1 Caiman crocodilus
TATGCCTTGTCCTTTGCAGAGGGACAGCCCATCCCTGCTCCGCCGGAGGGATGGTGCATTTTGGGGCAACCCTGGGGTACAGCATGCTCTGCTCCTACCCCGGGGAGGTGGAGATTTCCCTGCAGCATTAGGCCTTGCTCCCTACCACTGCTTGCAAACACCGCCTGGTTTATCTGTATATCATTTTGTGCTATAATTAAGGGAGAGTGGTCCGGGGAGAGGAGACTCTACGGCAATAAACATGGCATTTACTCTCTTGTAAAAGCTGACGAGAAGCCGTTGATTGCCCGGGGAGCTGGAGCCGGGAACACCTTGTACATCCTGCCTTGTTTGTTTTCCTTGCTATGGCGTCTTGCTTTGCACCGCGTTCTCCGCTCCCGGCCACAGCGAGGGCTGATCCAGCAACGGGAGGGAAGGATGCGGCGTTTGCATCCAGCGCGCCAGGCGGGCAGCTCCTGTCTGCGGCCGTCTCGGAGAAGGGCTTTCATGTCTGCTGAGCTTCTCTGGGTCAGGGATTCTCACCCGGGGCTCCTTTGAGATCCTTGGAAGGGTGCCGTGACACGTGAGGAGAGGAGCAGAGGCGCGCGGGCTCAGGCTCCCGCCTGCCCAGCCCCTCTGCACGGAGGTAAGCGCCGCAATGAACACGCGGTGTTTGACACGGGGTACGGCGCAATTCACACGAGTTACGGAGCGGGGTTCGAGTCTACCGAAAGGCGTTTCGGGTCTAGAAAGGTTGAGAACTGCTGCTCCGGGTTTTGCACTCTTGAAGGGAAGCTGCAGGACGACTGAGCAGGGGTAGGACGAGCGTGATAAATGGTGCCCGCCTGGCAAAGACCAGGGCACAGACAAAAGGACCGTGGGGTTCCCGGATTGCTTGGGTTTCTTGAGCCCAGGCAGGTATCGGAAGCTGCAGGGCAGAGCTCATCCAGGGGTCGAGTGATTTTTTCACATGCTTTTCAGCAGAGGTATTTTGCCATTGACATCCTGAAGTGCTCCGGCTCGTTCTGGAAGGGGCCAAAACACGGGGGAACAAACTTGGGACAAAGCCAGCCTCCCCGCTTTGCTTTTGGTTCGAATTTTTGAGAGCGCATCATTGGAAGGGGCCTGTTTCTGGCCCTCCCTGGTGGGCTAGGATGCGGTGTGGTAAGCCAGGGTGCGAGTCTGCAGCACGTGAGCTACCCGCGGTACGTGCCTGTGTGCACACCTGTTCCCTGCACCGATTGCCCCGGCGCATAGCCCTGTCTCTGAGGAGCGAGCTACCCCACCCCGATCCAGGTGGAAGAGCGTGCACGTGGGCGCCCATCCCAGAATAGCTCGGGCACGGTAAATTCACCGTTCACTTTGCCTCTTGGTAAGTGCCCAGATCGCTGCCCTCCCGGGGGAGCTGAGCCGAGGGAGCACGTGAGCAGGTAATAAAGGCCAACTGAACGAGTGCTCGTGGAAAAGGCCGAGAGTCGCGGAGACCTTTGGACCGAGCGCATGGGTGTGCATGGGGCTGGCTGCTTTGCTTCCGTTCCACCCAGACAGATGCTGTCCGGGAGTGTCGCTCTGCCGGCCCTGGTTTATGGCCGCAGCTGGGGTGGGTTTGTTCTCCCTCCGGCAGAGCCCGGCGCTGCGCCGTCTTGCTGCAGTCGGGCAGGTGAAAGCAGCCTCTGCTCGGCCTGCAGAGCGTTTCCAAATAGCAGTGCAGAGATTCCCTTTGAAAGCCCCTTTTAGCAAGGCTTAGACGTTCAAAAAGCCTCCTCTCCGCGGCGGCTATGCTGACAATTTCTGTGATAGGGAGCCAAGATCGAGCCTGTTTCACAAATGGCATCCCAGTTCACCCAGTCACTTTGGAGACAAAGCGGCTGCCTCTGAAATGGGTGCAGTGAGTTCTCCCGCGCGCGGCGCTCTGCTTTCTTCCAGAGTAAATGAATCGGCGTAGCTCAGCCGACGTCAATAGGTCGGAGCTTGCTAATCCCGGGCGAAGAGCTGACGCCGTAGCCCCGTGCTGCGTCGCCCGCTGCTCTTCTCTCGGCAGACTCCAGGTGAGGAGGGTCTGCGTGGCTGAGCCGTCTCCTGGGCCGTGGGATGTGGTGCTCAGCAGCTCCTGACCCTGCTGATGTGCAACAAGTCGGCGGTCTCGAGTGCGAAAGCAGCAGTCATCGGCTGCCTTCTCCCCCAGGCTTGCCTTGAGAGACTCCCGGCATCATCTTATCTGTCCCTGAACCATCCGTTCCTCCCGAGCAGACGAGCGTGGCGGTATCTTGAGATGCTTTCTGCTCGTTGGATAGCCTCCGGGTAAGCGCAACGCAATCCGACGTCCAAGGGAAGAGAATTGATTTCAGACAGGCATATTTTCCCTGCCTGGGAAGCATCTGCATTTGGGAAACTATTTACTTGAGACTGAAAACGTAATGTGGGCCCTGAAAACAAACACACCTGTTCCCTCCGTGCGCCGGCACTGAGGCACGGCTGCTCGCAGGCGGCCGTCTCGGAGCCCACGTGCAGCCGAGCGTGTGAGGGGAAGCAGCCTGACGGGCACACCGCGCACGGCCCGCGAACCCGGGCAAGGGCGGAGCAGACCTCTCCGCACGCTCAGTCCTTAAAACGAAGCACGCGCGAAAGAGAAAGTCACCCCGCTGTTGGAGCTCCCTGTTGCATTCTTGTTTGATGCGGTATTTATAAAGGCTTTTCCAGGCCGGCGCGACAATGACGTTTGAATGAGGGGGTGTCTGCGGACTCGGGATTGCACGTGCAAAATTGGGAAATTGCATCCCATCCGCAGAGGCTTTCCGGGTCTGGACAAGGCAGTTCTGCGCGCCCCGACGCATCAAAGTGCTGACGGGCGAACCTGCGTCCTGTCGCCGCTCCATCTGCTCCCAGGCTTTCCTGATCGGGGATGCTTTCCTCGGCGTAGGACTCGCAGCTGCTCGGACACCTGGATACGCTTGCGATGGGCAGGATCGATGCGTGGGAACAGCTTGGCTTGGTCAGTGTTAGGGCCAGGGTGGGCGCTTGCAGACTTAGCCAGGAAAGGTGTGCTACTACTGCTTGTTTTCACTATCGGGAGATTTTACACCGAGAGGTGCAGAAATGGCGACGAGGGGAAGAGGGCCAGGGACATACAGGGAGAGGAGCGATGGAGACGGTCGAGAGGGAAGGATGTAGTCAGGAAAGACGCCAACGGACAGGGGTTATGAACGGACGATACCACGGACTGGAATACGTGGAAAAGGAGGATCCCGGGAGCAACCCTGGCACAGGCGAGCATTGAGCGCACGTCTCCGCCGGTACTGATTACGGCAAGCCACGCTCCTGGTTTCCGCCCGCGCGCCTTGCCGGCCCGGCCCCTCGCTGCTCAGCCAGCCGCTCGCGGCCTGCTTCCGATCTCTGCCGTCTCGGAGGGTTTTCCGAGGCGCTGCTTTGTTCCCGAAGCTTCGTGGCGCTTGTTTGCGGCGCCTGCTCGAAGGAGTCGGACTTCTCTCCCTCTTCCAGGACAGAGCGCTCGGCAACGAGCTCCCGGCCGCAATGCTCGCGGGTGTGAAAGGTGCGAGCCGGGAAGTGCAAAGTCCTTTGCACCCCTGCAGTGGTTCAGGTGACGGGAATTATTCTGCCTTCAGACCGTTTTTTTTCCTGCCTTTCTTATGCAACCGGTTTGCGAGTAGAGCAGCCACTGGGGCCGTCACGCCGCGCCTTCCCTTTGCACGGCCCCAAGCACCAGGCCCGCTGGGGAGCTGGTTGTGACCTGCGCCTCGAGCCCGTGCCCGTCCCGTGACACTTTCCCTGCTGTCCCCGCCTGTTCCTGCCCCCCTTTTTGTTTTCGGCAGGCAGCATCTCCAAACTTGCAAGAGCCTCGCCCCAAGTGTTGATGAAAAGTGTTAAGTACTTGCTGTGCCTGTGATCTGAACCAGGCACAAAAATATAACCTTGTCAGCTTTTTCAGTGTCCTTAATACCCAGACACGGCACAGGGCGTTTGGATTCATCTTGCAGAGAACAAGCACTTTTCCTCTAATAGCTCCTGATTTTTTTTTTTTTCCGCCCCCCAGGACTGTTTCAACACTTCCTCAGATCTCCTGTTTCTCTTGGAGGATTTCCATGAGATCAGGCTGCCTTTCAAGTTGCTAGTAAGCAAGGGTGTGAACAGTAACTTTCTAGTGCTCGTCTTTTCCCAGTACGGGGACTAGCAAAAGAGAGACAGGGGACTGCTGGCCCGGAAGAAAAAAGGAGGCAAGGGAATGTGCAAATAAGTGTAAAATACCGAGCCAGTGTGCGAGTTGATACAATGCACGAGTTACTTTGGTCTCCTGGAAGGCAGCAGGGGCCGGTGGTGAGAGCAAAGCTCTCTCTCGGGCCCCTCGCGCCCCGATCCCGACAGCCAGCCACCCCCTGCCAGCGTTCACCAAGTCGCCCGTGCTAGCTCGTGGCCCCCTCCCCGCTGCACTCTGGCAGCAGGACCTCAAACGTTAGATTTCGTGACGGATGCTGCGCGCTTCCTTTCTGCAAATTAATATTGAAAAATGGTTTTCACCTTTCAAACCTTCTCCCCCCTGGCCCAGCGATGGTGGCACCAAAAGTCAGTCTGAAAATCTCACAAATTATTTCCTGGGTTGCTTTCTATATTGAGGACTGGTACACGTGCGTTTACACCGGCTTAAATTTACTGCGCAGTAGGTGGGAATAGCCCGGCGTCTACACAGGCAGGCATTGAGGCGCATGAGTGCTGTGTGCGGACTGACCTGGGACTCAAGTCAGTGCAGGCACACGCTGTTACTGTGCAGAAAGGCATTTACACGTGCGTTACTGCACAGTAACTAATTGGGTGTAAATTTGGTACCTGCATGATGCAAATATCAAATTTATGCTCGAGCCAGCATTAGTCGCCATATTTACTGCGCAGTAGAGATGTGCATGTGTAGACACTAATTTTGGTTACTGCGCAGTAAGTGCACATGTGTAGATGCGCTGATAGACCATCAAGCTATGGTTACCTTGCTTCTCCAGTGTTATCTGGCAAAGCTTGGAGTAGTCACGTGCAGATTAGAAGAGAAAAGGGATCGTGTACAGAAGTTATCAGACCTTTTCAAAGATGGTAGTAATTTTTTTGGACGTAAAGGCAGATTTCCGATCGCGCGCCTCTCTTCCCATTAAGGCAATCTTCTGTGCAGTAACTGTCGAATTGTACCTCTCTCCTCCCCGCATGACAAGGCCAATGAGTGTATTTTACTTGATAGCACGGGAAGCTTCTGTCGCATGGGTGCATTTGCGTTTAATCTGTGAATCTAATAACAAAACTGTTGCCGCACAATTTCTTATTTTTGGGGGGTGGGAATCCAGGGATTTGGAAGCAATTGGTTTTGATTAAAGTAAATTGGGGATAAGCTGTTCCAAACAGGCTGTAATCAGGGGCCTCTGTGCAGACGGTAGTGGGGCTATCAGGGCATAATGGAAAGTGAAATTAATTTTTTTGTCCTGCTGTGGGAAGACCAGGGTAAACTGTGCTGAGAATCGGCTGCAGATATACTGGGCTGCTTTGTCTGCCCAGCTCCTCTGGCTGAGGCTAATAGTCTACGGGCACCGAAGCTTTGTACCGAGGCCTGCAGCCAGCATTGCTACCCTCGTTTCACAGTGCGGGGGGAGAGAGCTCGGGTGGCTGTTCCCGGTTGGAGGCTGGACGCGTGGGTGCTTAGGAAGTGCGGAGCCTGATACAGAGGGCTTTGCTCCGGCCGCTGCCTTCCATGCAGCCCAAATGCACCAAGTGCTCCAGTAACACGGCGGGTTGGGGCAAAGGTTCGCAAGCTAAGGTTTGCAGGGAGGATGCTCAGGGGCAACCAGCACGGGTTCGTTAGGGGCAGGTCCTGTCAGACCAACCTGGTGGCCTTCTACAGGCAGGTCACAAGATCACTGGACGCAGGTGTCACGGTGGATGTAGTCTTTCTGGACTTCAGGAAGGCGTTTGACACTGTCTCCCACCCCATTCTCGTTAAAAAGCTAGGCAACTGCGGCATTGATGCCTGCACAGTCAAATGGGCTGCAAATTGGCTGGAGGGCCGCACCCAGGGGTGGTGGTGGACGGGTCATGTTTGACCTAGAGAGACGTGGGCAGTGGGGTCCCCCAGGGCTCGGTCCTCGGACCCGCACTGTTCAACGTCTTCATCAGCGACTTGGGCGAGGGGTAGAAAGCACCCTGATCAAGTTCACAGATGACACTAAGATGTGGGGGGGAAGTGGGCACGCTAGTAGGAAGGAACAGGCTGCGATCGGACCTGGACAGGTTACAGGGGTGGGCGGATGAGAACAGGATGGGTTCAACACTGACAAGTGCAAGGTGCTGCACGTGGGGAGGAAGACCCAGCACCATCCCTACAGGCTGGGAGCTCCCTTCTCATCAGTGCAGGGGCAGAAAAGGATCTTGGAGCCATTATTGATGCCATATTGAACATGGGCTGGCAGTGTGGGGGACGTGGTCAGGAAGCCCAATCGTACCTTGTCGTGCATCCACAGATGCATCTCGAGTAGGGCCAAGGAGGTGATCCTCCCCCCTGTGCGGCACTGGTCAGGCCACGGTTGGAGCACTGCGTCCAGGTCTGGGTGCCGCACGTCAGGAGGGATGTGGCCAGCATCGAGAGGGGTCAGAGGAGGGCCACCCACATGATCGGGGGCAGCAGGGCAGGCCCTACGAGGAGAGGCGACGGGACCTGAACCTGTTCAGCCGCCACAAGAGAAGGCTGAGGGGGGACCTGGTGGCCACCTCTAAACTTAACGGGGGGCCCAGCGGAGAACAGGAGAGTCCCTGTTCCCCCGAGCACTACCCAGAGTAACAAGGAATAACGGCCAGAAGCTGTTTGAGAGCAGGTTCAGACTAGACGTCAGGAGGCGCTACGTCACCGTCAGGGTGGGGAGGACCTGGAACCAACTTCCAAGCGAAGTGGTGCTGGCTCCTGCCCTGGGGGGCTTTAAGAGGAGGCTGGATGAACACCTCGCTGGGGTCATATGAGCCCAGTTTTCTCTCCTGCCCAGGGCAGGGGGTCAGATTAGAAGATCTGCAAGGTCCCTTCCAACCCTACATCTATGAGCAAGAGCTGTGGGTCTGTCACCGCCAGGCCACGCTGCCTCCGTGGTGCTGCAGAGCCCGGTACGGGTCAAAGATGCTGGTGTCTGATCGCTACGGCAGGTGGGTGGCCCTGGCTGACTTCTCAGGGGACCTTTGAGTCTCCCAGCAGCGGGAGCTGTCTCCTCAAGACGCACGTGCACCGCACAAGGGCAGAGACCGGCAATGCCGTTCCAGCGTCCTGCCGTGCCCGTGCTGCAGGGGACAGAGACAAGGTGCTGCTGTGGGAACACCCCGGTCGTGGGAAAGCAGCACCACAGGACCATTCCCACGGCTGGGCGCCAAGCCCTGTCCCCGGTGCACTTTGCCAGGCTTTGTCCCTGCTTGCTGAAGCACGGTGCAGGAACGACGTGTTTGTCTCGGGTTGGGCTGCTCGGCACGCCCACGCTAGAGCCACCGTCGCACACGTCTCCTGCCGCTTCTCTCCGGTGCGGGCAGTCCGGCCATGGACGGACCCCCGTGCGTGTAGGCATCCGCCTGTCCGGTGCGGTGAAGGACCACGGGCCCCGGTCTCTGGCACTGCCCGGAAGGAAGCGATGGGGCTGGTGGTCTCGCCCTGCTGCAGGGCGTTGAACCGTGAGAGCTGCGCAAAGCTATTGGGGCGATCTGGCTGGAGCAAGGGGCTGGACTAGATGTGACCCCTCGGGTCCCTTCCAGCCCGACTTGCCTGTGTTTCTGTGATAATAGCTTACAGTGGCCTGAACAGGTGTAGATGAGCGGAAACCCATCTGAAATAAAGCTGGCATCGCGTGTCCTAATGGACCATTAGTTTTATTTCTTATCGTTCTGTGATGTGCAAAACGTCCCTCAGCTTGCAGTTTTTCTAATAGTCTCTTGGAGCAATAACCTTCTTCGGTGCAAATGTTTTGTGCAAGTAGTGCCGCGAAAGCGCAGGAGCCAACTGGAGAGGCTTCTAGTTAAAAATAAAAGGCGGCCAAAGCCCTCTGGTTCTCAGGGCAGAGATGCTAAGATGGTGTCAGCAAAGTTTTTTTCCCTTTTTTTTTTGCTTTTTTCGTTATGGCAGCAGCTGCTTGCAAACATCCAGTGGTGCTTTTACAATAAAATGTCATTTCCAAGCCAAATCAGGTCCAAACCAAGCTCCAAATTTTGGTGGAGCAGAGCTCAGTTGTTCAAGGCTGTGCGCCGTTACCGCCGGCAGGTCTCCTCGTGCCCGGACTCATCAATCTGGGGCTTCAGATCCATGGCAGGTGTCTCCCCTCCTCGCCCCCCGCCCCGTTTGGGGATCGTCGGTGAGCGGCTCCTGCTTTCCCACCCCTTGGCGCCGGTTCCCAATCACTCTGGGCGCTGGCTCCCTTGCAAGCAGTTCGCTGCAGGCATCTGAGCGGCGCGCGCGGCGCTCCTGCAGTCCGGGTCCTTCTGACTCTGTGCAGGAGGTTTGCCCGGGATGAAATTCCCCTCTAGAGCCAAGGCTGGTCCCAGGGGCTCTGCCCCATTTAAGGCTTGCCAAAAGAGTGAGCAATGCCAGGACTTCGTGCTGGAGCCCGGTAAGGAAAGGACCGTTTCCCCCTTCGAGTGCTCTCCAGCCTTGGTCTCACCTCTACTGCGTCCATGGCCAGCCGTGGTCGGAGGCCGTCTCGGGCAGGGGCTCTGGGGTCCTGAGCCCTGCTGCAGCAAGGTCATTAAAGCTAGGACTGAATGGGCCCAGGCTTCTAATTCCTGCTCGCAGTATTTACCCAGCACTAATTAGAGCTCAATTTGCCCTTTCCCTGCTGCTTTAAACACTCACACTTCTCCTCATTATGGAGTTCAACATGCACCGGCTCCTGTTTTGCTTGCTTTAATGGTCTTGGGGAGAAGAGCTTGCGTCCGCTGTCTATTTTAATAGCCACGTGCTTCTGTGATGCATCCAAAATTGCTGGTAGCCGTCTTCCTGCAAACCCCTGCGCCGGCCCCTCGCCTTCCCTTGAGAGAGTCTCGTGGCTCCGGTCCAAAAGCAAGCATCTTTTCCAATTTCCTGACCCTTCACTTGCAGGGGCTGTTTTTAAGTGATTATCCTCCTTTTCCGATTTGCATTGTGTTCATTACAGGCTCGTTCCTTTCGGAGACTCCTGGCCTCACCAGATTTGTTCTGCTTGTAATGACTCTTGAAGGGGAAGAGCTGTCTTCCTTCCCAGCAGCTTTTCCCCCCAGCGTTGCTGTACCGTCAATCCAGATGCTCCGAGTGGGGCCGCAAAGAGGATGGAGCCGGGCTGGTCTCGGTGGGGGCAGATGGCAGGACAAGGAGCAATGGGCTCACACTGCAGCAAGGGAAGTTGAGGCTGGACGTTAGGGAAAGCGCTCTCATTTGGCGGGTGGTGAAATACTGGAACAGGTTACGTCACCCTTGCCCAAAAATTGGTGCAACACTTCTCCCTACTCTACCGTTGGTCCAGTAAAAGATGTCCCCCAACCCCCTTGCTGTGGGCACGTGGTGGCTCTCACGTCCATTGGAGGGAGAGTGAGTCCACAAGCTGGGTCTGTAGAAGGAATAAGCAACCCTTGGACTGCAGCGTGTGCATGAGCGTGCGTGTGTGTGCATGCGCGTTTCTGATGCTGCGTGGGCTGTACCTGTTCAGTGCATACAAAAAGACTCAGTCTTTTAGGATTGTAAAGCTGGCATTTTGCATGGCTTATTTGTAATTCTGAGCTGGGGAAACCTTTGACCTTTAAAAAAAAATTGGTATTTCAGACTTCTTAGAAGATGCCGGGGGGGGGGGGGGGGGCTTTGTTTTTTTTTGTATATTTTTGTTTATTTTTTTTATATTGGCGCAAACCCTGCACATGGGCGATACGGAGGCAGCAGAGTCCTGGGGTAATTATGGGAGCGCAGCTGAAGCTCTTCTAGCTATTGCGGTCGCACAGTGAAGGCTCGTTCTCTCCCATTTTAGCAACCAGCTTGAGAGAGCTCATCACAGGGAAGCGGTAAAACCAGAGGGCCAATTAGTTCCCAGGTTTATTCCTTTTTAATTGATGGAGGTGAGGCAGGCTTGCTAATTTGGCCTCTCAGTTCCGTCAGGTCCTTTGTGCTAGCTCAAGGAGCTGCATCAGGCACGCTCGCTTGGAAATAACAGGTTGATCTGCCGGCTCCGGGATTGTTCGGCTCTTCACGAGCCGTATCTCCGGCCCCCCTGCTTGCACCTCGCGGCTGACGAGGTGTTTACGGCTTCGCGCTTCTCCTTCTCTGCTCCCCGGGTTGTGTGAATTAAGATTTGTGTATTAATTGGACCTGAAATTAAAAGTAATGCCACTTTTTTCCCTTTCTTCTCTAAATGTTCTCCTTGAAATGAAGCATTAATGGGCTGCCTGCTTCCTCCTATTAGTGGCGGAGACGCTTTCCATGCTAATCAGCACCGAGAGACGAGCAGGTGGGCTCTTTCAGCTGAATTTGGGAGCAGAGCTGGTTTAAACCCTGGATTTCCCGAGGGCTGTGCCGGGCATCCGCGCCCTGCGCGCTGTCTCGGATAGCGTGTGCTGAGCGTGTGCGTCAGGACCAGAGTGGGGTGCTGCTGTCCTGGAGAGCCTTGCTTCTCGGGGGGCTGGCTCTGAGCTGGGGAACGTGGCGCTGCCTGGGATCTCACGAGATCCTGGGTGAAAGGAAGGGGAGACGGGGCCGCGTGCATGTGGACGGGCGCGCTTGCAGCGGGGGTCACGGGCTGCTCGGGGCCTGGGTCGTGGTCGGAAAGGCGCCCGTGCCCCTGCCGGGGTCTCTCCAGGTGCTCCCGAGGCAGGTGCGTTGGTGTCTCCCCCTCCCCTGTTTCCAGGGGATCTCGTGGATCTGCTGTGCTCAGGTTGGGGAGCGAGCCCGGTTCCCCATCTGCTGGGTTTAGGCACCTCCATTTCCTCCCTTGAGGAGCCTGGTGGTTTGGGGGCGTTGGACCCAGCAGGCTTAGCTGGTGGGATGAAGTGCTGGAGGAAAAGGGCTCGAAGCAGCAGACATGGGCTCCTCTGACTCTCCGAAGCAGGGCGGGAGACGGGCTCCCCCGACACAGCGCCGTAGCGGAGCAGAGCTGACTGGTGTCCCCCCAGCCAAACCCGGATCCTCCTGCGCCCGTGGGACTCTCGGGCAGGTTTGGGTCACTTGGGATCACTCGAATGGCTGTAGCCTGCTGCTGTCTCCGACCTCATCCCTGTGCCTGAAGAAGGGCGAATTGTGCCCAAAAGCTTGCAAAGAACTTTTTTCCAACTACTCCGTTGGTCTAATAAAAGGTATCCCATCTACCCAAAGAGCCTGGCCTGCCCTCTGGAAAAGGAGAAATGCTGGCTCTCTCTGTAGCAACGGATGCTGCGGGCGCCCTTGCAGTGGTGACGGCTGTGTGCACAGAGATGGCTCAGCGCTGGGAGAGCGTGCGTGGATGCACGCTCGCGTACAGACCACGCTGAAGTGCCAGGAGCTGTCTGCAAGCTGGCAGATGGAAGCTGGCTTGTTGAACCGGTCCTTTTCTAGAGCCCGAGCTTTGCCCACCAGTCAGCGGTGTGCCTGCAGCTGCGTGGAGCTCAGGGACCCAGGCCAGGTTAACCCTGGATTTAGGGTTTCTACGGCAGGTGTTAAAGAAACCTGACCAAGAAGCGTCTTGTCTGGTGAATCCCAGCTCTGGGAATTTTGGTAGCTTTTGCTGAAAAGCAAATGAGCTTCCTTTCCTCGTTGGCACCACGCACTGCAGCCTTTGGGCTGCTCTACTGAGCAAGGACCTAAAAGTACAAGCCTGTGCCCAGCGCCCAGACAAAGAGCGAAGCAAATGCAGGAGTCGGAGGATCGGCGGGGGCTTGGAGAGCTTTCCCGGGGGCTGGCTGGACACGTGGGACACGTTTGGCTTTGAGGACGACCGCTCCTGCTCTCGGTGGCTGTTGCTTCCAGTCCCTCAGGGCAGGCTCTCGTGGGAGCCGCTCGGCATCGTTCTCCCTCCACTTTGCGTGCAGCTGGCGCTCTGCTCCCTCCACCGTTCGCCGCCCGTCTCACGAATACCGAGGCCCGTCATTTGCATTCAGGAGCTCAGTTGCCAAGTGATGCTGAGAGCAGAGCCGTGGCAGGCTGTCCCCTCCGTCTCGCATCTGCTGCTTTTATTCCGCGCCCCAGTCTTGCAGCACACCAGCGCTCTGCAAGCGTGCGGCTGGGGATCCCGCTCCCTTCCCGGCCGGGGCGACGGGGAGACCGAGGTCCCCGACGCGTGAAAATGCACAGGTTGCCCTTTGCACGGGATCTGCCAGCTGGAGAGAGCAGCTGGCCTGGCAGCTCTGAGAGCTGACGTCTTCTCGCTGTCTGCGGGCCGGGAGAGCTGTGATCCAGCGCCCCCCTGCCCCTGCCAGAGCCAGGTCCTCTCCCGGGGAGCAGCCCCTGCTCGGTCCCTGGGATCTTGCTGAAACCCATCCAGTAGATACTTGGTGCTTGTCCCCTCTGAGAGCAACTGGTCCGAGTCCCTGGTGTCACGGGGGTCTCTGCGGCTTGATCGTAGCCGGCCTGATCGCAGCCTGAGCCCTCCCTGGCCAGGCCGGGTGGTTAGTCTGGCTCCCGGGCTTGGCCAGCGACCTGGCAGCAGGGCTCTTGGGGGATTTTGTGCATCAGCCTGCATCAAGCAGCTGCCTGGGCCCCGTACATCAGGACTCTGCACACGGGCTCATTCGCGGGAACCGCGTGGCCTCGCTGCGCCGATGCACCGGGAACGATGCTGCGCGCGCTCGCAGCAAGAGGCACAAAGGGAAGGACACCCAGCACGCCGGCTATGGAGACGCTGGGGGACCTGGAGGGGCATGAAGTCTGCAGCTCTCGTTGAGAGTTGCAGACTCAAAGAGCCGCTGTCCGTCTGGCAGAGGAGACACGAGCCCAGTTGCCTTCTGAACAGAAGGCGACATAAAGGCGCTTACTTAAATGCTCGCTCTAAGGCCGGCGGCGTCTCATTTCCTCGAGATGCTGTAGCAGTGATTTCCATATCAGACCTGCTCCAGGCAGGATCCCAACGGGGAAAGTTGCAAGCCCGTATCTGAGCCCCTTCCTTGCGTCGGGCCCCGAGTACCCAGGCTGCATTTTCTGCTCCAGCATAGGCGCGCGGTCCCAGCTCCGCCGCAGCCGGGAGCAAAGCGTCTGCCGAGTTTAAGGTCGGGGCCTGAGATGCTCGTGAAGAGTTCAGACAACTGGTCTGAGCAGACAGCTCGGTCTGAGCATGGCGGCCCCGAGAAACGTGCCGGGGAGCTGTCTTGTCCTCGGCGATCTGCAGTGAAAGATTTAATTAACTTTGCGGCAGGACGGGCAGCCTCGACGGCTGATTAGTTTGGGCCGCGGGGGAATTGCAGAATCGGCTCGTCAGCATTTTTAAGAGCTCATCCAGCAGCGGCTTGAAAAACCGCGTCTGAGATGAAAGGGATGGATGGGAGCGCTCATAAAACTGGAACTAGATTACAGATAACGGGCACGCAGCCCCACGGACAATCTTCTATCTGGTGGCTCGTGTGCTCCCGTTCGCTTGAGCCATAAGATTGTTAAAAAGCCGTTGAACTACCGGGGACCCATGTGATGGGAACTGATACGGAAAGTATGACCCCTGTAAATGGGAAGGAGCGAGCGGGCGGAGGAGCAGATTGCCTACTGAGGACGCAATGTTTAATGTGCCCGTGCTGATGAGTTCCTTCCTTTCTGCCGGTGCTTTTCTGTCCGAATGCTAACCCGGTCCTTCCTTCTGGTGATAAATACCGTGTTTCCCCACGGCCGGTTGCCGCTTGGGCACGGTGGGGCCTTTCGTGGTGGCCGAAGCAGGGAGGAGCTGCATTCCCGCGCGCTGGGCCCTCGTGCCTCTCTGCCCGCGTCCAGGTCGGCGATGGATAGTCTCTGGGAGGGGGATAAGGCGCATCTTGCCTGTTCTTCCTGGACTCTGGTCCCCGGTCCACGTGATGGCTAGGAGGTGGTTACAGACCCATCGGGCCGTATCGTCCACCCCTCGGCCAGCACCGCGTCGTTCCCTGTATCGCGCGCTGCATCTCCGGGAGCAGCCGATTCTCCAGTGCCCGGCAATGTAGGAGTCGCCTTATTTTGGGGTCAGAGAAAACCCGCTTTCTAGTGTTGCACTAGAGGATTGTGGGATGAAGGACTGGGGTGACTGGAAATGGGGGTTCATGGGACTGGAAGGGGTGGCGAGAGTCGCTGATCCCCGTGCCCATCTCTCCGTGTCGGGCAATCCCTTCTGTAAACTTCTCAAGGTCACCTTAAAACCGGTTTGATGTCTTCCCCCTTCCCCAGCCCCTGGCTGTCACAGCCCCTCTCCTCTCTCGTGGTTAGAAACCTGCCCTTTTTTACCCCACCATGAAGCAGTTGGCACCCCGATGCCGGGGCTCTGGCTGGCTAGGCCGCCTGCTCCTCCTCGGGCAGCTAATGGCTCTCTAGGCTTTTCTTGAACTGGTTTTTCTCAGGCCAGACCTGGCCCTAACTTTGCACCCGAAGGCACCCCGGCTGCAAGGCTGGGGAGAGGTGGGGCAGCCTCGGCTCTGGGTGTTTAACCGAGCAAGGCAGGCTCGGACATATTTCACGCCTGCCTTTCCAAGGCGGCTCAGCGGGGCATCCCCGAAAGCCCGTAGGACTGAATGTACGATAAGCTTTTAATTTATTTTTCCCCGCTGTTTCCGAACCGCCAAGAACTTGCAAGTGAAGACCTCTGTTTTTGGAGGGGAGCTCTACAAACCCGCGCGTGCCGGGTAGCTGCACGGAGGCTGCTCCACCCCATCCGACCCCGACCCCCTGCAAGCTCGCAGCCTGGCAAGGGCATGGGGAGTCGCCCATCTGCCCGGGGCACATCCCCGGGGCAGGCCGCTCTGCAGCCTGATGGCCAGGTCTCTCTGATGACGAGCTGTGTTCCCCGTTGCCCTATTAACTGTGGCTGGAAGAGCTGATCCACAGGGGAAGAGGATGCAGAGGAAGGGCTCGTTCAAGGCAAAACCGTGTCATCGTTGTGTCTTTAGCACGCCCGTATTCCCGATGGGCACCGAACGCTTGACTGGGGATTTGGGGCATGGAAAGCAGAGGATTTTCTGTTGCTGATGCTGGGGCCGGGAAGGCGTAATGACTTCTCAGGCAGGTTTTGGGCTCTTTGATGTGAGCCAAGCTGTGGCCCAGAGGAAGTTTGAAGTCCGGTGACACGTCTCATAGGTTTTACTCCTAATTGAAACCGCCGAGACTCTGCCAAGGCCCGAGGGCACAAGCCGGAGTGGCCTTGACACGGTCAGCTGGGCGGCGCATCCTTCTGCCGGACCGCGGCGGGGCAAGGCCCGCTCCTTTGGTGCCCCCCAGTGCACTTGCATCTCGGGGCGTCTGCGTTTGGACTGGGAGGGGAAGAAAACCACTGTGAGATGCTGGGGACGGCCTTGCAAGGCCAGGGGATGGGGGTGGAGAATGCAGCTGGACTCTGCGTGCAGACCCCGGGGAAGATGCCATCTCTCTTGGCCCCCCATGCTGACCCCGGTGATGTGGTGGGCATGGCTGGGAGGTTTAGGAACTGGCTGTAGGAGGTTAGTGAGGTGCTTGCACCAGCTGGGCTGACTCCCTTTCAAGCCCAGGTGGATTTAACCCTTGCACTTTGCCGTGCACGGTCCTCTCCATCAATGTGGAGGCACTCAGCCTTGACCTGGACCTCTCAGCCCACTCCTGCATGGCTGGCTGCCGTCCTCTGCACTGAAGGCATGATTGCTCTCCGCGTACAACCTGTCTTTGAAGAGGAGAGAGGAGTATGCATCGAACAAGGTCCGCAGCAGATCTCCATCCTACGCTGCAGGCTTGCAGAGGGCTCCAAGACTTGGCCAAGTAAAGGACCGAGGGTTTGATGCTGTTGTCCAGGGACCCCGGGAGACGTGTCACCTCTGAGCTGGGGCCTGTCAGGACAGGGCGAGGGGATATTGGAGACTGGCTGTAGAGACGGCGCTTGACAAACTCCGTCCCTGCTCCTGCCTACATCGGGACGCCTCAGCCTTACCTGGCTGCTGCTTCTCTGCAAGAGCAGCAGATTTTTGCATTGTGAAGCACTGCCCCGTGTCTCCGGGCCTGTCAGCTTCGCTGGCGTACATCTGGGTACCTCCTGTTGAGAAGCTGAATCCGGTTGCAAAATAGCACCCTGTGTTCAGGACGTCTGCGAAGGGGAGGGGGTGTCCGTGCGCTGAAAAAGTGCCTGAACTTCTGTGAGTCTGCGAAACCCGGGGCCGAGCCCCAGGCTGTTGCCGAGATGCTGTCGCTGGGTGGAAATGGGCCTCTTAGTCTTTTAAATGTTCGAGGGTTTAAATTTTTGATTCTGTGCTGAAAGCTGCTGGGTTGCTCGCATAATTGACGCCTGGTCTGCATGGCTCGTGGGGAAGCAGTTCAAGGCAAGCCCTGCCTGGTTTGCGAACAGCACAGCCACGGGATGCTCAGCCTGGTAATGCACACCTTGCACGCTCACTCGTCTTCCATGCACGGATGTGGTGCAGAGTAGCCACCTCGGGGCACGTGCCAGTCCTCTGACCCAGGACGGGGCCCTGCAGTGGCTCTGAGCCTGTGTCCGGTGCCACTCGAAGGACACTACAGTGCCTCATCTTGGGGAGTCAGCAGGTCTGCAGGGGGATGGCAGGTGCAGGTAAGCTACGCTGGGCGCTACAGCAAGGAGGCCAGAGTCAGGCCCCCGCTTATAACGATGCCTCTTTGCATCCAGCGTACGGCCGACTTTGCAGCCAAAGTCCCCTCTTAGCTAGCGATATCCTGAAACTCCAGGAACCTTCTCCCCTCGGAGCAGCTTTTTCTCAGCTCGTGGCGCGTTGGGGGCGGTGAAATCAGCAACGTATAAACCCCAGCTGACGGTGCTGCAAGTACCCGCTGGCTGTGGGCACGTAGGAGGGCAGTCCTGAGCACTGCCAGTTCAGCCCCAAAGTGCGTGGCTAGCCAGACCCACCCGTGTGCCGCCAGCATATCTAACCGGGCAGTGCCTGGCATTAATTTTCTGGCTCGGGTGTTGAGTCGCAGCCTGTGCAGTGCTTTGCATTTGTTCTGCACGTCCAAGAACGTGCTCTGGGTTTGCAGGGGCAGGGGGAGGCTGCCTTCGCTATCGCTCTGGGTGACCTGCGGAGGGAAATGGGAACGCCAGCGTTTTGCACACGCTGGTAGTACGGTGCCTCGGTCACTGGGCACGGTCTCTGCCCCGAGAGATGCCACTGTCCACGTCTGTATGGGGATCCAAATCTACCGTCACACAGGTGCGTGGTGGATAATATTTGCCCCTGCTCCCCGGAGAAGAGATTGAGGCTCGTGGTGGCTGCTGCTGTTCTACAGACGTTGCTTCCCAAAAGGGCCAAGGGTTTTATTTGGGAAACTAGCAGGACCAGGGCAGCTCGAGTGCTGTCTGGGGGCCTTGTCTTGCCTGCCTCTT
>JAGPOW010002202.1:10262981-10280722 GCA_030014935.1 Caiman crocodilus
TTTTGAGTATCAGATTGGCCTTTCGTGCCTCGTGTGTCCAGCTGCAGAGGTGCGCCGGGAGCTGCAGGATCGCGCTGGTGTCTGGAGGCCCAGCCAGGGTCACCGAGGCTGTACTGATGCCTCGTGAAAGCCGGTCCCCGCTCTGCAGGGTTTGCAGCCAAAAATACCTGAGGCAGACAGAGGAGAAGAGAGGAAGGGCCTGAAATGGGCTCCACTTTTGTCCGCGGGGAATCGAGGTGGGAAGAAGTGGAAGCCCAGGCCCACAACGGGACTTTGGTGCCCATCTCCTAAGGAAATACCCGTCCAGGGTTGTGCACGTGCAGCTCTAGATCTGGGAGCCAAACCGAGGTGTTTGGGCTCACAAGTGGGTGCCTTTCCCTGCAAGACCGCTCGTCTCCTTCCACTCCAGCACCGTCAGCGTGGGTGGCGTGGCCGTGTTCACTCCCACAGCACCAGAGGGAGAGGACGCTGGATGTCCCGTCTGCACGCGCGTGCACCCGGCTCCTCTGCTGCGTCCGTCCCAGTGTGCGAAGGGATGCTTCCTTATGGTGCCAGGGCTGAGGTTAGGCTGGCAGCTAGCCCGACAGCGGGACACGTTAACAGACTTATTGTCATTACTTCAGGTGACGGAAACGCGCTGGGGGGCACTTAAGGTTGCATCCTTCGAATTTGATGGTGTGCAGTCTGTCGGGGTTTGGGAACCGCTGGGCTCGCTGTATGAGGGGGAGAGGGTTGTGTGTGCGATGTGGGATCTCCGCTCTCCTGCTCGAGCTGCTTAAAGGGCTGGTCCTGCCTCTCGCCCAACTCCAGGTATTTGGGCTAGAGCTGCGGACCATCGCGTCTCTTCCCGCCCCGTGCTGCATCTGCTAGGCGGATACATAGCAATTATCCCAGTTCCTTGCGTACTCCTAGTTGTCGTTAGCCTGGCGAGTGATGAAGCTGCCAGGAGTGGCAACGTAAGTAATCTCCAGGAGAGGAGCATAATTCACCCAGCTCTGTTTGTCTAGCAGAGGCAGAAAGTATTTTTAAGCCTGGCCAAGCACCGTGTCATTATCCTGAGAAGCCTTTCAGAAGCAGCGGTAAATACTTCCCCTTTACGCCTAGGTGAGAGCGGGGCTGCGAGGCCCCAAAGCCTGGTGCTCCTTGGCCTCGGGGCAGCAATCCCTGCCTCCTGAGGCTTTACAGAGGTCCAAGGTGGAGTGGGAGATAGCGTCGCAAGAGGGATGGAGGCCAGAGTACAATGCTTAATTGGACTCGCGTAGTCTTGAGCGCCCCGTCTCTCCGTGGGTTGAATTAATGACTCGGTGCTTAAGGGACCGGAGTGGACGGCTGACGAATTGCTATCGCTCTCGCTCACCTGTCTTCTCGAGTGCGGGAGCCTCTTTTCATTCAAATCGGTTTTAAAAATTGTCCGTGCCCTTTTGCTTAATCCAGGGAGAGGCAGAGGCCAAGGCTATTTTTACAATCCCACGCTGAGGCCAGGTTTCCCTAGCTCAGCCTGCCGGGAGCTCAACACACCCGGCCAGTGCATTGCCGTTGACAAATTGGATTTTCCGTTTGGGTTTTTTTGTGACTAAACAACATTTTCTTCGCAAAAAGTTCTTCCTTTCTGCAGAAAACTCTGATTTTTGTTAAATTTTTATTTAAAAAAGCCAAAACAAAACAAAGGTGTTTCGCAGCGCGGCTGACGCTTTTCCACCTTCGTGTTTCCGGTGAAACAAATGACACGTTGCATGGAAAACCGAGGCAAAAATGCATTTGTTCTCATAGGGGCCGTCCTGGAGGGCTGGGATCTTATCCTGCCCACCTGGTCCCAGCTGTGGGTGCCAAGCGTTGGAAATCAGGCTCTTGGCTTCGGTGGGAAATGTGTCCCCGCACGGCTCCCGGGCACGCACGGGGACGTCTTTCCTGGCCCGGCTGCGAGTCCGGCTGGAGGCTTTGTGCAAGACTGGCCGGCCAGGCCAGGTGTAAGCTCGGCAGTGACTGTCACGGTGCACCCCTCCTCGTGCAGAGCGTCCCGGCGCGTTGCGTCTTCCCCGCGCAGCTCGCGAGAGCCGTTCTCCCAGCTGTTGGCCTGCGCGCTCATGCTCACGCAATCCCAGAGCAACGAAGGTGCCAAGGGACGAGGGTTTGCGGCCGGATCTCCCCTCTCTCTAGTTGCGAGTGGATGAAACGGAGGCAGGGAGACAGGCCTCGGGTCGCGGAGCGAGTCTGCAGCCGGGCGTAGTGCCCAGAGGGTTGCTTTCCAGCCTCCTGCAGTCATCGTGGGGCCTCGTTCCTCCCCGCTTCCCGTGGCTTTTGTGCACGCAGCTGTGGTTGTGAATGGTTTCATGGCCTCGGGCTAACCGTTCAAGCAGAGCCTGTGCTTGTGCTAATAGAGAGGACGGGCATGGGCGGAGGGCAGGTGAGGAAAATGATAGCAAATTGGGCTTGGAGGAGAGCTCAGGAGGTCACATCTAGTCCAAGCAGGACCAGCCCCGACTGCAGCATCCCAGCCAGGGCTTTGTCTACCCGGGTCTTCAACACCCCCAAGGATGGAGACTGCACCGCCTCTTTGGGGAGCCTGTTCAGTGCTTCACCCCCTCCTAGGGAGACCGGTTTTCCTAATATTCAGCCTTGCTGCAGCCGGAGCCCATTGCTCCTTCTGTCGTCTGTCCCCACTGAGACCAGCCCAGCTCCATCCTCTTTGCACCCCCCGGCAGGGAGGTGAAGGCTGCTGTTCAACCCCCCTCGGTCGTCTCTTCTGCAGACTCAATCAGCCCAGTTCCCCCAGCCTCTCCTCACCAGTCCTGTCCCCCAGCCCCCAACCATTTCCATTGCCCTCCACTGGACTCTCTCCAGCGTGTCCACTTCCTTTCTGCGGCGGGGGCAAGACGGGTGCAAGCCAGTATAGCGCGTCCCTGAGAAGTGGCATGGGCCTAACGGTGACGTTGAAACACCAAAGGGACCGAGCGGAGGGGAAAGGGTCGGGCAGCCGGCACTACCAAACCCGCGGGTCTCCCTGGCTGCACCCGCGCTGCTTTTTCCGCTCCCCGCCAAGCCCCGATGCTCGTATGCCCAAGTGACACGTTTGGGAAATGTAGGCTTTTGCTTTTCCAGCTTTGCTTACGTGGGCGTCTCTATGGAAACCACTTAGCGACGTTCCCCTCTCGGTAACAGGCTCTCTAATAGAGTTGCTCTAAGTGCAGAGCTTGTATAACATGCACCATTTTACGGCATTAAAGTTATTAGTGAAGCTCCAGCAAGTCCCTGATTTTTCTCGTTCTCTCTCTCCCTCTCTTCTTAAAAAGCAGGGAACCGATGCGATGAGCTGCCGGCGCTTTATCCCGTCTCTCGCATCGCCGGGCGGGCCCGGGCTGCGGCCAGCTCTTCCCGTGTCTCTCCAAGGGCTGCCGCAGGTTTCCTGGGAGTTTGGACCCGTGCTCTTTATCCTGGTTCCTGGCTGAGCCCAGCCTCCCGCCCGAGCCGCTCTCGAGGCAGGAATTGCATTTTGAATCCCGGTGCTGCTCCGATTGCGCGGCTCTCCGTGGTCGCCAGCACTGCTTGCCCGGCGGCTCCCGTGCATCCATCGTCCCGGAGCGGGGTGGGATCAGATCCAAGGTCCTGATCCTTTGGCTCACCCGGGGTGCGACCTGCCCGCAGGGTCGTGGGAGAAGAAGCCCCCCGCGCTGGAGTCCAAGCCCCTTGCCCGTGGCTGCAGACCCTGGCAGGATCTGACCCAGGATGATGCAGGTCTCCTGGCCCCCCGCTCTGCCCTGCTAATCCAAGAGTGCGTCGCCTTTGCTAAAGCTAGCCAAGAGACGGAGAGGGGTCTGTGCACTACGTGGCAGCTACTCGGGGAAGGGTCTGGCCTGCCGGGGCGGCTGCAGCTTGGAGAAATGACCGCAGGCGCCAGGCATCTGGTATCGACCCGTTCAGGGCTCCCGTCATCCCTTCCCCTCTGTCAGAAACCAGCAAATCCTCCGCCTGGTTTCCCTGTCATGACTGAAGTGTCTTGACAGCTTGCCACTTCTTCCCAGGCAGCGACGGAGAAACACAAAGTGGAAGGGAAGCGGAGCTAGCGCCTCCCTGCGATGCCAGTAGCATGGTGGCGTTATGGGGCAGCTGGTCCGGGAGGCGTCCAGCCGTGGAGGCCACGTGCCTCTGCCTGCCCCTTGGAGCCCTTGCGATGGGTGCAGCGAACTTGCCCAGGGGAGGCCTGTGCTCTGCACCTGGCAACCCGGGGCAAGTCCTTCCCCCTCCTGCCTTCTGTCTGACTCCTCCTTCAAGGCCACGGGCACGTGGGTGCAGAGGCAGAGCTGGGCTGGAGCTTGCTGCACCGTGGCAGCTGCATGCATGGGCAAGTGGGCAGTGCAAAGCCCCGTGCCCACCCCAAGGGAATGCAGCTGGTGCTGGTGCAGGGCTGCATCCTGTTTGCAGTTTTCTTCACGCGGGGCAGCTCAGCCCTCTGCGGGCAAAACCGTGGCTGGAATTGGTGAGGCCTTCGGGGCAAAGGCAGCCCAGCACAGTGCCTGCCTCTTGCCCTCGGTCCCCTGCCAAAGCTGTCGGATGCCTGGACACAACGCACCACGGATCCGGCCTGGATTTGGGCCCCCGAGCCTGGCTCTGGGCTGCCTGCTGCCAGCCTGTGCCTCTGGCTGCGCTCCGTGGCGCCAGGCGGAAGCGCCGGGGGAGGCTGCTACTCCCGTGTCTCTTTTTAGAGCAGAGCACGAGTCTTGGCAGGCGCCTCTGGCATCCCACGCGCAGTGCCAGGGGGAACTTGCTGCTCCGCCAGCCTGGGAGGAGCCCGGGGAGCAGCGGGGCAAGGCGCTGCGTGGCGAGGCGTCTCGTGGCCGCCCTCGGGTGCAGCCAGCCAGCTTGCCCGCGTCCCGCGAGGTCTGTCTGCACCCCTGCGGTGGCTTGCCCTCTCGCACGCCGCGCAGGGGAGAGGTGCGACGTGGCAGCCCCGCGGGGCAGAGCGCCCGGCGCGCCATGGCTTGCTGGAGGGAAGGGAGCAGCCCGGGCTGATGGGTGGCTCGCCGGGTGGTGCTGATGGAGACCGGGTCCCAAGTCCTTGCCCTGATGTGATAGGAGAGAGCACCCTGCTGTGGGCTTCGCCCTCGCCCAACTCGTGCGTTGAATCCCGCAAGCTCTGCCCTGCTCCCCGTCTCCTCCCCAGGCAGCAGAGACCTGGCTGATGGGGGCGGCAGGACCAAGAGCCCCCAGGTGAAGCTGCACCCCGAGCCAGGTGGAAGCGGGGCTCCTGCCCCGTCCAGGTGCTCGGGTTAGATCAGCAGCGCTGCGGGCCGCCCGCCTGCTAATGCAGGTCGTTAACCGGGCGCGTGCCTCGCAGCTCCAGCTGCAGCCCAGACCCCGCCAGTGCCGGGCACGGTGCCCGCACGCAGCACAAAGGCCGCGGCTGATGGAAGCAGAGGACAAAGGATGAAGGCAGCAGATGGGGAAGTGCAAGGAACAGCGAGCGTGCGACAGATGGGCGAGCGCGAGGCGGCTCCGCTGTCACAGCACGTTCGCCAGCAAGAAGAGCAAGGTGAGGGGCCGGCCTGAGCCCCCCGGCTCCGCGCGGCTCTCCGCCTGCCCTGCCCTGCTCCCAGCTGCCGCTTCGGGCTGCCAGAAGGCACCAGCTGTGCTGCGGTCGGCAGGTCCCTGCCTGGTAGAAACGGAGGAGAGGGGGCAAGGCAGGCATGGAGAAGACCTCTGGGCCACAGCGGTCAGTCCGGAGTAGCATCCGTAGTCTGCTGGGCTCGGTGCGTGGTCCCACCTGCAGGGCCGTGCCACGGCGGGTAGGGGCCCGAGCCGGTTCTGCATTACGAGACCACTTGGGAGGGCGGTCGTTCTCGAGCGCGGGGCATTATTTGCCCTTCGAGCAGCAGCCCCGTAATCCTGCAGCCCCGGAGCGGCCTCCCGGCAGGCTGGGCTTGCTCTCAGCTGGTGCAAATCGACACAGTCGGTGGGGCCGAGGGCACATCTATCTGTGTGAGCGTGCGCGCGTGTGTGTGTGCACGCGTCTCTCAATCTGTCTCTCTCTCTCTCCCAAAGGAGACATGTGAGGGTGTCTCAAGCTTGCGGCTGCTGGCGTGGGCTCCTTAGTCTTGCAACTCAAATGAGTCAATGGTCTCTGAGCAGCGATTGAAGAAGAGCGTTCCTCGCCAGAGATCACGCAGCGCGAGCTGCGGATGAGTGGGATTGTCTTTTCTTTTCTTTCCCCCCCCCTCCGTCCCCCCCTTTCTCTCCCGTCCGTGCCAAGACGTGCAGCCGGCGGCTCGGCCAGGAGCAGCGTGACCGGCACCCGGACAGCGCGCAGGATGGCGCAGGGGCTCCGGAGAGCGACTGCCCTGGGCACGCGGCCGCCTTGCACGCCAGGAGAGCGCGGCCAGGGTGCCTGCGTGTAGGTGTGTGCAAAGGGGAGGTCCCTGTGCCCCCTCCTGCCCTCCCTCCCCACTCCCGTATTGTTGGTGTCTCTGCAAGGTTGTGGCTCGCTGCCCTGATGGTGGTGGGGATTAGGGCAGGGGTCTGAGAGCCAGGACTCCCGTGGCCGGTTTCCCTGGTCCGCACTGGGGTCGTGGACTCTCCTCTACCTCCATGTTGCTGCCGGTGGCGGCAGGGCCAAGCTACAGCCAGGCGAGACTGGGAGCGGGAGCGGGATTCTGCTTCCCGAAAGGCCTTTGCACGGGGCCGGAGCCTGCCGACATGCCCGTGACAGGACAGGGGTGTTGCCCGATGAAGGCCGGGGTGGGGGAGACGGGGCCCGCGTGCATCCTGACCTGGGGCCAGAGGAGCAGGGTGCAAGAGGCTGCACCGGTTGTGTCCAGCGAGGCGGTGGCTGCAGTGCTCCCCGACGCTCTGGGCTCAGCTTGAGCAGGCAGCAGGGTTTTGCAAACCTCCCTGGGGGGCTTCCCTCTTCCTCCCTTTCCCCCAGGGCTGTTTTGCACCTTCCTCCCGCACGTGCGACTCAGCTTCCCTCCCGTGCGTGGGGAGAGGCGGGCGGGTGACTCCGAAGGCCGGCTTCTCCAAGGGATGCTCCGGACGCTCGCTCGCTCCCAGTGGGGAAGGGGTCTGGGGGCAGTGCTCAGGATCAGCTCCTCCGGTGCCTGCTTCAGCTCCAAGCCCCAGGGACCCTCCAGTACGCGGGGATCTCGTGGTGGCGGCTGAGCTTGGCCAGCTGCCTGGCAGCGGGGAGCGAAGGAAGTGCCGATCCGGGCCTCGGTGGGAAATGCATCTCTGAGAGGCGCGAGCGAAGGCTGCGGCCGCATTCGGGCTCCGCTGCGAGGTGCTTCTGTCTGGCTCAGCGCTGCCGCGGGGCTGGCAGGAGCGTGCCCAGCGTGTTGCAGGGGCTCCTGCCCAGCGGGTTGCTGCTCAGGACCCTGCTTTTCCAACCCGCCCTGCAAATTCGGACCTTATATTTGTGCCGAAGCGAGAGAAAGGGCAAGGCACAGGCCTTAGGTTGAGATGTGTTTATTAGCTGCTCGTTACCGCCATGCCTGGTAAAGGCAGGGGGTATTGTGGGCAGGCAGAAATGTGGGAAAGCGTGCCAGGCAAGCTCGCAGCCCCGGGGGGAGGCAGCAAAGCCTCGCTCTGGGGTCTCTGCTCTCCCGGCAGGACAAGCCTGTGTCCGGACGCCTCGGCCGGGGGGCCCGGCGCGCTTGGCTGCCGTCTCCTGCGCTCGGCATCGCGCGCTGCGCCGATAGAGCCGGCTGCTGACGGCCCCTTCCAGCGTCACCTGCCGTGCTCGTGAAGACGATGACAGGCAGCTGCATTTAGCTGGTGACAGGTCACGCTGGAACGTGGGTGTGCAACGTGCCGTTTTCAGCGCGGGATGAATCCGGCATCATCGGGGGCCTGATTCCTGAACGGCCCCAAGCCCCGGAGCTTCAGGTCCCCGAACGAGGCGAGGCTGCAGCCCTGATGCAAACGTCCCAGCTCAGGGGATGCGGGTTTTGGGGGTGGTATTTTTTTTTTTTTGTGGAAGAACGGTGACTCTGAACCTTCTTAAAGGCATGAACATGCAGTATTAATACATGTGCATGAATTAAAGCACAAAGTATTTCGCGGAGCTGAAAATAACTGCGTTCTCCAGCAGGCCCCGGCACACGGCTGGCGCAGCGATGTGCGCGATGTCAAGCATTGCTCTCCTCCCCACGAGCAAGGCAGCGGGAGCGATTTGGGGCTTTTTCAAGAGAAGACAGGTGTGCGCTGGGCCCTGGCAGGTGCCTGGATCGCGGTCGAAATGAGAGCACGCCGCAAACTGTGTCCTTATTCTGGACCCCGGCGGTGCGGGGGCTGCATCCGCTCAGGGTTGTGCTCAAGGCTGCGTGGCCGGATCCTTGCCAGGCTGCCAAACAGACGCCCTACCCCTGCACTTGCAGCCCCACAGCCTGGCTCGGACCTGCCTCGCGTGCTAGAGAGGCCGGTCGCGGCCTGGCGCACCTCGTGGGTTGAACGGGCACGGCTGCTGCAGCCCTCGGCCCCCTTCGTGCTCGCAGCCCTGCCCAGGGCGGTCAGTCGTGGCTGGAAGCTTTCCTTTCGCACGCTTGCAGAGTTTTCTCGGTGGAGACGCTGCCACGGGGTGGGGGGCGTTTGTGTGCAGGGTACGGCTTTGCCCCTGCCCTACCCACAGCCCCGGGACTGGCGCGGCAGGGGATGCTTTGCCCTGGCACTGCCTGGGTTGCCTCTTCGCCTGGCACGGAGCAGCCGCGAGTCCCCGGGAGCTGGCACCTGCCCTGCGGTGGCTGGGACGTCGCCCGCCCCGCCGCCGGCCGGGGGACAGCGGGCCGGCAGCCCACCTTAGCTCGCCTGGCGGTAAGTTGCCGGTCCCCTCTGGGGATGGTCACTTCCCTTCCCGGTTCCCTAGCAACGCCGCTGCTGGGTTTCTGCGCTGCCAGGAGGATGTCTCGTCTCCTCGCTGCATCCCGCGCCGCTCCTCCCTGCTCGCTCCCTCCTTGCAGCACCCCAGCGCGCGGGGCCCCGGCTACGGGCAGGGAAAGGGGCTTGCTGCTTACCTTCCCCCGGGCTTCCCCTCTCCGCCGCTGCCCTGCCACAACCCCTTCCACGCCAGGCTGGGGGCCGTGGTTAGGGCAGGAGGCAAAGCCACGGCCTGCACACAAACGCCCCCCGCCCTCCGTGGCCCCGCCGGGCTCCTGATGCCACGCTGCCGTGCGTGTTTTCTCGGCGGGCCTTGTTCCCAGGAGTATTCGGCAGCGAGGGCTTTCAGTCCCACCCGCTGGGCCAAGAGTCGGACTGGTGCCACGTCGCTGTTCGGAGATCACGTGGCTGAGCGCCCTCTTCCCAAACATGTGGGGCTGCCTAGGGGTCCCCGTGGATGGGCAGTGGTCCCCTTTATAGCCCTTTGGTGCCCGCAGAGCTCGGGGCGCAAGCGGTTTGCTTTCCCAGCGTTAGCCGTCCCGTTCGCAGCCGTTCCTTGGATGGGTGCTTAGCTCCATAACCCCGTGCATTCAAGGGGTGAGAAGGGTCGTGGCCTGGGGTCCCAGTATAGTTGCTGCGATGGGGACCGATGCTTTGGCACGTGCGGCTCCCCGCGGGCCGGCTGGGCGTGCGAGTCAGGCAGGCGCCTAGACCTCCGGCTGGTTGTAGGAAGACGCTTGCCCCCGTACCATCAGCAGCGAGCATCGGAGGGGCTGCGATTCGGAGCGGAGGCTGACTCCATACCGGCCGCTCTCCGCGCAGAACGACCGACTGGCGCTTGGGATGAGAAGACACAACGCGTCTCGAATGAGAAGCCGTGTGCAGCCCCGTCCCGGTGCGTCTCGTTGGAGAGGATGCGGCTCGTGGCAGCCGGGGCGTGCGGGCGGCGGGGATCGGCGAAGCGCAGCGCATGTGCCCGAGACCAGCAGCGTGGTGTTCGTTAGGGCTGATTACGGCAGTGGTTTGTTAGGGCTTCCCCTCCGACGATCTCCAAGCGCGTCACCGAGAAGGTCCGCGTCCGTCGGGGCTTTGACGGGCGACGCAGCTGACCGCTGCCGAGGTGCTTGTGCGCCTGCTGTGTCCCGCGGGAAGGAGCAGCCACGCAGCGGGAAGGTAGCCCCGCGGCATCCAAAAGCAGGTCGCGGGGGTTTAGCTTCCCTCGTTCAGGGTAGGAGCGAGCAGAGGAAACCATGCGGATGGATGGATCAGGTTTGGTGTCACTCCCCTTTTTAAGTGCTCCTCTGCCCACGTGGATTCCCCCCACTCTAGGGATGGGTAAACTGAGGCACGGGGACATGAAGAGACGTGTCTGGTGGTGTCCTGAGCCCACCCGCCAGGCCCTGCGACTCCCCTCTCATTAATGATTCAACACCGATGCTGATGAAGGGATCTCTGTCCAGCCAGGTCTCGTGCAGCGGCATCCTTCCCACGGCACGTCCTGGCACGGTGCTTGGGGCCAGCGAAGGATACTTAGTGGTGTGCTGACCTCGGTGCCCATGCCCCCAGGCGCCTCCGGTTTGGCGGCATCCAGTTCCTCGTTCCCTGCCCAGATGCAGGGTGGTGAGTGGCAGCCACGTCCTTCCACGAAGATGGTGCAGCCTGGCCCACAGCCCCGGTCCGCAAACTCCTCCGAAGCAGGCCCTTGCTCCCCTCCGTTGCAGTCCTCTCCTCGTCCGCGGGGTCGTATGAGGCCCGGTAGAAACGGATGTTCGCAGGCGCTGGATTGGGTCTAATGCAGTGGTGTGAAGACTTGGGCATGCAGTTTTTTTGTCCGTGTTAAGCAGCGGTCGAGGCAGAAATGCACAAATAAATAAATGTCTCCTGGGCTTTGCTGATCCAGGTGCCTAGATCAAGGCTGCGTATAGCCGCAGGACCCCTTGGGGCTGCGTGCTTGAAAAGTGAGCTACGCTGCCTGGGTTTTCTCCTTGCTTCCTTTCTCCCAGCTCCCAGGAGAGTCGAAAGGAGTGTTTCTTTAGCCTCTTTCGGGGTCCCTTAGTCTTGCTTGCTGCCTGGCCTGAAACCTGGTTTGGCGAGCAAATGCGATTGCCCGCAGCACTGGCTTTTCTCCGCGGGCCAGGCAGACTTCCCTGCCCGGGAGTGAAAAGCTCCGCTCCGCGGCGTGACCTCCCGCGGGCTTTCTCCGGACTTTGTCGGGCCGGCGAGAGACAGATTTCTGTTTCGAGCCGCTGCTCCCCGGGGGGCTGGCTCGGAAACGTGCGGCGCTCGGGGGCTTTTCGACGGCTCCATCACCTCCCAAAGGATTTGCTCCCGTTGTTCGAAAAACGTGCGCGCGAGGCTGTTTGCTGGGGGAGGAGGGGACGACCAACCCCTTTGGAAAGATCAAAGCTGAAACATTCATTAAAATGTATTTTGACATTTGATAGTTCTACGCGTAGCATTAGCATTCACGAGGATTCGTATTTTCGGGCCTTTTCTGTATAATCAGTCGGTGGTATTGGATTTCAGCCTTTGTGGCTTTGCGGAGGTAAGCCCCGGGCGCTGGAGCTCTGTCTAATATTCTCTCGTTATCCAGAGATCTGTCTGAGTCGTATTTTGGGCTCGGGCTCGTGTTGTTTACAGAGATATCAAGCGCAAATGGAACAAGGGACACGAAAGCTTTTGTGCCGTCCGCGGCTGCGAACTCTCTCCCGTGCTCGCCGATAGATTTACCCGCAAGCAGCAGAGCGCGGCAGCTGCGGTTTACGATGGCTAGGTGACGGAGGTCTCAGGCGAGCTTACCTAAACCTCGGGAAGCATCGACGCGCTCTCGAAATACGGGTTTCATTGTAGCTGAAGCTCCGGGTCTTGCTGGCCGGTGGTCCCCCCCACCCCGCACTCCACCGGTGAGTCAGGCCCTGATTTTTCACCGGGCTTCGAGCCCGCAGGCGCGTTTGCAGCCACGTGCATGCCGCGCCGTAGATACGAAGGTGCAGCCAAGCAGCAGTGATGGCAAGCGGGGGTCGGTGCGGCCGCGATGCAGGGTCTGCAGGCGAGGGTTCGAGGGCCGGGTGCTTCTCGTAGTAGCACGTTGGTACGCCATGCCTCGGCCGAGCTGGACCGAGCTACGCTGCCGGGAGTGAGCGCGGCCGGGCGGCAAGTTTGTCTTCCTGAAAGGTTGGCGTCGCGTCTCAGAAACTTGATTGGAGCTATTATTCAAACTGCACCAGGCAAGTGGAAAATGTCTGGTTCCCGCACGGCCCCATTAAAAATTAATCCGTGCTAATTGCCTGACTGCTGTTTGTGCGTGTGAGAGCGAGCAAAGCGCCCCAGAACATCGCGCAGCGGATCCGCTGCGTCTCCTGCCCTCGCAAGCCCACCCCGCTCCCTTCGGTCCTGGGCTCCGGCTTTCACGGGCTCTCCAAAACCAACGCACGTTGGCTCCCTGGCAGTTCTGCGAGGCCCTTTCGGAGCACGGGCTTCATCCTGATCAGGAGGAGCTAAAGCCTCTTCCTCTCAGACAGCAGAAGACCTGGCTTTGTGGGTTTTGTGTTTCTGAGAAATGCAGGATCTGCCCGCGCGGATCAGGCTGCCGGTCCAGTGAAGACCCAGGCCAGGAGTCGAGGCGGGCGTGCAGGGTTGGTTGGTGGGTGGTGAAGCGCAGAGCAAAGTAATCAGGGTCTCTACATTGGTCTTTTGAGTGGATTGGAAGGACTTTGCTGAGTTTGCCAGTCTCCGGCCTTGGGCCCTGGCCAGGTAGCTCGTCGAGTTTAGTCCAAGCGTTCAGGTCCCTGGGTTGCTGCCCGACGGTCGGAGCTGTGTCTTGTAGGATAAATGCCAGGGCACTGTGATGCGGGGAAGGGTCGCCGTGCTGCCCCTTTCCGACGCGAGACGAGCGGGAGGCAGGGAACTGCGGGCTGGCAGACCCTGTCTCAATACAGGATTTTCACAGCTTTCACAGACATCCAGGCTGGAAGGGACCTCGTGAGATCACCGGGTCCAGCCCCGCGCCCCGGGGGCAGGAAGTCGGCGGGGGTCAGATCCCCCCGGCAAGGTGAGCATCCAAGCATCTCCTAAAGGTATCCAGACTAAGCGCTTGCACCACGTCTGGGGGAGCCTACTCCAGACTCTGTGCCTCGAGCAGTAAAGAAGGTTTTCCTTGCGTCCAGCCTGCTTGCGGCCGCTTGTGGCGGTCAGACCCCGTCTCCCCGTGGGGTGCCGTGGTGAGCAGAGCGCTCCCAGTTCCTGACGCACGCCCGTGATGTACTTGCAGGATAACCGCGCTGGCTGAGCTGTGCCGTTGGGGGACCGCAGAAGCAGGTCGCCCGTCCCCTTGCCAGGTGCTGGAAGGCCGAGGTCCCCGTCCTATCCCGTGGTGCAGCATCCCCGGCTGCGCGGCTCTCCCAGGTCTCGGGCGCTTCAGGCTCTGGCTGAGCCTTGCGAAAACATGCAGTTTCTGGGCCTGGCTTCAGCAGAGGCGCCGGGGGGGCTGCAGCAGAGAAAGCAGGTACTCGCGTCCCCGGCGGCTTTGGACCGCCTGGCCTGAAGTCCCCGGTGCTGCCCCTCCGGTGCCGTTGGGTCTGACGGCCGGGGGGTGCAGCTGTAGTTCGAGGCAGGGGGAAGGGTTGCGCTCCCCCCAGCAAGGAGCTCACTGGAGCTCCCCTGACCGACCCTTGCTCTCCTCCCCGCTTTCTGCAGCTTTGCAAGGGAGTCACAGCGTGGCCCCTCGGCCCTTATTCCCCCGCGCCGGGAAGGGAGACCGGCTCGGTGTGCGGCGCGGGGACTCTGAAACCCCGTCTCAGATGCCCGAGACCCGGGTGTCTGCGACGCTGTAAAACCCTGCCCTTAGCGGGGCATTGCGTGCGCTCCCTGCATTTGCGGACAACGCGTGTCCCGGGGCAGAGGGCCAGCGGTGCGAGCTGTGCCCGGAGGAGAGCCCTGCCTGGTTGAAAGCCAGATCCCCCGGCGTATCTCCTCCCGACTCCAGCTCCGTGAGCTGTCCATCACTGCGGGGAGGATAGAAGAAGTGGAACAATTTTGGTAAGGCTTCGCTTTTTAATCAAAAAAGTGACGCGAGATTTTTATTTCCCCTACAGGGGCATAGCGAGCGATTCCCCACGCAACATTTATTTATGACCCGGTTTTTTTTCCTTTTCTGGAGCTTTGACAAATGCTGCGTATACGGCAAATGAGAAATGATATCGGAATAAATGCCTCATAAAGATCCTTGCTTTGTCTTGCTTGGCAGTGGGTCCTTGATGAGGAACAGGAAAATAAATATGTAGGACTTTGAATTATTTATTTTTTATATCGGCACAAATCAAAGGGAGCGGGTTCCCCCCTCCTTGTTTCCAAGGCTGCCTCATTTAAGAATAAGCAGAGATTTTAAAAATATCTTCTCTATTATAAAGTGGGGGGAAAAATGCCTTGGGTGAGTAACGCAGCCTGCGACTTGACAGTCGTGCTGCAGCGAGAGATTTCGGTGGTGGGAACGGGAGACCAGCACGCCTTCAGGAGCCGGGTCTTGGGAGCCAGGGTGTCTCCTCCGGACGCTCACACTTGTGTTAGGGGCGAGGCACCGCTCACGCCCTCTGGCACCAACTTAAACCAACAAAATAAGTCTAAGTCCTTAGTCCTGAGCTTGGAAATGAGCAGGTGACAATGTGGGAAGCCAAGCACATGCATGCACGACCGCAGATCGAGGCCGTCTAGGATGTTCTTTAGGGCAAGCAAGCCCGACCTGCGCAGGCTTTCCCGCCCTGTGTTTCTGCTAGGTCTCCCCTTTGGGAGGAAGAAAGAGGGGGATTCCCTTGCAGCTGAACCCCCCAAGGAAACGCCTGGCCCCTAAGAGCTACTTGCTGCTTTAGCAGACCCTGGGTCTGGCTGTGTACAGATGTGCATTTCTCCTGGGAGAGCTGCTGCTCTCCCAGGAGAAACCACAAGCATACAGGAGTCTTCTCCTGGAGTAAAATGGCTGCTCCAGGAGAGAAATAACCTGGAAGCAACCAGGATTAAATTGCTCCGGTGAAAGCTTCTCCTGGGAGAACAAACGTCTCCGCACGTTCGCTGCCTGCTTTCTGCACCTGTTCGGTAGCACGTTGCCCAGCAGGACCCTCGTCTCAGCGGTGGTGTCGGGGCACGGCTGTAGCATGATGCGGTGATCGTCACGGGCTTAGCATCTTGGAGGGGACGCCCATGAGTTCATCTAAGTTGACCACCTAGATGCGACCCAGTCATTCCTCCGTTCCGCCCGTAATGCAAGCCTCAACCCTGCACAGACTTGCTCGCCTCCTCATCGCTTGCACTGGGGTTGCTCACGGGCGTGGAGCCAAGCGCACAAGCGGGTCTCTGCAGAATCGGGGCCGGGGCGGTGCAGTAATGAGGTGGGGGGGCCCAGGGGAACAGGCCAAAAACCCTGCCCCGGCAGCGCGTGGCATCCGCTCGGCCGTCTCCCCCGTCGGGCTGCGGCCGGGAGAGTTTTTGCGCGCTTCAAAGCGCCGATGCTTTAAAGACTCGCTGGTGTTGGAAATCCCTCAGATGAGGCGTTCCCTTGATCAGCGCAGATGTTTCGGGCGAGCTGCCCTCTGCCTTCCCTGCAGAGCTGGGTTGCTGGTTTAAAGAGGGCAGTTCAGAGCCCTGCAAGTTGCACGGCTCGGGTTTTTGGCTTTCTCGTACCAGATGGAGATGAAGAGAGCCAGGCGGGTTGGCAAGCCCTGCGGTGGGAATTTCAGCAGAGCCGGGCATGACTTTGCTTGAAAAGATGGGATCCTAAACAGACTCTCTTCCTCCCCACCTATCACCACTTCTGTGTCTGCTGCCAGAAAACCCTTTTGCGCACAGACGGACGTGAATAGAGGATAAGTCACTAATAACTTGCTCTAGCCAGCCTAACAAGTGAATTGCCTCTTATCTGTACAGCGCTACCAGTCCAGGCAGATATTCACGTCGCTTTGATGCAGCACACAGGTCCCTTCATAAAGACGAGCAGATCGGCCGTCTTCCTACCGTGCCCAGCGCCGCAAGCATAATTCGCGGATGCTTGCCAGGCGTTGCGAGCTGGCCCCGTTCGCTCTGGGCTGCCTTTCTCCTGCAGAGAGACAGGTTGTGCAAACGACTGCCTTTTCAAGATAAGGGCTCGACTAGAGCCCCGGCCCTGCAGCTCCACGAGAGATGGGATTTTATCGAGTCCCGTTGCTCCCACAAAGCTGCTAGGGTGGTTTGTAGACCCGAGGTTTGCTGCCGGCACCGAGACGATGCCAGCGTCTGGCTTCCTGCCCGATGCCCCGGTCATGGACCCCCCGGGAGCCGGGGTCCGGTGGCCTCCAGGCTTGTCCTGTTTGCAGCAGCAATTCGTGGCTGGCTGCTCCACCCGGGGGCAAGGCCATCTCCTTAAGTAACGCCCCTTGGGGGGCAGCCCCGTCCTTCTGATTCAGAGGCATGTGCCGGAGGGGAGGCGAGAGGGCATCGCTGCCAGGGGAGCGGTGGGGAGTTGCCTTCCATCAAGGGGAGAGGGTTGCCGGCTGCCCTAGAGCGTGCGAACTGCAATGCCATTAAAGCGGTGCAAAAAGGCATTTAAGTCACTTTGAAGGCCAATTTTGTGCTGTGCGCAAAGGCCCGCGGAGAACACCGTCCAGTAGATGCACGTTCATCCCTTCTTTGCACGGCCAGCTAGCGAAGGAGGAGCAGGCGCGGACGCTCAGTGAGCGCCGTGAGCATCCCGGTGCTGCGGACGGGCCGGCTGGCTCTGAAGTTTGTCTCTTGCCGACAGGAGCTTGCGAGTCTCTTTATTTCTTAAATCGAAAACACAACCACGTCTCTATTTTTAGCTGCCGAGTGCAAATGCGCAATCCCAGGGAGGACATAAATCAACCTGCGCTGGAAAATAAATGACTAGCTTCTCCCCGTAGACGACTCTTTGGAGAGACGGGGGGAATCATCTCGGTTGTGTGTGCGGTGAGCATCCATCGCTGTCTGACGGCCAGCCTGGCATCCGGCGCAAAGGGGTCCTTGATTCGGACCCGACCCGGAGAACTGGCATGTCTGCTCTTCTCCGCGTGGCAGGCTTTGGCCTTCCGCCTCTGCCCGGCCGTGGCTGGCTGTGGTGCCCTGCAGAAGAGCCGACTTCATGCAGATGCCCATCTTCCACCATCGTTATCTGCAAACCCAGAGCTCTGGGGACTAGCCCCCCCGGCCTGTTGCTCTTTGCTCGGTACTGCGCGTCCTCCGCGAATCCTTTCCCATCGGCTTGTCCGCTCTGCTTATAACTCTCCGAAGTGACGCAGCTTCCCCAGCCGCCTCTGACACCTCCTGCCGAATGCAGCTGGCCGCTTGAACCAAGGATGGGACGGGTTTGAAATCCAGGAAGACTTCTGGCAGTTTCCCAGCCCTTCCTTTCCTCCCCCTGCTTCGTGCAACTTTGCAAGGGGGAAATTGTCCCTGTCCAAATTTTCCTCGCTCAAGTTCCTGCCACGGGGACCCACCTATTTCGGGTGCCACCTCGGCAGCGTTGTTGGACGCAGGATAAGGTCCCTGCCGGGTGCGAGATTCCAGCAGGGCCGCAGCCCGGTTGCCTGCTCGAGTCCTTCCAGTTTTACCCGTTCAGTATAAAGTCTGTCCCATCCTGTAGCTTCCCTGGTAATGGCCCGGGGGGGTGGCTGGCCTGGGGAGGGGTGCAGCTGGGTGCAGCTCTCCATCCAAACCATTGCAGCTGCTCTGAAATGCACCGTGTTAGCTTTGCACAGCAGGCAGCTTCGATCCCCCAGCCCAAAGCACCTTGAGAGTCACCAGCCCTCCGGCACCGTGTCGGTAGGAGTTGGACCACCTGCATAAAGTATCTTGAAAACGAAGCTGGGGCCATAAGGTTGTCATCATCTCATTCCCCCCCC
>JAGPOW010002202.1:10306589-10318235 GCA_030014935.1 Caiman crocodilus
TCTACCTGCACGGATGCACAGACCCCTCTTTAGTGCTGACAGCTGCCTGCACGGATGCACAGACCCTTCCTCAGTGCTGGCATCTACCTGCACGGATGCGCAGACCCCTCTTTAGTGCTGACAGCTACCTGCATGGATGCACAGACCCCTTTTCATTCCCCCCCAGTAGCCTGTCTCCAGGGCACAAGCTCTCCTTGTTCCCAGATGGGAGGCTCTGTGCTCCAAGGAGAGTTTATGAGGAAGCTGCTTGTCCGCTGGCACAGCCAGACCCAGCAGCCTTCGTCCATTTCACCTCTGGGCGACCAGCTCGTGACTTTTCCAGCCCATCAGACAGACACTGTTGCTCCCCATGTGAGCTCCAGGGATGAGGGCTGTGGCTCGTGCCATGCTGCGGAGCACTGGTGTTGATGGGGACTCAGGCCACCTCCTGGCATTTCTGTTCTGGCCTCTGCCGCGGGAAGGTGGCATGTGGGGGGCAAGGGCTTGATCATTGAGAGGTGATATAAATCACAGACTGCTACAGCAGTGGGGCTGGAAGGGAGCTGCAGGGGTCCCGTCTAGTCCAGCCCCCTTCCTGAGGCAGGATCATCCTTGTCCAAACCATCCTATACAAACTCATCATCTAACCCCTTCGGAAAACTACCATCCGCCCTGATGCAACATAAGACATCACACCTGAACCTGCCCCCGGTAAAGCAGGGGGGCCGCTTCGTGACATGCAAGAGCAAAGCTTTGGGCTCTCCGTGCCCCCGAGAGCAGAGCACCCCAGGGGACTGGGCAACCGCTACCTGCATTCACTCTTTCTCTCTCCCCACAGCCCTGCTGCTGCTGTATGACGTCGCAAACAAAGCCTCCTTCGACAACATCCAGGTGAGTGCCACCCTCCCGACCCTGCACCAGACGTGGCTGCTGCGGTCTGCATTGTACCCCGGGCTCCTTGCCTTGTCGTGGCAGGCTGGCGGTGGCAACGGCATCCTGAGCCCGCTCCGGTTTGCAGGGGAGCTGTTACAAGCTGGAGGGACCCAGCCCGCGGGGAGGGTGGGGAAGAGGTGCTGGCGCCTTCACAGCTTCGCTCCTCTGCATCACTTGGCTGACTTGCAGTGTTGCTCGGGGCTGGTCTGCAGCTCCGTGCGCGCATAGGTCTGACCCCATGCTGGAAGCGAGAGCAAGACCCATTGCTGATAATGGCAGGGGAGGAGTGCCGCTGGCCCTGGCCAAGCCTGCTAGTCCACGCGAAGCCCTGCTGTAAACAGAGCTCATTCCTTTCCTGCCCAAACCCTCTGGATCGGCAAGGCTTTGAAGTGGCAAGGCAAAGCCGGGCTGCAGGGGGGATACGGTTAAAGTCTGGGTGAGCTCAGGCGTGCTCGCATCCCAGGGTCTTGTTCCGCGGTGGTGTCCTTCAGATGCTGCAGAAGGGTCCAGCAGGTGCCCACTGGTTCCTGTGTGTGCCTGGAGAAGGGACAGGTTGAACTGGGGCAGGGGGAGAAGCAGGGTGAATTGGGGAGGGTGCTTGCTGCCGTCCGTCTGACTCAGCTGTCACGCTTTGGGGGCAACTGGTCATTTTTGGGTCGGGAAGGAACGTACCGCCTTTGCCGCACGCTGAGGCCAGTCACTGACTGAAGGAGAAGGGGGTGCCGGCATGGAGGAGAGATGCCGGCGTGGCTTTGCCACAGGGTAGCAAATGCAAGGAGAGTGCCTTGCTGGGACGAGGCAGCTTGCAGTTCCTCGCACGTTCTTTGCTCCAGGGGAAACCGCGTAGGGGCTGCAGAGCTGGTCCCTGCTCACGTGGGTGCCTGTAAGACGGAGCAGGCACCCGAGTCTCAGCACCGCGCACAAGCATAGCAGCACAGGTGCCCCTTTGCAGCATCCAGGGTAGCCTGCCCCAGGGCCACAACGGACCGTTTTCCCCCCAGGATTTGGCCTCAGGGTGGGTGATGCCAGGCAGGGACATGCCTCCTGAGCAGCACTGATGCAGCATCTGTGCTTGCCAGGACCCCAGGGCTGCTCTTGGGCACTGGTAGAGGGCAGGGTCCTCAGTGCATTGGCTGCGGCCGTGCCCTGTCCTTGGAGGGCATCGCACACTGACGGGCTGGGGCAAGGGAGGAGCCCAGGAGCAGCCGGGTTGCCTGCACTGGTCTTTACTCGGGCCTGAGCGATGCTCCTGGGTTTGTGCTGGGGGAGCTGCCTGTGTTTTGGATGCACGGGAAAGTCACCGTCCTGAGCGAGAGTGTTAGGAGCAGAGGTGCCGGCCGGCACGGCTGCAGCGGACACGGTTGGTGGCTGGCACCGGGCTCTCTGCCAGGGATCAGGGATAAGCTGTCCTGGGAAAGCAGCTGCTGTGCCAACCTGGCCTGCCCCTCCCTTTGGGGCACGTTCTGCTTTGCATTTTGGGGGGCGTTGAACCTCTATATCCCCCCACCCCACCCCGTGAAGCTCAGGCTGGGATCCCTGGGGAAGCCTGCGCTGCTCACAAGGTCACTACAGCACCTGGGCTTTGACCCGGAGGTCTTCTTGTCCCCTCTTCCTCTCTCCCAGGCCAGGACACCAGTCTGGTGCCCGCACAGGCAGGGACGGGCTCAGCCCTGCAGCAGCCAGCGTCTCCCCTGCATGCAGGTGTTTATGGCAACAGGGTGTTTGCATTGCTCAGGGCAAACATGGCCTTGGAGCCGCTGATATTTGCAGAGCAAACCCACGAAGCACAATGATCTGTCGGATTTTCCAAGGCTGCTTCCCCGCCCCCTCGGCGCCCAGCCCCGGCTGCAGGTTTAATGGATGGAGGAGGGTGGATTTTCCTTTCCAGCCAACCTGCTTGCATGGCTTGTGCGAGCCGGTGAACAGAGCTCCAGCGATCCCCAGCAAAGCGGCAGTGGTCGGGTCCCAGGCCCCACGGTCTTCCCCAGAGCTCTCGTCTGGGGACAGGGGCAGATGACAGGACAAGGAGCAATGGGTTCAAGCTGCTGCAAGAGAAGCTGAGGTTGGATAGTAGGAGAAACTTTCTCACGAGGAGGGTGGTGAAGCACTGGAGCAGGTTACCCAGAGGGGTGGGGGACTCTCCATCCTTGGAGGTGTTTAATGCCAAGCTCAACAAAGCCCTGGCTGGGAGGATGCAGCTGGGGCTGGTCCTGCTCTAAGCAGGGGGTTGGACTGGATGTGACCTCCTGAGGTCCCTTCGACCCGAATTTTCTACAATGCCACGATCCCACGGCTACCTACTCCCTCGCCAAGACGGACCAGTGCCTCCTCGTGCCCGCCCCGGCATTGCTCTGTGCTGCAGCTGCCCAGCTCGGAGCTGTGCTTGAATGACTGGCAGATGAAGTTGTGCCCCATAGGCCTGATAGCAGCTCATCCCTCATAAACCCAGCAAGCAACTACCAAGCCGCCGGCTCTCCGCCACCTGAAGACCCTTTCTGCGAGGATGCTTCTCGGGAGCCGCGCTCTGCACCTGCGTTGCAGCAATCCCATGGCCGTGCCCCCCGGCCGCGAGGGGAGCAGCCGCCTCCGCCTTCGAACAGCCGAGAGCAGTGCTCACGTCGTGGCGGGGGCAAAGACGACTGCAGACGTGCGGAGGCCTCCACCCAGCAAGGCACATCAGCGGGACTTTACCCCACCAGCACCCAGCTGAACAGGGATGGGTTCTGCCGTCCTGGAGACTGCGATAGACCCAGGGGCTTCCCTCCACCCTCAGCCCCTTTCTACGCCTTCAGCTGTGGCTTCTTCCTTCCTGGGATCCTGTTTGCAGGGAGGGCTTGGAGCGGCACCGCAGAGACCGCTGCCCCCGGGAGCGCCGTCGGCCTGCCCATATCCGAGCCGTTCGGGTGGCCGTAGGAGCGCGATGTGCTCGTCCCTCGCTCGTCAGCGGGACCGCCTCGGGGCAAGCGGGTGCTATGGCTTGGAGCGAGCAGTGAGCGGGATGGGAGCAGGCGCCGGTCCCGGCCGAACTCGGTGTTGGGGCTGGCAGGGTGTTTGCACGTCCCCCTGGGTTTTGCTCTCGGGCGCTGGCTGGGCCGGGGACGCGGCGGCACAGGAGACGGCCCGCGCAGCCTGGCAGGATGCTAGCCCTGCCCCTCCTGGGCTCCCGGGGCAGTCGCCCGGCGCTGCTGGGACCCGTCCTGGGCTGCGTTGGCCGGTGGGAGCCGTGCTCAGTTCTCTCTCCCCTGCTCGCTGCCTTTTCCTTGCTTGCTGGCAGCCCGATGAACGCGCCTGGGAAAATCGATAGCCAGATTGGATTCAGGCACTCAATCATCCTCTAATTGCTGCCGTTAGCTGGGGAGCACGCGCCAGGCAGGCAGCGCTCCTGCCGCGGGACCTCCGTGCTCGCCGCGTGCAGGCTTCATTCCTACGTCGCCCTTGGGTGGCAGCTGGGTCAAGCCCCGCTCCCCTCCTACCTGCCTCCTCCGCCCAAGCCAGGCCAGGGACCCGGGGCCACCCTCGGATCGCCCTCGCTTGCTGGAGGCACTTAGCAAAGCCCCTACGTCGCCCGAGCCCTGGAGAAAGGGCCAGGCCAGGCCCTGGGTACAAACGCCAGCGGGCTCCCAGCACAGCCGGGAAGGGAAATGCCCTTGGCCCAGTTTGCTAGCCAGCTGGGGTGGGAGGAAGCCCCTGCCTGCCAAGGGCCCGTGTCCTGCTTGGCGTTCCCGGGGTCGGTCCTTGGGAAGTGCCGTAAGATCCCAGCCTCCGCCTGCGTGCTCAGGGCTCGGGCTCGGTTTGGGCTTGGGGGTGTACGGGGCCACGTCCCCCAACACCTCCCTGGACGGGAACGCAGCCACCGGCATCCCGGGGCCAGCCCCAGCTGCCTCCGGTGCTGGGGGGCGATGGGAGGAAGACCCTGATGGCTCCCGTGCTGGCTGGGGCTGGGCACGTTCCTGGGCAAGGACCCCTTAACCCATCAGGCTCCCCGCGCCCAGACCGGGCCTCACGGGCGCTCTTTTCTGCTTGTCTCCCCCCAGGCGTGGCTGACGGAGATCCACGAGTACGCGCAGCAGGATGTTGTCCTCATGTTGCTGGGGAATAAGGTGAGTCGGGCCCGTGGGCATTCGTGGAGGTCTCCCCCCAGCGCCGGGAGCACGGCTGTTCTGCAGAGGAGCAGCCCAGCGGGCCGAGTTTGGTGGTGCTCGGAGCCATTGACGGCATATTCTGGCCCAACCGTGGGGCACGCAGCGTTTGCCGCTGGTGCCCGGGAGCTGGTAGGGGAGGGGGGCTGTGCCATCGACGGCTACCCCGCTCCTGCGCCGCGGAGCTGCGTAACGCGGCGCTCTCTCGCTGCCAGGCGGACTCCACGCAGGACAGAGTGGTGAAGAGGGAAGATGGAGAGAAGCTGGCCAAGGTAGGCGGGTCGCGGGGACCGGTCTGTCCTGGCTGGGGAGCAATGCCCGTCCTTCCCGGCTGTGGGTGGGCATCAGTCTCATGGGAGGAAACCACAGGGGCATGCACAATCCCACTTCCCTGGGGTGCTCTGCTTGCAGTGCCCTGCAGGACAACCTTCCAGCAAAGCCCCCTACACACCCCAAGTCCTCCTGTCTGCCCACCTCCCGACCCCTCCTTGGGCATGCGCCGCTGGGCTCCCATGCACCAGGAGCACAGCCCCCGGCCCGGGGAGAGCCGGCACTGACCAGCTCTGGTTTTGCAGGAGTACGGCGTGCCCTTCATGGAGACCAGCGCAAAGAGCGGCCTCAACGTTGACTTGGCCTTCACGGCCATTGCCAAGTAAGTTCATTGCCTTTTTGCCCGGCTGCTGGAACGAAACCTGCCCGGTGCCCGTTCTCAGCGGCCATGGCCGACGGGCGCGCAGAGAGCTAGCGGGGCTGCAGCACGGGACAAAGCAGGCTGCGGTCCTGCAGCGCAGGCGCCTGCCGGGGCATCCCGTGGCCGTGCCCTGGGGTCAGCGAAGCGTGACTTCAATGGGCACTTCAGCGCTCCCGCGTCCCAGCCCAGCGTGAGGCTGGGAGGGGGCAGTGGTTGCTGCGGGTCTCCCTCGTGGCAGTGGCCCCAGCGAGCGAGCGACCCCTTGCCCTAATCTCCCACAGGGAGCTGAAGCACCGGTCCATGAAGCTGCCCAACGAGCCCAAGTTCAAGCTCCACGACTACGTGAAGAAGGAAGTGAGAGGCACCGGCTGCTGCAAATCCTAACGCGCAGGCGTCGGCGCCTGGGGCGCTTGTACAGAGACTCGCGTTCGTGTGCCGCCCCCCTCCTCGTGGCCAGTATGTGCATGTCTGTCCGTTGTGTCTGTATGCGCGCACAGGGGAGCTGAGACGCGTGGGACGAGAGGAGCGGCAGGAAAGGCTCTTGCCCGGCCACGACGTACCGGAGACCCCACTGCAGCCACGTTCCTGC
The DNA here is from genome assembly GCA_030014935.1 of Caiman crocodilus. NCBI lineage: Eukaryota > Metazoa > Chordata > Crocodylia > Alligatoridae > Caiman > Caiman crocodilus. Next base: position 10,312,921 of record JAGPOW010002202.1, read on the forward strand.
GTGCGTGCGCTCGCTCGCTCGGGTGTAAAACCTTGGCGGGCTCCTGCCAGGGAAACGAACCTTTCCTTCCCACTCCGGTCTTCGCCGGGCTGTTCGGTCTCAAGCCGCGGGCTGTGGGGAGGGTTCGGCACAGGCAGAGAGGGAGGTGGTAGCAGTCTGAGCACATCCTGCAGCATCATCACAATGGCTCTTGACATCTCCGCCCCCCCCACGGCCTTAGGCAAGCCGCTCCACTGCTCCGTGCCTCAGTTTCCCCACCTGTAAAATGGGTGCGGTGATACTTACCCTGTAGGGGGTGCTGTGGAGTCAAGGGCCGTGCTAAGTGCTATTCTTATGTGACTGAGGGGAAGCTCGTTGGGTTTCGGAGCCAGAAGGGCAGCTCCGCTCAGTGACGTCTTCTCCCTGCCCCATGCCAATCCGAAACGCTGCTTTCCCAACTCTCCAGCCTGGGGCACGGCGGCCGTCGGCTGTGCACGCCGGAAAGCTTTCCGTCCTCGAGGCCGGTACTTTTGTAGTCGCTCCCCTTGCTCCGTCCGTCGGTACCGTCCCTTCCTCGGTGCAGGCTTCTCCTTCCCCCGGCGAGGGACGAGAGCTTAGATGTCCGTTTCTGCGTAAGCTCCTGCAAACGCCCCCGTTGTACAGAGGAGCCGTGACCGCTTCCACGTTTGATCGAGGCTGTGGCTCCCCCTTCTTGCCGTTTCTAGTATTTTGATTGAGGAAAACCCCGATGTGCTGCTGCTTTTTCTAGGTATCTTCACATAGGTGTGCTCACGCTTCGGTTTCTTTCCCACCCTTTGGGGGCAGATCTTTCCGCTCGACCACCGCAGGTCTCAGCAGCTAATTGCAGCTAATGAGGCTTTGCTGTCCTCATTAGCTGCACAGGTCTGCTGAGAGCCCCGTGCCAGCGCCGTGCACTGAAATCCTCCTTCATCCCCCCTCTCCCCCGGGTCTTTGGCAATGCTTTTTTCTCATTTTTATTGCACCTCTACATGAACGCATCTCTGTTGGGCTGAGGCCGATTCCCAGCGGAGGTTTGCAGAGGTCGTGGCTCTGCCCCCCGGCACCCAATGCAACGAACCTCCCTTTTGCAATCCATCTGAGGTGCAAAGCTCCTCCAGCCAAAAGCAGGTGGGGGGCTTCTCAGCACCCAGGTCAGACCGCCCCGCTCCTTCTCGCGTTCAGGTTCGATTCAGGCCGACGGGGGCTGAGTCCATGAGGCCCAGCCAGCGAAGCAGCGAGCGGTCCCGGGCCCCAAAGGAGAGACTTGCTTTTTTAAGGGGAGCGCAGAGGCAGCGATTCGGGATGGACACCCCACGCAGGGAGCCCGATGCACAGAGCAGCAGCTTGAAAGCGAGGAAGAGTCATTGGGACAAATGCTGTGACAGGGACCAGGCAAAACGCCCTGGAAACTTTATTTTATGCATGGTGGGGAGGAAAAGAATAACCTTTTCTCCTTCGTTTCCTGTGACTTTGTTTTCTGCTTTTGGGTGAGAAACTGAGAGCAGAAAAAAAAAGTCTTTTTGCAGAACCCAAGCAGCAAACTTTTACCAAAACCACCCTTTTTGTAATCAGAGCGTGGGGTCCTGTACGGTTTGGTCAATTGACCGGTCAAAATTGTAAAAACAAAAAGCCAAATGGTCCAAATGATGCACAGAAAAAGCATTAGGTTTTCCACCAAGATGTGTCAAAAAACAATTTTAAAAAGTTGTATTTCTGTCATGAAAACAACAAAAAAAATTAAGGTTTTTTTATGTAAAATTGGTATAATCTTTGGCTGGTCCAAAAACATGCAGTCAGTTCACAGGTCAACTGGCAGTATTTGACCCGTCAATTGACCAGCTTGCCAATTCTAGTTTGGGGGCTAATAGAAAATGCACCGACAGCGACCTGGGCTGGCTGCACAGCCCCACTCCGCACCCGCAGCAGGTGGAGCGACACTGCGGCAGGGATGCCAGCTCCTCGCCGTTCGACGGCCCCAGAGCGCTGTTGCCTGGCGGCTTCGCTGAGACTGCCCGCTGTCCTGGGTTCAGCTTGCCCGGTCCTGGCTGCTGTGTCCATCGCAGAGGTTGCTAGCTCAGGGGAGAAGCAAAGGTCTGCGTCTCCTAGTGCAATCATTTTGTGAGCGAACAGCACGTGTAGGTGTTTCTTTGCAGGATGCCGACTTTGCACAGAAACACCTGGCTTGCCTACTGTGCCTGTGGGTATCCACAACCGGGCAAGCCTCGGTGGCCTCTTCTGCGTTGGTCCTCACTTGGGCAAGCACAGATGCAGCAGCAAGGGGCAGAGAGGAGCTGGATTAGGTCTCGGGTCTGCCCCCAGACAGCAGTGCAAGTAGTGCTGGGCTCCTGTAGCTGCTGTTGCCTGCTCAGGGGCTCAATCCTGTCCTCTGCCTGGAGGGAAATCAGTGCTTTCCTCAGGTGCCAGGCCCGTCCCCTTTCTCAGCACATAAACTGAGGCTGATGCTACTCTCCTGGTAGCAGGGCACAGCCCTTTGGGCCTGGCTGTCTTTGGGGGGGTCCCACGCGCCTCCTGCCCTCGTGTGCATGCCTGCAGGGACGGCGCTCCCGGGTCAAGCTGGGACTCTACTCGTGCAGGAAGTGTTTGGCGGTGCAGCCTGCTCCCCTCCCGCTCTCCGTTGTGAACCGATCTCTTTTGTAGCATAGCAGAAATGAAGTGTTGGTAGCAAGCGCCCGCGTCGGATCCATTTCTCGGTTATTTTGAACACCAGGCCAAGCCACCTCTCCTGCCTCTGACTCAGGCCCCTGTGTGCTACTTGGCTTCTGGCGCGATTCTCAATCCTGCCCTTGCCTTCAACGCAACACCTTCGGGGACTTGGTTATGTAAGTTCTTAGCTTGTTTTTACATGGGCTTGTACTGCCACCCAGCGATGGAGAATTGTTCAGTCCGTTCAGTCGCAAATAAGGCTCAGAGTGCCGTGTTACCTGCACTAGACCCTTGCTGGCTCTGATTTACAGCTTTTATGTTGTTCCTGTTAATAAAGATTTTTTAATGATCTTCCTGGTGTCTTGGCTTTGTGATCCAGGGGGCACCGGTTTCAGCAGGAAGGAAAATGCACCCACTTGCCCCATTGCTGGGTCAGTCCTGGGGTACAGTCCAGTTCCACCCCAGCCTGAAGCCCACTATGCAACTCAGGCTGCAGCCTGAAGCGCCAGCATTAAATGTACTCGTATACCTGGCCCATAGCGACAGGCAGAATAGGGAAAGAAGCTGCTATTCATCCTGTCCCTTTAGGTCAGGGATGTTCATGCAACCATCAGTCCTGCATTTATGGGAGGGAGCAGAAGGAAAGGGGGGTCCTAAGCAGTTTCATAATGCTAAATGCAGGTGTCCCTTGCAACAGATAAAACTGCCTTAGATTAAACATGACTTAAATCTTGGTTGGTCTTATGCAGTGATTCCCAACCAGGCCGACACCAGATCCTTTCCGGGGTGCATCAAGGTGGGAAGAGGTAAGAAGGTAAAGTGATAAATGCCAGGCCCTGCCCGAACGATCCCCCACCCTCACTGCCCAGCTTCTTGGCAAGGAGGGAAGCGCTGTAATATGGACACTTGTTTAGGGAACTGGGTACCCCTACTTCATTCACAACCATTGAGACAGAAGGTGCAAGCCCACACGAGGTTGAGAACCACTGATCCAATGCAACTCTTGTGATGGGCTGTCAGGCCCAGGAGATTAAGACTCAGCAGTAGAGGCTGGCGAACTGAAACCCACCAAGGTACCCAGGCGTCTCTTGCAGAAACTTTTCAAGCTGCTGTTTTAGAAGATGCTGGGTGTTTTTCTATCACCCTGACAGGAAGTCACACAGGAGACCTGTCACATTTGGTCGAGAAGTGCAAGCACCAGGAGAGCTACCAGACAGTGCAGAGCTTCCACGAGGTGGGTGAAGAGGGGCTGCCATCTTTGTCATGGATCAGCAACCATTACAAGTCTTTGGTACCTTGAGAATTAATCCCTAGGAGGTGCCATAGTACAATAGCTTGGCTTGATAAACTGGAGTTACTACAGTCTGCAAAAGCTCCCCATCCACTTCTGTCAGGGACCTCTTCAGATCCCTCACGCCCTTCATAGGTTCTGGCAAGAAGTCTTCCAAATGCATCTTGCTGCTCAGCAAGAGACTGGACTGAACAGTAAAACCCAGTGACCGCAGTCCACTCCATCTGCATCTCACAGGATGCCTCTTCCCCCACCTGTTTCTACCTGTGAAGCCTTCAGCAGTCTGAGCTCAGTTGCACAACAGAGCAAGGGATGCCTTGCTGCTGTAGGGAGAAATATTTGTAAAGTGCTAAACTACTTGCAGCCTAGCTTCAAGCAGCAGGCAGAATTGCAGCACACTCTTTACTTAGAGTGAAGCCAGGGCTCCAGAACAAGCTTAGGAACAGCTGAAAAACACTTAAATATTTCTCCCTACAGCAGCAAGGTGTTAAGTGGTTTTCAGCTGTTCCTAAGCTTGTTCTGGAGTCCTGGCTGCACTCTTGTTCCAAGTAAAGAGCACATTGCAGTTGTCTGCTGCTATAGGCTAGGCCGCAAGTAATTTAGCTGTGCTGGATGAGAGATTTCTATATGTAAATGTCAAGGCAAGTTAAATAAAGGGTCTTAACCCACTGTGCTCTCCCTTTAGAGGCACTCCATAAGGCAATTGCTAGGTGGAGTGAACATACTATTAAACCCTAGAAGTAATGGGATGTATGGCCATGCAATGCAGCCAACTCATTCTAAGGTGAATATGAGGTTATTAATACAACCCATTTTCCCCTCTGTAGTCTTAAGCAATTTTTATACTGGATAATTTTTGTGAGCCTGGGGGGGTGGTTTAATACTCGAGGTCATTTCCAGTACTTCATAAGCTATTTCAGTCAAAAAACAGCAAGTCAAGTTCTGTGCTGTAGCTGATGAGTAAGATTTGGCTTGTTCACAAGATAGAGGCAGCAATGTTTATTCTCACTTTTAATTCACATCTGTGCACAGTACGATACAGAGGTAAAAGAAAAACCTGGATTCTACCATTTCATCATGGCTAGATGCGCATTTTAGATATATGCAGTCAGTTCAGTGATAAGCTAAGGCAAGACTATGAGCTCACAACAGGGTTTAATCATGTAACAGCACCCTGAATTGCTTTACTGCGAGCTCAGGGAGGCTTTGCCACTAACAGGCTATTTCTTGCCTCTGCAGTTTTAATGCTATTATCCAGAGCAGCAGTTCTCACCCTTTGTTGCCCCAGGACTCGTGTGTAAACATCCATGATGGGTCCTGACTTGGTACCCTTCACTCCTCCACCCCCCAAACCAAACCA
>JAGPOW010002202.1:10327773-10340879 GCA_030014935.1 Caiman crocodilus
CGTCTCTCGGGGACTGTTACCCTTTGAGCCTGGAGCATTGCCCCCCTTAAGGTACGACCATCCCTTGTGGACTCCCATCTTCTCTCCCTTCTGGGCCCTCAGTGCCTCCCCCACTAGTCTCCTAAGCTCATTGAAGTTGGCCCTTCTGAAGTCAAGGGCTTTAGTCTTGGTGTAAGCCCTTGACGCCCTGCGTTGGGTAATGAAATCCAGCAGGCGATGATCGCTGTTGCGCAGGGTTTGCAGCTCCTTTGCAGTGGGACGCACCATTTCCCTGGTCCTTCTTTCTTAGGCTTAGTTCAGCAGCATTAGGAATGACCTGGTGGGTCTCTGCCCCACCGCTGTGGAGGTACCCACATGACAAGGCCCACTGCTGCCGTTACCCCTCCTGACCCGCATTGGCCAAAGCGTGGGGCTTTGAGACCAGCCCAGCCTTGGACTCCTTCCCACATAGGGTTGACACATCTTGGCCTTGGAGAGGCAGCCTGAAGGCCAGGCCATGCTCAGCTCTTCTTTGGCTAGAAAGTATCAGCCCCTGGGTGTCTTGGCCCCTCCTGGGGGAGCTTGTGGATGGATCAGTTGGGCAGGAGCCCTGAGACCATTGCCACTTCAGGCCTGGGCTGTTACCAGCTCTGGGGTGGAAGTGCGTGGGTGCAGCCCCCACTCCCCCCTCTTACGTGCATCTGGTTGCTATCAGCCGCGTGACTCGCTGGGAAGCCGGCCCCGCCGCTTCCCCTTTTCGGTACTTGTTTTTGGCAAAAACAGGGAAGTTGCATTGAAAAATAAGCTGCAGGGCAGCAGGGCTTGGAGCACAGCCGCGTTTCCCAAGAAGCTCTCCAGACATCTGGATCCAGGCAGGCCCACCAGCTGTCCGCACAGGCCTCCCCATCCACAAGGTACAGCCCCATCCGTCCCTTTCCTCTAGTCCTGCTGCCTGGCCACATAAGCACTTGGGTTTTCTTGAACAAGAACGCAGCTTTGCCGCAGCCAGGAGCCCCCTGTTTTAACCCTGTGTGGTGCAGGCAGGCCCTGGAAAGTCCCAGGAAACCCTGAGAAAGTTTCTGGCAGCAAGGACTCCAGGCACTTCCCCTGTGCATGTGCCAAAGCCACTAAAGTGGGCTTCAGGGGTGTCTGAATGCCCTCGAAGGGCTGCACAGTCCCAGGGATGCTGTCATGTCTGGTAAATCTCTCCTATATGTGGTGAGTAGAGTGGCTAGAGGCAAAAGCTTATGCAGCCTGCGGTGCCTGCTGTCTGCCACCAGCATTCCTCCCATGGCTCCTTCCTCTCTTTCCCTGCTCAGAGGTGACAGGGAGCAGACTGCCCTCGGTCTGCCTCGGCTGGGCTGATCGGCCAAGCTGCACACAGGGGGTGGCTTGAAAGCATCGTGGAGAACCCCTGAGCCTGCACTAGCAGCCCCTTCCCGCTCTGGGACATGATGCAGGCGCTCTCGGTCATCAGGAGCGTGCCCATCTGTTCCAGTGGGCTTTGGAGCAGGCATGCAAGGGGGAACGTCCTCCTTGATGCTCCTGCTTCCAGCGAGCGCCGAACAGACTTGCGCTGTGAATCTATCACCTGGTAGTTTCCCAGCTGCACTGCCTGCTCTTGGGTTGCCTGCTTCCCAGCTTGGTCTCATGCTCTAGGCTCCCCTGCGCTCATTGTCCTCTCCGTACATACCAGCAGGAAGCGAGTGAAGGCCTGGCCTGGCCAGGGGAGGCATGCAGTGGAGGGTGTGTTGTTTGTTAACCCAGCCTAGGTAGGGCCCAGAGTGCTTGGGACCCAGCAGGTGCATGAGAAGCCTTCAGGGCACACCGCAGACTGGCTAGTGGGCAGGCTGCGGGGCCCAGAGCAGTAGCGGCTGCCGTGGGTCACCCAGGACCTGCGGGGGAACTCAGATCTCTCGAGTCTCCCCTGTTGCATGAACCCCACGTCCGTGCTCCTCTCCTCCCGGTATTTGTGCTTGCAGAGCCCCTCCAGGAGGGCCCTGCTTGGGAGTGCAGGCTCCTCGGGGCCGCGAGGCAGTGCCCTGACTCTGTGCGGCCCTGGATGGCCGCAGCGCCCTGCTTCTCACTCCCCTTATTCTGAAAGTGGTGCCAGTCACTGGAGCCAGCGTCTCTGGCACCGCTCTCGCAGGACTGGAAGAGGCTGTCTCCAAGGCCAGCTCTGGTCACTCAGTTCCTCAGGCCACAGCTCGTTCCTGAGGGGCAGGGACTGGCCAAACAACTGTTCCCTCGGACCGGACGATTGTTGTACAACAAAAGAGCCAAGGGGGCACCAGGCCAGGCATGCCTTAGCACCGGGCTGATGGCCCACACGCAGAAGGGGCAATAAAGCTGCCCCAGGCCTCTCCAGGCTTGTCCTGCTTGCAAGGGAACCTCTAAAAAGGGAATCCAGAAGACAAGGGTGTTCTGCAATCAGGCAGGGCTGGGCAAGGGCCCAGTGAGGCCTGTGGATGGAGCACTGGGCTGGGACCTGGGTGCCATGCTTCGCTGGAGATCGCTTGGAGATGAATCCTGATCTGCTCCTCCTTTTCTTCTCTGTAACGTGGGGGTGCCACTGACCTCCTCTGCAAAGTGCTGTGGGATTTCTGGTTGCAGAACGCTAGTGAAAAGCTCAGCATCGTCATTACGATCACAGACAGGACAGACAGACAGCCTCTGCCCGGAGATCCTGACCTCTCGGCCGGGATGGGAGTGAGCCGCGGAGAGGGAAGCAGCTGCTAGAGCAGGGTTCATCTTGTCCAGTGTCATGTCTCTGCCAGTGGCTTGGGAACAGATGCTGTTGAGAAATGGGCCAGAAACCCTGCGTCAGCCAGGCGCTGGCTGTGGAGGCTGCTTCCTCCTCCCTGCTTTCTGCTGGTGGTTGGCTTGAGTCCTGAAATGAGGAGCGAGGATCCTTTTTGGTGAAGCACGCTCAGCCTATTGGTGTGAGGCACAGCTCTGCCTTCTCCATGCAGCTCCCAGTCGGATGCTGCTTCCCACTAGGCCTCTGAATGTCACTGTCCTGTCCAGGGAGCGCAAGGATTTAGCCATGCCTCGTGCAAAGCGGGATGTTTCTGGGCCTTTCCTCAGTGTTGTGCCTTTCAGATGCAAAGTCCCTTCCTCTTCCTAGGGCAGACCCAGCAGTGCAGGCTTCCGCGTGCCATCTGCGACTGGTACGCCTTGGCTTGGAGTAGGGCGAGACAGCTTCCACCACTGCTGCGTTCTCCCTGCTGAAATTGCCGCACTGTGCAACTGGATTGAGTCCCGCGCCATTGATGTGCAGCACCGCAGTCTGCCTCCGTCACACCTGCAGGCTCCGTGCAGGCGTCGGCAGCCTGACACCATCCTCCACCAACCTGCCTTTGAGCGTGACCTGGTGAGGAGCTCTCTGCCACACTCCCAGCCCCCAGAGCTGCTCCATCCCCATCAGATACTCGTGTTGCCGACTTAGCGTGGCTGTTTGTTACTTGTCAAGGACGTGATTTCGGAGAGTCCGTGGTATCTGGTTGCTAGTGCATCCATTTGTACCCGGAGAGATAGCGGGCGTCGGGTGGAGAGGGGCTGGTGCCCTTTCCCCCCGAGAGGCATTGACCCACGGCAGCAGGGAGGGAGGAGTTCCTCCTTTAGGCAGCAAGACTTCTCTCCATAGCTGTGTGACTCGGAGGTGGTAGGTAGGGATGACTTGTCCTGAATTTGAGCCCACCCTTCCTCTTCTCTCAGCATCCAGGATGATGAAGGGCTTTCCTTGCAGTGCCTCCTGCACAGAAGATTCGGTGTTGGAGAGCACGCAAGCTATCCCGCCGTTACCAACCTAGGCCCAGTCCATTATCCAGCCTGCCTGAGGGTCATGGCATGGTGACTGCCTGTCAGCATGCACATCAGATCACAGGACCGGGGCCTGGCCTTCAGTCCCGACCTGCAGTATCAAACCAGGACCCCGACCCTCACTACAAAACCTGGCACCTATCCCCTGGAGCTGGAGGGGCGAGACTCGTGCCGTTGGTTTTAATCCTGTGGGCAAACCGAAGAAACGAGCACATAAATGAGGAGAGTGTGAAGGGCATGTTAAACGTGGTGTTTGCTAAGGCACTGATGTTGTTCCTTGCCCGCAAGGTGCGTTCACGCAGGATCGGGCTTCTGCTGGTCTTGAAGAGGATGCAGACTTGGTGTGTCGAGGGATTTCTACTGGGCAAAAGTCTGTGGATTTGAACCCAGCAAAACAGCTCAAACCACTGAGTAAGAGACATGAAAGGAGGAAGAAGCCCTGGGGGAAGAAGCAGTGGGCTGAGGCCTGCCTGGCATTTCCAGCAGGGACCGGGACGGTGCTCCAGGAATCACAAAGGTTGAAGAGTAGCTGGTTCCCTGGCTGTTGCCCTTCCTAGCTCGCTGTGAAAGGAGCTGGCGGGGTTAATTTTAACTGTAAAGAAAACCAAGTGCCTGAGCTGAAGGCACAGCCCTGCTTCCTCCTGGGAAAGCCCAGGGCCGTGCAGGTCCTCTGGATGCTGTCACAAGGTGGCTGGAGCCTGTGTCACTGCCCTCTCGATGGCTCGGCAGCTGGGAGGTCTGGCACCGACCGGGCGGGCGTCGGGCTGGGACTTCTGGGGGTGGCGGCGTGCTCTGCCTCGAGGCAGAGGTTATGTTGAAAGCCCCCTTCCTTCCCACCCCGCCGAAGCTTGGAGAATGCTGCCAGGTTTCCAGGGGACCCTCCCTTGGCTGTTGGGTGGCCCTGAAGTGAGGCAATGCGATCGGGTTGACCTTGTGCCTCCCAGCGACAGCTCTGGGATGGGATGGGACGGTCCGTGGAGCATTGGTCTGTATTGGGACAGTGCCTTCGGCACTGGGGTGTGGGAGGATAAATGTGGGCATCCCCTGTCTCTGGATGTCCAGCCCAGCAGGGCTGGCTCAGCCTGACCCTTGTGTGCTGCTGTATGAGGGTCCCTCTAAGGTAGGCTTCAAGCCAGCTGTCTTATTTGCCCTCGCTGGACACACGAGCTGCCCTGTCACATCAGGTTTGTCCCAGCATCCTTGGCCAAAATTCTCCCTCCTTCTGTTGTGTAGTTTGCTGTGCACTTGCTGCCGTGCTCCACCCCAGAGGTGGCTGCATTTCTGAGGTGCTTTTTGTATGGCACAGGTAGTGGATCCTGGAAAGCAAAATACATTCTTACTCCTAAAAAGCCATCATGGGGGCTGGCTTCTGAGAAGAGCCCCGGGCATTTGCTGTTAAAATGTCAGCCCTCACATTTAAACGTTGGGTGATTCCTTTCATTGGACCAGCCTCAGGTCAGACCTCAGGAAGAATGCTGTGCATCTGAAAGCTTGTCCCTGTCGATCCCAGCCGTGCAGCTGGTCTATTAAAAGGCATCACCCACAAAAATCCTTGCCTCTCATTTCATGGCTACAACCGTGCTCCAGTGCGACCTCAGAAATGGCTGGTTGTTTTGGGTGCCACTGTTTCTGGCTTTCCAGAGAGTGCCCAAGTGTCTCCCCCTCCTAAAACCTGGACCCCAGTGAGGTGCAGTATGTTTACCCGTCGCTTTTGCACTACGAGGCCTGTATTAGTACAGATAAGACTGTGCAGGTTTAGGGTATGTTGGAAAATGCTGAGAACTACAAGGCCTGTTCTCCTGGTGCCATTTGCCTGGGCAGAAAAGCAACAAAAACCCCTTAACCTTCACACTCATTCTTTTTTAACAGCACAAACTTCCCATGACTAATCGATGCTGGGCTAGATTATGAGCTCAAACAAGAGCGCTCGCTACAATCGTTTCTCCAGCGGCGCAACAAGCATCCCAACTTCCGAGAACACTAACGGGGTAAGGACCGGGGCAGCCGCAGGTTGCTTCCCTTTGGGGAGAGGGGAGCTTACGGACTTCTCGTCCTCTCTCATCTCTTACTTTTGAGAGGATAAATATGATGCTTGAAAACATGATTCTGGGGACCCTTTGACAGGTGCAGCCTTTGAAAATAAAGCCTTGGGAACTGCTGGGAGTCTCCTGCGGTGGTTTATCGAACTGGGCTGCAGCCCCAGTCTAGGCTGGACGGGCCTTCAGTGATGTTAATTCTGTCTCCATTTCAGACGAGAATGGAAACCACTTTTGGACCTGCCTATTCTGCTGTCACAACCATCACGAAAGGTGAGCATCTTCCAGGCCTCGCTGACTGCGACAGAGGGCATCACTGCCCCTTCCCAGGGGAACAAGCATCTAGGTGCTGTCTCTAGTCATGTGTGAACCCAACGCTATTGATTTGATCCGAACACCAAAATAGGATAGAAATAACTCCATTGAACTGCTCTCCTGTCAGGCGTCCATTAAACAGAGTCCTTGAGAAGCCTCTGCTATGCTTAGGTCTGCACAGCCGTCTGTGTTACATCCCTGCTTCCAATTACATTCCCCTTCTCCTCGTTTGATGTCCTAAGCCCAGACTCTCTCTTTGCCTTCTACCTCCCTGCCATGATTTTGAAGGTTAGATCGAAAACCCTTTGCTATGAGCCTGGCTGGGTGGGGGAGGTGGGAAACACACCTTCCTTTTTCTAAAAGGTCTTTGCCTTTTGTTGACTTAAAACGCCAGCCCCACGGGGCTGTGACCCATGGGAAGGTGTTTGACCTGGGCATGTACCATTAGCAAGGCTAATTCAGGCTTTGCCTGGTTTGCTAAAGGTAATTTTGATTCAGCAAAGAAGAGCGCCTGCTGCATTTGAAAATGGGACAGGCAGCCTCTGTGTCTGGCATGTGGCAGACTGGGGGAGGGACAGGCAGCCCAGTGGCAGGTGGGGTGTGGAGCAAAAGGCAGAACAGCAGCTTAGTCAGAGCAGAAAACTGAGCAGCAGATCAAGTAAGAGAAAGGGATCAGAGTGGCACTCAGGGAGGCTACAAAGCTAATTTGCGGCATGTCTGGCAAAAGGTTGGCTCCGCTGCCGTTGAAAGTGCAATCAGCCCAAGTGCTGGAAAGCACACCTTAGGGGGGCAGAGTTGCAGTTACACTTACCATTACCGGCTTCAGGAGTATTCATGCGTGCAGACCAGACGCCAGTCAGTTCTAGGATGGTCGCGCTTCGTCTCTGACTCAGTTCTAGCAACTATCTGTTCGGGTGCAAGGAATAGCCAGGCTTCCCCCAGGGAAACTGTTTAAATGGGAGATCAGGGCTGCCAAAGGCTTCCTTTTAGTATTATCCTAAATGGCAAAACAGCCATTTCACTTATTCCTGGCTCGGCTGTCCCTACAGAGCCACATGTGGCTGTTGCATGTGATTGCTCTGCTCTCCCTGGGGCTTCCAGGGCAGTCAGTGGAGCAGGGAAATCCCTGTTCCTCTCCCATTATCCTGGCCATTGCCAGCACCCTGGTGACAAAGACATATTGATGTGCTGGGGAGCTGCTGGGCTCTAACTGCATCTCTGGCTTTCCAGCGGATGGGGCCAACACCTTCAAGCAGCACCGCCGGACACCGTCATCGTCCAGCACCCTCACCTACTCGCCCCGGGATGAGGACGATGGCATGGTATGTACACCGCTCCAGCAGCCTTTCCCACAGTGTTTTCAGGGTGTCACAGAGAGAAGGGGGCAGTGTGGGAGTGCTGACACCTAACTGTCCCCTCTGAGACAGCCTGGGAGGACTGGTAGGTCCCTGGCCTACAACACAGCCCCTGGTTGGGTTTTGCATGGGTTAGAGACCTGTGATCTACACCATGTGAGCGCTTGGCCCCGAGTCCATCCCTCCTCCTCTGGAGGGAGAACAGAGTGGAGGGCAAGGCTGGTTTGGGAACAGCTGGGATCATGTGAGACCTGTGGGTCCTAGCCAGGCCCCTCAACCCCAGCAGTGCAGCTTGGACCAGGAACTGCTTTCCAGGGAGCATTTTCGTGCTCGTGCCTCTAGATGGGGCTTCTGACCACAGAGCAGCAGCAGCACGGGAGCTGGCGTCCAGATCCTTGCCCTGCAGGAAGCCGGACTGTGTGTGACGGGGAGTTGCTGCAACTTGCTGGGCTTTTGGTCACTTTTGTGTCTTGTGGCAGAGTGTGAAGGCCCCACCTGGGGCTCGGACCCTGGTGAGAGGCACTGGACACACACAATGGGTAACAGTCCCTGCCCCAAGGATCTCGCAGTCTAAGCCTTGGCAGGTGTAGTCTAGCTGGCAATGCAGCCCAGCTACCACCTTGTCCTGGGGCAGTGCCGGCTGCTGTGACCTACTGCTGTGGTGCTTTCATGCAGGCGCACCAGTGTGAGGGTCCACGAACTTCCACAGGCCTCTGGTTTCCATTAGCCCTGCACTCACAGCAGCCAGGTGGTAATTTCCAGCCAGCCAGATTGTGGCGGTCTGGCCTGTCCTACCAGCAGAGTTTGACTCGCCTCCCGAAATAACCTGATGCACCTGCCCTCCCTCCAGTGTGAGCCAGTTTGTCCTGGTCCTGCCACTCGAAGTCTCCGGTGCCCATGGGTTATTGCTGCTCATAGCACTGTCCCCCGCAACGCCCTCCCAGCAGTGACGCTCTGCCCACGTCACCCCCGCAGTGGAGATCTGCTGCAGGCATCCGTGGAGCTCTAATAACTCGCGGTTATTATCACTTTCCCCACCGGCAACAGAAATTCCTGGATAAACACTTAATGCTGATTTCGCCCGTTGTAACCCTTCAGCCCAGGTTTAGAACCGTAATCTCATTATTATGCGCTTTGGATTATAAGCAAGTGCATTTGTGCTAAGATGCTTGACTCTCGGCAGCATAAGGCAGTGGCCAGCAAAGCTGCACAAACCCAGCGGGTCCCCATGTCCTGGGCCCTACAGGGAAGGCTCCAGCAGTTTGTCTGCATTCCTTTCGGCACCCCAAAGCAGCCGGGCTCCCCCCACGTCCCTTGGGGATGGCTCCTGACAGTTGTTAGGATGCTGCCTGTGACTTTCAGCCTGTGTTGGCACCTGCTTCAGGGGCCCAGGTGACCCATTCCCCCCGGCCCTTGGGCTGGCTCTTGCAGACCTGTACGTTTGGAGTCCTGGTGGTCATTTCGTAGGGTTAGGCACAGGAGCAGAGCCCCATGGGCCAGGCTTCTGCAGGGCTAAACCTGTATGTTGTCCCTGCTCGGGCTCTGTTGGCCTCCTGCTCCCCAAAGGGGTGACTGCTTCCCTTCAAACTCTTCCCAGTTTGCCCGTGTCCCTCTGGTACCGAGGTGGGATGCCCACGCTACAGGCTGTTCTGTGCCTATCACGTTCCCCTCCCCCTGGCTCTGGAGAGCCTTCTCCATCGTTGCTCTGATGCTGAGTCGGGCACCCTGAGAGATGCACTGATGGTTAATATTCCAGTGGTAACATCCTCTGCAAAGCCAATCCCAAAGAGCCTGCAGCCGGGGTGACCGTCTTGATTGGTGCCTGCAGTGGCTGCTTCGTTCTCCCCTCCCAAACAGGAAGCGACAAGCGAGGCTGTGACTGAATTGAATAGGAGGAAGTCTGCACATTTACGCAAAGACATTTGGCAGAAGTTAGATAGCGAGCGAAACAACAAGTGCGAGTGCAGGGATTCTAGAAACTGCCGGGCTGGAGCTGTCTCAGGGGGAGATTTACTGAGCTTTCTGCAAAGGATTAGTTCTCCCGAGCCCTTGCTTTGCAAGGAGGCACTGTAAGTATCTGGAAAGATGGACCCCGAGGAGAGTTAGCAAGGGGGGACAGCTAAATGGGGCGCATCCCCCATAGCTGCTCTGCGCTGGAGCAGCACAGCACGGCCGTGTGGGGGTCATGACACTGCAGTCAAGTCCAGGCGAGGTGACCAGGCCAGGCCATCCAGCCTGTAGGATGCTTGGGCTCTTGCCACAACACAGCTGCTTGGAGGGGGGAGCTCCCTGTGCCGTGTTCAGGAGTTTGGGGCTGCTGGTCAACCGGGGCTGTTTTTGTTCCCTTCAAAGCCTCCGATCGGCACCCCTCGGCGGTCTGACTCGGCGATCTCCGTCCGCTCGCTGCACTCCGAGTCCAACATGTCCTTGCGCTCGACGTTCTCGCTGCACGAGGAAGAGGAGGAGCCAGTAGGTATTTGGGGGGGCACCTGAGGAAACAAAGCGAGGATGCTGGGGGCCTGGGAAGGTCCGTGTCAGGAGCCACAATGCAAAGCATGCCTGCTTCTTTGATGCAACGTGCTTCTCTGCGTTAGGGAGCGCTGTCTGTCCCCTCTGCCAGGGTCCTAGGAGGCAGGTCTTCCGTGCTTTCATCCCAGCTCAGCCCCCAACTTATCCTTAGGCAAGTCTCCGGGCTGCCCCAGCTCTCCAAGGTGCAGGGAATGATACCAGCATGCCTTGCAGGAGAGCATCCAAGATGAAAGGCACTAGAGAGGGGTTCGGGGTGGATTTCTCTTAGCCTGCAGGTGCCCATGTCTGTCCCTGCTGTTTGGTCTGCCTGGCACCCCACTGCAGCTGCAGGCATCCATCCACATGCAGTCTGTGGAAGCACCAGGGCTGCCTTCTTGCAGGTGTTAACTAGAGGTGGGGAACGGGCCCATGTTAAATTCCTCCAGGACCAAGGCACTTGCGATCTGGGTTTGGGGAAAGCTGAACCTCTTGTGACCCCACAGTACCACTTTTGGGGTTGGAGCTGCTGCTGACGCCCTGTTGAACAGTAGATACGCTAACTCCGAGGTGCCCAGTGTGGAGCATCTCCCAGCGCTGAGTCCCCTCCCGTGTGGCACTGCCCAGGTGTGCCCCAGACACTCGAGGAGCTTGGCCTGAGCCCATGACCTAGTGTGGAGTGGGGGCTTCCAGCAGAAGCCAAGCTCTTTCCTCCAGAATTTGGAAACAAGGATAGAAAGTGTCCTACTATCAGTTGTGCTGGGCTTCTGGATGCTAGATGCATGTTACCCCTCGCTGCTTCAGCATGGCTGCAGTGCAGCCAGGTGCTCCTGCCTGGCTATATAGCACTGGAGCCAGCTTCTCAGCTGGTGTGTACTCACCTGACTCCGGCACCGTACACTGCAGAGAAGTCAGCCTGTTTCATTTGTGCTGCAGAGCCATTCCCTGGCGGAGTCCCACCTCACCAGAAGTGGGCAGCTTATCTGGAGCTGTTAGGGGTCCCAGCGTGTTCTCATGGTCCTGGCTGTCTGCGAGGAACCCTTGTGTCCCCTGTGTCTTTGCTAGCCCCATGGCAGCATTGCTACCCTGAAGCATCACAGCCCTGGGACAGTTAATCCATCGTGGGCACGCTCACACCTTGCTGCATGCTCCCTGTGCTGCTGCCGAGCTGTTGCACCCTTGCCAGCAAGAAGCCCTGGTTTCACATGTGTGCTCTCCCCCTCTCCTCCTCTCCACCTGTCCAGGAGCCCTTGGTGTTTGCTGAGCAGCCGTCGGTGAAGCTTTGCTGCCAGCTGTGCTGCAGTGTATTCAAAGATCCAGTCATCACGACGTGCGGGGTAAGGCGGTCTCACTCCATGTCACTCGTGTGGGTTTCCCAGGAGCACCATGTGGCCTGCAGCCATCCCACCCCTCCCCACCCCAATATGGGGCTGTCAGATCGAGCGATCCAGGCTGGGTCAGGGCTTGGGCAGAAGCCCAGGGAAATCACAAGGCACTGTGAGAGAACTGGTGAGGACGAAGTAGCATCGTCCCATGTGAGATGGCCCCAAACCCCTGCCCCAGTGAATGCCTGCGCCCTGTCAGAGGTTATAGGTGGCAGTTAAAAGACCTGTGGTGCTTTCATGGGACAGGGGTATAGTAAACTGAACCCTGGCCTCCCTTTGTAAAATCCCTCCCATCACCTCCACTGGGTCTGCGATGCTTCACCTCCTGTCCTGAGCAGCTCCGCTGTGTAGCCTGTCTGTACTCGGATAAATGGCCATTAAGCTCCAACCCAGAGATGGCTGCTTTTCAGCAATAAAATATTCTGACAGCACAAGGGCACGTGAGACTTAGTACAGACAAGGCTCAGTCATAAGGGGCTGCAAGAACCTCTGCTGAGAGGCACTGTACATCGTGCCAGGTTATTAAGCACATAAATAATATTTGTATTATTATTACTTGAATGGAGGCTATTTGTTACCCAGGCTCATGCAGCACAGACAGAAAATACAGCCCCCTGGCTGGAGCATTTGAGCCCCGAATGCTAGGGGAAGACTGGGGGTCCCAGAACAGAGCGAGAGCTATGGAGGCACAGAGTAGGTTGACCTCCCTCCACAGTCAATGCTAGCTCCCTTCCAGCCAGCCCCTCTGTACCCACATTACCCACGACACTTCAGAGCGAGCAATCTCGGAGGGTGCCTGGGATTCACTGGGTAATACAGAAAAGGAGTCTGGAGCAGGAAACAGACTGTTTCATTTGCAGCCCTTGCTTGGCAGCTCCAGAGAGAGCAGCCAGCAGCTGTGCGGGGCAGGAAGGGGCGGCAGCAGCGGAGCTGCAGATAATGAATGGCTCTAATAATGCCTTGCAAACTCTCCAGCTACGAAGCCAAGCTCTGACCCTGCTCCCAGGGGCCCCAACTGAACAGACTCCAGAGGCCCCCCCCAAGCAAGTTAGTGCCAGCGAAGCATAACATCATTCGTTCTCCTTCCTTTACATCAATGCGCCAGGCTGGGCTGGCGCTGGCTTACTGAAATCCCTCCTGTGCCTTCCTATTGTTAAGGGAGAAGTGCTGATGCCGTGTCTCCCACTAACCGCTTAGGGTGTGTTTAACTTGGCTGGTTTCCATCCGCCTGGCAGCACAACTGGATTTTGGACAAAGGTCAAGGGGTGAAGAAGGGGTGCAAGCCAGCAGACCAGCTTGCCAGGTTGCCCAGTCCAAGGGGGAGTAGCCGTGAGCTGTGTTGTTCCACCTTCAGTGTCTATTTTGTGGATTGTTCCTGTGAATTCTGCATTATGAAGTGGGGGGAACCCAGGTAGTTCGTCAGGACTGGAAAAATCAGAGCCCAACAAAATGTGCCCTTGGCCGTGTACCCTGAGCAGCGCAGGGCACGTGCAGATCCAGTGGTTTCCGTGCAGGTGCTTGGTGCCTCTCAGGACTGGGCTGCGTGGTCAGCTTCATGCTGCTTTCTCCCCAACACAGGGCATCCGTGTGGCCCCAGGGCTGTGCTGGGGTGTAGGGCATGGAGTAGGTACAGTCCTGCACTCCCAGGGGCTGGGTCTCTGACCACCTCCCTTCCTTTCCTGGGGGTTGTGTGTCCAACGTGGGGGGGG
>JAGPOW010002202.1:10340979-10351107 GCA_030014935.1 Caiman crocodilus
GGGGGGGGTCTAACAGTCATATTCCCCCTTGTCTCCACAGCACACGTTTTGCAGAAGATGTGCCTTAACATCTGGTAGGTACAGAGCTCCCCACCCCCTCTCCCTGCCGCTTCTCTGAGCCTTTCACTTAACACTCTCCCTGCTGCCTCCTCTTGCAAAACTGCAGCATGTGCAGATAAATGGCTGGGTGCTAGAATGAGCCCCCCAGGTTTGGCCCCAGGGACCCAGTGCATCCCCAACCGCCGATAGCTCCTTATCCCAGGCTCTTGGCCTGCCCTTGAGCTCCACCTGTCTACGCGCAGCACTTGCTCAGCTTCAGGTCCCATCACCACATGCCCCAGGCTCAGCATAAAGCGTGCAGTGGATTCTCTGTGGCCGTGCAGCAGCCCAGGGCTGTGGAGTTGATGACTCCCAGGACAGCGGGTGATTCCCACGGGTGGCCGGCCAGTGCCGTCTCCATCCCTGCACAGGGTCATCCTCACTGCCTCCTCTCCACTGCGCATTCTGTTGGGTCCCATCCACGGATCAGGAGTCCATCTGAGAGCGCCCCTTGGTATAGCCACTTGCTCTCAGTATGCTTTGTTTAGCTCCCTGTTCAGCTGTGGAGGCTTCATCCTCAGCCTGGCACTCCCTGCCACTAGAAATGCTCTTTGGCTGCAACCTGCACTGAGAGCCATTGTTCTGGCATGCAGCCCAGCTGTTCTTACTGCTGCACTTCACATCTCATACCTGGGAAGGATCCCCAAGGAGCAGAGTAACTCCCAGCTCCTGTCCAAGGCGCCAGAGCAGAGTGCAGCAGAGCATCTCTGCTTGCTCTTAACCAGAGCTGGTTTGCAGCTCTCGTCCTGTTCAAACACTGGATGCCCATAGTAAGGGAGCTGCACCCCCCAGGCTTGTTGGTCTGGGCATATCAGATGGAGGTGGGGCAGAGCAATGGGCAGCACAGATCCAGCCCTGCTCCTGCTCGGTCCTCCCAGTGTCTTAGTTAGTTCTGGTCCCTCTCTTCCTGCCCTCTCTCTGCCCCACAGAGAAGTGCCCTGTGGACAATGCCAAACTGACAGTGGTCGTGAACAACATTGCTGTGGCCGAGCAGATCGGGGAGCTGTTCATACACTGCAAATATGGCTGCCGGCCCGCTGCCAGCAGCAAGCCCGCTGCCTTCGAGGTGGACCCCCGCGGGTGCCCGTTTACAATTAAACTGAGTGCCAGGAAGTAAGTGCCATAATACCGGCGCATGGACAGGCTGGGGAGGGGAGGGTCCGTTGCCAGTGTTTGTAACATCACATGGCTCCTTGCAACCATGATGCTCTGGTAACGTGGCCGTGGGGATGGCCGATGCTGTCATGGAGTGCTCTCTCCTCACCTGGGTCTCAGTGCAAGCCTCAGGTGAGGGAGATGCTGCCTGAGTCACAGCTGGCCCAGTGTGGTCCTCATGGGAGAAGGGGCATTTTAAACACCTTGTCTTAGCCAGGTGCTCCCCTCACCCCCGTGTTACAGCCCTCCCTTCACTTACTGTCCTAAACCACTGTGCAGTGCTTGTAGCTGCCATGTCACTTGTGTGCATCCGGACCTAGACCATCCATTGGAGAAGCTGTGCTCTCCACATTTGTTCAGACCTAGTCCTTTGATAAGCCCATCAGCTAAATCCAAGTGGGCAGGCAGCTTTCTAGAGAATTTCAACTGCCTGGAGATCTCTGAAGGACCGGGTTGCATTGTATTCCACCAAACCATGTGATTTCCAGCCGTCTCTCCCTGCCGATAACATGCCCTCCTTTTGCCCTGCTTGCACAGAGATCACGAAAGCAGCTGTGACTACAGGCCAGTGCGATGCCCCAATAACCCCAGCTGCCCGCCTCTCCTGAAAATGAACCTGGAGGCACATCTCAAGGAGTGCGAGCATATCAAGTGTCCTCACTCCAAATACGGGTGAGCTGCGCCCAGGGTGAGCTGAGCGGGACTGGGGAAGGGGGCCCAGATCCTGGCATGAGGGGCAAGTTGGACACCGTTCCAGGCTGGCCTTTGCGGCAGTGCTTACTCCAGTTCTGTGAACTCCTGGCATCTCTTTCCAGTGCAGATAGGGGCCTGAGAGCAAACCAGGTGCCCGGCCTCGCTTGCGAGGGCAGGGAAAGGCAGTGCATTGTACTCGATGAAAGAGCCTCGCCTGTTTGGGTGCCATCCAGCCTGGCCCTAAGAACCAGCTGCAGGGAGCCAGGACTATGACAGATCTGCCCAAATCCACGGAGGGAGGGTTCATACCTGGGCGACAGGGACATCTATGCAACTGTAGCTCAAGCCCGTGGTCTCTGTGCCCTGGAGTCTACGGGCATGCCTTGCCAGGAGCTGGGGTGCCAGATGAACAGCCCAAGCCTGTGCTCCCTGAGGGAGCTGGAGCTTTCCTGCCAGCTCTCCCAGCCATCGGATGGACCTTTACCAAACATCCATGGAGCCATCAGCCTCCAAATCCTGCTGAAGTGCTGCTTGTTTTCATACCTTCCTGGACAGGAGGGTCATTGCTGGGCCAGCACACCAGCAGGGACAGCTGCAGCCTCAGCCTGTATGTACGGGGGCCTTTTGTGTGCGATGAGGGCATCAGTGCTCATAGTGGAAGTGCTGGACCACGCGTAGTGCCCTCACTCCCTACGGACAAAGGGGAGTGATGTGGGGGGCTCAGGGGATCCCAATTGTTCCAAGCTCCCCTCCATTCTGAAGCCAGAAAAGCAGTATATACCCCCCTCCTACCCCCCACACCCCAGCAGAGCCCTGCTGCAGCTTGTGCCTCTTATCCCCTCCCTCCAGGTGCACCTTCATTGGGAACCAAGACACGTATGAGACACACCTGGAGATGTGCAAGTTCGAGGGCCTGAAGGAGTTCCTGCAGCAGACGGACGACCGCTTCCATGAGATGCAGGTGGCTATGGCGCAAAAGGACCAGGAGATTGCCTTCCTGCGCTCCATGCTGGGCAAGCTCTCAGAGAAGATCGACCAGCTGGAGAAAAACCTCGAGCTCAAGTTTGGTGAGTCTCCCAAGCAGGCTTTGGGCCCCTTGTCAAGCTCTGGGGGGACCCTGGCAGCTGCAGTGGGGAGGTTTAATTCCCTTTTGCTCCTGCATTCACAGGGCTGGGCAGACTCCTGGAGGTGAAAGGCATCTTTGGGAGGGGATTTTCTGGACTGCCTGAGCTCTTCTGCCTTTCTTGTTTAAAGGGGCCATTCCTAGTCAGCGCCCGTGTCCCAGGATAGCCCGTGTCCTGGCGTGGTAATCTTGGGGGTGACTGGCCTGCCTTTGTCGCCCTAGATGTGCTGGACGAGAACCAGAGCAAGCTGAGTGAGGACCTGATGGAGTTCCGCAGGGATGCCTCCATGCTAAACGTGAGCTGGCTGCTGGGTTAACTGTGCTGATCCAGGGGGCAGGGGAAAGAAGGGCTAATCACCAGCTGTGCTGGGCAGTCACCAGGGTGCAGCAGGGCAGGACCTGTTCTCATCTGCTCTATCCCACCCCAGTGTGGCTGCAGGGTGCACAAAACACAATGGGCTTCAGGGTACAGCTGGCATCTAGCATTCGGTGGAGGATGCCACCAGCTATCTGCCTTTGCTAAGCCATTCCAGTGGCTTCAGATGGCTGCTGCTCCGCTCCGCAGCTGGTCTGGGGAGTGCTGGGGGCACTGGGCCTGGGGGTGGGCCAGAGTTTTCAGGCATAGTTGGGTTTGGACGCTCAAACTCCCCAGGGTACAGTAGCGTCTCTACCCAGTGCTCTCTGTAGGGACCCCGCCAGTGGGAGGGAAATGAGGCTGCCTTGTGGAAGGTGTTTCTGCCCTGACCTGGACCCCCTTAAGCTGGTAGAGGTTCTACCCTGGAGAGACCCATGTGGTCAGCCCTGATCAGGGACCTCCTTGCTTCCTGTGACCTTCCCAGAGAAGGTGCCCAAGGCTGAGCACTAAGAGGAAGCTCTGCCCTGCCCTGCCCTGGCCCAGGAGAATGCTGCCTGGAGGCTCAAGAGTTTGAAGGGGGCATTTGACAGCAGAGGGACTGGGGCAGCCAAGAGGAGACCCTCTTCCTTCTAATGCCATGTGGTTTGTCTTCCAGGACGAGCTCTCGCACATCAACGCTCGGCTCAACATGGGGATCCTGGGCTGTGAGTATGTGCCTGCCCTACTCTCCCCCTGCTGCTAGGCCTGGCCTTGAGACTCCGCAGCGGATGCTGTAGGAAGGAGTAGGGTGCGGAGAGTAGCTAGTGACTCACAGAGGGTCTGCCGTGCTGTGCTCCTGGCAGGCGAACCCTAACAGAACCACAGGCTGCACCAGCATCTGTCTCCAAAAGACTGCAGGGGGTGCAGGAGAGACCACAGAGAATGTGAGGGCTGGGAGGGGAAAGCAAGATGCTTCCAGAGCTTGACCTGCTCAGCTTACAAGAAGGACAACTGTGGGACCACATCAGAGCCTGGGGGGACAGGGGTGCGACACGGCTTTGTAACCTAGAGGAGAAAGGGCAAGCTGGCCCGGGGGCTGGAAGGGGCAGCCAGGCAAATGGCATGGAGATGATTGCACGTTTGTAACAGCCAGGGCGATTCACCCCTGCTACGTGCGGCCTTGGGGGGGCAGGGATTTCTCCATCACTGTCTCTAGATCCAGCCTAGGTGCCTTTCGGGAAGAAAGGCTTTAGCTAGGGCAAGTTGCTGGAACTCACACGGGGGGAGCTGGGTAAAATACAAGGGCCTGTGATACTCCACTGTCCGGTGGTGCCTGCCGGATGTAACTCCGGGTCTCAGAGCACCAGGTCAGTCTTCAGGTTTGGTAGAGCATGCTCCTCCACCGTGCCTCAAGGCGACCTGGCTTCGTGTCTTCGTTCCCTAACCCCGCCCTGCCTCTTCTCATCCCACAGCCTACGATCCTCAGCAGATCTTCAAGTGCAAGGGCACTTTTGTGGGACACCAGGGCCCCGTGTGGTGTCTGTGTGTTTACTCCATTGGAGACTTGCTTTTCAGTGGCTCTTCGGACAAAACCATTAAGGTAGGTGCCCTGCATGCCTCACGTGTGTGCTTGTCTGTGCACGTGGGCACCACACAGCCCCCAGCTTCAAGTCTGAGCCAGGGTTACCTTCCTGCCCTGCCTCTGAGCTGACTGGATCGGTTGTCTTCCATGGCTCTTTCCTAGCACAGCTAGGCAAGGAGCATTTTCCAGGGTATCAGCAAGAAAACTCTGGTTGTGTTAATCCATCTCCAGGGGGTGTTCTGTCACCCTGAGCATGCCTTCACTCTGGCCACTCGGCTCCTCTCTCCGCTGGCTTTCCACCTCTGAGTCTTTCCAGCGCTCAGTCTTTCCATCTCCGAGCTTCTCTTTTCCATTGTGGCTGAAACCCATTTAGAAAAAGAACATTTTTTTCCCCTGTAAAATATGCCCGTTTCCCACTGCAGCATTGTTGGTTTTTCCTCCTCCTGTTTTCAGAAGAGCCAACTGACAGGGCTGCTCCTGGACAATGAAAGCAGTCCTCCTAATTGTTACCATCTCTGGCCCCTGATCACTGAGGAGTGATGGATGGGGGTCAGCAAGACTTGCAGAGCCCGGCCGCTCGCTGTAGGCCCTGCATAAACTGCGGCTGTCGTGGTCTCACCTTTGCTGCATTTGGATTATTGATTTTTTTTTTTTGTGGGGAGCGCAGAGAGCAGCCCTGCCTGTTCAGACTTCATATGGACTCTTTGACTAGAGGGAAATTGTCCTCTGCTTCCCACTGTCCTGTCCCGTGTGCAGGAGGAGAGAGCTTTGCTCTGCTCGGGTGGGAGCTCACTCTTCACAATGACAAGGGAGACACCAGTTGTAGTATCCTAGCTACTAGGAGCAGGGCCGGTGCTAAAGCAGGGCACTGGGTCCTGCTGGGAACAGCTCTGGGGCTGCCTGCTTAGGGCCTGACTTCCTTTTCTTTCTCCCTTTGGCTCCCTTGACTTCTGCAACTGCAGGCACTTCTAGCACCACTGACAGCCTCTGTGGCAATGGCCAAGGCTCATTTCCGCCCCCCTGGAAGAAGGCAGTAGCAGTACTTAACTCCTTCCCTCACAGATGGGATTGGGGATACTTTGCTGCCTGGGAAGTGGCATGAGCTTCAGGCCCCTGGGGCTGGGGAAGGCTGGACTCTGGGTATTTTCATCCTTCGCTCTAGATGCAGCACCTAATTTCAGACTTGCCCTCTGCTGCCTGAAGCCACCAGTGCTGATGTGCAGGGATCTCGCTCCCTGGCTCTGTCCAGGAGCAGGGGCAGGTTGAATGCACGGGCCCCTCAACAGCTGTCCTGCAGTGTCTCTTCCACTCACACGGCCGGGCTCCAGGGTCACCCTTGAGGTCCCCACGGTCCTGAGCACCCAAAGCCCCTTTTGGCCGAATCCTTGAGAGAGCCAGGAAGGACCAGTGGGCAGTGACTGGCGCTCATCTCCTGTAGGCTCACACCGCCCCGAGAGGGCAGGGCTCCTCTGCCTGGGGTTGCCTTGGATTCTCGTAGCCCAGTCTCCGGCCAACTGTCTATTTGTCTTGTCCTGCCCGGGGATGGTGGCGGGGGCATTTGAGGAGGTTGCAGGGGCCTCGTTCCACTGTTCGCTGTCCCTCAGAAGCTCATGGTGACCCTCAGCGTGACGTTTCCTTTCCTAGACCAACTTATCTCTCTGCCCAAGAGATGGGGAAGCAGGTGCAGAGTGCACAGCTGCTCAGCTGCTTCCTGTTCTCCCTGCTCCGCAGCTCGGCTGCCTTCCTGCTGGGCTGCCGGGACAGGCACGTGATGCTCTGCTCCCTTGTGTTTCCTGTTAGGTGTGGGATACCTGTACCACGTACAAGTGCCAAAAGACCTTGGAGGGTCACGATGGAATTGTACTAGCTCTCTGCATTCAGGGGTGAGTGCCTCGGTCCTTCTGTGCCTGGGCTGTGTGCTGCAAGCAGGGTGGGGGGGACGTTAATACCCTTCCAGCCTCCCGTGTGCCCATGCATCCTGGGGCCTGGCTCCTGTATGTACCATATGTTGGGGTGTGCACCCTCTTAAAGGAATCCCAGGACCTCCTTTTAGAGAGCCAAGTGGGAAGAGCCCTGTAAGGAAGATGCCCCTTCCTCCTGGCCCCCTTGCCCCTGGCTGCTGCCCCGCCATCACGCCTAGAGGATGCTGCCAGCACTCGGGGCCTTGTAGAGAACAGCTGGCTGTGTCGGCAGGGGTGGGGCGAAGCGCTGGGCTCTCACTGGGCAGACAGGATGGCACAGCCTGCAGCTCTGCCCCCTGCGCACTGAGATTGGAGTGGGCTGGGCAGGGAGGGCATGTGCCCTGTGGGCTGTGTGGAGCCTGTGGTGGGGGCTGGCTTGTCCCGTAGGGCAGCATCCCGCCTTTGGAGGGGGTCAGCTTCACCTGAGAGACAGGGACAAGTGGGGAATGGCAGGTTCTTGGTACCCTGCAGCCCCCTCTACTCTGCCTTGCTGACAGCCTCTCCTTGCCTTGCGGTGTCACAGGAACAGGTTGTACAGCGGCTCGGCGGACTGCACCATCATTGTGAGTACCGGGTCCCCCACTCCCTGCCCCAGTGCTGCTCCGTTTAGGAGCCCAGATGGGAGGGTTGTAGGCTGGCCCCAGGCTGGCAGCACGTGGGAGGTAGCCTGACACCCACGGGGCCCAGAGAGATGCTCTCCCCTGTGTGTGCTGGTGGTTTTATGCCAACCGGGGGTTGGGTTGGGTCTTCTCCAAGGGTCCTGTGCATGTGGGTGCCCCATGCCAAGACACAGCGAGCGTGGTCTCGGCACCCAGCTCTCACCGGTCAGGGCTTTCCTGGCTCTGCTGTGTCATGGCCAAAGACTATCTTGGGGGAGCATCTGGTTCAAGAGAGTGGGGAGGACCTCGGAGCCCACGATGGGGCCAGAGACAGGCAGACCCAGATAGCCAGGGCACGCTGCTGGCTGTCGCTTGGCTCCACAGAGCAAATCCCTCATCGCAGCTGCCCGTGCTGTGTTTCACAGAGTTTTCTGCTGCTGGTTTCTCCAAGGCAGGAAGCCAAAGCCAGGAGCGGGCAGGGGGTTCAGCCCTGAGGCAGCCCAGCCCCTAACTGCCTCATTCCCCTTTTGGCAGGTCTGGGATATCCAAACCCTGCAGAAGGTGAACACCATCCGAGCCCACGACAATCCCGTCTGCACGCTGGTCTCCTCACACAACATGCTGTTCAGCGGCTCCCTCAAAGCCATCAAGGTAGAGGCCAGGGAGGCACTGCAGTGATGGGACGCGGGGTGCAGTGGGGATCCATATTTCTCTTAGCACCCCGGCAGTGCTCCCTGCGGCGCCTGCCTGGGGACGGACCCTCCAGTGGCTGGGCTGCTGCTTCCTGGTGAAGGCCTGAAAGCAAAGGCCTGTAAGCCTTTGGCTAAAGGTCTTGTCTGTCTGGTTCCGACGGTCTCTCCTGCCTGCGACTGTGGGTGTGTCAGGGTCTGTGCACGTGTTCGCACATTTGTGCGCAAGCACACATGCGCATTCAGGGCTGGGTGCCAGTGGCTGACAGCAGGGAGCTGGGTTCAGGGTCCTCGATTGTCAGGCTGGCCAGGGGTTTGTGAGTCAGACCTGGTTTTCGTACTCTGGCAGTCAGGGCCCATGAGGGGCCTCAGCTCAGGCCCAGACATCACTCGCTACCATACTGGCTGGTGCCTGGGCTCTGCTTGCAGCTCAGCTGCGAGCTCCTGGCATCGCAGGGTGCTCAGCTGAGCTCTGCCCTTCCCAATGCACCGATCGACCTCCCCAGGGCTGCCCAAGCCCCGATTGTTCATCACGGGCTTCGGGACTCGAGGCCGTGCAGCACTGAGAGTTGGGCAGAGCCGGCGCTCAGGCGTTAAACCCAAGACCTCGCCCCTCTCTGCTGCCTGAGTAGAGCAGGCTGTGAGGCTGTTGTGAGTCAGACAGCCATTCCTCCTGTCACGCGTCTATCTGTGTCACCCCCGTGTGCTCCTCCGTCCGTCGTTTTGTGGGGGGTGTGCAGTCAGGGCACTCTCGGTCCCTTGCATGCAGCCCCAGAGTGTCAGGCAGGGGGGTGTGCTCTGTGTTGCTCCCTCTGGCATGGGTTGCATCTCTGCAGTGGCAGCACAAGTCTCCCCAGACAGACACCCTTGGGGCTCTGGAAATGTGCTTCCAACTCTAATTCAGTGGTCTGGGCTTTGTCTGAGTGAGCAGCTCCAGTGGGTGTCTTCTGCCACCGGCCTCAGACACGTGGGGTATCAGCACAGGCTCCCCACTTTGGGGAGAAGCCTGTTTTGGGGCTCGGGCTGGTGGGGGGCAGGAGCTGATCCGCCTTGGCCCCACTAAGTGCGTGCACCTGCCACAGGTCTGGGACATCGTCGGCACTGAGCTGAAGCTGAAGAAGGAGCTGACGGGTCTGAACCACTGGGTGCGGGCGCTCGTGGCCTCGCAAAACTATCTCTACAGCGGGTCATACCAGACAATCAAGGTGTGTGCTCACCAGTGGCTCAAGTCCCCCCCCAGAAGGCATGCAGGGTCTTAGCAGAGGGGCCTGCCTGCCTGCCCGCCCCCAGCACTGGGCAAGCAAAGTCCCAGGTAGCAGTGAGGCTTGAGCCGGGCTCCCCAGCTGCCTTGCCAGTGCACCGGCCTTTGCCCAGGGGCCCCCTGTGTGACAGGAACCAAGAAGCATGGCTCATAGCCAGGCTTGTAGCTGCACTGGCAGCTGAGCTGATAAAGGGAGCAGGCTGCTGTCTGGACTGCAGAGATCCACGCTCTGCTCCCAGAATAACCTGGGCCTGCACTGAGCAGCTCTGCTCTCGTCACCTGGACTGCACTGGAGGGACAGAGGGCTGCCGCTCGGTGCTGATCAGATCCCCTGCCATCTCCTGCCGTCTGCCCCTTGTACTGTCCCCTGGTGTGTGTGTGTGTACATATGACACACACAGCATCCAAAAGGTCCCTTCACACCTAGGCTCCTGATAGATGGTCCGTACCCTGGGCCTTCTGTTTCTGGAGAGCACTAAGCAGCCCTGGCCTGAGATCCTGCAGTGGGGTACTCAGATGCAGCACTGCGACTGGCTCCCACAGCCAGGCTGGCACATGGAGAAAGGAGCAGGGAAGGTGGCAGGGTGAAGAGCCTCAGTGGGCCCTACAGCTGGGCCGGGGCCCCTGGCTGC
>JAGPOW010002202.1:10359597-10369827 GCA_030014935.1 Caiman crocodilus
GACAGGACACAAACCCCCACCCCGCACCCCACCGCGATGGTGCTCATCCCCTCCCAAAACTGGCCGGAGCCCCCTCGTTGCCCTTCTTCCCCGCCAGGCTGCATCTCCCGCACCCCAAATCTCTGCCAGCTCCACGGTGCCAGGCTCGGGCTCCGGGTGCGTCTGTCCATTGGGAGAGCGCAGCTGAAGCTCCCCCACTCACTGGTTTAGGATGGCGATTAGGAAGGTAGTAAAGCACCAGCGGGTCCCCCGGAGCGGGGCTGCACTCTCCGTCCTCGGAGGTTTGGAGGCCCCGCTGCACAGAGCCTTGCCTGGGACGATGCAGCCGGGGCTGGTCCTGCTTGGAGCAGGGGGCTGCACTCGATGCGACCCCCCGAGCTCTCTTCCAACCTGAATTTTCTGATTTGCAAGAGGGACCACAGCCGCAGCGAGCCGCTCAGGGCTTAGTCCCGCACCCCAATTCACTGGGCCAGGAGGCAGCCAGGGGATCGAAACCTGGAAAGGAGCGGCCGCAGCCGAAGCCCCAGCGGGAAGGGCAGGTCCGTCCGGTAGATACCAGAGAAGCAGAAACCCTCGCACTAGAGGCAGGAGGACTGAGCAGGGAGAGCCGGCACTCCCGGTGCAAGTGCAGAATAGTACCTGGGATTAGGGGATAGCGCGTGCGACCGGAGGGGTCGCTTCTTCAGGAAGGACAGGGGAGAGGAGGTCTGTAAGGGAGACGTCCGCGTGCTCGGAGGTGCGGCACGAAGCAGAAGGGAGGCCTGCCGGGAGCCTCTGGGTACAGACCAGAGGGGGACGTCGCGGGGGCCTGCGCCCGGCCACGCAACCAGGAGAAGGGGGACGAGGCCTTCTCGAAGCAACTATTGGAAACTTCCGAACGGCAGGACCTGGGGCTCACGGGGGACTTGACTTATCAGGACATTTGCCGCGGGGGGGAGCCCAGCAGAGCACGAGCGATGCAGCACGTTCCCGGAGCGTGCAGGGGATCGCTTTCTGGAGACCGACGAGGCGGAGCTCACCCACAGGTGAACGTGCCGGGGGGAGGTAACACGGGTGACAGCCAGATCTCGATGGCCAGGGAAGGAAGGAAGGAAGGAGAGCGGCAGAAAAAAGACACCGGACTTTGGAAAAGCAGGCTAGCAAACTCAGGATCCCCTGGGAGGCAAGTCGGAGGGAGAAAGCAATGCAGGAGAGCTTTGTATTAAGGAGCAAGCCTTCCCGAGGAGACGAAAGAGTGGGCAGCGAAACGGGCTGGGCAGCCATCGCTTCAACGAGCTGAGACTCGAAAGGAGGAAGCCAAGTGGAAACGTGGTCAGAGCACCGGGGCCGAGCGCAAGGGCACCGCGCGGGCGGGCGTGCAGGGAGACACCGATCTGAGATGCAGCCGGGCAAGGGACATAAAAACCAATCCAAAGGGAACCTACAAGATGGGAGGTAAAAGGAAGACCAAGGAAAGCGTAGCTAAATGCAGAGGAGGCTGAAGTATTTAGGGCTTTTTCTCACTTCAGTCTTTATGAATGAGGTCAGCCACCGGATGATGAGTGCAGTTGGCAGCAAGGGTAGAGAAGGAGACAGCTAGCCCGGAGGAGTGAAAGAACAGGGCAGGGATTACTTTCTAGATGCTTTCAAGTCGGCAGGGCCGGACGGGAGGCACCCTGGGGTGCTGGAGGAACTAGCTGAGAATTGCGGAGCCAGCGGGCCCGTGCCTCGAGGACTCGTGGAGGTCCCGGATGATCGGGGAAAGGGAACAGAGCGCTCAACTTTAAGAAAAGGAAGGAAGAGGGTCCGTGGAGCTACAGACCAGGCTGACCCAGATACCTGGAAGGACCACGGAGCAGGTCCTCCAGGAAGCACCTGGAGGAGAACAAGGTGATCAGGAGCAGCCAGCGTGGATCCACCAAGGGCAAGTCATGCCCGACCAACCTGATTTCTCTCTATGGTAAGGTGACAGGCTCTGTGAATGGAGGGGCAGCGATGGATGCGATAGATCTTGACTTTAGCAAGGCTTTTGGCCCCATCTCCCATGACACTCATTAGCAAGCTAAGGAAATACAGACGAAAAGTACTGGAAGATGGAGCGAGAACTGGTTGGATCATCGTGTTCAACGGGTAGTCATCAATGGCTCAACGTGTGTCAAGTGGGGTCTCCAGGGGTCTGTCCTGGTCCTGGACCTCTTCAACATCTTCATTAATGATCTGGATGATGGACTTGGGTCCACGCTTAGCAATTCTGCAGGTGGCACCAGGTGGGGTGGAGCTGCAGATACAGGGCTAGGGCCCAGGATGACCTGGATGCAGTGGAAAAACGGTGTGCGATCAGATGAGATTCAACGCCCTGCACTCGGGACAGGAGAGCTGCATGCACAAATACAGACGGGGGGAGGACCGGCTGGGCTGCAGTGCTGCAGAGAAGGCCCCAGGGACTACGGGGCGCCATGAACCGGTGTCAGCCAACAGCGAGCTCTCGGTGCAAAAAAGACCACCGGTACGCTGGGTTGTGCAACGCACAGGAGCCTTGCGTGCAAACCCAGGGAAGTGATTCTTCCGCCGGATTCAGCGCCTCACCTGCAGCACCGTGTCCAGCTCTGGGCCCCGCACCTCCAGGACGTGGGCAGGTTGGAAAGCATCCGGCAAAGACTGACAAAAATGATCAGGGGAAGGAAGACTGGGGAGCAAAAGCTGAAAGAGCCAGGGTTACGTAGGCTGGAGAAGGGCAGGCTTTTGGGGAGGGGGGAGGGTTGACAACAGTCTCCAAATATCTGAAGGGTAACTGTGGGGAGGACGGAGATGGGCTTTTCTCTGTGGCTGCAGGGGACGGGGCTAGGAGGAAAAGCCTCAAGCTGCAGCAGGGAAGATGCAAGGGTGGAGACGAGGAGGAGCGGTCCGACCACGAGGGTGGTCACGCACGAGAACGGCTGGACGTTTTCCCGAGCGGCTCGGACAGGCCCGTGGCTGCGCTGGTTCAGGCAGGAACGTCCCGCCGGGAGCAGAGGCTGGACGAGACGACTTTGCGAGGACTTTCCTGTACCGGCACCACACCCAGCCCAGACACGGGCCTCT
This sequence comes from Caiman crocodilus, assembly GCA_030014935.1. Classification (NCBI taxonomy): domain Eukaryota; kingdom Metazoa; phylum Chordata; order Crocodylia; family Alligatoridae; genus Caiman; species Caiman crocodilus. Next base: position 10,362,658 of record JAGPOW010002202.1, read on the forward strand.
ACACCCACCCGGACGCAGGATCCAGCCCCACGGAGCCCCCCAGCCCATTGCGGGGACGTCTGGAAAGAAACCCTGCGACCCTCTCCAAGCTCGGCCACGTCCCGCAGCGTCCGGGGGTGCCCATGCGAGCTCCCCGCAGCAGGGCCCAGAATAGGGGTCCCGCGCAGACCCCGGACCCCTCCCCAGTGCCCGGGGCCCTTACTCTGCAGCTTGCCCGTCCTCCTGCTTGATCTTCTCCTCCACCGCCTGCAGCGCGGCCGCCAGCGAGGCGCTGGTCTCCTCCAGCTTCTGGTGCGCCATCTCGGTGCTGGCGCTGTCCGCCGACGGCCCGGCGATGGAGGAGCGCGGCGGCTTGACGGGCACCTGCTGCGGCTGCCCGCCGGGCGAGAGGGGCTTGGCAGGGCTGGAGCAGAGCGAGGGCGGCGTGCTGGAAGGCTTGGCCGTGGGGGCGAGCTGCTTGGCGGGCGACGGGGCGGGCGTGGAGCTCGCGCTCACCGACTGGATGGCGGCGTGGGGCTTGGCCGGCTTGGGCGCTGTCGGCGGCGGGGTGGGCTTGGGGGACACCGGCGGCGGGGTGCCATGGACCCGCTTCACCTCTGCGGGAGAGGAGAGAGGAGAAGGGCCGTGGGAGGAGAAAGCTCAGCCGTCGGGGCTCGCCCCACCGCCCCCAACCCCATCCGAGGACGCCACGTACCTGGGCTGCCGGGGCTGGGGATCGGCACCTTTTTGGACGTGGGCGTGGGCGGCCCGGGGACCTTCTGTGCTTGCTGGGGTAACACGGGCTTGGGCGACACCGGCGGCTTGAAGGGCTTCTTGGGCTCCGCCGGCTGCGGCACGAGCTCGAGCCCGTCGGCGGGCGGTGGCGGGGTCAGGGGTGGCGGCGCGGGCATCTCGGCGCCGCTCGTCTCGGAGGCCGGCCTCCGCTTGATGGTGCCGGTGCCGTTCTGGTAGACGGAGAGCGGGGCCGGCTCCAGCCCCTGCTCCTTGTCCTTGGTCTTGGGGCGCCGCTTGACGGTGTCCGACTCGGTCAGGATGAACTTGACGCTCTCCTGCTGGCTCTGCTTGGCCCGTATCCGCCGCTTCAGCGTGGCGCTGGCCTCCACCTTGGCCAGGTCGCTGTGGCGGTGCGCGGGGGACAGCGCCTCCCCCGCCTCGGCCCTGGCCGGCACCAGGCCGCGGGGCCGCTGCTTGATGGTGAGGTTGCCGTCTTCGGCGAAGGGGATGTTCTCGGACGAGCTGTTCTGGGGGGAGCCCCGCAGCCGCTCCACCGCGCTGCCCTCCTTCCCCGCGTCCGACTGCACGCTGCCGGAGCGCTCCCGGCGGGCCGCGGCCAGCAGCCCGGTGACGGGGCCGCTGATGGTCCGGCGCCGGTTCACCACCTCCCCGTCCAGCCCGATGGCGTCCTTGTGCTTGACCGTAGCCAGGACGGTGGCCACGCGGCCGTGCTCGGGGCTGGCAGGGTGCACAGCGCCGGGCAGCACATAGTAGCCGTCAGGCCCCTTGCCGCCGGCGCCGGGCGGTTTCTGCAGCGCCAAGGCCCGGGCACCGCCGCCGATGGAGGACATCTCGAGCATGGCGGCGATGCTCTTCACGCTGCCCGCGCTGCCCGTGTCCACGCTGCCGCCGAAGTCGCTGGCCTGCCGCTGCTCCACGTAGGGCTCCGGCATCTCCTCGTCCTCGCCAGGGCCGTCCCCTGCCTCCCCGTCCTTGAAGTCCTCGGTCATGTTGGTGCTGGAGATGGCGGAGCTGGAGCGCTTGGGCGGGGGCGGCGGAGGGCCCTTCTTCTTGGGCCGCACGGCAAAGGACTGGCTGCGGTTGACGTTCTTGTCGGCGCCCGACTGAGCCCGCACGGAGTGGCTGCGGCCCACGCGCCGCTGCACCGTGGCGTAGGGCCCGGCGTCCGGCACCAGCAGCTCGTCCCGCTCCTGCTCGCTGTCGGACATGGCGTAGCGGTTCAGGCTGTGCGCCCGCTTCTTCGGCCGGCCCAGCTCCTCCTCTGCCTCCCCGCTGGGCGGCGGCAGGCACAGCACCGGCACCGAGACCGGCAGCACCGGCACGGCCTGGGCCAGCGGACCCGGTGGGTGCCCCGCCTCGGCTTCCACGGGTTGCGGCATGACGTAGGCGAAGCCGCGGTGCGTGGGCGACTGCGGCAGGGAGCGGGGCGACATGGGGCGGTCGGCCTGCTGCAGCAGCTGGGGCGTGGGCTTCACTTTGGCGGTGGCGTGCGGCACGCCCAGGGTCTGCGGGGACGAGGGCCGCAGCTTGGTGGGCGTCTGGGGCGGGGTGAAGTGCCCCGCGGACGGCGGGAAGGACTGCCGCGGCTTGCCGGGCACGGGGGGCACGCTGGCTCTCTTCACGGGGTGCCCGTGCCGCAGGGAGCGCACCTCTTTGGGCAGGCTGGGGGGCCCCTCCTTGCCCTCCTCTGTCAGGTACTCCTGGCTCTTGGACATGGCAGCGCTCGGCCCCTTGGGCTCGTCGCCCAGCAGCTCTTGGGAGCTGCTGATGTGCTTGGCTCGGCTGCCCAGGCTGTTTTGGTGCACGTGGCGGGTGGCGGGGGGCCGGTAGCCGGCGCCCTCCCGGAGGTGCGGCACGTGGTTGGCCGGCTTCTCGGGCTCGTCGGGCGCCTCGCCGGTGCCCGTCATGGCCACCTGCAGCTCGCTGCTGAGCTCGCTGTCCTGGAACGTGGTCATCTTGGGGGACTGGCACTCGGCGCTCTCGGGCGGGGGCGACTCGATGGCCATGACATCCAGCGACTGCGGCGCCTTCTTCTTCAGCGTCCCCGACTCGTACTTGACGTACTCGGCCTTCTGCAGCTCCGCCAGCTTCTTCACCGCCAGCATCAGCTTCTTCTGGTGGCCTGCGGGGAGGACAGATGGCAGCGGGGGAGGTAAGACAGCACCGGAGGGCACGTGCGCACAGCTGGGAGGGAGCTCAGACTGGGCAGGGAGCAGGCTGGGGAGAGAGCTGAGTGACCAGGACGCAGGGTTATCCCCCCTGGAGCTAGGCTTGCAGAGATCAAGTGAGGTGCCCAAGGCTGCCCAGGGGGGCAGTGGCGGAGCCGAACCCAACACTGCCAAATGCCAGGCCGGTCCTCTCGCAGCAGCCCCCGGCACCACATCTTGCCAGTCTGTACCCCGCCGCGTGGCTTGTCCTCCGGGCCAGGGTCTCCCTGGAGCAGGGGGCACCGGTGCTGCTGCCGCCCGGCCTCGCCTTACCCAGCTTGGTGATGCCGATCTCCTGCAGGTCCTCCCACGTGATGTCCGTGATGAAGTCGATGTTCTCGTAGCCGTTCTCCACCAGCACCTTGTAGTACTGCGACAGCCCGATCATGGACAGCCAGAGCGCCAGGTTGGCCTGGGAGGGGGGAGCGGAGCCTGAGCGGGTGCCACGACCGCGCGCCCGGCCCGAGCGGAGATCGCGGCCTCTGGCGGCGCTGCACCCAGCCCAGCGCCAGCACCCCCGCACGGGGCAGGGGGGCATCGGCTTTGAGCTCTGCGCCGACCCGCGGCAGTGCCACGCCTGACGCCGGCAGCTGCAACCCCGCGCCATGCCCCCCATCGCCCCTCCAGCCCAGGGCCCGCTGCAGGCGTCCGGGGCCCAGCACCAGGCCTGTGGGAGAGAGCCGCAGAGCTGCGGGGACCTCACCGGCAGGGGGGTTTCCTCCGGCTCGGCGCGGTCCCGGCGCCCACCGCCCGGGCCCCGCGGGCAGAGCCGTACCGGCTTGTACTCCGGGAGCCACTCGGGGATGTTCAGGCTGTTGATCTCCGAGGCGATCTTCTTCCGGTGCCCGGGCTTCGTCACGCCGATAGCCGTGAGGTCCTGGGGCCGGGAGGGAACCCGTCACCCGCCTGCAGCCGCCGGCTGGCCGGGCACCGGCTCACGGTGTGCACGGGGTCGCCCGCCTCTCTCAGGCCAGGAGCTGAGGCCCAGCCTGCCGGCCCGTCCCCCTCGGCGGGGGCTGGAGGAGATCCCCCACCACCCTCCCCTCCGCTGCCCAGCCCAGGCGGGAGCACACAGCACGGCCCCGATCCCGCAGCCCAAAGTGGGGGACCGAGGTGGGGGGGTTCTGGAGCCGCCCCGCTGCCTCCTGCCCTCACCTCTGGCGTCATGCGGCTGATGGTGGGGATGTCGTAGCCGGCGTTAATGAAGTTGGGCGCGTAGAGCTGCAGCTGGAACTTGTACAGCCACTGGTACACGGCCTCCGAGCTCTGGGGGCGAGGGGGCGGCGTCAGGGGCTTGGTGCCTGCGGCCCTGACCCCGGGCGCCCCATCCAGATGTGCTGCCCAGTCCCGGGCACCTTCCCACTGGGCAGCTTCCTAGCAAGCACAGCTGGGCACTGCCGGGAGGCCGGGCAGCGAGCGCTGCTGCTGAGCTGGGCCCGGGAGGGTGCTGGGCATGCAGCCGGGGCGGGGTACCAACCCGGCTGCCCACAGGGACGGAGGCAGCGGAGAGGGCTGGGGTCCGGCCCCATATTGCACGAGAAAGCCGGTGCCAGCTGCACCCTGGCCCAGCCCCGCTCTGGCACGGAGGAGCTGTGAAGCGCAGGTGGCAGCTCAATGAGAGAAGCTGTCAGAGGTGCGACTCTCGCCCCCGAGCAGCAGAGCGGGGAAGGGAGCCCCGTGCCCAGCCCAGCGCTTGCAATGCCGGCTCCGGCACAGGGATGTGGGCAGCACCGGTGCCCCTCTCCATGCCACCTGCACCAGCCCAGGGCAATGGCAGCTCCCTGGAGGCTGCAAGCACCGGCACGGCATCACGGGTCCGGGGGCGCCGGCAGAGGAGCAAGACGGAGCCCCGCCGCATGCAAACACTCCCAGGGCATTGCCCCCGAGACCCAGGGAGCAACGCAGGAGCTGCCTTGCCCCAAACCCAGCTGCCGGAGCCCGGGCAGACCACCGCCCGCGTGCATCCCCTCGGCAGCAGCCAGCCAGCGAGCGAGCGCGGCGGACGGACGGCTGCAGGGTGATTCACAGCGTGGCTTTGGGCGCTGACTCACCGGCGGCCCGGGCTGGGCAGTGCCGGGGACGCGGCCACTCCCCGACAGGCGGGCGCAGGGCGCGGGCACCTGGCAGGCAGGGCCAGGCATGGATGGGAGCCTGGTCCCCATCTCCTGTGCACCCTCCCCAGGTCAGGGCCAAGTGCGGACCCCAAAGGGCACGGGACCAGGCCTGGGGGGTGCAGGGAGCAAGGGGCACCACCCGGCTGCATGGGGCAAGGTGTGGGGCACCCCGACTGCCCCGATGCAGGCTGGGAGTCCGGGGGAGACGCCGGCACCCCTCCAGTGGCTTTGCAGGGACGAGCCGCTGGACACAGCCGGGATACGGGGGCTTTCCGGCCCCCCGCCTCACCTTCCCCTCCGACATGGGCTCCATCTTCTTCAGCTGCTGCTCAGGCGGGGGCTGGGCTGCATACGGGGAGCTGGCCACGCTCTGGCTCCGCGAGGACCCTGCGGCAGAGCAGGGGGGTCAGCGCGGTCGGCAGACACCCCCGCGGCACCGGCCTGGGTGCCAGGGCAGCAGCTCCTGGGGGTCGCGGGCCCCATCTCTTCCCCCGGTGCTGAGCTCCATCCATCCATCCATCCCACGCTACAGCAATAGCCGCGGGCAGGGCAGGGTAGGGCTGCACCATGCAATCCCCCTCCTCTGTACAGGGCAGGGAGGGTCGTGGGGGACGGCAGCCCCGCCACCCACACAGCTCCTGGCATCCCGTTGCAGGCGCTGCAATGCCCCGGCGATCGGAGGGCTCTGGCCTGAGCTGGCCACGGGATCCAGACCCACGCCGCCCCCTCCTCCGTGCCCCCTGCCCCGCACGCAGCCTGCGAGGGAAGCTGCTGGGGCGGCTGGACGGGGGCAGCAATCCCCCCTCCTCCCCGCACCCCCTCAGCCAACGCGAGGCCCGGGCAGCTGCCCGAAGCCGGGCGCCGTGGGGCTGGAGGGCTGCCAGGCGGACAGAGCCCCCCAGCCAGCCCCTCTCCCCCACCCCCAGGCCCCCGCCCTGACTAACCGAAGCAGCAGAAGGCCTGGCAGCAGCCGAAAGGCGAGAGAGTCATGTTTACCCGCACGCGTCTTCCTCCCGGCACCGAGCAGCCCCGGGCCGCGCCAGAGCCCGGGCCGGGGCTAGCGCCAGCGTTAGCCTTAGCGCTAGCGCCGTGCCGAGCGCCCGCCACGCACCTGCAGGCGACTCCAGCCCCTTCGCCGACCCATCGCCCGCGGCCGCCTCCTGCACCGACGCCTTCTGCGAGAGCACGGTTGCCAGCAGCTGGAAAGGCACCGACGGGCAGGGGTGAGCGGCGGTGCGCGGGGGGCCGCGGGGAGCCGCCCGTCGCCTGCAGGGCTCCGGCAGCCGGTCCAGCGGCGCGGCGGGGGGCGGGCAGGCGGGGAGGGGCCCGGCAACGCCGGGAGCGAGCGAGAGAGAACGGCGCTCGCAGCACAGATGGTGCCTCGCATCCGGCAACCGGCGGCGGCGGGGGCTGCAGCGCCACGACACCCCCGCGCCTGCCTGGCAGGTGCCCAGAGCCCACCCCCGGGATCCCACGCTCGGGAGGCAGGTGGGGGGGTTCCCCGCAGCACGGGCTCGGCCAGGCGGGTAGGACGGGGCCTGCCCGAGGCTGGGAAGGGGGCGCAGCACCAGTGCCCGCTCTCCCGCCCGGGGCTGGGGTGCTGCAGCCGGGCAGGACGCCGGGGCTGCCCCGCCTGAGCCGGAGCGGGCAGGAAGCCACGGGGAGCCCAACCGAGCCGGCCTCGGGCGCCTGGGGGCGGCATGCACCAGTCCTGGCTGAGCAAGCCGGAGCACTGCCTGCCGTGCCAGCCGCGCGGGGACGGGAGGATCGGCTGGGCTCCGGTTTGGCGTTTCCATGGAGATGTGCGTGGCTGGGCACCGGCCCAAGGAGCTGCCCTGCAGCTGGGAGGGGAGGGGAGGGGAGGGGAGGGGGGGGAGGGGGACCGGCCCCAGGCCCAGCCGCGCCATAAAGGGGTCTGTCGGAGGATCCCGGCCCTGCTCCCACCCCAGAATGGGGTAGAGCGCTGCATGGGGATGCCCTGGTGATGGAGACCCTAATGCCACCCGTGCCAGCTTGCCCAGGAGCTGTGCTGCCGGCTCTCAGCCCCTTACCTTGACCCCTTCCGAGCCGGCGTGCAGGGCATGGCCCCCGCTGCCCGTGCTCTGCCCGCTGCC
>JAGPOW010002202.1:10378426-10395401 GCA_030014935.1 Caiman crocodilus
CATGCTCGGGGGATGCACGGAGATGGGAATGGCACACGCTCGAGGGATGCACAGAGATGGGGATGGCACACGCTCGGGGGATGCACAGAGATGGGGATGGCACACGCTCGGGGGATGCACAGAGATGGGGATGGCACACGCTCGGGGGATGCACAGAGATGGGGATGGCACACGCGTGGGGGATGCACAGAGATGGGGATGGCACACGCGTGGGGGATGCACAGAGATGGGGATGGCACACGCTCGGGGGATGCACAGGGAAGGGGATGGCACACGCTCGGGAGGATGCACAGGGATGGGGATGGCACAGGGCTAAGCACACGCTCAGAGCATGCACACAGATGGGGCACAGGCTGGCACATGCTCGGGGGATGCCACACGCTCGGGGCATGCACAGCGACACCAGGGTGTGCACTACCAGCCCCTGCCCCTGCAGCCGGGTCTGCCCGTGCCCCTGACCCCAGCGGAGCTGCGAGGGCCCTTACATCCAGCAGGAGCCGCACCACGTCGGTCTTGCCGCACAGAGCCGCCTCGTGCAGGGCCGTGCCCGCCTTGGTCTGCCGGTTGATGTCGATGCCCGCCTGCAGCAGCAGCCTGCGGACGCAGCAGGGGCCGGCTGAGCAAGACGACCCCTCGCTCCTCGCCTGCAGCCCAGCTTAGAGCCCCCTGCTCCGCCGGTGCCCACAGCCCGGCAGAGCAGTCCCGGCAGGAGGATGCTGCCTCCCACCGTGACTATTTGTTCGGGTCCAGCCCCCGCGATGCTCACCTGATGATGTCAATGTGCCCGTTCTTGGCTGCCAGGTGCAGGGGGCTGGTGCCATTGGGGTCGGTGGCGTCCCCGGGCTTGGGCTCCAGCAGCGCCGCACACATGTTGCTGTTCAGCAGCAGCTGCACCACCTGGGGCAGCGACATGGAGCAAGTGGAGGCGTGGGGACCGGCGCTGGAGCCCGCATTGTGCAGGGGACTGGTCGGAGGGGCTTTGCCCCCGAGTGTGGTACAACCTCAGACACCCCCAGTCTCCTCCCAGACACCCAGTGCCTGGGAGTACCCGGCCCTGCCTCGCGGGGCCTGGGAGGACTTACCCCGACGCGGCCAAACTCGCAAGCCAAGTCCAGCGGCGTCTTGCCAGAGTTGTCCACGATGCAGGGGTTGGACTGGTGCTGCAGCAGCATCTCGGACTGGGAGAGACCAGACTGGCTCAGCACGATGCTCCCGGAGGGGTGGAGGGTGGGCTCCTGAGCGACTGGCCCTGCCGCCCCCACCCAAACCCTCCTGTGCCTTGCACACACTATGCCCCATGGCAAACGGGCATCCGGGAAGGGCCAAGCACGCCCGTGGAGCTGCCATGGGGAGAAGTCCAGATCCCCCATGCACAGGGTAGGAGGGTCCGGACCCAGGTAGCCTTGAGGCTCAAGCAGCCACGTGCCCCCTCCCCACCATGCAGTGCCATGGAGCACCCCCCATACCACGTCGTAGTGCCCGTGCTGGGCCGCCAGATGCAGGGGGATCTGGCCCTCGTCCGACTGGGCGTTCACGGCTGACCCTGCCTTCAGCACCATCTTCATCGGCTCCTTCTTGCCCTGCCAGGCGGCGTAGTGCAGGGGCCGCATCCCTGCGGGGCAGAGGCAGCGCCCGGCTGAGGGGGGGGCACCACGTCCGGCCAGCTCCTGGCCGGTGCAACGTCCCGGTGCCGGGGGCGCGGGTCTGGGCTGGACCACCCCACCCAGAAGACACTCACGGCCCAGGCAGGCTCTCCAGCTGGAGCTGCCGGCCCCCGGACCTCTGGGCTCACGCTCACCCCCGCCTCGCTCTCACCTTTGTTGTCCTTAATGTCCACGGCGGCCTGAGCTTCCAGCAGCAGCGAGATGAGCTCCGTGTTGCCATTGAGGGCTGCATGGTGCAGGGCAGAGAACCTGGGGGTGCAAAGCACGCGGTGAAGCAAGGGCTCCCCTGGCCAGGCCGGTGGGCATCTCCCTGGCACGGCACAGGGCGCCGGAGCGATGCCCCGTGGTGAGCCCCCTCTTGCAGCTCTTTGCTTGCTGGGCCCGGGCCCGTCCCCGAAGCAGCCTGGGGAACCCAGTCCCCTTCCCCGGCAGCCTCGCAGAGATGCGCTACCCCGAGCTGATGCACTGGACCACGCCACGCGCCACAGGGATCGAGGCCCAGGGAAACAAAGCGGAGCAAGGAGGGCAGACGTGGCATTCGCTCCGCCGTGCACAGCTGTATTCGACCTGCCCCGAGGGACGAGAGGCTTCCCCAGCCAAGCCCCGCAGCTCCGGGCAATCCTGGGAGCCTTCTCCAGGGAGAGCTTGGGGGTCAAGTGTCGTGGGAAACCCAGCTGCGTGATCCCAGCTAAGCCCCTGGAGACGCTCACCCGAGCGGGATGCTCCAAGCCTCCCGGCCCCAAAGGAGATGGATGCAGCCCGGCAGAGCCCAGCCCCGCCACGGGCAGGGGGATGCCCGCGGGGCGAGGCCAGGGCTGCGGTCCAGCCTGGATCGGGGCCACACGTGCTGCGGGGCTCCGAGCGAGGAACGATCAGCAGTGACAGAGGGAGGGAGGCCGCCGGTGAACTGCAGACCCCCTCCCCCTCGTGACCCAGTTCTCCAGCTGCTCTGGTCGAGGCCGGGGCCGGCCACGTGCCTCCGGACTGGTGGGGACGGCAGACCCTGCGCCGGCAGCCTCCGTGCCCAGAGCGCTGGCGCGTGGCCGCGAGAGCAGATCCACCTCGGTGCCCGCTGGCCACAGCCCCGTCGCCAGCCGTGGCCGCCTCCTGCAAGCATCCTAATCCCAGGCGGGCTGTGCTGCCCGCAGGCATCGACTGCCCTCCTGCCAGGCCGACGGGGAATAGCCGGGGTAGCCCCCAGGGGAAACGCGGGCCCGTGTTGGTGGGAGAAGGGCTCGCTGCTCAGCGGTCCGCACCACGGGGCAGAGACCCCAGTGGGACCGGGCGACGCGGGGCAGGTGGGCCACGAGCACCCAGGCGGCACGCTGTAGCGCAGCTCATCTTTAATGGCAGTGCCATCTTTAATGGCTGGCACGCGGCGGGGGAAGCGCCGGCCCGCTGCGGTCTGGTGTCTGCCATCGCAACGGTCCTGTCCATGCATCCATCCGGGAGGCGCCCGGGATCGCGCTCCTCATCAGCCAGCGAGAAAAACCCGCGGGGCAAGAGCCTGCCCCGAGACCCACTCGGGTGCCAGCAAGATGGGGCACGAGATGCTGCCCCTCGCCCCAGGCGGATGGCGCTGCCCCCAACCATGGCTCCGGGGCAGGCACTCACCCATCGGTGTCCTGGAAGTTGACGTTGACTTTCTTCGCGGATCCGAGGAGCTCTAGGAGGGAGAGAGAAGGGGGATGAGGGCGCTTGCCTGGTGCCCCACGCCCAGGATGGCACGGCCCACAGGGCCCGAGGAGGGGCAGTCCGACACGCTGCCTCCCTAGGGTGGCACCTGGAGCCCACGGACACGCCGTCCCCGGGGCTGCGAGCCAGCCAGTGCAAGACCTCAGCTCGCCAGAGTGCCCCCTGCGTCCAGGGTCTGGCTCGCACGCCCCACGTGCTAACTGCACGCATGCTCACACCCATGCACATGTATGCACACTTCATGGACTGCATACACACAAGCTCACATGCACACTCCATGAACTGTACACACACACGCACCCATGCACATGCTTGCACACTCTATGGACTGAACACATGCACACATGTGCACCCCCCATGATCTGTGCACACACACCCACACACATGCCTGCTCACTCTATGGACTGCACACGTACACACTCCATGGACTTGCACGCACCCATGCACATCCCATGGGCTGCGTGTACACACACACCCATGCACATGCCTACACAGTCCATGGACTGCCCCCACCCACCCATGCACACACACACGCGCACCCGCGGCTTCTCCTAGCAAACCCCAGCAGCATCTCCTCCAGGCCCCTCGCACCTCAGCAGGCCCAGCAGCCCCGAGCCTCTGCTCCAGCTGCTGCGAGGCGCGAGCCCCGATGCCCTCTGAAACCTCAACAGAGAAAGCACAATTTGACAGCCAAGGGCGTCCCCAGCACTGGAGCCCGATATCCGTCTCTGGCAGTGCCCCGTCCTGGCAGCGCAGGCAGCCAGGAGCCCACGCTGCCTCCGGCCGACTCAGGGCAATGCAATGCAACGAGCAGGGCTGGAGCAGCCAAACCTGGAGAGTCCGTCTGCAGCCAAGCCTGGCCCCAGGCCACCTCCCTCCCCACGGCCCCTGCGCGCTGTGCCCTGGGGCATCTCCATTTCCACAGCCCACACAGCAGCCCCCAGGGGCGGGAGGCAATGCCAGGCCAGGGATCCTGCTGTCTAAAAGCCCAGTGCATCCTCCCTCCAGGTCCTGGCCGCTGCAGGGCATGCACCGGAGTCCGGAGAGGTGCTACACGCGGGGCTGGTACCTACAGACCGAGGGCAAGGTGAGGGTCTCACCGATGCAGGGAGAGGCAGCTGCCCCTCGTCCACTGCAGCTGGCACTCGGGGAAGAGACCCCTCGCCGCTCCCCGGAGCACTCGGGGTCCAACAGGCCCAGCCAGGCCCCTTCCCCGCAGCACGTGCCCTGTGCTCCTCAGCCCCGCGCCGGTGCCCTCCTCTGTGCCAGGGCAGCTGGGGCGAAGCTCCCACCCTTGCCTGGGAAGCTGCCTCCAGCCAAGCTCCCCGGAGCCTCTGGCTGCACCCGGCCACCTTCAGAGCCTCACGGCTCCTTGCCCACCTTTCACTGGCACCGGAAACCAGGCAGGGTCCCAAGAAGCCTGGCACTACACCGAGCCGGAGAGCTGGCAGGGGCTGCTGGCAGCCTCCCAAAGGCTAGCGGCTGCCTGGCGCGGAGGCCGGACCCGCAGCGGGGGAGCCCCAGGGCTCACCTGTGTGCCAGCACCGGGGCGTTTGCTGCCGAGGAAGAGCTCGAGCTCAATGCACCGTCAGAGACCTGCCTGTCTTCCTCTCTCCGCTCTGCTCGGACACGGCCAGCCTTCGAGGGTGTGCACGGAGGCTCTCACACCCGCCCAGCGCCTGGGGTAGCCACGCCATCCTGGGGCAGCACGTCCCCGGTGCTGCCACGGGGCTGGCTTGCCCTCAGCGCCCGGCCTTCTCCGCACTCGGGGCTAGCTAGGTGCGACGCTGGCGAGCCGCTCTCCAGTGGGAGCACGGTCCCGACACGCGTGATGCAAACAGCCCAGGCCAACAGGCGCCCGGGCGGGTCCGGGGGTGCGGCTGCGCCCAAACCAAGGCCTGGCAGCGACAGCAGCAGCGGGGGAGTCGCTTGACTTCTTGGCTCATTCTCATTAACCTGATTCCTTCTAAACTCTTCACTCCGCGCGTGTTAACGCCTCCCTCCCCTCTTTAAAACGTTTCTAATGAATCCAGCTCTGCTTTCTGCTGTCTGGTTGCTGCTCCTGTGTCACAGCCCTGCAGACTGCTCTCGACTCCAGCTGAAAACACGAACTCAACGTGGAAATCGTCAAAGCGCCGAGCCGTGGGGCTGGAAGGGGCCTCCAGAAGCCCCGTCGAGGCCAACCCGTGCCTGAGGCAGGGTCAGCCCTGTGCAAACCAGCCCGGACAAACCCAGGGTCCGACCTCCTGGCAGAGCTACTGTCAACCCCGACACAAGACATCCCACGCGAACCTGCCACGGGCGAAGCAGGGGGCCGCGGAGGCCAAAATCCTGCTTCTGGAGAAGGTAGTTAATAGGGATCCCAGGTAGATCGTGCACCTGATGCTGAGGAAGGCAATATCCTGACCTGCAGGAAAATCCCCTCCTGCCCCAAGGACATCGTTCGACCCTGGGCAGAGGGGCAAGACCCTCTCGCGCTCAGCGAAGCACTGGAAGAGGCTCAGGAAGGCTGGGCTGTTTTATGACTCCGAGAGCACGTAATTCAAAGGACGATGGGGCTAAAAAAGCAACCACTTTTGATGCTTCTGACACCTAATTTCTTGTGTTTTTAATACAGAATACAGGCTACAGCAAATGAGTGCACATTCCCACCGTCACGCTTGTTTTTTGCTTTGATCCGACACTGAATAGGCCCCTAGCTTATACGGAAAGCTTCTAGCTTCTCGCGGTCTGGAGAAGCAGGGGTTGCATTCAGGGGGACGATACGTTGCACCCCGCTTCTCGAAATCCCAGATCCACCCCCGCCTGGCGTCCTCCCCGCTGACTTGCAACCGGAAAGGTGGCAAATGGGTCCCGCAGAGCCGTGTGCCCAGGGGGCCAGCGCCGTCTCGGGTCTGCACCCTCCCTGCCTTCGCACAGGGGCTCCAGTCGCCCGCCAGCCCCGCCGCGTCTCATTCACCGGCCGAGGAACGCGCAAGCCGCGAGCTCGCCCCTCCCTGCTGCACCCTCGTGCTTTCCCCAGGGCTCTGCCAAGCCCAGGTGCTATCCCCATTCCAGAGGCAGGGAAACCGAGGCCCGGTGGGCTGCCAGAGCCAGAAGCAGCAGCGCTGCCCCAATCCGCAGAGCACGGCTTCCCTCTGCCACGAGCCGGCAGCCGCCCTGTGCCGCGTCCGATCCCCGGGAGCAGGAAGAGAGCCAGGCGGGAGGCGGGGCGCGTTCCCCTGCAGTGCTGGCTCCTGCCCGGCTGTGCAGAGGCCCGGCCGTTCCCCGGGGACCTGGGGTTGGCAGCGAAGTCCGCGCCTGGAGCGGCCGCCGTAGCAGCATGCTAAGCAGAAACCGGCCGTGCTCGGCACCGACAGGGTCGTGGGTTCCCGGGGATCTGCGCCCCACGGGGGGAAGCCGGGCCGGTGCAAACGGCACCGCAGGGTTTGCACCAGAGCCGCCAGCGTCACCCCTTTGAGAAGGGCAGGGAGGAAGGGGGGCACCTGCGCTGCTGCCTTTGCAGGGCCAAGCCTCGTGTGGGCTCCTGAGCAATGAGGCACCCCAGCCCCGTGTAACCCCCGGCAAGGCCCTGCCCCCCCAGCTGCTGTCCACGGCCCTGCAATGCCTCACCGCTCAGGCTGTCCCTCGCAGCGTCTCCCCAAAGCCCCCGCGGGGCTCCAGGCCCCGATCCCACCGCAGCGGCTGACAACAGCATCGGCGTGTCGGCGTGCCCGGGCCCCGGGGCAGCACCCCGCGCAGAGAGGGGCTTTGCCTTCCCCGCGCGTCCCAGGGGTGACGCAGCCCCCGGCTCTGCCCCGGCACAGCCAGGCTCACTTCCGCGCGGGGCGGGCGGCGCGCGGGCAGCGGTGGACGGGGGCAGGAGCATCGCCACCGTGCTGGCCACCAGCCTCTTCGCCGAGCCGGAGCGCTACGGCACACAGCTGGGCAGTCGCCATGGCAACCCCATCAGCTGAGCCGGGGAAGATGCGGTGCTGGATCCCGGGCAGGGGATGCACCGGGGCCGCGGTGGTGCCAGCCAGGGGTGCTGGGCAGCGGGGACGGCACAGGCAGCACACGCCGGGCTGATAACCCCCGCCATCCCCTCCTCCAGGCCAGGGGTCGAGCCCCTTCCTGCAGGAGAGCCCGGCACAAGCCTGACCGTCCCAGCAAGGGCTCGGGCCAGCACCCGCCACCTCTCCCTTCGGGCTGGGGACTGCTCTGCAAGGCGGCACCCCGCGATAACCCCGACCCGGCACCGGGGGAAATGCAGCCACCTCTGGGGTGGATCGCGGCGCTGCCGAGGGCCGGCCGGAGCGCAGAGGCCTCCTGCCACGAGGGAGGCCGCGTGCTGCCAGGACGCTGCTTCCCCCAGCGGGTTGCGAAGACGAAAGCGCGTCTCAGGAAGGACTCGCCAGGAAACTCCTGCCCTCCCTGAGCGGAGCTGCTTGGCTCGGCATCTGCCAGCATGGGGGGGGCAGGCGGGCAGGTGGCCAACGAGCTGTCAGTGCCGCTGCCCCGTGGAAAAACACTATTTTTCAAGAAAAAGGAGATTTTCCCATGCTCCAGTGCACGGGGGCTGGCCGTCGCTCCAGAGCTGCCTCTGCTCGGCCCTTTAGCGGCCGGAGACGGCTCCCCGCTGAGCGGGGCTCGCTGCCTCTGGGCCGGACCCTGCCCAGGGACAAAGGTCTGGGCCCTGGGGGCCTGCGCGCGTGCAGGACGATGCCTCGCGGGTGCACTGTCTACACCGGGGGGAGCGGGGAACACCGCCAAGGGCACCAGCACGGGGGTGGCAGAGGGGGCATCTCCTGCCCCCCAGCCCCTTCTCACGGGATGGAGCAGAAATGAGCATCTGGCACAGCTGGACTGCCCGCGGCCCGAACACGGCCCGCCTGGCCAGGCCTGCTGGCAGCATGGGGGCCCCTGGAGAGACGCCTCACCCCTGCCACCGGGACGTGGGAGACCCTCCTCGAAGCGGCCTGATGTTTGCACACGCGCGTGCACGTGGCGCATCCCCCGACCATATGGGAAATAACTCCATCGAGCCCGACAGCGCGGGGAGCGGCCATCCGTCTTCCTGACAGCCCCGGCAGCAAACGCGACGGGCCTGGCACTCGCCGGCGAGCCCCCCCTGCAAGGGCTGAGTCAGAGCGAGGGGGAGGCGGAGGGAAAACAAACGCCCCCCGCAATCCCTCCGCCGCCGCGGCCACGGCCCCTCCCGGCTCATCCAGGAGCTCTCCTTCTCCGTGCCGGGGGAACAGCGATTATGCGGCACAAAGTGCGGCGCCAGCGAAGCTGCCGGGCAGGCACCGGGCGCCGCTTCGTTCCCAAGCCCCACGCGCGGGGCTGCGACCCCCTGGGCACGGCCAGCATCCCGCCAACCGCGCCGGGATGCCGCGAAGCCGGCTGGAGCCTGCGTGGGGATGTGCTTTGAGGCTCCCGGCGGCACGGAGGCAGGAGCGGGGCCCACGGCACGGGCAGCCAGGCCCTGCCAGGGAGCAAGGGGTCGACCTTGGCCGGCTGCCTGCTCCAGCCGCCCGCTCCCGGCAGGGCCAGAGCCCAGGCCAATGCCGCGACCTGGTTGTCCCCGGGTCCTGCGGAGACGCCCCGCGGCACGCACGACCCTCCCGTCCTGCCTTCGGAGGAACGGGTCCCCCCGCGGGCTGCCCCAGCGCCTCCGCTGCGCCGCAGCCAGGTCCGATTCGATCCGCTGGCTCTCGCCGCAGTGACATTCAGCAAGAGCACACGGGGAAGGAGGCGGCTAATGGAGCTGTGGCTCCCTCCCTCCTGGGAGGCATAGCCCTCTGCCCCCCGGGCACTGCTTGGCAGCCCCCCTGCCTTGAAAGCAATGCCCTTTCTTCTCCCAGCTCAGCCTGGGCACGTCTTAGCCCCTCAGGCATGGGCCACCCTATAGCAAGAGGCGCCTCCATCATCCCCTTGAAATGCAGCCACCTCTGGGGAGGGAAGGAGCACCACTAAAGCGCCACAAAGGCAAACTCCTGCATCCCATGGACGGAGCGGGAGGCAAAACGCCAGGGCCCCGGGTCAGAGCCCAACGCGGACACCTGGACCAGGCACAGTGGGGCTTCAACAGGCCAGGGGCTAGAGCGCGGCTCCAGCACCTCCACTCACCAGGTGCTAACGAGAACCCAGCCCAGCGCCCTCCAGCGCCGCCGCTGCCCCATCCCGCTCCGAACGGCGTCCCGCAGGCGTCCGGCACCCGCTCTGCTGCACGCCCAGAAGCCCGGGCGGGGGCTCGGACCTCCAACTGCAGAAACGGGGCCGCGGCATGGGCTGCCCAGCCTTCAAGCCCCTGTTCGCAGCCCCCCACGTGGCACCCGCCTGCAGCCACGGGGGGCCCGGGCTCTGAGCGCGCGCCGGGGAGGTGGGAGGAGAGCGGCTTCCCCGCAAACGCAGCCCACGCGGCGCCTTCTGTTTGTTTAGCAGACGAACCGAACGCTTCGGCAACAACCCAGCGCCGGCGCCGTGGCCAGGAGCCCGAGGCGGCTCCAGACCAGGGCGCTCGGGGCCTGTCGGACCAGACCGGCGGGTCCAGCCCCAGCCTGCCCGTGCGCTGGACGGGAGCCTTGCGCTGCTGCGGCTGCCATCGCACATCGTCACCCACCCGCCCCGGTCTCCCTGCACCCGGGTGAACTGGAGTGGGGATCCGTGCCAGCTGCAGTCTCGCAGCAGGACTCGCGGGCCCCGGCACTGACGCGTGGCAAGTGCATGGCCAGGCCAGACACAGGCCACTTCGGCCCCTGCGGTGCAGCAAATGTCGTTAACGCCCAGGACGAGGCGCAGGGACCTGGGAACCATGCACGGTGCCCTCAGCCCGCTCCAAACAGACGCGGTGTCTCTGGGCCCCCGGGACCCGCCAACGGAGCCCCGCCAGCTCCTGCACCGGCACCCTCCCCGGCACGTGGCTGCCCCGGCTGCTCGTGCACCGTCCTGGCCAGGCCGGCCGCTCTCCTCGCAGGGTGCACAGCCTGGCCCGGGCACGAGACAGGGCTCTGTGGGCTCCCCCACCGCTTCCCAGCCCCCATGGGAGACGCAAGCTGCCCCGGCAGCCCCAACGGATGGGGCCCAGCCGGTCCGTGCCCAGCCCGGGGCAGCTGCCAGCTCCCAACAAAGGTGCCTTTCATGCCCGCAGTGTTGCCCCCCCAGGCCGCTTCCGCTCCCGCCCGAGCTCCCAGGAGCAGGTCCCATGCGAGGGGCAGGGCCAGCGCGAGACGCTGCAAATCGCACGCCGACAAAGGGGCCTGGCTGGCACCGGCCGCCTGGACTCCTGGCACTGCACGGGCACGAGAACAGAGGCTCCAGTCTTCGGGCTCCGCAGCCTGGTGCAACGGCCAGGGCCGCAGCGGTGCCAGGCGGCTCCCCCAGCCCTGCCGGCCTCCCTCGCCCTGGACCTAGGCAGCGCCCAGCCCTGGCCTCAGCGGCTGAGCGTGGGCCTGCAGATGCCCAGCACCCTGGCAGCCCTGGAGCCGCACCCCAGCACCCTGGCACCTTTGGCCTCCCTGCAGTGCCAGGCTTTCCGCACGCTGCACCCACGCCGGCACAGAGCCCAGCCTCCACGGGCTCCAGGTTCCCCCGTGGCTTCCCTTGCAACAAGAGCCTACGACCAGACCGGACCGATTGCACCCGATCCCACCCCTCGCAACGAGACTCTGCCGAGCCCTGCACAGGTGCAATCACCGCCATCCCCCTGCTCCTGGCCAGCAGCCTCTTGCATGCCGCGTGCCGTGCTCAGCAATGGGCGCGCGTGGAGACATGGCTCCTCCACGGCGGGGCTGCCTCTGCGCGCGCACTTTTGCTGCGAGGAGCTGGGGATGCCCTCGCTGCGGCTGGAGAGCCTCCAAAGCCAAGCGGCTGCTCCCGGCGGTGGGCTCGTGCCCCCCAGGAGAACATCCACCCGCGAGCTGCTGACTGCTTGCAAGCTGCCCGGGGCAGCGGGAGGGGAGAGGGAGCGTCCCCGTCGCGCGGGACGCAGCGTGCGGTGCAACGGGCCCCCCGTCCGAGCTCCCCTGCCCTCGCCCACGGCGCGCCGGCAGGTTGTCGGCATGACAGGCACCAGGCAAACACGCCGCATCTTCCCCCCCGTGCCCCCGCCTCCCCGAGAGCACCTAAAAATAGGCCTGTTCAGCAATTAGCACTGGAACGAGGCATTGTCTCCCGACAAACAGCGCCCCGCCAGCGCGGCCGACAGCCCTCCAGGAGCGGGCACCTGCCAGCTCACGGGCCGAACCAGCGCGGGCCACGAGCCCCGCGGGCAGCGGCGGTGCCCCCCCAGCGCGCCCCAGGGGCCCGACGAAACCGCGGCACGAGAGGAAAGGGAAGTGGGGGACTTGAGGCAGGTTCCCGCAGGGGGGCAAGAGATGATTACACGCTGGATTTAATTTCCAAGCAGCAGCTACTAATTACGCCCCACCGAGCGCCCAAAGTAGCGTCGCTCAAACCCGATCCGGGCTGGCAGATCCGGGGCGCCAGCGCCCCTCCCGCTTTTGTTCTGTGCGCCGAGATGCCACCTCCTTCCCCGCCGGCACGCAGCCAGGCCCACGTGGCAGCGCCGAGGCGGCTCCGGTGACAGCCGGGCCGGGGGCTAGAGAAGCCACTGGCTGGTTGGGCACCCAAAAAACGTCTCCTGAAGTGCCCTGGGCTGGTCCGGAAGGAGAGATGCTCGCCTGGATGCTGGGCCGGGGCGCAGACCTGGGGTGCGTGGAGGGGCCGGGGCACACGCGGAGCCTGGCCTGAAGCCGCTGGGGCTGGAGATGGGCACCAGCAGCCAGGGGATGCTCCGGTCCCCCCAGCAGCGAGCAGAGGAGGTGGCCGAGTCCCCCCCCAGCCTGCTCCAAGCCGGACAGCATCTCTCCGTGCCCCGGGACTCTTGCACGGTTCATTAGAGCTCTCTCCCGCCCGGCTGTGTGGCCACGAGTCCACGGCTGCAACAGGCACCGGCCCCGGGTTGGGGCCAGAGCACGAGGCAGCACCCGGGAGGGCTCAGGAGAAGGAGGGGGATTGATTTTAAATCAGGGAAGCTGACCCTTCTTCGCATCACGGTTCAAATCTGCAAGCAGGAGCCGAGACCGAAATGGCTGATTCGCCCTTGCTCGGCCTCGGCTTATTTCATTATTCCCCAAAGCAGCGGCGATTGTCACTGATAAGATATAATTTGGTGCTTGCTTGTGTCAACCCGGAGGACGGACTCTCGCGCCGTGCCGCGCCTGACATAATCACAGGGCCGGCCCTGCCTGCATGCAGCTCCTTCACCTGCGCTGCTACGCCGAGCGGAAACGGTGACCGGCACCTTTGCGGCGTGCGAGGGGAGGACTCGGGGGCACAGCTCATCCGCCTGGCCGGCGACCCGCGATGCAGCACAACCGGCCGGCCCGGCTGTTCCAACAGACAGGAGAAAGCTCCCGTCCGGTGTTGAGCAAAGAGCGCGTGTTCTGCCGGGCAGCTTCGGACCGGCCGGCTCGGGCCACCGCGGCCTCCGTGGTCTGGAAGGATCAGGTCTCAGCCTGCATTCGGAGCCGGAGAGGACAACCGGCCTCCTGCTTTCTCAGCCCTGCGCCGAGCGAGGAATACAAACAGGCTCCCGCACCTGCAAGAGAGGCTGCGCCTGCCAAGATCTGCTTAGTGCCTCTGCAAGCTCCGGCTCCGAGAGCCGAGCCGCTGAAAGGGGCCTTTAAAGCGCTGGCAGCAGGCGGGAGCCGCCTGCGTCCCCTTCCGCTCGGCTTCCTGTGACCTTGAGGTTGCTTTCCCTGGCGTTTTACCTCTCTTCTCTACGCGGGAGAGCCGCTCTGCCCTCCCCATCCCCTCCCACCCATGCACCCGAGTGAAACCCCAGGCAGGAGGATGCCCACCGGCTCCGGGAGTCCTGCCCGCAGCCCAGCCTCGCACCGGGAGCTGGAGCCTGTGCACGGGTTGGGATCGTGGCCACCGGACAGGTCCCAGCATGGGCAGCACAGTGCCACAGGGAAGCACGTGGCCCTCCCCATCCTGGGGTAGCTCCCCCGGGAGCATCTCTGCCAAGGCAGCGGCCTGCCCAGGCTGGCAGCACACGCCGCTGGGCCTGACTGCCGTGTGCTCGCCGTGCGGAGCCCGGGCAGGGCAGGGGGTGGCTGGACCTGAGGGCCCTAGACTGCAGGTGAGGGCTGGAGCAGCCCCGGTCCCTGGCACGGCACCCACGTGTGCCACCAGCTCCCGTCCATCCACGCCGCACCCATCAGCCGCGAGCAATGCCGGCACATCTGCAGAGCACGAGGAGGACGAGGAGGAGGAGGAGGAGGAGGAAGGCCCAGCGCAGTGCCAGCATCCACGGGAGGAGGAGAGCAAGCCACACGTGGCCCTGGCATGGCGCACGGAGGAGACGCTATACAGGGAGCGGCGTCTGTCACTCCCACGGATGGGGGAAGTGGGGCCAGGTCCCCAGCTGGTGTGGCTGGCGCCGCTCCACCAAAGATCTGCGCGGCAGAGCCGAGCGCCAGCAAGGGCTGCTGGCACGCCTGCTCCAGGGAACCGCAGCACCGACCGAGAGCCGGTGTCCGGCTCCGAATGGGGCTGGGCACCGGAAACCGCCAAGGGGATGCAGGTCCCAGAGGCAAGGCACGCGGACTCAGATTAGCATCCCACAGGATCAGAAGCCACTTGCAATCCTCAGGCTCGCTGGAGGGTCCACAGCCCCGAGTCTCCAGCAAGAGGAGGGCATGCCACTGGAGACCCAGCACCGCCCCAGCCTGCCTCTGTCCCGCGGAGAACAGGTGCTGGGCCAGGAGAGACGCAGAACAGCTTCGGAGCTTACTCTGGCCTTTGTCTGGGCTCGGGGGCCTGGACGGGCAGGGAGCAGAGCGGCTCCCAGCCAGCGCCTGCCTGCACTGCGCTCGCCCCAGGGGATCGGCCCGCTCGGGTTCCCACGGACGGCTGCAGCAGGGAGGGAAAGAAACGCCGGCTCCGTGCCTGGAGTAGGGACAGCACCCCAGCCACCCACGCCAGCCGCGCCAAGGGAAAGGGGGACATTGCCTTGCAGAGCCGCCTGTGGAGGCCGAGACCCGAGAAGCCAGGCACGGGGCAGCCGGCCTCTGCTCACAGCCCCGTGCAAGGGGCTGCTGGCGAGAGGTGCACAGTGCTGGGGGGAGGCCGTGGCAGGCAAGAGGAGGACACAGGGGCCTGGTTCCCGTGTCACTTGGTGGCACTTAGCATGGGAACAGACCCCCCGCACCTCTCACTCAACCCCGCGCCCCTTGCAGAGGTGGAAACAAAACCTAGGCCGTCTAGCTCCCATCCAGAGCGTGCCGCAGGGACGGGGAGCCTTTCCCACTACAGGCACCACATCCTGCCTGACCAGTCCCAGATCCCCCAGACCTGGGAAAAGGGGACTTTACATTGCATGGGGACTGGCAGCCAGGCACCAGGTCAACCCCATGCAATCCTATGGCAGGTTAAGCAGGGTCTGGGGAGCTACAGCCGGGCACCAAGTCAACCCCATGTGGTCCAATGCCAGAGGGACCTCCAGTTCAGGGAGCTGAAGCCGGCACCAGGTCAACCCCAAAGCAGCACATCACCCCAAGTGTTTCTATGGCAGGTTGGCCTGCAGCCTGGGGAGCCGCAGCCCGGCACCAAGTCAACCCCTGGATCCCTGTGGCAGCTTGCCCTGTTTTGCAGAGCTACAGTTCGGGACCAGGTGGGCCCCTGCGTTGCTCTGGCAGGTTGACCTGTAGCCTGGAAAGCAAGAGCCAGGCACAGGTCTGCCCAATGCTTCCAGAGCAGGTTGACCTGTAGCTGGGGAGCCATAGCTGGGCGCCAAACCAACCCTATGGATCCCTATCGCAGCTTGCCCTGAAAGCTGAAGCCAGGCACCGGGTCAACCCCAGGGGTTGCTGTGGCAGGATGGCCTGGTGCCCCGTGCTCAGGCACCAGTCAACCTCGTGCCGTCTTGTTGCAGGTTGACCTGTAATCTTGGGAACCACAGGCGGGCACCAAGTCAACCCCACATGCCTTTCTATGGCTGGTTGATCTGGTTTCGGGGCAGCCAGGCACCAGGTCACCTCAATCCAGTCCTACAATGCACTGACATCACGTCCCAGGGGTGGCAGCTGGGCACCAGCCCAACCCTGCGTATTCCTGCAGCGTTTTCTCCTGCTGGAAACGCTTTTCTAAATCCCACCCCGGCACCAGGTCGACCCCGTGCATTCCTACGGCTTCCCACGCATTGGTGGCCACCGAAAAGGAGCAGCGAGAAGGCTGTTGGGAGGGCAGAGGCGCAGGGCACTGGGTCCCCCCGTGCAGGAGTGAGCGTGGCCTGGAAGCAGCAGTGCCCCCACGACTGCTGTTCTGCACCTCTCCGCCCCTGCACGGGAAGGCAGCGGCTCGCTGGAGACAGGGACCCCCGAGGCTCCTCTCCCACCAGCACCAGAGCGGGTGAAAACCCAGGAATCTCGGCTCAACCACAGATGCACCGCAGCCCCCAGCCCTGAGACTTGTCCAAAGGCCCCCAGGCTGGTACGGCCATACGGCCATGTTAGAGAGATTTACCCCCTGCGGCATGCCGGATAAACACCACGAGGCCACAGACAGACAGACGCGCAGACAGACAGCTGACTACTCTCAGCCTGCACACGGGGACGTATGAGCCCCGAGCTGGAGCTGCCCAGACACATGCCAAGGGTGAGGAAGTCAGGCTCCCCCTCCAGTCTTCGTGGCACCGCCAGGCTGGGCACCAAGTGTGCATGCACTGCAAGAGCCCTGACCACGCCTAGGCATCATGCTCCTGCTCCCTGCACAGAAACCCTCCCTTCCTGCCCCAAACTGGGATTTGTTATGGGGCAGCTGCCACAGTCCACCCCAGAAGCAGCTGCATGTCTTCTCCCGGGCGCCAGGGCGAGGCAATCAGAGGCGGGGGGCAGATGGGCAGCCCTGCCCACCAGCGCACGGCTGCTGCTCTGCCCCACCTGCAGCACCCTGCACCCCACCATGCAGTGCCCAGGGCTCGGAGCCCGGGGCAGCGGCTGCTGGCTCCCCCCCACCAGCGCTACGAGGGGAACAATAGCTGTGCAGTGGGAGGGGACGCGGCCTCCCCGCCACCTCCGGCAGTGCAGTGATGGCCCTGACAGCCGGCACTTTCCCAGCCGGGGCCACGTGCGGCATCCATCAGCGCCTGAATCACACCAGGGGCCGTGGCTGCAATTATAGCAGCTTCCGCTCTCCAGCTCAGCCTGCTCTGGGTACCCCCCGCTATCCCCAGCCCGGCCCCAGCGCTGGATCTGGCTAAGCCTGGGTTCCTCCCATCCAGGGGGAACCAGGGAAGTCTGGACTTCAGATCCACGCTCCAGCGTGATGTGACTCACCAGGAGCCACCGGCCCCCGGGGGGCCACGGGAAGCCACTGAAATGTGCCTTTTGCAGAGGAAAGAGAGCTCCTTTGTATTAAAGAGAGAGCGAGAACGTGCTTCCCTCCAGGGCGGGAGGAGAAGGAAATGCCTGCAACCAGCGGCAGCCGGATCCGAGACCTGCATCGCCCGGAGAGAGGCTGCGGAGTGGGAAGGGGCCATGCCTTGCAGGTGGGCGCAGGGAGCGTAGCCAGCCAAGGATGCTCCCTATGGGCAGCCCCAGCGAGAAGGCAGCCGGGACCCCTGGCCC
>JAGPOW010002202.1:10409508-10426516 GCA_030014935.1 Caiman crocodilus
GCCGGCTCAAGCGCACTGGGGCCGGGGCGGCGGGCGCCGCAGGCAGCGGGCGCTGGGGCTGAGCTCCGCCGCGCCGGCTGCTCCATGGCCCGGCCGCCGCTCCCCGCCTCCGCCCGCGCGACGCTCACTGGCTCTCCCGCGCGGCCAGAAGGCGGGTCCTGCGCCGAGCGCCCGCCGGCCTGCGGGGCTCAGCCCCGGCCCTGCGCCCCGGGGACTTCCCACGGCCCGGGCTGCCAGGAGCGTGGGAACCCGCTCCCACGGTCTCATCCGGAGGTGCCTTGGCGTCTCACCGAGGCCACCCTGGCCCCGGCCAAGCTGGGGGTGCCGCGGAGCGAGGCTGGCCCCAGAGTTGCCCTCGGGCGGCCGCGCGGTGTCCTAGAGCATCTCTGGGAGCCCGCGCACCCCTGGGCGCACGCCGCGCAAACAGCCACCCAGTTATTACCTCCGGGACCCGGCCCGGCCCGGCCTCTCTGCAGTCTGGGCTCGCCATGCAGGGGCAGGAAGGGCCCATCCCAGAAGCCTGCGTCCTGCGGCAGGTGGAGGGGACACGGCGATGCCCACAGGGACCGGGGCAAGGAGCGATGTGGTGGCACCGGGCTGAGTCTCTAGGGACAGAGCAACGTCCCTGCCTCTGTGCCAGCCCGGGGCTGGCCCTTCTCTGAGGCTGCAAGCTCGCCCTGTGCGGCCGGGCCAACGCTGTCCCATCCTCTGCAGGCTTCTTGAGCCACGTGCCCCACAGGCAGGCCTGCAGCCGCACAGGCCCAGCCTTGCCCCTGGCCTGGAGCCCCCAGGCCCTGCCGGGCGATGCCAAAGCAGCTGGGCAGGGTTTGGCCCCACGAGCCAGGCTCTGCTCCTGGCGTTGCACGTTCCAGCTGCTCCGCATTCCTGCGGCTCCCCGCAAGCTCTGGCCAAGCCTCGGGGCTCTCTCGCCAACCCAGCAGCCATCGCTGAGAGCCGGCTTCCCGGTCCGCCTGGCGCACGCAGGGAGCTGCCTGGGGCAGCGGTGGGGAGAGCCGCTCCGAGCTCTGCCACTGGCTTGCCGTGTGGCCTTGGGTTGGTCACTTCACCTCGCTGTACCCACTGCCCCCTGTGTTCACGCATGCAGCCTGTGCCCGTCTTCTCTGCCTGACCTGCGATCCCACGGGGAGCCCGTTGGGCACTCCACGCCCATGCTGCTCTCAGCACAGCGGGGCCCTCGGGCCCATGCGCCTGCACGGGTCAGCTACACCCCCGGATGGGTTGCAGAAACCAGCGTGCCCCAGAAGCGGGTGAAGGTTCAGTGTTGCCACACAGCGGAGCTGGAAGCGGCACAGAGCGAACAAAGGTGAAAGAGCCCGTAAACAACAGGGGACCCGGCTTCCAACTGCAAAGCAAAGAGCCCAAGCTCTGGGGGGGGAACCTGGATGCTGGCAGTGCCTTCCCGTCTAAGACGGGGCTCCAAGCAGCACCGGCGGAAAAGGCTCTTGCCCCATGCACGGGCCCTTTCGATTCAATATCCCAAAGGGAAATTCATTATAAATATTTATTGCATCTCAAAACTAGATAAATAACAGTCCAGGATGTTGCCCCCACGGGCAGGAAGTCAAGCAGGAGAGGATGGGAAGTGGGGGCACTCAGCCCATCCCTCCCCGTCCTCACCAAGGCCCCTTGCATCTGCCAATGCTCCTGCACCCTCTCCTATCCAAGCCATGTCTCTCTGAGCCCAGCGCTGCCCTGGCCACCAGCCCCGTGGTGCCAGGGGGTCTGCATCCAGCCCCTGGCAGGCAGCTGGGAGCGGCCCCTTCCAGCCTGCTCGCACTTCGACCAGAACAAGCCAGAAACAAGCACGTTTCTCCCCGTTGCAAGCTTGCGCCACCCCAAACGTGGCTCCGGCTCAGCTGGCCGCGGCCCTGCCTCCGTCAGCAGTCACGCGGGGCTTTGCTGTATGTCCTGGCTTCCCTCCTCACGTTCCCGGAGATCAGATCATCGTCGTTGACGTTGCCCATGGAGCTCAGGCTGGAAACGACCTCTGCCCCCCCGGCCCTGGCGGCAGGGACCACCGGGGCAGGAAGCAGCATGGCTGGTTCTACAGGAGTCACACTGAATCGGAGGAAGCAGGACTGGATCGGTCCCCTCCATCTTCGCCTAGCCCACGCCCCGCGGTACATGCATGACCATGCCCTGGCCCCTGCTCTTGTACTGGGTAGGCATGTGCATCCTGCTGGAAACCAGTCTCCCAGTGGCTTCAACAGGCAAGGCTTTCAGGGTTTGCCTTGGAGACCTCAAAGCAGACACTAAGTTGGCTTGAGCCATGAGACAGGGCTGAGGGCTTTGCTCTGACTCCGGGGCCAGCATAGGTACATGAGCCCTTGCTCTTCTGTCCCTGCTGAGCAGCATCTCCCTCTGCCCAGGGTCCTGGAAGAACTGTGGTGCTAGGTTCATGCTTGGGGCAGGATGTGACCCTGCTGGCATGGTGCAATGCTCACGTTGCCGTGCCTGGCTGCCCCTTTCCACCCTCAGGAAGGCACCTTTGTGTTGTCAGCCCGTCTCTGCAGTTCCCCGGACTGCAGACCCAGGCGTGCTCTCAGCGCAGCGGCCTGGTGTGTCATCTCCCAGTCTCTGCTCCTCTTCTGTGCCACGCTCGTGCAAAGTGCCTTGCAGCCCCCCGGGCACTGGGAGCGCTCCCAGCCCTGCTCTCCCTAGGCATCCCATGGAGCAGCTGCGCATTGCTGCAGCCCCAAAGCCAAACAGGGCTGTTTGCTTCAGATCCTCCACTGCGCCGCCTCAGATCCATCCATCCCCATGCACACGCCATCGCCCGAGATGGCAGCCAAGTTCCTTGCTCATCGGAGGACGGCAGCAGGAAACCACCACCAGGCAGCTGGGCTGCTTTTGGGAGTCTCCCCTTCCTGCCTGGACTGGACAGGCAGCTGTCACCCGCACTCCCAACGCGAGCCCAGCGCTGCATGCACGGACGCCCCCGGATTGCTACAGCACGGAGGAGCGACACTGCCGGGCAGAGCATCTCCCTCTCCATCCATGCAGCGCAGCAGCTGGGCCAGAGCAACCTCTCCAGAGGGCACTTTGCCTAGCCCTGCACTCAGGCTCAAGGTCTCAACCCTTCCCAGGCC
The DNA here is from genome assembly GCA_030014935.1 of Caiman crocodilus. Classification (NCBI taxonomy): domain Eukaryota; kingdom Metazoa; phylum Chordata; order Crocodylia; family Alligatoridae; genus Caiman; species Caiman crocodilus. The sequence goes on from JAGPOW010002202.1 coordinate 10,412,619, forward strand.
TCCCTGGGAAGAGGCTCCGGGAAAATCACATCATGGCCTGCCTGAGCAAGGCAGGAGAGGGGGCCATAGCCAGGCTTGGGTTCCCTGAGTGGCAAGACTGGAGCCTTGACCAGCGTCCACAGCAGCCCAGAGGCCTCAAGAGTCTGGCAGGCAGCCGTGTGCATGCTCGAGTGAGCACACGTGTGTGCACGCATGCAGAGAGCTGCACCCTCTGTTGGATAAAGTCTCCCAGAGCAGCCCACGCAGGCCAGAGACCAGTGCCGAGGCAGGGAGCACAGCAGAGGACAAGTGCCCTCCCCGGTCTGGCGCCCTGCCCCTAGCCCCTTGCTCAGGGCTACCTCCATCCCCTACTGCCTCTCAGTCCCGAGACTCACCTGAGCACAGTCCAAGAGGGGCCCAACCTGGCACTCCAATCCCCAGCATCTCTGCCCCAGCAGCGCCACGCTTGGGGCAGGGATGCCTCCTGCCAGGGCTGAGAAGAGCCCCTTGAGCCTTTCAAGCATAGGACCCATGGCAGAATCTGCACCCGGGGCTACAAGGAGGGAGCACCAACCCTCGGGCCCGTGGGTGGGGAGGGCTCAGGGCACCGGCGGTTCTCCAGCCTCACAGTCTTTTGTAAGAAAATACTTTATTTGCAGAAGCCGCACTCGGAAAACCACCCGGCTCCAACCACCGAGGTAGGGGCTGGGACGTGCTCTGCCCAGAGCCATGCACGAACCAACACGCATGTCGAGCCCCGGCCCCCGCGCTGCCCCAGCCTAGGAGGTTGTGCTGGGTCAATGCACCAGCCTTGGTGATGCCCAGGAACGAGGGTGCAGCACTGCTATGGGACCAGCAGGGGGTGCTCACACCCCGGGGGGGGGCAGGCTCCCAAACCCCTGATGCTGGCTGGCTCCAGGGAAAGGCAGAGGGAAATGAAACTACAGCTTTGGGGCACAGGGGAAGGGCACAGACCTGCCCGGTTCCTACGTGTCGCTTGCGACTACAAGTGCCGCAGCTCGCAGGGCCTGCTCCGAGCAGCCTGTGCCCCCCGTGCGCCTACAGAGCGGCTTGTACCAGCACCAGGGCCTTCGGTGCAGGAGCCTGGCTGGGCAAGGTGGCAGCAATGGTTCACAGACCAGCAAAGGTGTCCCCCACCCTGGGCACCGCTGCTGCAGCCACAGCCAGGGACACTAGTGGGGAGCCTTGGCCGCTCTGCTCCACGGCAGCGATGGGAAGAGGGGCAGTGCGGGGGTCTAGCCCAGGGGGCACCAAGCAGCCCGGTGCAGGGAGATGCACCCTGGCTGGAGCCACCGCAGTGCCAGGAGCAGCCAAGCAGGCCCCTCCTGCCCCACCTGGGCTCTGGCCCCTACAAGACCTTGGGCCGGGCGTTGAGGCGGATGACCTCACGGTAGTCCTTGACAAAGACCCGCAGGCGGTCCAGGTACGGGTTGACGTTCTCCTCCATCCACTCCTCCACCAGGTCAGGGAAGAAGATGCTCTCCAGGTGGGCGCGGAGGGTCTGCACCAGGTTCTCCCAGTCCTCCTGCACCCTGGGGTGGAAGGGGCTGCACATCAGAGCTGCAGGCAGGGGCACAGCGAGCTGCTCCCCGGGGCCCAGCAAGGCCATGGGACACCGCTGACCCCAGGGGATCCTGCCCAGCCCCAGTTGTTGGGGGACCCCCCAACCCCAGCTCACGTACTCAGGGAACACTAACACTCCCTCTCCGACCCCCTGTGCGCGCCTGCCAGCAACCGGGGACGGGAAGGGGTTTCCTAAGCTGACTGCAGCAATAGCTGGGGGCTAGTCCATGCCCAGACACCTGCTCGTTGTGCATGGAGGGTGCTGCTTTCAAGCTCATGAGGCCCCTGGCTGAAGCAGCCCACCTGCCTCCCCTCTGCAGACCCAAAGGGGAAACTGAGGCATGGAGAGCAGCAGGGAGGCACCTACAGTCCCTTGGGAAATCTGCCTGGTGCCCAAACCTTGTGACCCCATACTCGGGTTCATGGCAGAATCCACCCCCCTTTCACAACGAACCGCCGGGGGTAGACCCCACGCCCCGGGACCTCACGTACTTCAACACCTTGCTGCCGAAGCTCTCCATGTTGCGGGGGTTGCCGAACTGGTGCTTCCTGTGGTAATGGCTGAACCATCCCTTGACAGCACTGGCAAAGGAGACAGACACCACCCAGCAAGGTCACCGCCGCGCAGCCCGGCCACCAGCCCCACCAGGGCTCTCTACCCTCCCCGCCAGCACGACCCAAGGGGAGCTGCTGGGGGGCTGCGCCCAGGCTGGGGTGGGCACAAGCCCCCATATAAGACCCTGCATTCCACTTCCTACTAGACTTTGGTTGACTTTAAGCCCTGGCCTAAAGGCAGGGAATGCTCCCCCTATGCATGTGCACACACACTGCCCCCCCCCACATACCTGCACGCACACGCACGCGCACACACACACACACTCCTGGCTTCCCAAGCTCCAGGAAGGAGCCTCTGAGCCCTGCAGGTTTGCCCTGCTACCTCAAGCCAGAAGACACCAGCCAGCCCCGGGGCGCAGGTACCTCTCCTCCTCCAAGATCTTGATGATGCTGTCCCTGAGGTGGCCATTGATCTGCTCCACTATGCGGTAGACCTCGGAGCCGGGGAACCCTCCACCTCCATCACTAGGAGAAACGTGGGAGATGTGAGGCCCGGGCAGAGCCGGCTGGCTCTGGGCAGCCCGGCATGATGGACGAAGGAGCCCCAGACCTGCCAGCTCTTGGGCAGACGCAGCCAGCCTCCATGCTCAGGCTGCGAAAGGACATCTGCCCAACCTCTGTAAAGGGGCACGTGACCCCCTCTGCGCCCTTTGGGTGTGATCAGCGGCTGCAAGAAGCTGACCCATATTTGCCATGGGAAATAGAAAGGAGACCCCCAAGAGCACTCGTGGCCTCCCCAGAGCTGTGCATGTTGGACAGCCAGTGCTGTGCTGCGCTGGCCCTGGGCTAAGGCTGGCGATGCCCACATCCCATGGAGGAGAAGGGACCTGGCTGCACGGGCTGGCAGAGGCAGGTGCCGGGGACCTCCCAGAGGCCTGTCTGGGGCAGATGTTTCCCTGTCCGTAGTGGGCTGCGGGTCGGAGCCCCTCACACCCTGAGATGCCTTCAGCCCTGTGCCCTCAGCAGGGCAGGGCTATGCCATCCCCTTGCTGCATACACGGGGACTCGGCAGCTAAGGGACTTGCCCATGGCCACACAGGGAGACGGCAGCAGAGCAGGGACAGAGCCTGTGTCTCTAGTCCCAGCTGAGTGCCCTCATCCTGTGCCATCTCACACTGCCCATGCAAGAGCCCCACTCTGCCCCCGCAGCTCGGGGCCCAGCACCGCTCACCAGCCAGGCGTGACCCCACCGGAGCAGTTCAGAAGTCCGGGGATGCAGCATGCCAGCTCAGACCCCCGGACACCGTGGCTGGAGCTGGCCTTTTGTCAAACAGGCAGATTATCCTGGCGTTAGGGTGGCTTTAGAGATCATTTGGGCGGCGCAGGGCTTGGTACACCCACGGCACTGCCCTGAGCTGAGCGGGGGCCCTCGGGGCACAGGTGAGGGAGCTCTGTAGCAGGCTGGCTACAGAGGGGGCTCAGAGCAGCCCCCTGCCAATGCCACCTACCACGTGCTCTTCTCCAGGTGGATATTCTGGAAGCCCAGGACATCCAGGACTTTCTTCTTGGTGGCATCTGTGAATCCACCTGGGCGGGGAGGGAAGGAGAGGAAGGGGTCAGTGGAGGGGAGGAGAGTGCAGGCAGAGGGGTAATACCCAGGGGCAACTGTGGGTAGATGGGGGCAGCATCTGCATAGTGACGGCTTGGGGATGTGCTGCTGTTCGACCCGGTGAGCTGGCTCCCAGCACAGCCCCGGGGCCCGGTCCCCTGCAGACCAGCTCCCTCCAGGCCATGGTGGTGGGAGAAGACGCGCGTGTGGAGCCACACTCCAATGAGTGGAAAAACACCGTGTCCCCAGAAAGGCAGTGAAAACACAGGCACAAGTGGTAACGCAGACGTGGCTGCTGCCTAACAGTGCCTGGTGGGGTGGGGGGAAAAGGAGGCACATGCGTCCTAAAACAAGGGAAGTGGAGCCGTGTGTGGACAAGGCCTCCCAGCCATGCCGAAGGTAAGGACTATGCACGGGGTCAGTAGTGGAGTCCGGCACAGAGCCCACGAGCCTCATGGAGCTGGGGATAGAGCCCATAGTCCCCCTGAGCCCCTCCCCCAGGCTTTGCCCAGGGCTACCTGAGCCTGCCCAGCCCCTTACCCACCGTTCACCAGGGTCTGCAGGCACACGGCCAGGGAGGGGATGCCCACGGGTAGCAGCTCACACAGCACAGAGTAGTGGTCGTACCTGCAGAGAGCAGCACATGTCATCACAGAGCCCACGGCTGCAGTGAAGTGCTGCCCCCAGCTTCCCTGGGGTGCAGCACAGGCCCCTGGCATGGGGTTGGGAGGCAGAGCCCGGTCACCGCAGCAATTCAAGGTGGACGCGCTAGGGCCCAGCTGTGTTGTGAAAGGCTCTGGCAGGGCCCCTGCTCGGGAGCCAGCGGTACTGAACATGCCGTGCTAGGATGGAGGGAGCCTTCTGCCAGCAGAGCTCAGGGCAGGGTGCCCTGTCCCAACACCAGGGGCCTCTGCCAGGGCTGCTGGTGCTGCAGGTCACCCCCACCCGTCTGCTCGCCTCGGCAGCCTCCCGCTCACAGCACATCTGCAGGCTGGCAAGGGAGCACCCAGGGGCTCTACGGGGCAGGGCCACAAAGCAGAGGGAAGGGAAGTCCCTGCCCCTGGGCAGCAGCCTGGGTTCTGCACCTGGAGCCAGAGCTGGAAATAGCAGCTCTGGGTGCCTGGTACCCTCCTGCGTGTGCAGACCCACGCACCGTGCTCCGGATGGGCTGTGCCACGGTCCGGAGTAAAGCCAGCAGCCCCCTGCGCCCCATGAACCCAGCTGATAGCTCATACTGGGCAGCGCTGGCACCCCAGCCCCAGCGTGCAGCCTCACCTCTGCCACCCCGTGAGGGCGATGCCCTGGAACTTGATGGCCGGGAATTTGGGCATGGCTTGGATCACCTTGAGCCAGCTCAGGTGGTTGTTCAGGTGGTAACTCAGAGGTGTCCACTGCTGGGCTGGTCCCGTGGTGCCCTTGAAGGCGCTGGCGAACCACACGGTCTGGAAGCCGCTGTCCGCGTACTTAGAGATGAAGTTTCCTGGGAAAGTTGGAGAGGAGGATGGAGAGGACAGCCAGTCCTCACCACGCCAGGGGCATGCACCGTGGGGGACACGAGTTGGAGCACTACATCCCTGCCCAGACCACCTTCTCCATCCTCAGAGAGCCAGGCCCAGTGGCACTGGGGCCCACCAGCCCTGACCCCACAGCGCAGCTGCCCCCTTACCAATCTGCTCGGCTTCGAAGTCGGGCGCGTAGTACCACACCATGGGCGCCGCATGCTTCGCAATGCCCGATTCTGCGGGAGACCAAAGCCAGAGGAGAGCGATGGTGAGACCGGGACACCTCCATGCACCCTCTCCAGGTAGCTCCGGTAATCTGCATTAACCCCGACACGCCTGGGAGCTTGCAACCTGCTCTAGGCAGGAGGGGGCTCTCGTCTCCTTCCCCAGCCCAGCTCCCTTGGGGCACCAGGATGTTCCAGTGACCCGGGCCGCTGCGGCTCGAGTCCACTGCTCCCGGGATGCACCCGGCTCCTCCCGGGGAGCCCCAGCGTGACGCCTGCAGAGCCCTGACCTCGGAGGGTGGCCACGTTGATCTTCCGCAGCATGTCGTCCCACAGCAGGACCCGGAGCCCCCAGTACTGGCTCACGAGGAAGCTCACGATCTCCTTGATGTGGTTGATGTACATCCTCCCCAAGTCGCCCTGGTTGCGGTTCAGCCAGTTCTTGGAGTCCATGCCCTCGCCCAGGTGGAAGACCTGGGGCGACGGGGAGCGGTGCACACGTCAGGTCCGCAAGGCAGCCCTGGAGCCCAGCCTGCCGCTCCCAACCCCCCACCCCCCTGGCATAGCCCCCTCGCTCCAGTCCTGCTCCACGCCCCCAGCACGCTGCTAGGGCGATGGGGGCCTTCCTTTTTGGCAGGTGCCACGAATTGGCCCTGCTCCCTCCCCGAGTGCCACAATCCCCTTTCCCCGCCGGATCGGCTGCTCTGCCTTCTGCTGCCTGCCCAATCCGATTCTCTGCTTTCTGCTCCCCGCCGGATCTGCTGCTCTGCTTCCTGCCCCATCCTTCACCACCCCATGCCGGGCTCCGGCTGCAAGGTGGGCCCTACGCCGGGCTGAGAGCAGCTCGGGGACAAGCAGCCAGCTGCAGCCGAGCCTGGGTGCGAGGGAGGTGCGGCTGGCAGGCGGGGGGAGCCCGCAGCTCGGGCAGCCCCATGGCAGCCAGCTCCACCCGACAGGACAGCCACGAGGGCTGCAAGGCGCTGGGAGGAGGCTCCCGCGCTCACCTCGTCGGCGCCGATGTGGATCCAGCTGGCGCGGCGGTGCTTGTCCATCACCTGGGCCAGGATGCTCTTGAGCAGAACCAGCGTGTCTGGGACGTGGGGGTTGAAGCTGTTGGGGAAGCGCTCCACCTCCCGCAGGTGCCGGTACTGGTCGTGCTTCAGGATGAACTGGTGAGGAAGCGCCGGGGCTGCGTCAGCCGGCCGCCATGCCCGCCTCCAGCCCCTCGGCCTCGGGGTCTGAACAGGGGATGGGGCGGCATAGGACGGGGCTGGGAGCAGCCAGGCCCAGACACCCCGACGAAGGCAGAGAGCAAGCCCAGGCCAGGCCTACCTCCACGTGCCCGAAGGTCTGCACCAGGGGAACCACCTCCAGCTGATTGAGCTGTGCCAGCTGCTGGATCCGCTCCAGGTCGTCCTCGCTGGGGGAGCAGAGGAAGGGCATGTCAGAGGGCTCCCTCCGGCTGCCCTGCATTGCAGGGCTCATGCCACCCCGCCCACCGGCCTCACCTGTAGGAGTAGGGAGCCCGCAGCACCCCGAGCTCGCCCTTGAAGGGGAACATGTCCTCGTACTCGATCAGGACCCCATTGGCACCCAGCCTGGACAGCAGCGGGAACAACTGCGGGGACAGCCACGGCCAGAGCTGCAGTGGATGGATGGAGCGGGGTGCCCAAGGGTGCCCCCCACCTAGCAGCTCAGGATCAGAGCCCGCCTGGCACTTCCCGAGACCGCCTCGGCTCCATGCAGTTCAGAGCCCGCTCACCTGCTCCAGGTAGGACACCTTGGGGGCGGCGCCCTTCAGGTCCAGGTGCACCAGCCTCATCTCGGTGGCGCTGAAGTCCTTGGAGAGATGCTTCCTGGCATCTTGCTTGGGCCCCGCGATCTGGTCGGCCTGCGGGTCCAGGGGCTGGCTGCGGGGGTCGGGCTCCGGGAGGACATCCCCGCCCTCGGCCCAGAAATCGCTGTCCTTGCTGACGTGCTTGTGCAGCTCCAGGGTGAAACTGTGCACGCACAAGAGGTGCCCACGCCCGTCAGGGCCTGCTCTCGGGGGCACCGGCCCCTTTACGAGCCCCGCGCCAGCCTCCCGCGTGGGCTCTCCCAGGCCAGACGAGAGGGGCTAGCGAGGGAAATCCACCTGGGTCGGCTCTGGGACAGACGGGACCATGTTCCTAGCTCCTGCAGTCACTGACACCCATGAAACTGGGGACCCTCTCCCCCAAAACGGCTGCTGCTGCTTCTGGCTAGTCCAGAGCAAGGCAGGGGCCCGTCTCCGTGTAGCCGGCCCGGGAAAACACGCGCTCAAGCGGAAACCAGGGGGGCAGGAGGCTACCTCCAGCTCCGAGCCCTCGGCTGGAGGTAAAGTCCACCTCGCTGCTCCCTCCTCGGCGGGGCAGTGCGCCCTGCTCCCACCCCTGGCAGTAGCCGAGGCTCTGGGGGTGGGCACCGCTGGAGGTGGGGCGGGGGCAGCTTCCACCTGCAGATCAGGAGCCGCCTGGGACCCTGGGCCGAGCACCCGCGCCACGCCAGCCCCACCTCACCTGTCTCGGAAGAGGAACTTGATGCCGGCCAGGACCACCACGAGCAGCACGGCGAGGCGCAGCAGGTGCAGCTTCTGGCTGCGCTTGAAGGACATCGCTGCGGGCGAGCGGGCAGGGAAGGGCTAGGCCAGGGGGTGGCTTCTCCCACCCCAGGGGAGCAGGGCTGCACCCCTGCAAGCCCCCAGCCCCCACTTCCGCACCGCAGACCCAGGCTCGGACCCTTCCCCTGCAGGCCCCTGGGCCAGCGCCTCCCCTCTCCCCCTGCATCGGTGGGAGGATGCCTGACCCGGGTCCCCCCAACAGCCTGGGCAGGGCAGGGACTTGCCCTCCACCCCACAACTGGGCTGCGTGCTAATGCACTGCCCCAGCCTCACCTGGGCAGCTCCTACCTGGTCTGGCGCTGGCAATGTCAGGGCAGGTTTAGAGAGCAGACGCCTGGCACGGAGACCTTTGGACCAGCGCTCCCCATGGAGGGAACAGCTGGGCTGGCACGGGAGGGAGCCCCTGGAAGACAGGAAGGGGGACAGTGAGAGGGCTCGGCCGTGCTGCACCCGCTCCGGCTGCGGGGCCGGACCGAGGACGGCGGACACCGCCGGGTGCTGGGGCCGCGGCTCTGCACCTGCCCCTGCCCCCACGTCTGCTCCTTCCCTACCCTGCAGGAGTGGCTTCTGGAGCAGGATGCCCTCAAGCCATGCAGCTCTGTGTGTGCCACGGGGACGGGTCGGGCCTCCAGACCGTGCACCAGATCCCCAGAGCACGCGTGTGCAAAAGCAGACCCCCTCCCCACCCCCAAAGCCCCCCTCTTTGCCGCTTCTCCTGAGCCTTCGGCCTTCATGAAATGCCCCCCGATTCGCAGAGCCCGAGCACCCACCTGGGGCCCACGCAGCACCTGGGCAGCAAGAGCCGCGCGGGGCTGCCAGCCGGCCTCCCACCACCAGCCCCGTGGCAGCAACGGCCTTTGCAGCCAGGGATCCAGCAACTGCCTTATCACCGACCAAGCACCTGAGCTGTGCGACTTCCTGCCTACCCCGGGTCAGGCGCGCTCTGGAGATACCCACGGGGCTGACTGGAGAGGGAGCGGGGAGAATGGGCGCAGCTCAGGTATTTGTACAATGCTGCCTTGTCCACACAGCAAGGGCGTGCTGTACCCCGGGAGGGGCGGCTGCAGCATGGCTGGGACACGCACCGCTTTGCCCGGCTCTTGAAGTTGTGCCCACAGCCCCCAGCTGAAATCAGGGCTGTGTGCACGCATGCACGCACACACGCGTGTACCACTGTGCATGCACGCACCCATACACGCGCACGCACCTCTGTGCATGCATGCACATGCATGCCTCTGTACATGTGCACCTCTGTGCATGCACGCACACACACAAGCCTCTGTGCATGCATGCACATGCGCGCACACAATCAGGCCTCGCTCCAAGTCGTGAGGACGGGGCAGAGGCAGGAATAAGGACCCAGGTGTCCGAGTCCCCGTGGGCCGCGCTGGAAGAATCCCCGGCCCCCGCTCGCCCTGGAGGCACCAGCACAGCTCGCCCTGGCAGCACCTGGCGCTGCGGGCTGCCCAGTTCCTTCTCCCTGCAACCTTGCGGGCCCGCTGCCTCCTTGCTGCATTGGCAGCAAGACAAACAATGCCAACGGGGGCCAAGGCAGATAAAACTTCCTGCAGGCCGGGAGCACAACTATGCCCCACAGCACTGAAGTGTTGCAGCATTAATTGACAATTAGGGTGTGAGCGTGTGTGCCCAGTGAGGCCGCACCCTCGGCAACTGGCTTGAGCAGAGAGGGCCAGCTAGGAGGAGGGAGGGGAAGGTCAGCCCAAATCTGTGGCAGAGGACAGTGGACCCTCCCCAAATCCAGACGCCTCAGACTCACTCTGCAGGCAGTCCTGGCAGGATCCGGCCCTGCAGAAGGTGCCTCTGGGGACACGGCGAGCCCCGCCAAGTCACAGCACTTGGTCACGATTGCTGCAGAAATGCTGTCTCCACTAGGTCCGGCGCCCGGTGCCAACCCAACCCCCTTGCCCCCGGGGACAGAAACGCCCCCGGCACTCACTGCGTCGCCGCGTCCAGGGGATCGCGACGTGCCCCAGCCGGTCGCCCGGGCCCGCGGGCAAGCAAACCCGCTCGGCTTGTCCCTGCTGCCCGCAGACCGAGCCACCGGCCCAGCCGCACCTGACCAGCGGCGCTCGCTCTCTTCGATGGATCGACGCCACTTCAGAGGGGAGGACGGGGGAAAGCGCTTACACTCGCGCACGCACTACGCTGCACGCGCACACGTGCACAAGCACAGCTCTCTGTCCCAGTCATCAGGCCAGCTCCGCGGCATGCCTGGGAGGGACGGGGCCCTCATCAGCACGTAGGCAATCTCGAAACCGAAAGCAGGAAAGCAGCTGGAAAACGGCTGCGCGCACAGAGAGGCGGGGAAGAGCCCGAGCTGTGCCGCACGCAGCCGTGCCCCCTCCAGAGGATGCTGAAGCAGAAGAGCCCTTTGTTCTTGGCTTTGGGAAGTCCCACCAGGGCACAGCTGCCTTCATGGGCAACGTCTGCACAACAGCCTCCGAGCTGGGGCAGAACGGCAGCCACACGACCTAGAAGCATCCTGGATTTGTGCCAGACCCAAAGCAGGAGCTTGCAGGAAAACCCACCATCCTTTGGCCCTGCACCTCCCAGGGCCCCCGCGCAGCTACGCACCCAGGAGGAAGTCAGGGGCCCTGGGTGCACGTGGCTGTCACCGAGGCTCCTCCTCTGCACAAGCGCTTGTCGTGCAGCGAGGGTGGGTTTGTCCCGGGAGCTGCCGTCAAGGCGCTCCTCGGAGCCGGGCCACCCCGGAGCCCAAGCCGGGTGCAGCCACCTGCACGACCCTGGACTCCCGCGCGTCGCAAGAAGCCGGGGGAAGCTGCCAGGTTCTGGGTCGCCGAGACCAGACGTTTGCTCCGCACCTGTTCACAGGCCTTTCTCCGTGTTTCGCCGTCACCAAGCACCGTCGTCAAGAGGGATGTCCTCCAGGCAGCTTTAATTAAGCCTAGTGGCCTTGACACCACTCCTGGCACACAGATCCGCTGCGCCCATTAACCAGGTGTCGCAGGGTAGCACTGAGGGCTGCCAGCTGAGCCCGGGGCCCCGTGACGCTTGGTATTGGGCACGTACACGCCTCCCCCCGGCTCCCTTCTCCACAAGCTGCAGGAGAGACAAGACCAAGGGCGAGCAGGGCACAGCGCCCAGCGCCTCCCAACTAACCATCCAGGGAAGGATGGCGGGAGACAGGGCAAGGAGCGTCGCGGGGCAGATGGAGCCAGGCGAACCCGATACGTCCCCCGAGAGCCGGCGCTGTGGGCAGAGGAAAGGTGATCTTGTTCATCCGGGCTTGGGCAAAGCACGTGATGGGGCGCCACGGGGGAAATGATTAATCCAGAGCTGGGAGGGCAAGCAGGGCACCAAAAGGGAAGCCAAGAGCAGAGGCGTTCCCCCCGGCCTCCGTCCGAGTCAACGTTTGCATTCAGGACCTGGGCACGAGGCGCTGCCGAAATCCGTGACCCCACGTGGCGGGACAGCAGCCCAGACCTGGGCGACCTTGAGGGCCGTGGCCGCAGGAACAGGAGCAACCCAGCAGCAATAAGTGCAACGGGCTGGGAGCTCGCCGCCGGCTGGAAACCACCAAGGAGGAGGAGGAGGGTCTGGGTGTGCCGGGGTGGGAGAGCCACGCTGCACGGCTGCGCACCTCCTCGACAGCCGGGGCAGCGGCGGTGCCATCGCACGAGGCCCTGGCGAGCCCCTGCCTGGACGCTGCGGACGATTCACTCCGGCCATGCCCAGGACAGGCGTGTTCAGCTCAGGGAAAAGGGGACGGTGGAGGGCAGAGAGGAGGCGAGGAGCCACACACGGGACGAGCTGGGGCAGCCCAGGGATGCTGCCGGCTCCAGGACGCGTGGGGCTCTGGCCGTGAACAGGCTCCAGCTGGGAAGCAGGACAAGGGGTCTCCCTTCGGGGCAGGAGGGGAGCAAAGCTCAGCCACATTTAAAAACAAGTCTCCAGCAGGTCAGGAGCAGCTCTCCCGCCCGAGCGCGGCCCAGGGAACGTGCCCACCGACGGAGACGCCGGGGTATCAGGAGTGACGCGCGAGGCCAGACCTCGCCAATGCCCTTGCTGGGCGGGAGCGTGCAGAGGATGGGGGCCTTTATGAACTGGGCAGGCCCTGCGGCCAGGATGCTCAGGAGCAGGGCGGCCGGGCTGAGCCTCCTTGCCGTGGCTCAGGCTGCACCAGAGCTGCCCATCCTTGCGCGCCAGAGCTGGATCCGGATCAGCAGCCACTGCTCCCAGCTCCTCCCTTCGCAGGCAGCCCTGCGCTCTCCGGACGCGGACGGCCTGCCGCAGACAGCGGAGCGGGGCGACGACGGCAGCCCCGGGCGCAGCCACTTCCCCCCGGCCAGGACAGCGGTAGGCTGGACTTCTCCCGGGGCTGCCCAGAGAGCGGCTCACGCTGCCGGGGAGCTCGGGGGCCGATGCTCGCACAGGTGGGGCTTCTCGCGGCCCCTCCCCACGAGAAGTGCAGCCTGGGGGTACGAAGCACTGGCACAGGGGCTCTAGCCCACAACCTTGCTCCCAGGCAAGGGGAGGCACATGCGCCCCTGGAAGGGCTGAGGACGCACCGGACACCGTCCGCCAGCACAGGCAAGGGCGTGGGGACCCGCGCGGATGGAGAGAGCAGCAAGGGAAGGGCTCCCTGGCGCAAGGGGCAGCTCAGCCCAGCTGCCTCCTTGTCCGTGTCGCTGCCTCCCACTGCTCTGGGGGGAGACCTTTCTCCCCTCCCTCTTCCTCCTCCTCCTCCTCCCCAGACCTTGCACCCGGGCAGCCTGGCCCCAGCCCCGTGGCAGGGCTGGCACCAGGACTAGCCGGGGCAGCAGCACCCCCGGCCCCGGGAGGCTCTGCCCGCCCCTACCTGGCAGGTGCAGCCGGGCCGGGCTGGCGGCAAGGAGCACGCGCGGAGCAGCCGGAGCCGGTGGCATCGCCCCGCAGCCGGGCGCACGGAGCCGCCCAGCCCCACTCTTAAAGGGACCCGGATCAGGATCGGGGCCGGGCTGCAGCGCAGGAGGGGCTGGCGACAGCTCCCTGCGGGGCTGCCCCGGGCATTGCTGACACCTGGGCGGGGGCTGTGGTGCCCGTATCTTCTGCACGCACAGCTTTGGGCAGGGGTGCCTGCTCTAGCAAAGCCCTGCCCGGTCCCTCCAGGGCTGCAGCACCTTGCACTCCAGGTGCACTGATCTTTGCAGCCCCCCTGCTCTGGGGCTGGCATCACAGAAGGGCACGGCGGCTGCTCATCGTCCCGCCAGAGTTTGGGGGTGCCGCCGGGAACTGGAGGGGGGCGTCCCGAATCCGCGGACCAGCCGTCCTATGGCTGTTTGCAAACCGCCACCATGCCTGAACCTGCACACGTCTGAAGCAGAGAGGTGCTTCCCGCCCAGCCCAGCCCAGCCCCGCGGAGCCAGCCCCAAATGGAGCGTGGGCCCAGGTGAAGCAGAAGCGGGGAAACACGTGTGTGGAAACGTGCCTGCAGCGCACCACCGCCTCCAGCAAACCCTCCTAGGCCTGGTGCGGCAGCCTGTCATCAAAGAGGTGTGAGTTAAGTGACACAGTTTTAATTTTGCATCCGTGCCGCGCTCCCTGCCTTGCTGGGGCTCGGCGGAGATGCTCCGAGTGCCGGCGGCGCTGCCAAACTTTGACAGCACAATATTTTCCTGGAGAGAAATGAACGCTTCCCACGGGGACTTTGCCCAACTCGCAATAAAGCCTCCCCGATTGCAGGGGAAAGCCGTTCATCGTAACACCGTCTGCACCACCGGGTGGTTGTTCCCTTCGGGAACGCGCTCCGAATGTCAGCAGCGACACCTGTGCGCGAAGGAACGCGC
>JAGPOW010002202.1:10436141-10447368 GCA_030014935.1 Caiman crocodilus
GGCCCCCCCCCAGGCCTGGTGTCTGCAGCGCTGACTGCTGAGCGATGCCCCCAGGAAGTCCCTGTGTTAGCAGGGCAGCCGCCCTGGGCATCTCTCAGCGTGGAGTCGCATAATGGAGTGTGCAGGGGCGGGAGAGGAAGCGCAGGCCTTCTCGTCTGTTGCAACTGGTTTATTCACCGTCTGCTTTACAGGCTGGGTGGAAGATGGGCTTGGTTGGACTCGAGCGTACCCGGTGCAGCGGTGACCAGTGGTGCAGGCAGCTGCAAAGCTTTAAGAAGCCCTACTCCTACAGTGTGGAACAAGGGTGCGCCCTCGCCTAACGGCTGCCGATCTAAAGGGCACGGCCTGGGAGCACGGTTGTAAATAAAAAATGTACATACTGACAAGGTCGGAATCGGGTGCCTGTCATTATAACCCTCTGGCTCTCTCCTACCCTTCCTTGAACGGCACCACGCAGGCAGCCTCGTGGGGCGTCTCGTGTAGGAATGAGCCAAAGAGCTTAGCCGCCAACACGTACGTTTAACTCGGAGGCTTCCCGGGAGTTCAAGTATGACGAGGAGTGAGCGGTGGGCGAGGCGGGACCCCTGGCTGCCCAGCTTACTCGGGCAGGTAGTAGAAACAGATGGACACGCAGATGTTGCTTGGGAAGCAGATGTCGATACACAGGTAAATCAGCCGCTGCTTCCCAGGCCCTGCCGAAAGAGCAAGGGAGAAAGGCTGTGTAAGCAAGGCTGGCTGTGTAGCAGTGCCCTGGTGGGAGCCCTCCTAGCTCTTGGGGCCTGGCTCAGATCAAGCAGTGCCAGCTCTGGCGGGTGGCTGTCAGTCCATGGGAGGAGGGGGTGGACATTAACCCGTGGAGCTGCTGCAGGCACTCGGTGAGATTTGATTTCGGGGGTGCCCGCTGCGCTGTCGCGGAGAGCCCCTACAGCTGATGCCCTCGTTGGGCCCGAGCAGAGAGGATGCGAGCGGATGGGCTGTGGAGAGCGACTGCTGTACGCGGGGGCGCGATGCTCTGCCTGGTTTGGACAGGAAGGCTTGTCAGTACAGCCCTCGCTGTCTGCTAACCTGGGGATGTGCTTCAAGCCTGGAGGCCATCTGTGCAGCACCTTTCCCCTGCATAAAGGTCGCTAAATGTCTCTCTCCTGTGAAGTGACAGCTTTAGCCTGACACCTGCATTCAAAATCACCCGCGTGCTGCTCTGTTCCCCCTGGTTCCTGGCTGAGCCAGGCTTCTCACTGGGCGCTGGAGCAGCAGTGACATCTCCCCCTCCTTCAGACGGTAGTTCCTACCACTTACCATCCCCTTTCCTGACCCAGTAAATGGAGCCCGGTTCACAGAGGGCTCGGACGGCTTCCCCCACACCTGCAGGGTCCACCGGTGCAACAGCCACGATCCCCAGGAACTCCTGGAGGTACTTGGTTTGGTTATTCTGGACCAGCCGTGGATCATCCTGAAGGAAAGGCCACCCAGTTACGTGGCGCAAGGGAGAACCTCGTCCCCAGCGGGCACTTCCGCTTCCTAGGGTGGTTTTCACACAGGCCTCCCGAGAGTGCTCTCTGCCCGCACGACAAGCACGAGGCCTTGCAGGGAATCCGCAGTCGCCCTGTGCTGCCACCTCACAGGGACCTGCCCTGTGGCTGCAGAGGACAGGGCGCCCCTCGAGAGAGGCTGCATGCTGGCCAGGGAGTTTGCCATAGGGGGGATTTTCTCTTTCCCAGGATGTTGTCTTGGGCGAGGAGAGCTCTGTTTGCCGCCAGGTAGGTGGGTCACAGCCCTGAGTCCCTAATACAGCTATGCATGCCTTGCACACATGGCTCTGCCAGTGCACCTCAGTCGAGAGTAAATCTCCCCCCCACCCACTCTACGCATGGGGACCATCGCAGAGCTTGCTAGTCGACGTGGCTCTGGCTGGAGGGGTTGGAGCTCTGGCCTCGTACGTGCCCTGGGCATCAACCCAGGGAGGTGCACGGCAGGGGGAAGTGTGGAAGCAGTACAGCAGTGGAGCAGACTACCTGGAGAAGCCGTGGCATCTTTGCTGGGAGGGTTTCTAGAAGAGGCTGAATGAGGTGAGCATTTGGAATAGGCAAGGGACCAAAATCCTGCATCTGTGCAAGAGGCAGAAATCCTAGAGCTGGAAGGGGTTCCCACCATGCTGCGCCCAGTGAGGAATGAGCCATGCTCTGAGCCCCTGGGGGTGGGGGGAACCCCTCTCCTGACTGCTGTGTCCCTGCTCTAGTGAGCAGCTGTGCTGCCTCTGCATGAGCCAGGCATTCTCCCTTCACTCCTCTTAGGGGCCTGAGAGCCAGACTATGGCTTCCATCCCAGGGGCCAATTCCCTGGCTGCGTGTGCTTGACGGCGTTCTCATGGGTCTCTTGTTCCTGCTGCCGTTTGTGCCGAGTGCTCCCAACTGCTCAGTGTGGGTATGGGCAGAGGCAGTCAAAGGACAAGCGGCCTCAAGCACCCCCCTCCCCACGATAAGAAGGAAAAGAAATCCAGCCACCTGCCCAAGGCTTGGCATCTGCGTTCGAGTCATCAAAAATGGGGCCTTCTGTCTTCCTGAAACAGAATCTGCACCTCTCCCCGCTATGAAACCCATTAACATTCTGTTCAGAGGGTTGTTAGACATCATTACTCCAACTTAGTTCGCTGCGGATTTGCTAACAAAACACCCTTTGTTTCCTGTTCCCCGGAGTTACCGTTAGCAGGTAACCAAATCCAGCAGGATTGGATTTTTTGAAAGCCTGGTGACTTCAAACCCGCATGGCACCAGTGTCCTGCCCTTCCTCCCCCACTCCTCCCGCTTCATACAAAGACATTCAATCAATAAAAACGCCATCGATTACTTCCTTCCAGTTGAGTGTAAACCACGCAGTCAGACTCCAGCTGGGCTGCTATTGACAGGCAGAATTAAGGGACGCACTTTTCCTAAGAATAACTCCTTCCTCGGGAAGTACAAACAGCAGAGAGTCTTCACAGCTGGAAGACTGATGGATTCGAATTCACTTGCCCCATTTCACTTCAATAAAGTCCCTGGGAGCACATGAACCTGGTGCAGGGGACTCAGAGAAGAGAGGCCCTGTGATGCGGAGGGCCCTTCATCACCCCGCAGTCCAACCACCCCTCTGCAAAAGTCACACCCCTGCTCACCCTGTGCACAGATTCATTGAAAGACAGCTGGATGTTCTCCAAGTCCTGATGGTCCATCCTCCGCAGGAAACATGCACTTTGCTCCGCAGGTTTGTAACAGACGTAGCCCTGCGGGGTGCGGGGGGAAGGAAGGGACACAGAAAGGTTCATTTTATTGACAGACAAGCCCACGTGTGCACAGCACTTGGCCACCGCTGAGATCTTAGCTTGAACACTCCCGGCCCTTCATTGGGATATGTTTTTAATAAAGTAACATGGGTTGCCTCTCGGTAGGAATGAGCGTGCCATGGAAACAGCAGATCTGGAGTAAGCCATGGTGGCAATCGGTGGTGGGAGCCTGCAGAACAGACGGTAGCGACTCCCCTAGTAGGCTCCACAGTGCAAAGAAACCTCTGTGCAAGCGGGTGATGATGTCGTACTAGCGGTTCTCGTTTGCATCTGCTAAATTACATCAGACGAGAGGAAAGCACTGAACGGGTGCGAGGTGTCCAGGGTCACTCCAACCTGCATGTGGCTGCCTGCCTCGAGGCCTAGCCTTGTAACAGCAGACATGAGCCACTAAAAAACCACGTGGACCTTCTCAGGCTGGGATCACAGAAAAGTGAGGCTGGAAGGGACCTCCAGAGGTCATATCTAGTCCAACCCCCTGCCTGAGGCAGAACCATCCCTCTCCAAACCACGCTACACAAATCCATAATCTAACTGCTTTGAAAAAACTACCGTAAAGCCTGACCCAACACAAGACATCACACCCAATCCTGCCACAGGTAAAGCAGGGGAACCAAGGCAGAGGAATCCCCTGCTCTTGTCCACACCCTGCACTCAGGATACCCGGCAGAGTTGGGCAAGGTTTAGTCACAGCTCCCCGAGGAGGCACGGTCCCTAAATTGGCTGTTGCAACTGCAGGATCACTCTTCCCTGCCACCCTCTTATGCAGAGCACAGTCAGCCGGCGGCGGCCACTCACATGCTGGCTGTCAAACAGCACCACAGCTGTGTGGTTACTCGGCGAAGTCACATAGTAAGTGATGGTGCTCCTGGACTGGTCCACAACAGCTGTCTGGTTCACCAGGGAGCCCTGCTGGTCCTGAAACGTCAGCCGGGTAATCTGCAAGAGAGGCTGAGCACAGCCAGGGTGAGCACCGTGCCCACGTGCTTTGCCACACCTAGCACCATGGCTCTGGAGTGCAGAGGGAACCATGGGGGGCTGCTCTGCCCCGCCGCCAGTCTAAGCTCCTTGATAATAACCAGGGGCAAATCCCGGTGAACAGGGTGAGCAAATCCCATTGATGAAGGCTGCAGCATGAGTGTGAGCAGGCACATACCTGCTGCACTGCCTCCCGGTGCTGGAGATCTCGCCCCTCATGCAGGCAGGGAGGCCTGAGCCATAGAAAACCTGGGCTCTAGCCGGAAAGCGTGGAGGCAATGCACAAAGGATGCCCCCTGGGACAACAGCTGGTGCAGGGGATCATCTCACCCAACAGCCTCTTGCCCTGCCAGGAGACAGCGTGTTGGCTGGGGAGAGGAAGTTGTGGGTTCCTCCGAGATCCTCCAGGAGCCACAGCAAGTCAGAAATGGGGAATCGCTTTACGGCGCAGGGACACCTTCCCTCCAGCACAACTGGTTATCTTGCTGCAGAGACACCTTATGGCTTTGCTACATGGCAGGGAGCTGCCGTTCTACATGCACCTGTGTCAGGCTCTCTGCAGACTCTGGCAGCCATGACAGGGGCTGTCTCTAGGTCTCTGCTTTCAAACAACTTTGCAACCACAAAGGTAGAGGTTTACCGAAAAATAACTATTCTCCATTAAAGGTGAGACTCTGAGATGGTCACGAAGCCAGCACCTGGGGCAGTGACTGATGAATTGGTCCAGCACAGCTTTATTTAATTTCTCACAGAGGAGCAAACACCGCTGTTTTCTTTCTAATCCCTGACCTGATGTGTCAGATCTCTCAAGAGAAGAAAGAAATTTCTTCTGCCTCCAGCCAAACAGCCTGATGGGGATTACGGAGAATGAAGCTGCTCTCAGTAGGAAGCAGCAGGTTTACAAGAGAGAAAGATATTGGGAAAAACAAATTAAAAATTGTGTTTGTCCTCCCCAAGGGGAGATGCATCATTTGAACCAAACTGTCACCTCTGTGGCCCACTATGGGACCCCACTGACCCTAAGTTTAATTGAGAGCAGAATTCGATAGAAAAAAATCCTCAACAACTAGAAATATTTTCAGGCTACCTATTTGTAAGAAACTGCAAAATGAAGAAGGAAAAAGATGCCTGGAAATGCAAATCAGTTTCAAGGTTTTCCCAGAAGAAACTGACCCAAGTGATCCCCAATTAACTTCTTACCTTGGCAGCGCTCTGGGCGAAGCTGAGAGCACCCACCACACTGATGCCAACAATTGCAAAAAACAAGATTATACACAAGATGACCCAACATATCCTGGAGGGGGTTTTCGATTCTGCTGCCGGTCTTCCATCCTGGGAGCCAAGATACACGGATCAATATGTGAGATGGCAAATGGAGTTAAAAACAAGAGTTGACGTTTATTTCCCTCAGCAGCGCGAGCAAAATTATTGCGTGGAATGCACATGAATGATAGCTCTGGAGAGTAAAGGTAAAGTAGTAAGGCTTGCTTACATGGAAAAACAGACCAGCAAAGCTTCCAACGCTGAGTAATTTTACTGGAATAAACCTGATTTTATTTCAGTGCAGACAGTATCCATGTGGAGAGATATACTGACTCATTATTATGGGATAGCTACAGCACTGCCGTTTAACCAGGCACTTTCCCCATGTAACGAGGTTTTCAGAATACTTGTAAAGCCACCTGAATAGTCCAGGTTTTGTGAATGCGAGAGCAGCTGTCTGAGCTTTTGCGATGGTAGAAATATAGGAGAAACTCCCTCAGTGTTCAGTGAGGCATAATTACCACACTTTTTGAATTCCTTGTAATCAACTGTTCCTTGCCCTTCTCCTACAAAATGTTTGCTTGTATTTTATTGTCCCATTCATCGTGTTACTTGATAAGAAGAGCCCTTAAACTTGGGAGTCAGATTGGTATTTCTAATATTTCTGCAGGACTTCTTGCTGGAAAGACATTGTTAATTCACTTATACTGAAACCCACAATTTACCTGCTTTTGCAGTAGTTGAACTATTCTAGGAAAACATAGTAAGTGTTAAATTGCCCACAAGAAGCAACAAGCAGAAAAATTAGAGGTACTTGTATTTGAACACCTGTCTGCTTAGACAGAAACTTGCACAACAGTAATATGTCTGAGATTTTCAGTAGCAAATGAAATTGCCCTGAATTGTAGAGACAGATTTGCAGTGACAGGAGAAACCTAGTACAACTAAGTCTTGTCTTTCCCACTGCATCTTTCTCTGTAATTCTGCAAATTCTGGAGAAGTTACAATATAAACATCGTGATGTATTAGCATCACTGTCATTTGATGTTACTAAATACATATCCCTAGAATTTCACTCATTTTGTGCATCCTCCCTGCTATAAGTGTAGGGGATAATCTTTCAGGGAACAAACCAGAGGTTTGAACCAGTCGCCACAGAGCCAGCTTGAAGTGGCTGAGGCTCCTGCAAAGTGCTCAGCACCTACTTCTCGCCAGGGTCCACGTGAACTGGAATCATTTAGCACTGCTTGGAAACACAGGCAACTCATTCTCCCACCCCACAATGTCTGTGTAAATACAGCACTGAGGACCCTGCGGAGGTAAAGGGTACTGAGATTCCTTCCCTTCTGCCAGAGCGAGCCAAGTGCCACAATACTCACTGTAGTTGCAGTCTTGCTGCCACTGCTCCTTCCCTCCATCCTCCCAGTCTAGTTGCAAGCCTTGCTCCTGCAGCTCCTGACAATGCGCAGATTGTGTATGACCAGACTCTCTGAATGTGCCTAAAAATGTAAGCACGTGTCCATCATGGGCAAGGAAACTTCCAGCCCTGCCATTCAGCTCAGGAATCTAAGCGGAGCAGAAACCTTAGATACCACATTGGAAGAAGGGGGAATATTAGTGCAGAGTGATAGTGTCATTAGCCTAAAGCAGCTTTTCCTGCCTCCCTGGGGCCAGCTGAAGGCATTTAGGTAGGATACAATCAGGGGCTTTGTGCAGGGCAGTCCTGGCTGGCAGGTGCCATACGCGTGGCTGGACAGATCTCATTGACAAGGGGATATTGAATAAGGGAGGGCAGCTGCTTGCCCTTGTCATCCGATTACTTTCAGATTTCCAAGCCAGGTCAACCCTGGGCAGTCAGCTCTGCATCCAGGACCAATCCAGCATAGATCACAGCAGCTTGGACTCATCTCAGGCTTTACTGACCCATCTCAACCAATTTAATGTGCTCAGTCCAGCTCCCACAGGAGAGAGGATCTGCACCAGACAGCTGTTACCAGAATGGTTAGGTAGATCTCTAATACGTGGCCACCCCAAGCCTACCTTCTTTTCTTATACATGCTAGAGACTCTGCGGGCCCAAAAACCAAGGTTTCTACCATTCACAGCCAACCTATTTAAGATCCAGAACCCATCCAACTTTCCTGGAACTCTTAAGTGCTCTAACCGGGGTCAGTCTTCTATGGTTTTCTAGCAGCAGCAGGAACAAAGCTAAGCCGACAACATATCCTTGGATCTTTCCCCCCCTTCTTTTTAAGTCATTTCTTTCCCCTCTGCTCCCAGTATTTCCTTTCAACACATTTAATTCCGTAAGAGGAACAAAGACCAACAAAAGCACATAAAAGTCAGACACTAAGAGCAGAGAAAGTGATGCTGCTTCTCATTATCCTGGATTCTTTTTTGTAGGACTTGAATTCAACGAAAACATGAGGTTTATATATTGAGAATCAAAATCAAAGCTAGCCAAGGGTCTTCTATCCTCCCTGTTCTGGCCAGAAAGGGTTCTTTCTTACCAGCCCTCAACTCCTTTGAAGCTGCAAAGGCAGTAAAAGAAATGCCAACGTTTTAAGAACGTTAATGGTTGAGCACAATAGCATGCATCTCACAGTATCCCCAGTTCTAATGGAGCAAGGGTAGGCAGTGAAGCAACTCAACTACAAGGCTTAGTTCTGCAAAACAAAGACACAGAAAGTGTCAAGTCATTCCCCAGATATCCTCTACTCTGACTTGCCTCCGTGATGATGAAACTTATGATTGTATTTCATCAGATGTCTGTGGAGATCTCTCCCCACCCGCCTGTCCCTCTGCAGATAACATTTCAAGAGCCCCGCAACTTCTCTGCGCTTTTTCACTCTATTTTTGTTTTAGGCATGTTCATACTACCTGTAAACTTGAGACACAAAAATCTAATGAAACCTGGCCCCAGATGATTTTTGTGTACATGAACACAAAGGGGCAAGGGATTCTAAAAGCACACAGAGAGGAGACCATACAAATGAGAAAAGCCAAAAGGAAACAGATTTACAAGTTTAATGTAGATTCAAGTATAGGATTAACAATTCCCCAACAGTTTATACAGAGACCCTTGTAACATGATACAAGTCTTCGCCAATGCACTTCCACAACATGTGGGGAACACTGTGAAGAGAGGTAATGGTTTCATTGCATGGAGAGCTGTTTGCAACAGGGATGACATGCAGCAGTGACAAGATTTAATACCGTAATTGGTACTTCCTCCTTTACTTGACATTGATTGAAAAACCTATTGACTTTTGATAAGCACAAATCTAGAAAATTAAATCAAAGAACCTATGGTCTCTAAAGCCTGCCCTACCCACAATAATACCACTACGTCCATTCCTACATTAGTAGTGTCAAGAACTAGGTCTACCTGATAGACATGTATTTCTTTCAAGCCTGAAGTCTCCTAGCAGGAGATGTGATACAAGGAAGAGATAACTTGCGCACTAACAGAATTTGAAGTTACAGACAGATGCTGACATCAATCTATAACTATGGTTATCTTTTGCAAGAATGTTTTCAGCTAATATCCTGGTAACACTGAAAGACGCAGTGAACTCTGAAGTTATTGCTGTATGAACAAGGTGACGCATGTATGTTTCAAGTGTTTAAGCATGAGGAAATAGTACTGGAATGTGTTGCCAGAGTTGTTCAGGCTAAACAACAGGAGGTAAATGGAAACAGACTCTTCTTTTCCTACTGAGACTGGAATTACTGTGGAGTATTGGAACACTCAAATTGCATATGTGATTTCTTGATCTATTTTTGAAATGCAAAAGCTAACCTATTCATTGTGGGCCCCAGGTCAGCAAGGACAAAAGCTATCCAGCAGCCTGAGCTGGGCATCACCCAGGACCAATTTTAAAACTACTACAGTATAAAAGAATCATTAGTTCTCATCCAGGCAAGCGGCTGATTGTGAGCTCCCACATCAGCCGTGCAAGAGGCAGTAAGATTAGGAAGAAAGAGGAAGCACTATGCTGTTAGTGTACTTGGCCAGTACTTTACCACAATTAGCCCAAGTGTGTGAGAGAGATTTCATTTTCTGTATTATAATCACTTTTCAAGGATGGGGCAGCTTAGAATCTGCAGCCAAAGCTAAGGGCAAGCAATTGTTTTGATACTAAAGCACCAGGAAGGTCCGAGTATGGTTTGAACCGACTCTAAAAGAAGTGAAATGATGGATCCAATTCAGTCTTGGAAATGCTAACAATACAGGACGTTTCTGTGCCGTTATGTACGTATTATATTACTGACTTAGGATGCAATTAGGTAAAATTAACCCTTCAATACTCAGTGAAGTAAATTCCTCCTAGCCTCCCTTTGGAAAACAAAATATGTTCTCATATATTATATTTTAAATATATTTCTGATATAAAGTTATCATCAGGGCAGTTCCTTTATATACATGTTCTTTACATATACATCCAGTACTTGGACACATATACAGTATACAGAAGAAACTATTCATACATTTTGCACGTCGAACCAGTCCAATTTGTATTGCAAGTGCAACAGGTGCAATTAGAAACAGGGTGCACGCATTTTGATTTCTTTCCGCCTCCCCCCACCCCCAAGTCATACCAGCTCTGGGCTGCTTGTCTAGGTCAGGCTCTGAGTCAGCAAAGATAGGGCCAGATTTTAACAGTGCTGGCCTGTGCAAACATCAGCACAGAGCCACTCCATAGCTATGCATTCAGAGGGTTAATTCCCTGAATTAGTGACCACGCGCCACACTGTGCCCATCAAGGAACATACTGCAGGTTTGTATTGGTAAAATCTACTCTATTTCCTTAAACCCAGTCCAGAAGGACAATCCCCTGACACTTCCCATTGCAGACATTTGACTGTACTTGTTGATTTAAAAATAAAAGACCCACAGGATGACTGGGTGACACCATAATGCCCTCTTCTTTCCAAAGTGCATTTTAAAAAACAAATTTGTAAACAAAATCATCCGCAAGAGGACTCCGAGGTTAGAGCTAGCAGAGCTGTAATTTCAAGTGGTGTCACACTGAGTGTGTGAATGTAACCAAAGTGATTAATGGCTGCCCTTCACTAGTGAGGATACCTTTTCAGGAGCTGGAGAGGGGAGCTTTTTCATTTCTATTTTAATCTTCAAGTGCAGGAAGAAGGTCAGCTATGCTATCAACATAGTAATCAGGAATCAGGTTCCTCCTGGCAGGGCAGTCACTCTCCTGGTGACTTTTCACTTCTTCCAAAGTGGAGACTCCGGTCAGCGTCAGGATAGTGGTGAGGCCGCAGGTGTTGCCCATGAGGATATCCGTGTCCAGCCGATCTCCCACCATGATGGTGCGGGCAGGGTCGATGTCGAACTCGCTGACCACGCAGTCAAAGATGTACCGGCTGGGCTTCCCGATGATGAACGCCTCACGCTCTGCCGCAACCTCCACGGCTTTCACAAGGCAGCCAGTCCCTGAGGGCAGAACCAAAAAGCAAAGTGAAGAAGGACGCAGAATTCATGGTTAAAACACTGCTGGTATTTCACAAGCGTGACCCCGCTACAACAGGCCTCACAATGGGCTGGCAGACAGCTAACAGAGAGCAGGTACAACACTCATGCATGGTAGGAGCCTTTAACCCATGGCAGGTCGGTCTGCGCAGAGCAGCGTGGTCAGAAGCTGAGCAGAAC
>JAGPOW010002202.1:10447468-10501458 GCA_030014935.1 Caiman crocodilus
TTAGGGCTGGAAGAGACCTCGTGACGGCCTCATCTGCTCAAAAACCCAGGCAAGGGCTGAGCGGAGGTGCCCATGGCCGCCAACGAGGCCTGGAGAAGCAGGGCAGAGCCATCACCCGGCCCAGCTCAGGGAGGAGACCTCCCATCCTCCCCAATCCCATCCTCAGGCCGGTCTAGAGACCCCGAGCCACAGTGCCAGATCTGGAATTAAACTATGTTTTAAGGCTTCACAATAAGCTTCTAGAATAAAATAGAACAAAAACGTCTACTTTTTTTTCTTAATAGGAATGAGAGGCCCATAAATATGAAAAAAAGGACATTTTTGTTGCAATACGAATACAAGGGGCTTCTAAATTAACAAAAGACATTCATATTATAACCAAAATGTCATTTGTTTATTTAGAGGCCCCTGTATTCCTATTAGAACAAATATGTTCATTTCTTAATTTAGAGGCCCCTCATTTCTGTTGTAATGTGAACATAAGGGACAGCTAAATTAAAAAAAAAGAAAAAGGATATTTTAGTTGTACTAAGAATACGAGGGGCCTCCAGGCAAGGGGAAAAAAAAAGACATTTTTGTTCTAATATGAATATGAGGGCCTCTAAATAAGAAAAAAAGGGCATATTTGTTCTAATAGGAATGAGGGCCTCCAAAGAGACCAAAAATGTCCATTTCTTTCTTAATAGGAATGTGGGGCCTCTACATGAGGAAAAAAGGGACATTTTTGTTCCACCACGAATCTGAGGGGCCTGTAAACAGGAACGCAGGGGACATTTGAGATGCAGTGCGGATGTGAAGGTGGGAACAAGTGGAGGCTTTGCCCCGCACGGGGCAGCGGGTGCTGGGTGCGGAGGGAGGGAGGGAGGGAGGCGGCGGGCGAGGCGGCTCCCGCGGGGGATGCAGCCCCAGGCGCGACGCGCAGTGTCCCCCGCCCCGCCCCGGCCGGGGCACGCACCGGGGATGGCGGCGCCGCCCTCGAGCGGCAGGCGGTGGTCGCGGTTGGTGCCGACGAGCAGGCAGTCGGCGCCGCCGCGCAGCAGGTACCGCAGCGCCTGGCACAGCTTGGCGTAGGCGAAGTGCTCGTCAAAGCCGACCAGCACGGCGCGCACGGCCGGGTCGAGCGGCGCCTGCGCCCAGTCGGCGGGGCCGGGCCCGGGCAGCGCGGCGGGGCCGGGGCCCAGGTGCGGCACGCCGGCGGCCCGCAGCTCGGCGCTCAGCGCGGTGCCGCCCAGCACGTAGGCGGAGGCGCCGGGCGGCAGGGCCTGGCGCAGGTAGCGCGCGGCGCAGTAGGCCGAGCCGAAGACCTGGCGCGGGGCGGCAGCGGGGAAGCCGAGGCGCCGCAGCTTGTCGGCGTAGGCCTGGCGCGTGCGGCTGCTGTTGTTGGTCACGTAGCACAGGCGCTTGCCCGCCGCCTCCAGCCGCGCCAGCGCGTCCGGGGCCCCCGCCACGGCCGCGTCGCCGCGCCACAACACGCCATCACAGTCGAACAGCAGCGTGTCCGCCGCGCCCAGCACGGCCCGCGCCGCCGCCGCCTCCAGCCGCCGGCACGGCCGCCCCTCGGCCGCCATGGCGCCTCTGAGGAGAGCTGCCGCGCCGCAGCGCCACCTCATTGGTGGCGCGGCGCACCGGCTGCAGCCTCATTGGTGGCGCTGGAGGAGGGCCCGCCCTCCGGCGCGCACCATTGGCTGGTCCATGAGGGGGTTGTGCGAAAAGGGTCCCGCCTGCCGTTTGCTATTGGGTGAGGGGGCAGAGTCCCGCTCCGGCCCATTGGGGGATAGGAGGATGGAACCCGCCATCTATTGGATGAGGGGGGCAGAGTCCCGCCCCACCTTACATTCCATTGGGACAGAGGATGGACCCCGCCCTCTATTGCATGAGGGGACACTGAACCACCCATTACGCATTAAAATGGACCCCGCCTTCTATTGGATGAGGAGGGAGAGTCCCGCCCCGCCCCGCGGTCTATTGGGGAACAGGGGGGGGGGATGGACCCCGCCTTCTATTGGACGAGTGATCTGAGTCCTGCCCCACCGCACGTCCCATTGGGGAACAGGAGGATAGACCCCGCCCTCTATTGGGCGAGGGTTGGAGTGCCGCCCCGCCGAGCGTCCCATTACGGAGCAGGGCGATAGACCCCGCCCTCAATTAGTTGAGCGGGCAGAGTCCCTCCCCGCCCCGCACCCCATTGGGACGCGGAAGTTAAAGCCCCGCCCCCTCCTCCGCTGATTGGGTAGCCGAGCTCCCGCCGGGCTGCCCGCTTAGTTCGCAAGTCCCCTCCGGGGCCGGGGGTCATGAGGGCGCGGCGAGGTCAGGGGTCAGCGCGGCGCTGCCGGTGGGGGCCTCCCGCGGCTCCCTTCCCTCCCGCGCTCCGCCCCGCGAGCGCGGCCCGTTGTTATGACGACACGGCCGTAAAGCCGCCATCTTGGCGGTGCGGCGCGTTGCGACATGGAGGCCGCGATGGCAACGGGCGCGGGGCCGGCGGGGCTTACGGCAGCCGGGCCGGCGGGGCCTGAGGCGGCCGTCGCCCGCAGCCCGGGCCCGCCCGCCGGCCCCGCCGCCTTCCTCGGCCTCCCGGCCGCTTTCAGCGACGGAGGTAAGGGCGAGGGAGGAGGCCGCGGGCTCACTTTTGGTGGGCAAACCCCTCAAACCGGGGAGGAGGTGGGGCTGCCACACGACGCGCCCCCGCCCCCTTCTCGCTCGGATCCCGCGGACGAAGTTTGTACGCTTTCTGACCCCTTTCTTCCCTATCTGGGGGGACTTTTTACTATCTTTAATTTTCCCGGAGCCTGCGGAGCCCGAAAGATTTTTAAAAAAACATTAAAACAACGTATTTGGCGGTTTCGTAGGGGGTTGAATTGACGGCGTCGTTTCCGACCCACGTTTCTCGCAGGGCTGCCGGCGGCAGCCGCATCCGTCCGCGTTTCCATGGGTGTTTTTGACTTAAGTAGTTGGGAAAAAATTTTTATCGGCTTCCTCTCGTAACCGAGGAGATGGACGAGCCCAAGCGGGGAAGAGCTGTTGTCGCGAGGTCCCGCGGGAAGGTACGCTGTGCTCCCGAACATCACCGCCTCTTTCGTTCTAAACCGCAGACGAAGACGATGTGCACAAGTGCGGGCGCTGCCAGTCCGAGTTCACCTCCTTGGAGGAGTTTGTTCAGCACAAGCTGCAGAAGACCTGTCAGCGGACGCAAGACGCCATTGCTGCCGCGTCAGCGAATCTTCTGGGTCAGGAAGCGCAAAAGGTGACGTCCAGCTCACGCTCCATTCATTAGGACGCAGCAACGAGTGGGGTAGATGGGAGACAACGCAAGGTGTGATTCCACTGTTTCCTACTAAACCGTTATCTGTTACGGCAGGTCGTTCCTTCTGTTGAGGAATCTATAACTGTTGCTCATATAGTTGTTGAGACCTCTTCAATAGCAGAAGAAATCAGTAATGCGTCAGCTATCGTAGGTAAGTTGCAAGGGTTAGGTGCCTTGTCATTGGCACTGTTTTTAGAGATTTTTTTGTTTGTTTTTTGCCACTTTTTCTAGTTGGGCTCTCTAAAGGTTTTTTGATCGATTTAACTGTTGACCGCTGTAGCCATGGGCAGTTTGAGCTAGCGTAGTCGGATATAGAAGAGTTCAGGTCTTGGTGGGGTGGTGCAGGGGGGTTATTTTGTGTAAAACAATGTCAATTATATTTTTTTAGGGAGGTAACTAGGCTGGAAACTACTGCGTATCCTCATCCCAAGACAGTTAAATGGAAAGTAGTCTCTAGTTTATCACCAAAATGACCATGTATCCTCAAGACAGTTAAACTAGAGACTTCTGTCATTAATCACCAAAATGACCATGACTCCTATAGAAGTAATTTGAATCGTCTGGAGTGAATCTTAACATTTATTTAATTGCAGTTTTTGCCTGCATTTATTTAACTAACATATGCAGGTTCTTGCTGGGAGATGCTATTTCTGCAACTGATCCTCTCTCAGATGCTCAATTTTAGTTCAAATGGAGTTGTGTTAAAATATTGATGTCATAATAATTAGTGTTGGAAATATTCATTCTCTCTCTCTGCCTCGCTCATATTTCTTTAACACTTATCTTTCTGAAGTCTGCTTATTTCCAGGATCCACTTCCGCCTGGGTCTACATTAGTAAATTCATAAGTATTGTTTAAAAAAAAAGAAGAGACTTTGTAATTTAAGTGCTTGCCCTTTTTTCCTCTTCCCATAGAAGCTTTACTTGATTAGAAAGTTTAGAATTTAGAGTTTAGAAAGCTTGATTAGAAATGCTACTTCACTGTTAGGGCAGCTAGGACCTGGAACCAACTTCCAAGAGAAGTGGTGCTGGCTCTTACCCTGGGGGTCTTTAAGAGGAGGCTGGATGAACACCTCGCTGGGATTGTTTGACCCCAGTGCTCTTTCCTGCCATGGCAGAGGGTCAGACTTGATGATCTGCTCAGGTCCCTTCTGACCCGACCAACTATGAAACTGAGAAACTTTTTGGCTTTTGTAATGGCCACTTCCATTTGGTGTATAACCGCTATGTCCCTGTCCTAGGGTTTGGCAGGAATACAGTTCTTTTGTTCTGGCTGTCATCACAGATGACTTTTGGCTTGCACTGTGTAGCCTGTTTTCTGAATAAAATAAATCCATGCTGCAAAGATGTGGACCAGACTACCCAGCTCCTGCTCTCTCCCAGCACAAATTGTTCGGTGTCATTTTGCTGCCAAAGATCATGCGAAATTACATCCCTAATTCTTTTACACAACTGTAGACAACACCTTTCTGACTGGTTTGATGGTTGAGCGAGGTTGACCTGTTGCACGGGGATGTATGTGAGCCCTTGGTTTGGTAGTGTTAGTGAGGCAGCGTGCTGAACCCTTGCTAGGATGGGATGGGGGTGGGAATCCTGCATGACCCCTTTCTAACTCCTACCTGGTTATAGCTAATAACTAGTTTAATTTTATAATCCAAAAGCATCGCTCATACCCTTGGCCACCTTTGGCATAGTACTAGAAACGCAGTAGTTACATACTTAGTCAATATGGACTTTGCCATGCGCTGTTCCTGCTTAAAGGCACCTGCTTCTCTTACTTTTCCCTTATCTGGAATCCTAAACCTCAAATCCAGCCAGTGCTCTGAGTTAATCTTTGGTAAAGACTGTAACTCTCTTCCTATTCTTTTCCCAGGAAGTGGGCACATCAAGGAGGTCATTGTTGCAGGAGATCATGTTTTTGAAAATCCCAATGGTGACATTGATGGTGAGATCGCTGAAGGGCAGGACAGCCCTGATGACAGAGAACAGGGTGTCTCCACAGAACTCATCAAGGTGAAGCTGCTGGTGAATAAAGAAGGCCGCTATGTGTGTGAGTTGTGTCAGAAGACATTTAAAACGGTAAGGTTTGCTTTGCAAGTGCAGACGACACCCAGTCCTTCGGGAGCCTGTGCCTCGGGGTCTTTGCAGACCTGCTGGAAAATACATTTTTGACTGCATGATGCTAGTATTTACAGATTCACCTTATCTCAGAATAGTATCACCCCGAATAATGGAGATCCATGCTAAAGCATTAACTGCCACCTACCAGATCACAGCATTGAATCAAACCTTTATCTGGAATCCTGTCTCTAACAGTGGCCAGAGAGAAACCTGTCAAATCTCCAGAATAGTCAAGCATAATAATCTGCAGGGGAAGCTGCTGCTGCTTCACCTTGGTGATTGATTACACCCTGAGGCACAGTGGTTTGCATCTCATTTGCATGTAGTGCATCACATCCAGTTACTGTAATATGTCCCATATAACCTGTTGTATTAAGCTGTGTATACCATCATTCCAGTTTTCCTGCATATAAAGCAGTTCATAAGCATCTAGCCTTAACCTTGACAGCATTTGGAATGGTTGTTTTTCCTCTGCATTCTAGCAGATGCACAGTTCTCTCTTTAATGACTGATAGCTTGGTTGTTCTTGAACATCTCTTTAATTGATGAAATTGTAAATCACTAATAAATGTTCTTCCCAATTTTTAAATGAACTTGCTAGGCCAGCATTCTCAAAGCTCACATGATCACTCACAGCAGCAGGAAGGACTATGAATGTAAACTCTGTGGAACATCCTTTAGGACAAAGGGCTCTCTAATCAGACACCACCGGCGCCACACAGGTAAGATGCTCGTTCTTTCAGCAAAATGTTTTCTTCTGGCTGGAGTAAACTCTACTTGGTTCTTCCTTGGTACCTCAGTGATGAGCTGTCTGCTTTCTGTCTTCTGATCTGAGCATGTTATAAATCCTACAATATTTGGGCTTCTCAGAGGCTGAGGTTAGAGCACTTGTTTTTGCAGATTATGCATGTAAATGAATGGAAGGTAGTAAGCCCAGACTGGCACGTGTGCTCCAAAAGGCCATGAAGCACTACTCACAAAGTATGGCTTATCAGGTCAAAGCTCTTGGTCAGCACTGATGGATGTCAGTATCTGGTGTGGTGATTCATGCCTTCTCCTTTTTCTTGTTAAGATGAGCGACCTTACAAATGCAAAAAGTGTGGGAAAAGCTTCAGAGAATCCGGAGCTTTGACTCGGCATCTGAAATCCTTGACGCCTTGCACTGAAAAAATCCGCTTCAACATGAACAAAGAAATAGTTGTTAATAAAGATGATTTGCCAACAGGTCAGTGAAATGGCAGCTGCATGCACTTTAAATCGGATAAAGTAGAGGTCATGTTCCTGGCACTCAAATAAAAGTGTTCTTTCCTCCGTGTTTTTAATATAAATAAAACATGTTTCTCCACGTTAAAGCACCAGCTCAGTGTGCACATGGGGAGGCCTGACATGGATGAATACATCTAGGTCACAGAATGCGAGACTTATTTCAGAATTTGGCAGCAGGAAGACAATTTCACTGAGCACAAAACTTAAATTTCCACTCTGAAAATGGGAACTATTGGATGCCACTTGTACAGAAAGAGCGATTAAAGAAAATGACTCATGTTAAATACAAGTAGTAGTCCTTAATAAGCAAGATAGTGATATTCTTAGATACTTGAATAAGATCAGTGAAGTAGAACTAAATGAACATGTAGCTGGAAGCTGGGTGCTCTTAATTCTACTGCTTCTAAACTAATGTAATTGTTTTTTAATTCTGGTGCTTTTCTTGAAGGATCCTGTAGCTCGAATGCAGAGACTGTTTCATCTATAGCAAGCGAATCCATTGAGACATCTCCCGTGATTCATCTAGTGACTGATGCAAAAGGCAATGTTCTTCACGAAGTCCACGTCCAAATGCAGGAACTGCCTGTTGTTGATACTAAATCCTTGGACCAAGATGTGAGTGTCGTTCCTGTTGCATAAAATATAAAAGGATCCAAAGAAGCAGAAATGCTTTTCCTTGGCTTCAGGGTCCTGGAGCTGGAAAGCAGTTCCGCTCATTTAAATTCCTCTTTATCAGCCTCAAGGTGGTGATGAACATTGTTTAATACTCTCTTCCCAAAATGAGCAGCTGCAGATACATAGTTCAAGCTCAGATGTTAGCTGGCAGCACTCTGAGGAACATTGAATGGTGGTTTTATAAAGGACAGACTCAAAAGAAATATAGAGGACTTTATACATACCTAGCCCCCCGCAGACCTGAATAGACTAAAGCTTGGTCTGTCCTGTTCAGTAAGTGCATTTCTGTAGATCGGTTCCAATGCCATATGCAAGCATTCTGAGTTCTGCTGCAAGTGGCTGCGTAACTCATGCTGCTGGGTGCCTCATTCCAGGACTGAGAACTGGAGGCATCTATAGCTGTGCATGTTCCATCTTAGTGCTTATTTGGTGAGGAACAAAAATTCTGTAGTTCAACAATACTTTCATTATGATAAAAGACGATAATAAGTAGTACATCTGCAGTCAGGTGAGTGTGGGAATGCTTCTCTTACCCCTGTTGTGAAACTGACTCCAAAAGCAGGTAGGAAAAAGCCTTGGAAGTAAAGTAAAAATAGTAACTAGGTGACTTCTTTCAGCTGTTCCCCATCACAGAATGGGGCATGCTGGTGATAAGTCCCATTATGCATGGAGTACTGTTGCCTACAAGATTAACTTAATGCTTCCTGTAGTTACCGCCTGATTACTTGATTTCCTGCAGCCATCTAATCCCGAGGAGCTGTCATGTGAAGGGGAAGTGAACAGTGAGAATTTGCTGAGACAGGCCATGAGGAATTCTGGCATTGTGATTGAGAGAGTCACCACGGAGGAGATTCAGAAATCCGATGAAGCCAGTGCAGCTGCTGCTGAAGAGCTAGAAAATGAAGGGGTAGAAGCGGAAGAAGAGCTATGTGGAGAACAGTGTATTGAAATAGAGCAAGTAGAGACTGTACGTTTAAATCCTTGTACTTTTCACAGAGCATAACTTTTCTTTACCATAAGAAATATCTGGTCTCTGCAAACACAGAGTTCATGTTTGATTGCTAACTTCACTGCATCTGTTTTAGTCTTGCTAGTGCTCAACTTGCAGTGGATTAGCAGAAACTTAAAGTAACGTTTTTCTTGCATGTTAGAACATGCAGCGTCAACACCATCTGTCCTGTTTCTTATCTTGCTTCTTTGTACCAGCGTGTGTGTGGTTTGAGTCTGACTAGCAATATGCATTTCCCAAACTCTGTTGAAAGTATTTTTGTTGTGCTGTTTGTTTTTAATAGACAGATTCACAAACAACAAATGGATACAAAAGTTATGTTTGCTCTCATTGCACTGAAGTCTTCAGCGAGGCTGCTTTCCTTGAAACACACATGAAAGAACATTTAGGTAAGGCTGCTGTGAATTTTCTTTTTGTCCAAAATGAATTCTCGGCCAGTGCCAAAGCATTTTCATTCCATCTTTGCATAAGGTATGCTACTGTCCATTCTAAAAAATGACACGCAGATTCAGCTAGTGTTTGAGAACCAGCAAAAAAAAATGAAGAGGTTAAACTGGCTGAGAAGAAACATTTTGCTGAGATGTGAAAATGTTACAGAATTGCTTGTAAAAGAAACACAAAGGCAGCTCTGTATTGCAGGTGCTGCAGAGGAGACGGCTTCTTTTACTAGTGGTCATGAGATTGCACAGAGAGGCCACGAGCAGTTAGTTCTAGTTGAGCAGGGAAAAGGCTGGAGAGAGACTAGGTCAGTGGATTTGGCTGGAAGAGCTCCTTGAAGGGCTCTAAAAGCATATAATGGTGATTTGAAGCTGAATCCTGTAGCAAAGGGGAAGCTAATAGAATTAGCTGAGACTGGGGCAGAGCCCATGTGCTACTTTTAAATGCTGCTCCTTCCCATGTACTTTTTCCCTCTGGATCTCGGAGAGTATTTCAGAACTTCCAGCAAAGGTGTGGTGCTGTTAGCAGCAGGGCAGGCCTCCTCTTTGCATGTTGCCCAAGGGGAGTCTAGTCTCAAGCCCATCTCTGGCCTAGGAGGGTGCCTAACAAAGATGCTAGCTGCGGTGATCGGATTCTCTTGCTCTGCTGTTGCCGGTTGCCCAGTGCAGATCTCCCTCTCTAGAGTACAAGCCGTTTAGATGCGAGGAGTGTGGGAAGGAGTTCCCCAAGGGCTACCTGTTAAAGAAGCACCAAGAAGTGCATGTCCATGAGCGGCGCTTCCGCTGCGGGGAGTGTGGGAAGCTGTACAAGACCATCGCACACGTGAAGGGCCACAGGAGGGTCCACTCGGATGAGCGCCCCTACTCTTGCCCAAAGTGCGGCAAGAGGTACAAGACCAAGGTAGGCATGGCTGCTGGGCTGGTCTGGCCTTCTGGGTTCTCCTCTGTGGAGCCAGAGTAAGGGGGCAGTTAGCAGGCAATGTCCAGTGATCCTCAGGGTGACAGATAAAATCCCTTAAACCAGGGCAGAGGAGAGTCACTGGGCTGTGAGAGATTGTTCTGGTAAATCGTTTAGCGGGATTTGAGAAGAGATTAGATGCTAGAGAAAGTTGTGACTAAGGATAAACCCTTATGCTCGTAAACAAGCTAGTCACTTCTGGGGAAGGGGATTTTCTTTGCACACTGCCATGTTCAGTTTCCTCTGAGTTATGAGGTGCAGGCTACTGTGAACCAGGGCAGTAGGGCACTGAGGTCAGCCTCCTAATGAGATTCCACAGCTGACACCTAGTGCATCGCAGGGACGGCAGCTTTGTTCTCGGTTAGTGGCCATTAACTGTTCGAAGAGAACAGCAGAATCCTGACCTGCCCTCAGCAGAGAGAATGGCATTGCAGTTCATATAGTTGTAGGGAGAGCGACTGCCTTCCTGGTCAGAAGCGGCGTCTGTTGCTGCCTGGGAGAAGAGCTCAACCGGTAGTAACTGCCAGATGTCATGTGTCAGCTGTTGCCCCATCACATGTCCTCTGTGTCACAGAATGCCCAGCAGGTTCACTTCCGGACGCACCTGGAGGACAAGCCCTACGTGTGCCAATACTGCAGCCGGGGCTTCCGGGAGAAGGGCTCGCTGGTGCGTCACATCCGGCACCACACAGGCGAGAAGCCGTTCAAGTGCTACAAGTGTGGGCGGGGGTTTGCGGAGCATGGCACTCTCAACCGGCATCTGAAAACCAAAGGTGAGAGCAAGGGGCTGTCAGGTCCCTGGGACGTCCAGTTACAGCTGTTGGGACATGTGCCTTCAATGGCTCGGTCATTATGACTGTCCTGTGAAAATCTATGTGGTGTAGACCTATGATCAGAGACCACAGACTGGTCAAATCGCACTGAGTGATGTTAGTGCCTAATTAGAATGGGTCCTGTCTGCCTCTCTTGTCAACTGAGTGGCATCAAAATACATAATATTCATTCTTTAAACTGCTCTATAAATTCTTTTCAATGTGCCGTCTTAAACTAAAAGTCACCATGAGCAGGAAGAATGAGAATTGGTCTGCGGGTAGTAAGAACTGGTCCAGCTATTCTGGTATAACAGTGCCAAAAAGCAGAGCCTAGTGAAACTGAATTTGCTGATGTGTTAAGTCCGAGTAGCAAAAATATCCTGGCTTTCTACTTGCTTCAGAGTTGCCTGCAAGATCTAGATTCAGCCTTTCAGAAGGGAAAGGTATCGTTCACCAAACAGCCCTCATGCTGAGGGGGTGGGGGGTTTGATCCAGAATGGCTTCTAAGAAGCTAATCCCAGCTCACCTCTTTCTCTGATAGTAGCAGAGGGAATAAAACACAAAAGAAGCTCTTGGCTCCAGGAGCTTCTTAAATTTGGCATTTAATTACCATAATGGAACTTGTCTTTGAGTAACTTCACTCATCAAGAAACCACTCTCCTCTTGCCTTTTTCTACCAAACACCGTAACAAGGTGTGCAGCTGGCACAGTCTGCTGAACAGATGTTAATAATATTATATTCAAGATAGAAAATAGTGAGCCAAATGACTGGATTATCTGCAGTGGATTGTCTTTGTCTGTTTAAAACTATGCTTGCTTAATAAGCTGTAATGTCACATGTACGTGCCAGACGGTACTGGTCCTACAGGGTAGTTGCCCATCTGCTTCTGAAGTCTCCTGTGCTTTCAGTGCTCAGACTGTCTTGTTATTTCTAGTAATTCCAATAAAGTCAAGGCCAGATTATAGTCTCCTATGGAGCATGACTTGGAGACTGATGTTTGGGCTGAAGATAATTTAACTAATTCATCCCAGTAATGTCTCGTAGAAGGTGTCACTAGTTTCCTCTGATACCAGGTGGAACAGGTGCAATTCTGATGAAAACCTTTGCATCTCCTGGATTATCATGCAGGTGGCTGCCTTCTTGCTTTGAAGGAGGCTGAAGATGTGCTGGTTTCAGAAGAAAGCCAATCAGCTGACAACTTAGCTGCCACTGTTATTTCTGAAGATCCTCACACTGTTCTAGTGGAGTTTTCCTCTGTGGTGGCAGACACTCAGGAATACATCATCGAGGTAACAGCCAAAACCATTGAATGAGGAAGGACAGTGGGAAGGCGGGCTTGTTTTGCACTGAAGTCAGCACAGTGCTTGGCCACTAATGCATGTTCCTCCCCTGGCTGCTGTATTGGGAGGAGCATGGGAAATGGGGCCCAGCCAAAGCCATCTTCTCCCCCAGGGTTGCAGAACATGCAGGAGCTGCATCCCCACCTGTGAGGCAGAAGGACCTGTGTGGTTCCTCCCCTTTACCCTCACTTCACATGGTCTTGGGGGAACTCGGGGAGGAGAGAACTGGGTGAAGATTCCAGCCAGTCCTTATCTCCTCTCAGCAGCTCCTGTTCACAGGGCCTGGGGGAACCGCAAACAGCTGCCCGCTTCAGAAGATTTAAGTATTTGACCTAGGAGAACAAGGAAGGCTTTGCAGGAGGTGCTCCACAGTCCTAGTCCCTAGCTTCTCCCCAAACAGGATTCTGTTGTAGTGTTTAAACACCATCTTGTTGTCTCTCTCAAGACCGCCACAGAAGACATGGAGACCAGTGAAGCCACTGAAATAATAGAGGGAACAAGACATGAGGTAGGCAGGTCCTGTCACATGCTGCTTTGCTGTTCTACCTGCTATACACTCCCCTCATTTAAATTAACTTTTAGCATCCAAAAAGCCATATTAAGTAAACCAAAGCCTGGCTGGCTTGTTTTGCTGGAAAGATGCAGTTTTGCAGAACTGGCTTTGTGGCCCAGCCAAAAATAGCATACCTCCTGGCTAAGTAAAACAGCGTGTTAGCACCTTATGGCCTTTGTGAACCTGATCCTCTTAACAAGTCACAGAGGGTACTAAAAATAAAGACTGAGTGCAACAGAGGGAATGTCAGCACTACACATCCCTGCCTCGTCCCACTGTGGTGACGGACTAGTCTTCTGCTGAACAGTGTGCAGTTCCCGTTGTGACTTGTCCGGTCTTTTAGGTTTTTGCAGTGCTGCTGTCAGTTATTTGAGTAACTAGTCTGTGACATCCAGCCTCAAGCAATCATTTAAGAATAACTGAAGTCGTGACTTATGCAAAGTATTTTTGTCCCCAAATGTGGGCAAAGATTTCACCCCTCAATGACATACAAAGATTCACTCCTCAGTTCACCTCTCAATGAAATGCATCTCATCCTCTTGCCAAGGGGCCGGAACTAATCTGAACCCATTCAGTGCTGCCTTTATCTGTCGTAGAACGTTGCTGGTCTGCGGTCACGTGTGTACCTGTGACACAATTGGCAGGGGATGCCAAGCAAGCAGAAGTGTCAACATTCAAAATGCTTTTTAGAAAAAAAATAAGGCTGTTTCTCTCCTTTTGCACAGATGGACAGTCACATCATGAAGGTTGTACAGCAGATAGTGAACCAGGCAAACTCTGGCCACCAGATCATTGTGCAGAACGTTACGGTGGCAGAGGACTCGGAGGTAACCACTGATGCTGCAGACACAATCACCATAGCAACTCCGGAGAGTCTCACGGAGCAGGTTGCTATGACATTGGCTTCTGCTATCGGTGAAGGAGCGGTGCTGACGACAGAGGGTAGCATTGAGACGGAGGAAGCAACAGTAACGATGGTTGCATCAGAGGACATTGAAATAATGGAGCATGCAGGAGAGTTTGTTATAGCTTCCCAGGAGGGAGAGATGGAGGTTCAGACAGTGATTGTGTAGCCCTTGGCACAGGGTGAGTGGCAGACCCCCAGCGCATCTCCAGCAGCGTATCTCTCCAGGGTGGGGAATTAGGGTAGAGCTGCATAAGCTGACCCATCCTGGTGTCTGAGGAGTGGGAGGAAAAGCCATCTTGCATAGAGTTATATATAAACCAAACCAAACCCTTTATAACCAGATGGAAGTGGCTTGAATCAAATACAGCCCTGCTATTACACTTTTCAGTTGACATGGAAATGTCAGACTCCTGCATGGTTTTACTGTGGAGGTGACTGCTCAGTCTTGACTGCCACAGACTCCGTGTTTTGTACAGCTGCTTCAAATAAAGGAACGTCCTTTGCAAAGCAGTAACCTTGGACCACGGGACGGTAGTGTTCTGAGATTTACCCTTCAGCATAGAAGGTAAAGCACGCGTGTTGTTTCTTGTGCGGGAGACTCCTCGCTACCTAAGCTAACTGTAGTCAGTTAATAAACTCTGAGGCATTTTTGGGGTGAACTTACCAAAGCTGGAAGGCTACTGCTTCTTGCCTTCCAGCCTCCCCTTGTAATGGTAATGCAGGTTTAGCTTGCTTGATCATGAGAACAGCCTTACATATTTGTGTACGAGCAGTACATCACTATATCCTTGCTGTGTCACAAGGCTGCTCCAAGAGCTGGCCTGTCCGTGTAGAAAGCCATACTGTACGTGACGTTTTTTACCCAGGTACAGATTTTTAATTGCCTCTTGTACAGTTTCAGCTTGTAAATAAAAAAAAAAACCCAACACATTTTTTTAATAAAATATATTTTAAGTTGCTTCTGTTGCTCTCTGATTTCCACTGTGAGTGAAACGGTGACCGTGAGAACAGCAAGGCATCTCTGCAACAAGAGCGGGGGTCAAAACAAGGCTTTGGGTATCTTCAATTCAAAAGCAAGCACAAATCTACTTGCTGATATAGCTGGGCTCCAGCCAGTCAGGCCAGGAAGCCTGCAGCAGAGCTATGACAGAGTCTTTGGCGAGGGGTTTGGATGGCTTTTCCATTTATTTTAAAAGAAAAAATATATAGAATAAAGTGTCCAGCAGTCCTATATAGACGAGGTGGCAGCAAGTAGTGTGGTTCTTGGTAATACATGTGAGCCACTGTTTTCTCAAGGGACCCAAGACCTAGATATAATCCATAAATCTAAGATTAGCTGTACAGCATAGTAGCGCTTTGGGCATACTCGCACAGAGCTGATACGCCTACATAACCATAAGATTTAACACATTCTTTTCATGAACTGTCTGCTTACCCTAAAATGCACTGAAAGGGCCTTTTCAAGGACTTGTATGTTAATTTTATTACAGTACTTAATACAGTTCCTTGAAGGCTTTATTTGCATAGTTTGATTTTTTTTCTTCCTTTTGCGATAGTTATGATTCTGTTCCATGTTCATTAGTTCTTAAGCACATATGAAATGTGGTTTTCCCCAAGGCTAGCATTGTACCTTAGCTTTAACTCTGCCACTCAAAACTTACTGAAGATGACAGGACATTTTAGGACACATTGAGCTATAATCGCACCTTAACCAGCTGCTTTCTATTGAGGCCCACCATCTTAATCAATTGTGTTCAGTGGCGCACACATAAACTGATCACTGTCCCCAAAATGAATGTATTAACAACTGTATTTTACAGTTATGTTCTTTAGAACAAAATCCTTGAATCATAGCACTTAATGGACATTAGTGTCCTTTCAAGAGTCCTTTGTGGCTCAGGAAACCCCTGTTAGAAATTAAAGAAGACATTTTTAAAAAGAGTTAAAATTTCCTCAGGTTTTTTTCTTTCTTTCTGAGACACTGGGAGGTTTAATGATTTCCTTTATGTTGATCCAAACTCCTTTAGAGTATGCATTCCTGCATGCAGTGTGCTTGTCGTGGGGCTGTTGCTCCTGGCAGTGAGGGCACTCGTATCTTCTCCATTTATACCACTCATTGGATGTTTGGTTGGTGAGAGCCAAGTACAGAGTGAAACAGCAGTATGCCCCTAGCACCAGAGAGAGGACGATCACAAAGCCAAGCATAAAGACAATCCTGGGAAAGATCAGGAACAGGTGCTGCAAAAACACAAGTAGTAAGTGGCTTTAAAGGCCCAGGCCATACCCTCTATTTCAAACACTCTAGTCAGTGCTATTAATCACAATGCAGTTCAGCTCTGTAAGGGCAACTCCAAAATGAACCACTTATTACGACACTGCATTTTCATTATCTTCCCAGTTCTGCTGGCCCAGGGACTATGGGTGTAGTTGGACTTAACCAGAAATACACCCCTGGGGGAACTGTGTCTGAGAAAGAGCCCTATGAGATATTTAACTTCCACTGGATGGGAAGAGGTCTGCTTTGACAGGTCAAGGACATGTCACACTACTTTAAAAACTCATTTGTACAGGATAATGGTAACCTGCTTTCTGTAAGACCATGTCTGTATGGATCAAAGCTTTATGTTGAGCTAGAATTCAGAGAAATGGATTTTCTGAAGAAACTGTTACCTACAGCAAGTGTATACTTCAAAGTGCCTGTGATGACAGTTCCTCTAACAATACGTCTGGGCTCCCTGCTATGACACCCATAGGCCCTCCACCCTGATATAAGAGAATGGATGTGCAAGAGGATTCTTAACAGATGAGACCAAAATAAGCCTTTGATCAGGCTGCACACTCAGAAGCAGGTTAAAGTCTAGATGCTTGGAGTTTACCTGAATAAGAAAGGGAATCTCAACCTCGTGTTCCTGCCCTTGCTCATCAACGTAACTCCCGTACATCAGATTTGATAGCAGCACTACTTGGATTAGGAAGGCTACTGTTATGATCGCAATGTCAGCAGCCATAGCAGTCAGAGTGAAGAGGTAAACGAGGAAATATCTCATGTTGAAGGCCCCGATGCAGTTGTTGACCCAAATGCAGTGGTGGTCAAAACGATGTACGCAGCAGTTACAAACACCTGATCAAAAAAGGAAATACAAGGCAATGTAAGTTATCTGGCTTTTAAAGGACATGGGAGATTTTTATGCAGCATGGCATAGATCTTTTAAAGGCCTGTGCAGGACTACAATGAGCATTTGCTGTTCTAGTACAAGCAGAGGCAAGTGCCTCATCTTACAGGGTTAGGTGTGCGTGCAGGAGTGTCTGGTGGTGTTTGTGACAATATAAACAGCCTTCCAAGTCCCTTCTAACAACCTTGTATGGTCATAAGACTCAGAGAAGAGCCAAAAAACTTTTCAAAGAGCACGTGTCACTTCTGTGCTTTGAAAGTATAAACATGTGAAACTGCTTCAACTTGTCCATCAGTTAGAGAAACTTAACCTTAAAAAGATCAACCACGGCTACAACAGATTTGAAATTCAGTTGCCTGTTCTACCTGCCTACCAAAGCTGGAGCTCAGAGATTTGGGTTTCTCCTGTTAGTGGCACAGGCAAGATAGAGAGCAGCTCCCTGCTCCGTTTTAGGTGACGGCAAGACCACCACGTTCTGCAAGAGAAACACAATCCTAAACTCAAGTCTTGGGAGGTGAGGCCTTTTCATGTCACTGTCACTGCTCTAACTTCCCCATGTCTTTTCTACAAAGTGCTAATCTAGAGCCACAGGTAAGAGACTGGGTCTGCAAGACATTCGCTGAAACCAACTAAGGCTCCCAGTCTCCACAGCTGTAGTCTCAGACACCTGGGAACCTCTGCTCAAGGGGTTTGTAAGCAGCCAAGCTATGGAGTTGGGCTAATGAGCTGGAAGCCTTCCTATGAATGAACAAGAACGCCAACGACCTTGTGCTAGACTTCATCTGGGGAACTATATTAAAGGCAGGGGAGTGGCCATTATTGGTAGGAAATTAATTTGGTAGAAGGTTGATTTTTTTTAAATCTCAACAAGCATAACGATGACAACTCTTACTGCAGTGCTTTGACCTGGCCGGCTTTTCCATGCGGCACGTGTGACACATGACGCCTTTCCGAAACATCACACCGTCATGTGCGTAAACCCGAAGATATGACTCTTGATTTGATTCCGTTATTGTACCTAGAAGAGAAACAGCGCCATGGAGGAGCAAACTCTTTCCCCTCGCAACAGCGATGAACATTTAGTAGAGCACAGGGCTGCTTCTGTCTTTCGAATCTGTCTGCGTGTTGCCAGAATGTGGCAGGAATGTTGATGACTGTAATGAATTGCTAAGGGTACTGAGCCCATGTTTGGCACTATTCCCTATGGCAACATCTTACTGGATGGAAATCGAGTTACAAAATATTGATGTTTGCAACTTGACCCGGACCCAGGAGAAACACACAGCAAACAGAACAAAGGCTATGAAATCAGGAGGATGGCAGCGCTCGGAAAGGGGAGGAATGCGCTATAAATCATCCCCTCCCTTGGCTTTCTCTCTTCAATGCCTGTTCAAAAAATGCTCTCTTGGTTTCAAAACTCTCCCAGGATACTCTCTGTAAGCAGCCATTCTCCACTCAGACCCCTCCTTTCAACCAAGCCCATCTCAGCAGGTAACAGTTACAGCAGTGATGGGTGGAGGAAGAAATGGGGAGGTGAGATCATTTGACTGAAGGTGCAGAGTC
The DNA here is from genome assembly GCA_030014935.1 of Caiman crocodilus. Classification (NCBI taxonomy): domain Eukaryota; kingdom Metazoa; phylum Chordata; order Crocodylia; family Alligatoridae; genus Caiman; species Caiman crocodilus. Next base: position 10,465,584 of record JAGPOW010002202.1, read on the forward strand.
AATTAGGATGCAATCCTGGATCCCAATCACAAGAGCTGCCAGGTCCCACTCCCTGCTCCAGAAGCTTTAGCATTACAGGCAGAGTGCTCTTAACATCCCCCCTCCACACACACAAGGCATGGTGTTTTTTGTGGAGGAAGTGCTGAGGGGAGAGGTCAAACTGCCACTTGTCCTTTCAACCCTTTGTATTTGGAGCTCTAGGACTCTGGGATACAGGGAACAGTGCACCACACAGGAGGCCGAGAGTGCTTCTGGTCAATTAAAGGATGTGCTGAGCCACTGGAGGAGGCACCAGGTCAAAGGCAAGGTGACCATCACTCACACAATGCACCCATTTCCCCAGTAAAAGCTGCATGCCTTGGATTTCTAGCAGGACACCACGTAACATCTGAGCCTTCATTTACCAGCCACTTAGTTTTCATGTTCTGTTTTCACACAGCTGCCACGGGCACATGGCCAGAGCTTACCTGGGTTGGTCAGAGCGCATAGCACGAAAGCCCCCGTGTTCACCGCGAGCAGCAGGTATGGCAGCAGAAGGAAGCCCGTGTTGAACTCCAGCTCTTGGCAGTAGCCAAACACTTCCCAAGTGTATTCACCGTAAACTGCTGCCTCCAAAGCTATGTGCAGGCCAGCAAACAGGCCGTTTCTGGAACCAGAGAGGAAGGGCAGCCCGTTTTACAACCAGGACCCAAGTCGTGAGAGAAGCTGCGCTTGGACAGTAGGCTTCAGCAACAAGGACTTCCCCCAAGCTCCCCGCTAGGTTCCCAGTCTCACAGGCCTAACTCAGATTCCCCAGCCCGGCCAACTGCTCTCTTGCCTGGTGTTACATCATAAGCTCTCCTGAAGCCAGCAGAAAGAGCTCTCACACCTGGAGACCCCTCCCTGCATGACCTTCCCAAACCTCCTTGCTTGCTCTTGTCAATCTCAATAAGCCAAGTACAATGTCTTGTAATTAAGAGGGGCCCACATGGGCACCGACATTTGCCATTATGACAGGCCAGGTCTCAGACAATAATACAGCGCTGGCAGAGACTTGGCGTGATCCCCAGAACTGTTCTAGAAGCACTGAATAAGCCAATTCAACACCATCTTCACTTTAAGAAATGCACAGCTTAGCAGTCCGAAGGGAAAGGCAGAAGCAGCAGGGGAACAGACGGGTGGCATTTTGGGACGTTATTGAGGGCAAACACGAGCTCAGGCCTGTGAAAAAGGCTGCAGATGCCCTAAGATGTTTGAATTGTGTGCTGTTTCTCTAGCGTTTGGGCTTGCAGGAGGTACAGCACCCTGAGCCCAGCAACAGCCCAGAAAATGGGTGCACCGATGGCGGAGGCTGAAGGGAAGGGCAGGTCCGTTAGCTCTGCTGCTGTGTCACAAGTCAGCTGGCCCTGCACCAAAGGTATCAGCTCTGCGCTATCAGCAGTGCACACTTTAGTACAGCTTGAACTCTCCATTGCCAAAAAGGCTCTGTTTTATGCTACGGTTTTCATGCTGCTCTTGACATCAGAGTTTCTGGACAAAGCCCAGAAATAAATTCCAGTCTCTGCTTTTGCTGTCTGTAGCGACAGCCTGGCTGACTAACCTGAACACAGACAACTGGAGCTCTCCCAGTACCCAAAGGGATGAGAACATCCCTTACAGAGAGAACTATTGAGCTACATTATGTTGTTATCTGTAAAATTTACTTCACTCTTTAAGGGTTAACATCCTCTCAAGAGAGGAAGAAGAATAGCATGGAAAACTTTAAAAGGAATCCATGGTAGCCCCTGACAGAGAGAAGTGCATCTAAGAGCAACCTAGCATGGCTTTGTGGGTGTCAGTAGGATGATCAGAAACAGGCCAGGAAAAGGGTGTTAAAGGAAAAAAAAAAATGTGGTACCGTGTGTGGAAGAGCCTGTGAAGCACCCTCTGCGTTGCTCTTTGAAGCCATGTTGGGACTATGAATGAAAATACCTGCAGCAAATGAAAACACCATGTCACCTGAGTTGCACAGTGCTTGTTCTCCCGTGAAAACTTCAGTGTAATATTGAATGTGTCTGTTGCACCTTCCCTCTGGGCATTCCCAACTGTAGGACAAACATTAATAACACCTCCACATGCCTCTGAGGTAAACATTGTACCCATTTTACAGGCAGGGAAGCTAACGAATGGGGGGCTGGAGTTATACGACGGCTATTGATGCCCCTAGATAGGTAGGCGTGTTTAAAAATCCTACTTGATCTCTAAAAACTCATGGAAACTAATCCTAAGCCTATCCAATTCAACAGCTTCATGTTTTTCTGACTGTTACTTCAAAACCTGCCACATGCGGAGGAGGGAAGAGCTGCTTGCTTCCATTCAGGAACACGCTTAGCTGACTCAGTGCTGCAGGACTGCTTGTCTCTTCACGAGCCGTGCACAAGACAACTTATCTCTATAGCAACACTCCACTTCATCAGTGGTGCAAGGTGTACAGCAGCAAAGCAGAAGAGCTACCCATGACGAGCAAGCACAAATACACTGCACCTCATGTCTTCTATCTGAGATGCAACAAGATGACAAGAGGCATGGGAGAGATGTTACGCATAAGTCTTCTCACTGGCATGTCTGACAGCTGTTTACAGGAGATTTAAAAAAAAAAAAGAGGCTACACTAGAGTTTGTAGGAGGTGCATTAGACACAACTAGGCATAAAAACAACTTTCAAAACCCAGTTTTCAATTAACAACATGTATATGTGTTAATTGTCATCCACTGTTGATCTGAGAGCTGGCAAAAGGAAACTCCCAATTTCCCCGCCATGTACAAATTAATGTGGTGCAGCATAAGGAGCTCTTTCAGAGGGCTCCCCGCCCCCCTTGAACTAAACAGCATTCACGTTAGCCAAAGCACAAAGGCTCTTGAGACAGTTGCGTTTGCCTCCGATGGTTACAGAAGCATATGGAGAGACCTGTAAATAGACTGCAACCATTTCACCCAATAAGCCAGTGGAAGCATGAAAACCAGAACAGTGGGATGGAAGCTGACCTGTCAGAGAGCTAGAAACAGCTGTGGTATGTGTAAGTACATCATTTTATTGCTCAGAATATACATGCAGGGTAGTTAAAATAATGCAGCCAGATCCGACTTGTACAACCTGTGGATTTCTGCACTTTGGAACCAGGGGCTAGAAACCGTCTTTTAAAAGATACCCGTTACCACTACTGGAAATTGCCCTGCTGTTGATTATCTTGTGAGAATTTCACATTACATTTCTCTAAAGAAACAAGTACTTGTTTACATCTTAAGTGGTACTTAATATGTATGTAATATGTAAGTACTTAATATATTTTGTGTTCATGGCAAAGAAAGAAAGAGTCATTGTAAGTAAGAAAGGAAGCCTGATGAGTAACTTGTTCTGTGTATTGATTCAAGACCAGTATAATGCAAAATGAAAAGAAAATACTGCCAGTAAAAGCCAAGATCAGCTCAGTCGTGTAACTAAATGTGAAATGTGGCTAGTTACTGGACTGACTTTTCAGTCTTCTTTCCCTGCATTATTACTTTCTGTTTACACAGAAATATTTAAAAGAATCTGAACTATTTGTTTCTTCTTGTTCTAAATTCACTTCTTCCATGTCATTCAAGAAACCCTGAAAATCTTTAAACCTCTTTTAAAATTCCTCACGACACTTGTTAGCATAATCTAGGCAAGCAGCACTATGACATACGTGTTGTGTAGTAACATTTGACAAATATTTTTTTCTGAAAGGTTTGCAGTTAACTTTCAGGCTTCTGTTATTTTTATTCTCCATTAAAACACAAAACAAACTTTTGCTGTCAGCTACAAATGCTGTAAAACACGAGTCCACAGGGCTTTGGGGCTCTGGATTATAATGCAATGCCACTGAACCAATGTCATTTTTCAATTGTCACATGTCAGTTATGTCCTTAGCACTATTTGGCAGTCATTCCATGCACCGAGTGGTACGTTCATTTGCACGAAATTTTGGTGTTGGCGTTGCAGCCCCAGATAATTACACCCTTCGTCTATCTGCAAAACAGAAACAACACAGCATAGCAGCCGTGCAAACTTCCCCCTGCTGGTGAGCAAAGGGTTCGCTGAGCGGGGAATGCTGCGTCTGCAGCTTGTGCAGATTTCCGTGCTTCTGCCGAGACCAGCTGCTAAATGCGACAGTGGGATCTGAGAGAAAGACAGCTGTGAACTGGACAGAGATCTCACTGCAGAAAGGCCACTTAGTATGAGATAGTAATGAGTTTTGGTCACTCTCTGCAGTGTCTGAACTGGTGATTAAGACATGAGGGAAACTGCATTTCTATTCATGCTGTCTGTTTACATCTACTTAGATGGGTATGCCTCGGGCTCCATGGAGGTGTCCACATAAAGATTACATTGCCGCCCAAATTCCTTGAAAACTCAGCGTCCAAAGAAGCTGGGTGAGATCAGGGAGAGAGCTCTTCCTAGCTTATCGCAGGCAGGCCGACATAGGCTGCTTCTGCTCCATCCTCTGCATTCTTGGATGAAAAACTGCTCGCTAGGGCGCCCCAGGGGAGGACAAGGAGCAATGGCCGTGGATTGTCAGAGGACGGTTTCAGGTTGGATGTAAGGAAGAGCTGCTTTATGGTGAGGGTGACTAGAACAGACTTCCCAAGGAGGTGCCATCCCCAACCTTGGAAGTCTTCAAGAGGAGACCGGACAGACCCGTTTGATCTCCACAGTATTCCTGCCCAGAACAGGGGGGTTGGACTCGATCTTTTGAGGCCCCTTTCAGCCCTTAATTGCTACGATTCCTCACCCTGTCATACAGGATCTCCCAGGAAAGGGCCAACCCACATCTTTATCGTCCCTCATCTTTTCTGCCGACAGCCTCTAAACCTGCAAAGCCTGGGGCAGGACTGCCTCCAAGCAAACAAGTGATGAGCTCGTCTCTATTTTCCTGTTCTGGGACATGGGTAATGTGCCAGATCACCCCGTCCTGTAAGGTTTAGCAAGCACCATGCTTAGTCCCGCCGAGACGCATCGTGTGCCCACGCGAGGCAGAGACGGAGGCTCAGCCCGCGGTGACGCGCGCTCATCCTCACGCCCCGGACACACCGCTACTACCTGGCGCGAGCACAACGGTTAATGTCGGCTTGCTTACCTGGGTCATGCAACTCCTACCTCTGGCAGGGACGCACCGCTTGCTTCCCGCGCAAAAGCAGACGAGAGCAACGCCAGCCAGAACGAAACACACGTAAATCACGAAGAGAGCCAAAAAGTCCATCTCGAACCCTGCAACACAGCAAGAGCAGCTCCGCACGTTTGCCTCCCGCTGCGCTGCGGCGTCTGGGCCGAGGGCAGCCCGCGCCCCCGGAGCCCCCTGCCCGCCCGCCCGCCCACGCGGGAGGGACGGGGCTGCCCCCGCGACCCTATGCGGGGCGACCACATATCAGGCGTATAGGGGTGCTGCAGCAATCCTATGTGGGGTGCACAGAGGATGCCAGTGACCTCATATGGGACATGTGGGGTATCTAGGGGGTGCCACATTGACCCCATGTTGGGTGCCCCCATGGGGGTGTCTAGGGGTGCCAGTGACCCCATATGGAACATACAGGGGATTTTGGAAGACCCTATGTGGGGTGTATCGGGGTGCTGCAGTGACCCTATGTGGGACATGCAGAGGATGTTGGGTGACCCTATATGGGGCATATACGGGGTGCCACAGTGACACCATGTGGGGCATCTAGAGATGCCGAGTGCTCAGACGCGGGACATATGGACTCTATAAGGGCCGCCCGTGCTCACCACCGCCCAATCGAGCGCGCCGGCTCCTCCCCGGGAACCAGCTACTGCGCCCCGCCCCGCGTCACGTGACCCGCCGACGGCCCGCCCTGACAGCTGCGGAGGCAGGACTTCCGGCTCCTGAAGCGGATGTTTCGCCTATAGGACCGGAAGTCCCCTCAGGCACACCGGAAATGACCCCCGCTCTAACCCACAGTCGAGACGCGCTGGGTCGCCGTGCGTTTTGGCGTAGTGACGTGATACCCTCCTCTATCATCCCCGCCCCCCCAGCATAACATCACACCAGGGACAGTGTGACGTCACACCGCTCGAGTGTCCTTGGCTTGTGTGACATCACGTTCTCATCACACATGCTGCTTCACGACGTCACGGTGCTTGCATCGCTGTCACTGTGAGCCGAGGTCACGTTGCTGACCGCCTTGCGCGGGCTGGGGGGGCTCGACGCCCCCCAAATGTCTCCAGCAGGATGGGGCGGAGACGGTGGGGATCGGCCCCGCACAGGCAGCGTTCTCGGAGACACGAGAGACCCCGCTTGTGAGGAGATGGCGACCAGCAACAGTCCTCCGCACCGAGGGCCCGTCCATGAAATTAAAAATGAACAATACGGCCCTGTTTCCAGCGTCCGACGGGAAGGCCTGGTCGGAAGTGCTGAGGCGTGCCTCCTTATTAATTTATTTACTTTTTTAAAGACGTTTTTCGTGTTCCCCACCAAATCAAGTCAGTCCGGAAACGTACGTGGCCCTACAACCGGCAAGGGTCCTCCAGCCCCCGGGGCTCCAGATACGTCCATCATCTCCTGGCCGGCGTCCTACTGCAGACCCAAGCCTGGCAGCCAAGGTCTGGCTGCTCACGCGTTTCACCGGCCCTCAGCTGTGCGGCCGCAGTGAGGAGCCTGTCCTTCCCATAAAGTCAGCTTGAAGCCCCAGCGCTAAACCATGCCAGAAAAGCAGTTCTCGTGTAAGCAAAACTGCTTTTGCGGACCCCGATGCACGACATTTCCTTTGCCAAGGAGCATCTCCCATACGGTGCGGTCACGGCATCCAGGACATGTTCATTACTTCAGCGCAGGGCGATAGGTTAATAATCCCCAGTCGGTCAGCGAAGTCTTTGGTGACGTTGCCTATGGTTCACAAAATGGTTCCTGAGATCCCAGAATTGCAATCCTTTGCATGGCTGCCCGCTTCCTCTGAGTGCAGACCCTGCCTCAGACCTCACCTCCCCAACGGGAACGCTTCCTCAGCTCTCCTCAGAGGCGTATTGCTCCTGAGACCTGCCACCTCGTTACCGGACCCGCATCTGCACTCCGCTCCTTGCACATTGCGGGAGCGCGTTGTGAGGAAGGGTTAGCTCAGGGATTCCCAACCAGGTGTGGGGACGCCCTGGGACGCTTGCAAGAGTCTGAGAAGGGTGATGCATGCCTGTTCCCACTACCCAAGAAGGTTAGCATTGGAATAAATAAATTTGGTTTTGAAATGGGGTGCTGCTCAATTCCCAAAAGTTTTGGGGGGGGGTGCTTAAGTCTACTGAGGGGTGCTTTGAGTCTAAAAATGTTGAGTACCGCTGGGTTAGCCGAACAGGAGTCAAATTGCTCATCCAGGGAGCAGGCGAGGGAGATGACATGACAAATGTTTAGGGTGCAGTGATAAGGGAGTCGTAAAGAATCCCTTGGGGCTGTCTTTCAGTGAGGGTTACTGAGAGGAAAAGCAGACAGATAGATGAAGGGTGCCAGCATCCAGCCCCATATGGCAAGAATCACAAGACAAGGTAAAGTTGAAAGACTGCAGCTGGTCATTGTATAAGTGGATAAGCCTCCATCACTGGGGCTCTCCCAGTAACCTCCTTTCAGATAGCTCAGGCTGGATTTGGAGTCTGGCACCATGCAAACTGTTTAAAGCTGACTTTTTTTTAATGGAACATGCTGAGGACAGCTGAATGGTAAAACAAGGACAACCTGAAAGTGATTGGAGTTGCCTTTGACCTGGGAAGTGCAGGAAGGGCTGCTCCCAACACCCACTTGGGCTTCCCTCTCTGAAAGACATACAAAAAACTAGAACTCTTGGTTCCAAAATGATACCGTTTATAAGACCAACTGAAAAATTGTCCTTTTCTGCAAGCTTTCAGGAATCAAAGTCTGTTCATCAGGCTCTGGGAAAAGTGTAGATAGTACAAGATGGTTTCTGATCCCAGAAATAACTCCCTGGGCATCTCCAGGAGCAGTTTGTTAGACCTCCGTTGCTGCATGGTGCCCTTTGGTAACTGATGTCATATGTGCTGTAAACCTCTGGAGTTAAAGCAGGGATGAGTTTTGTTGCAGTATCTGATGGAAGCAGCATCTTGCCTTGCAGGTCCACTGTAATCTGCTTCCTCACCTTTTGCTTGGCATATACACCCCTTGGAAACTAGCTCCAAGTTGGCTAAAGCTTTTAGAACCTGAAAAAATGTATCTTGGTTCCTAGATTGGTGACAGCTGAAACCATTCCTGTACCTCCCAGCACACTCTGTACTCCTGTTTTGCAGGATGCTCTGTAGCTCAGCCTGCTAATGAATGGCCTATTAAGTTACCGTGCCTGGATAGAATTTGCCATAGAAACTCAGGCAGTTACTGCCAACAGGTAACTGATCCAAAAGCTTTGAAGCTGTTGTGATGGTTTTGTCAGGTACCCTTCCTGGTGCCAGTCTGCCGCTGGCTAGACCCTGTGCACGAGAGGTAAGCCTTGCATGGGATGCTTTCTCACTAAAGAAGGTAATTCATCTAGTCAGGAGGAGTAGCTTCAGAAAGCCAGAAGGATATTTTCAGGTAAAGGGAGCCAGTCTCTGGTTAAATTCTTGACAAAGACAGGGCTGAAGTAGAACCCGGGAGGCAGCAAATGCAACCAAAATATTAATGTGAGGGCAGCACCTACCCCAAGTGTAACCTCGGGTCAAGTGTAGCGTCCTGCCTGGCAACCCACGGTCATTCTGTCCCTATCTTTGTGTGGTAGGACAGAGCCAAGGAACTGCAGATTTTGTTTGCCGGTGGATACAAACCACAGGCATGTTCAGTGCACTGCTCCAAGTACAGGCAGCTATTCTGGGGGTGGGGGGTTATTTGGCATGATGGACGCTTGTGCACGTGAGTTGTGGCCCTCTGTTCCCAGCTGTGTTGTTAATGGGGTGCTTAGTTAGACATGGTTTGGGAGCCCTGGTTTACGTCTAAATTTGAGTGCAAGATCCGAGGACAGGAACTTTCAACATTATGTGCCTGCAGTGCCGTGCCTGCCTGTGAAGCTAGCTGTCAAAATCATCATAACTAGGAGTGCCACAGAGCAGCACAGGCTGGTCACTGGCACTCATCAGCAGCTGGATATTATTTTGGGGTATTTTGCTTAAAAAAGCAACCCACCCAATAAGTCCAGTAATAGTAGGATGTGTCTGAATTGGAAAGAGGGGAAGATTATTCAGGCCAAAGGCCACGGACAGCAGCCGTCACACACTGAGCTTCGTCTGACCCAGAAGTCTGGAAGGTGGTTTGCTAAGAAACAGGAGAAGTCTTTTTATTATCCATAGCTTTACCCTTTTGATCCAAGGTTTCTTCATTGTTACAGCAGACAGGTTCCTTTTGCTGACTGAGGTGTGCAGCTCACTGTCAGGCAGTGTCTGGTGGTTTGAATTACCCAGTGACTTTGAAAATATATTGGAAAAGGAGACAGGAGGGTTTTGATTTCCTAAAGCTGAAAATGCATTACAGTTTTTGACCTGGATACAGAGAGGCATTAATAGTGAGAGAAAATCTCTTTTGACATTCCTGTGCACATATGTGTGTCACCACCAGAGAGCACAATATTCACCACCGAACGCCCCTGTCCAGGCGTGATTGGCTTCAGCTGGTGAAAGAGCTTTTTTGCTAGGTAAAGGCCTTCTAGGACCTAGTCCCCCAAGCATAGAGATTGCCTTCCTGCAGTTCCAGGGCATCCTGACCTTTTCTGTCTCCTCTGCTAGGACCCAGACCTGGAAACACCATTTATTTCAGTTGTTTAATGTGGGACTGGGGCCCTCAGAAAAACTGCAGCATGGCCACCTGTGTAGAGTAGAGCTGAAGTAGAAGGGGAACGAGGAGAGAGGCTGACATCCTCATTCTGTTTATGATAGCAATACAGTTGCACAGAGCTCGTAAGTGCTGGGCACCAACAGAGCATCATGTTTACCTTCTAACAAGGCCGGAGCATTGCCTTCAACTTCCTCTCCAAGGCTTTATCCAGTGTTTCCAGTAATGCGTCTCTTGGGAGACTGCTGTTCTGGACCACCACACTAAGCAGCATCACCTGGTATTCAGCCCTCACTGGACCAGGACAGAGAAGAAAGCCTTTCGCATGGTTCATACTGGGATATTGTGTCCCTCTGCCAGTTTCCTATCTGAGACATTCCAGCTGGTGTTGCAGCAGGAGGTATAATACCCTAGAAGCTTTTAGCTCACTAAGCCCCGGGATCCTGAAGTGTGAGGAAATAAAGGGGGGAAATCAGAGCACGGCCGTTTAATAGCAATGTGCATTATTACGGGCTTCCCTGCCTTCCAGACCTCCCATGTCTAGCTCTGCCAGCCTGTGTCATGGTGATGGAGGGCAGCTACAAGGTTCTGATCAGGTAAAGCTGAGCGCAGATCTCTGCAGTCCTTCCGGCACAGGCTCAGATGCATGTAGGCATATGCCTGCTGAGCCCAGCATCTCTGACTTTCTCTCTAAAGCACCTGGAGCAGGACCAGACCAGGCGAGGCTCGTGCTTCCAGCTATTCTGGGGCTCTCTCTGCCACTTTGCCATCCCATTGTGGTCGTTTTTGATTTGCTGTGTGGGCAATGGGTTTCCCTGCTTGAACGCTAATCCGTTTAACTCATTTCAGGTCCTAATTCCTCTTATAGATCTCCTGTCTCAGCCATTAGCGGCACTGTAATTAGTCTGTCTGCAGCTTCTTTGGGGTGGCAGTGAGACTAACCAGAATAAGAGACAATAGGCACAAAGCACTACCTTCTTGCTTGACACCAGCTCCCAACACCCTGCTGGGGCCTTCCTCTGGTCTGAGGAGGATGGAAGATCATTTCAGTGGCCGTGTGATGCGGTGAGTGGGGGGAAATGAGCCTCTGCGTGATTGAACCTCTGCTGATCTCAGTGCTTTTCCATCAAAGGTGCCTTACAAAAAAATTTTTTCCAGTTCCATCATTATCCTGGGTCTTAAAAAAGTGCTTGGGCTTTTCTTCCTCACCGAAATACACCTTGTAAGCTGGACTGTGGACATAACAGCTGATAAGACCAGGCTGCTTAAAGAGGTCTGAAGAAGTCATGTGGATCAATGCGAAATGCTACTGAGGAAAACAGGAAGAAGAAAGTCCTGAAACCTTGGAGGGATGAGCATGGCCTTGGTGAAAGCCTGGCCAAGCCAACACACATGGGCTCTGATTTCTGTAAGTCTTTTACCAAACCACGGGCTCGTAGGAGTTAGAGATGGGGGTTTTCTGGTCCCTTTCCCTGGAGCCAGGGCACAGCTGCTTCCAGCACCCTCGTCCTTGTTGGAGAGCCTTCACTGAGGGAGATCCTTCTACAGCACAGCATTCAGCCTCTGCTTTCCTGTGATTAATTCCCTCCCAGACTTGCTTCAGTGCTGCACACATCCTCTCCCTCCGTGACATTTACACCTGTTGGGGGCATCCTGACAAATGAGTTTCCCCTTTAATGTCATAATAAGGGTAATACTTAGCTCTTGTGTAGCATTTTTCATTAACAGATTTTGAAGTTCACTACGTAACAGGCCAAGAGCACTGGCCTCAGAACTTTATTTATTGCTTATTATTTAGTTCTTTTCATATGTTCTTTCAAAATAACGCTCCCAGTTCCCTTCAAAGCACAGCCACAAGGAGCTATTTGCAGCAGAAGATCCAGACTCTGATTATTAATACAGGTTTCTATAGTAATGCAGCACTCTCTTGCTCACTTCCACCCTCACTGGTGTCTCCCCAGGAACAGGCTGCACCATGTTATCCCTGCCAAGACAGGAGGTTAGAAACTTGTCTTTCATCTCCTTGGACTGTAACAGGAGATGCACAATCTTGTTTCTTGCTGAATTCCTAGCAATAACAGTGTGGGGAGGACACCTCCAGACTTGGAGGAGAAAAGAAAAAAACACTTGGACGCTGAGCTGAGGGGTGGGAGAGTGAAGCTCTGAGTGGGGAGTGCCACAGGATGGAAGCAAGTTGCAGTGATGCCATTGCAGCTGTGACACGGATGCTCCTGGAAAGGGGATGGACACAGGCTGGAGTGGGAGACGGCTGTGAATGCAAAGGCAGAAGAGCTGCTTGGGATGTAAATCCAGAACTCTCTTTACGCTGCACCCCCAAACCCTCTATGTTCTCAGCAAAGACGCAGGCACAGCTGGCGGGTGGCTTTAAATAATACAGAAGGGATGAGTTTCACTCATAAGGGACCCAGCTCCCACTGCTGTCAATAGGATTTACGCACCAAACTGTCCTCTGCACCTTTGCAAATATCCCTGAAAACCTCATCGGTGCTTGGGGAAGTCAAGGAAGTGTCTAGTCAGCCAAACTGCACCGGTTGGATGTCTGACTCCTCCAGAAGATAAAGGCTTGTTGAAGCCAGTGGGGGAGTCTTAGAGGTTGGCTTTGGCTGAGCAGCCATGTGTTCAGAAGTTGTTCTAGCTCTGGCTTATCCCAGCAGACCCAGTCTGGGGATGGGGCTGGAAATGTCATGCACACACGTGAGCTGGGGGTGCCTTTGCATCAGGGCAGGGGCTGCCATTGGGGCTAGTTTGGAGCCAGGCCTGGCGCCTCCCTAAAACCACTTGGTTCTTGTGACTTTGTGTTTTGTTCGCTGTTGAGACCTTTGAATCCGAACGGTGCACAAATAAAATTGCAGCAGCAGTGATATTTGAGCCCAGTGATTATCATCACTAATAACTTTCCTGAAGGGAATTTGCCCAGTCATTTTTGGCAAGCCACTGTCTGTCTCTATGGTTTTCTTGTCTGTGTTAAATAATATGTAATAAATGGATCTGAGCACAAACAGCATCTCCATGCCAAAGCTGGAGCAAATGGAGCAGGCAAGTCGGCTCGCAGATTGTCTAGGAATAGCCAAGGACAACTAAAGGTGTATATGCAAGTTAAATAGTGGGTCCAGTGCAGCTGAGAAGGAGCTTTGAGGAGGCTCCTTGTCTGTGCTATAAGCTTCAAGATCTAATGTGCCTGTTTTCCCTCAAACATTCACCTCTTCCACAAAGCATGCCTGGCTACTGGGCCTAATGCTTCTTTTAGGGCTTGATCTGCTCACTTGAGTCGACAGCAGCTTTTCCCTTCTCTGGAAGAAGCAGAGGTGAATCCTTGGTTCTTGCGTTCTGAGCTGGTCCCTTGACATGCTGGATTTACCCATCAGCGTGCCGTCTGCGGATCAGGTATTACAGGCCTCCCTGGCTTGGCCAAGCTAGTGCAAGTACAAGGCAAGGAGCCCAGCAGCAGGTTCGGGAGGATCTGGCCAGCACAAGTACACGTGCTTTGGCAGCTATTGTCTGATGAGAAGTGTTTGTTGCAATAAGCCAGCGTTGAGTCATTCTGTTGCTATGTTTTTCAGCGTGACATTACCAGGAATGTGAAAGGATGGTTTTGGTATGCAGGTGGATGACAATTAACTTATTCACAAAGCACAGGGGTTGGGTCACAGCCATTTAACAAACTGAGTAGACCGGACCTAGAACTGATGCATTCTAAATACCAGGTCACGCTGCATTAAGACCTGGCCTTTTCCGTCAGTTCAGCTCATTTCTGGGCTGCTAATGAAATAGATGCCTCTAAGACCATGAGATGGGAAAGATAAAGGGCAGATTGTGGGGTGGAATGAAGGGGGCATCTCCTCACCTGTTCAGGGGCATTTCTTTTCCAAAGGGCTGAGAACATGGAGAAAACTAGACAGCCTGCAAGAAGGTTTCCCATGCACATAACATTGCCAGGGCCTGACATTGTTACTGTAGGGAAACAGTCTCACTGCTTTTTCTCCTGCTCTCCTTTTCCAGTTGCCACCATGCCGACTTCCAACCAGGGCTGGCCCGAAGCTTTTGGGTTTAAGATAAGCGGCAATGGTCCTTGCTACATCCTTGCAGTGGAAGAAGGCAGCAGTGCTCATGCCGCTGGCCTCCAGCCAGGAGACCAGATTCTGGAGATAGAAGGACAGCCAGTCTCATCCATGAGCTGCGAAGCTCTCATCAGCCTGGCGAGGCAGTGTGAGAACGTGCCTCCCAGCATTGGTGTGGTCTCGCGCATCCAGCAGATGGACCTCAAGCCTGGCCCGGATGGAAAGTTTGGCTTTAACCTGATGTGTCACAGTGGCAGCCCCCTGCAAGTGGAGAGTGTGGTCCTTGAGTCGCCTGCTTGTGAGCGTGGGATCAAGTCAGGGGACTGTGCTGGAGATCAACGGGCTCCCGGTGAAGCTTTACGAAGTGGCTGCTGCCATGATCCAGTCCTGCCAGGGGAAGGCTCTGAGGCTGGGGCTTCTGCGTCTCGGGCGGCTGCAGAGATGGGGCAGCAGTAGTGTCCGGGAATTTGTCCAGAGCGCTGACGCTATCCATCAGGAGAGGAAGCAGAAGGCCCAGGAATTCAGCAAGAAGGTAGGGCTGAGGGGACAGGGCTTGCACAGGGCCTGGCAGGGGACTGCTGTCTGGTGACTGTTGGAAGGCTGGGGCAGAAATGAGCTCTGCCCAGGGAGAACAGCAGTGTCTTAGCAGATTGGGTAACGCAGACCTGTGCCCCTCTCTCCTGCACCACAGTCATTGATCCCAGCGCTCAGTGAACTCTAACAGGTCTGTTCTTATGCATTCGAGGTCCCTGGTGTCTACTTGAGAGCACAGGATTTGCTCACAAAAGGCAGAGACCAATAAGGATATCCTCAGCTGGTGGAATCAGTGTGGTTCCCATGAGTCTTTTAATGTGGCTGTCATATAAAGCCACCAGTCATCCCAGGCACACTCCACTATTGGGAACCAGATGTGTTTTGGACAAGTGCCTGTAGGGGAGGCCATTTCCTGGTCTGGGCAGGAGCCTGTATCGGCGCACATACACAGCAGAACATGCCTGGTCACTTGGCCACTATCTGTTAATCTACTTGCTTTCCACAGTGTGGAGCTGGACTTCTTTTGCCAATTTTTTGCAGAAGGCAGGGCCCACTTGGCCCTGCAATGCTGCGGGTTCCTTTGGCCAGCCTCAGCTTTCCTGACATGTATAATTTTTATGGCACCAGGTAACACTTGGAGGATCAGCACCTACAGCTCCCCTTGACTTTCCCCTGAGCCCAGCCTGAAACCAGCCGGAGTCCAGGTAGAGGAAAGGCTCACAGAGGCAGCTTTCAGGAGTGCCTTTTTCAGTCTTATCGAAAAGCAGACAGAGGATGTTCTGGGGGAAGAAGCCTAGTTGGTCATGATGGCTTGTGGTTAAAACAAAGGTTTGGGAGTTAGGAAACATATGCCAAATCCCGTGCTTGGTTGCATCTGCGTAAGCTCAGAGTGCCTGATAAAGTCAATAGAATTGCATTACTTTACAGCTGTGTTAGTGAGGCTAGAATCAAGACTCCTCTGGGTTCTTTTCTCAGCCCCACTGCTGGGAACCGAGGTCAGACAAGTCACTTCCTGCCGGGAGCATTAGCTTCATCATCTGTGAAAAGAGTTTAGGCATAATCAGGCCATTTTAATGAGAAGGGTCACAGCATGTTTGCAGAAAGCATTGAGATCCTCCAAGGAAAAAAAAAATGAAGTAATTACATCTTTATTGTGTTCCTGACGGTTACCCGGTAGATACTTTCCCAAACTCATCACCCCTTGCTAATTATAAATTTGATCACGGCTATTTTTTAATCTTCCTCATTTCCATTTCAAAAACCTTAAAAAAAAATGCTGTTATGAAAATAATCAGGGGTCTGGTTTTTTGATCCTATGCTGACAAAAAAGGAAGGTGTTCATAGAGTGATTCATGGGTATCAGAGGAATCTCCATTAGTCTGGCTTTACATTAAGGTTGTACAACATGCAGAACAAAAATGGAAAGAGCTATCATTTGTGCACAGTTCTGGAAAAGTAACTAGTTTATGACAAAGACAGAAGAAGAAGAACATGCATTTACTTTAGGATTTATGTGGTGGTTTTGTTGAAGGTTTGACACATCCCCACTGATAACTGGGGATTGTTGAAAGGCTGAGAAGTCACTTCATTTTATGTTAACCAGTGCATTCATATTGCACCACAGGAAATATTTCTTAAAGGATTTCTGCAGTCAGTGGGGACATTCACAAAACTCGAGCTGGATGGGGCTCCATCACTGTGCTTGCTGCCTCTTTACGTGATGCTGATACCCTGTGCTGCTTGCCAACATAGCATGCTCCTTCCGTACTAGACATCCCACCCTGCAAGCCTCCAGCCTCTTCTCATGCCCCAGAGAAACTGAGTGTAAATGAGTCTGTAGATCATTGTGAGCTGCTGCCTTTCAGAAGCAGGAGCATGGCCCAGCTGGCAAACAGCACTCTGGAGGGGAGGAGAATGGCTCAGATGTTTTAAGTTCTTTAATTTTCGACAAGCTGCAGAAAATAATAAAACCCAGTGGGGTGCTTCCCCTCTGCTGTACCTGCAAACTCGACTGCACTTCAGCTGCTGGTGGCAGAGCTGGGAGGACAGTCCAAGGTGCCAGGAGGTAGCCTGGGGATGCTGCTTATTTGCATGTCATTACCCAGGATGCACCACCAGCTCACAGCTGTTTCACTGTGCCACTGCAGTCTGGGCTCTGGCTGTGTGTTAAAAGGCATAAGGAGGCGTGTGGTTTGCACTGGGCAACTGTCCTCTGGGCTTTGCAAGCCTGAGATGTGAGGTTTTTCTCTCCTGGAGCTCCAGTCCCTCCTCTCTTGGATTCTCAGTGTTGAAGGCCTCACTGAGGGATGGGCAAGCAGCAGACTTGGCAGCATCTTCACTCCTGACCTGTGATGCTTATGAGCCTGTAGCCAAACTCTCAGCTGGCCCTGCTTCTGGATCTGTTCCTTAGCTGGTCCTAGGTTGCTACTCTGCTCTTGCCTGCTCCAGGGTGGGTGGGACTCTGGCCTGTTCTCTGGTGGCACTGCATTCCTGCGCATTGCAGGTAGTCCCTGCCGGACTGTCCCCTGTGCACTGGGTCTGGGAGGCAGCTCAGGGGGGTTGCCCCCATCACAGTTTGTACCACTTGGCCCCATCCTTGACAGGTCTCTACAGAGAGGCCGAGGCCTGAATGGACAATGGAGCATGGACATGCCTTGCCTCTTCTGGTCAGGGCTATACACTACAGCAAGGCTGGCCGTTGCCACAAGCCACCCTGTACCTATTCTCTGCATAAGCCGGAACTTCAGGCTCCAGGGCTGTCAAATCAGCTACCCTGAGGTGTCAGTCTCTTTCTCAGCCATGTTTCTGCACAGGGAAGGAGGCAGAGGACTTTTCAGCTGGCTAGATTTCTGGGGTTAGGGCTGCAGCAGCCTGGGGGCTCCCAGGACTCTCTCCTTTCAGGACCAAGTCCTGACTTTCTGGCTCTGGCAAAGCTTTAACTGGAGAGCCCCAGGAGTGGGCTCACTGCAGATGCCCAGCTCTTTGTCAGCACTGCACTGGGACTGGAGTGAGATGCAGGCGTATGCTGGAGAGCAGCTGCCTTGACTGCTCTAGATTTAATAACCTTGAAATGTCTGCTGCTTCCTGGGAATTTCAGAAGTGGTCACATGATGGCTTTTTCAAATTGCCAAGTACCTGGTGGCTTGTGATGTAGGTTACCAGGGCCTGTGATCAATGACTTTGGAGAGCTTCAAAGTGGAACGCACGCCAGGAGGCAGCGACTTCCTCTTTCTTGTAAAGGCCCCTCGCCCCCTGCACATCCGCTGGGTGTAGGTGCGTTGTGGTTTGGGGAGCACAGGGAAGGCAGGTGGCCCTGTTACTCGGAGGGAGAGGGTGAGTGAGCTCTCTGCCTGTGGGTGCTAACTTTTGTTTGGAAGCCAGACACCGCAAGACTGGGGACATTGCTTGGATGTGCAGGACTCTGCACCCATAGAAAGGCAAACACAAGCTGGGTGCAGGGGACATCACTCCTGCATTTCTTGCATCTGAAGGATGTTTGCCCACATGTGGATTCCCTGGAATCATCTCGGTCAGAGGAGAAAGGTCCCCACACACCAGCTTGCTCAGCTTCTTCTTTCTTTCTAAAGTAACTAGAGCTGTAGAGTTACCAGACTGGGACCTTGTCCCCAGCTCTTCCTCCTAGGCCTGATTCATGCTTCCCGCGCATTTTTGTCATAGAGCTTGGGGTCCCTCAAATCTGTGCTAAGATCACGACCCTCTCCTCAGGCTCCACAGCAGGCTGGAATGGGTGTAACAGAGTGGTAAGAAAGCAGGGTAGTGAGCTGGATACCAGCATAAAAGCTATTCATTGTGGTGGGAAGAGAGGGCTCTAGAAACCAGTCACAAAAGCCTCATGTCCCACCTGTGATATGTCCCAGTGCCTGGGAACCACTGATTCACTGCAGCCCTTTTCCATGTACTCCACTATTGCACAGGCATCAGCTTCCTATTTTTCTGCAGCTTTGCAAGAGTTCACAGCAAGGACATGTCACAGTCTGGCCAAGAGGTGATTTAAGGTCTGTTTTCAGTGCAAGCTGTTCCTTCTGCGACGTGGCATCAGGACTGTTCAGCTGTGTCCTCAGACTACACCGCAAGGAAGTTCTCTTTTAGCTCATGCGTGGGAAACCTGTGCATTTGGAGCAGTAGGATTTCTATTCTTGCGGTTGCTGTAGAGTTCTCCAAGACGATAGCATGCCACACAATGACAGCTGTGGAGTCTCAGGGAGTTGTGGATTTTTGCCACAATCATTTGCAATTTGTAGGGGTGGCGTTGAATAGATTGTTTCCCCTTCTCTGACTGGTCCATGGTATTATAAAAAGATGAACGTGCTGCTGCTGATTTTATTTCTGCTGAGCTTTCTGGCAGTGTCTCCCTCCATTCATATGTTTCTTGTTCCCTCCCCCACACAGGTGGATGAAATCCTGGGTGGCCAGCCAGAGGTGAAGGAGAAGGTATTCATGATCCTGAAGCAGTACGCAGCTGAGCGGAAGGTGGAGTACTTGGCTTATGCCCTCTCCATGATTCTTACCAGTGAGTCCCACCAGCTCCTCATTGACAACATCAGGTATGGAGCTCTCAGTAATGATCGCATGATCGGCTGGTGATTAAAACATGGGGTGGCTACACGTGCATGATGGCTTAAGGGCTGTAATTAGAGAGCATTCCAGTAGCTCCTTCTGCCAGCCTTTTACCTTCCTCATTTGGAAAGTGTCAGGTTTGCAGGCAAGCTCCTAATTGAGACCATCCCATCTTCACTCCTGCCAAGGGCAGCAAACTTCCAGCTGAGCTGAGATAGTATCAGGGGAAGTCAGTGTGCAGCTAAAATATACTCAGCATGGCACAAGGACAGATTATTCACAGGACTCGGCTGCTTTCTGGAGGGGAACCACTGGGTACAGAGGCTGATCTGGCCACCAGTGACTAGCATTCCAGTCCTCTGCTAGATGGGGCATTTGAACCCCTGTGCAATGCAGAAAAACATTGCCTGCTGTGGGAGGCAGTGCTGAGAATTACTTTTGAACAGAGGACTGGAAGGGTCATCCTGCCCCCAGTGATTCCAGGCAATTTTGTCATGATGTTTGTTCAGAATGGTTCATGAGAACATCTCCTTTGACCCTTCACATGTGTCACAGCCCAAAGCACCCCAGGATGAACTTAGGGTCTTCAATACAACCCCTTACCACCCAAAACCCTACAGTGTGCTATGGGAAAGCAGCAGGAGAGACCAGGGCACCATTAGCACCTTGAGAGGGGGCTTGTGAGTGACAGGAGAAGGATTTAGATTCTTCCCCCTGTAAAGTTCATGGGGCCCCAGCTTAGCTGTTTGGACACTCACATTCAAAGCAATCACTATAGAGACCACAGGCTTCAGCGCTTGGTAGATACAAGTGCACAGTGAGAAGTTGGTGCACTGCCTGAGTCCAGTTCCCTTGGGAGATTCTTCTCTGACCTGTGCATCTTGTCAGCAAGAAAGTTGCTCCAGATCCCCCTTTGCTTAATTTCATGTCTCAGCCATCATTGGAGGCTTCACTCCCTGTGCTACCCAAAGTGGTCCAGGTCTCATCTTAGTACCTGCACCCTTTAAAATCTTCTGAAGACAAGTTCTCTGCTCACTTACACCAGTAACACCTGGGCATAACTGCACGGAAACCAGTAGGTTTCTCCTGACTTACACCAGAGTAAATAAAAGGAGAAGGAAGCCCACAAACTATTCTCATACGTCCATCTGTCTTGGCTTGATTCTCTCTGTATTGCCCCCTGTGCTGTCACTTGCATCTGTGCCCAGCTGGTGCAGAAAGCTGCACCCTGCCAAAGGCAGTGGGGAGCCGGGCTCTGCATAATTAGTGCAGTTCCCATCCTGCAGAAACCCCCTGCCAGCTTGTAATCATTGCGGTGCTCTGTTCCATGCAGCAAGTCCTAATTCTTGAACAAGAGCCTTTTTCCGATTGATCTGTGATAGGAAAGCATGGTCATCAGTAAACAAAGGGAGTGTCTTCAGTGAAGTATGGAGATACCAGAGCTCAGTTTGCTCTGCTTTCTGCTTCCCTGCCCACCCATGTGTGTATGTGGGAGGCAGGCTTGTTGGGTCTGGGTGATAAGAGGATGTGGTGTACATCGTTGTGCTTCTGTGTGCAGGGTGTTTGTGCCTGTGCACCAAGGGTGGTGTACGTTATGTGAGTGTACATGCAAGGCTGGTGGGTGTGCGTGGGTGTGCGCACACCTTGCACATGCTGCCTGTGCATGCCTGGGCTCTGTACCCAACTCTTTCCCCACCTGCTTGTTCTTTCACAGTCACAGTGATTGTTTTCTCTGAGGCAGTGCTTTTAGCACAGCTTGAAACCTTCCAGAAAAGTTAGGCAGGAAAATGGCTGTCTTTGAAGCGCCTTTCCTCAGTGAGGGACAGAGAGCCTGGTCTGAGCTGCCATCCCCTGAGGAGATTGCAGTACAGCTGTTGGGGGCTGGCATGGAGAGAGCTCCTGGAGACACCATTGCACAAGCGCCCTGTCTCTTCAGGTATTCAGAGTGGGAGCCTGATTCTCATTTACACTGACACTTACTCTAAGGGTTTCACACTGCTCTGACCATGATTGTAAATGCTCTGTGCACCTCCTTTGCAGCCACTTTACACTGCTTGTTTGTAAGGGACGCTGGGCCCAGATAGGGGTTTATGCACCACGCACGGGACTCTGAACACCCATGTCTGCCAGCATAATCCAGGCATGACAGGGACTAGTGGAGCTGCCCTGTGGCGATCAAAACCATGGCAGGCCCCAGCCTGTGCAGCGGGGGCTGCGTGCTCTTTTTGCGGTCAAACAGTGCAGGTCTGTTTTGCAGCGGAGGCTGCCACTGCACAGGACACGTGCTGGGGATTATGGCCAGTGAGGGATGATGGTCATTAGGGAAAAGGGTCTCCATCTGGCTCCCTTCTGGGCTGGGCTTTCCAATTCCTGCTTTAATCAGTGGAATTGTAAGATATTACTGTTACCATAACAACGGTGCGCTGCACCCAGGGTCTCCGAAGCCATAGCAGAGGGAGCCACAAAGTGGGGGGAGTGATGCGTGCTGTGGCCTGTCTCACCTGCCTTGCCCATCAGCATTACCCCATGTTGCCAGTGGATGTATGGTCACAGGACCATGTGCATTCACTACGCAGTCAGGAATGCTGGGCGCCCTTTGAGACGTGACCAGGAGGCAGGCTCTCACAGCTGCGTTCAGCCTCCCTGGACCCTTCCATACTTGCTGCCTTTCATTGGCAGCTCTTGTGTGTCTGAACTCCTGCTTCTCATTGAGCTGGAAGCAGTCAGAATGGGTAGACTGTAACTTGGAAGACACTCTCCTTTTGCTTCAGAAACTGTGCACCCAAGGCAAAGCGCTTTGTACCTTGGGGAGAAGGGTATAAAGCTCCTCTGCACCGAGAAGCAGGATGTCACATGCCAGTGATGTGTCCGGTCTCAGCCAGGGCCACTTCTATGGGCTGGAGACAAGGCAACTGTAACTGCCATGTAATTATTCCTGGTGATCACCACAGATTTTGTCACCTTTAACTGAACGTTGTTCTCTGTCCAGCTAAGCCTCCTGCCATGTGGAGTCTGCCTGGGTGCTTAGCTGTTTATCCAGAAAGGCTTGGAAAGGAGGGGGGAGCAGGGACTAGTGCCCAGTATAGGATGGCAGGAGACTGGAAATCTGTTCCTGGCCTTTGTGTGACCTTGTGAGAAGTCACTCTGCTTTGTGCCATCTGTGAGACACCTCCCACCTCCTGGGGTGTCCATGATATGGCATAGCAGAGCTGCTGGCACGGCTGTTTGAGCACTCGCGGTGCTCCAGTCAGGTCCCAGAGGACTGGAAAGGGGCCAGTGTGGTCCCTGTTTTCAAGAAGGGGAGAAGGGAGGAACTGGGAGACTATAGGCCAGTTAGTTTCACCTCCATCCTTGGGAAAACTCTGGAAAAAAGTCAGTAAGGATCACATTTGTGGGAGCCCAGCAGGGGAAATAATGCTGAAAGGAAATCAGCATGGATTCATTGCAGGTAAATCCTGCCTGACTAACCTGGTTTCTTTTTATGACCAGGTCACAAAATGCTTAGGCGCAGGAGTCGAGGTGGATGTCATCTACCTAGACTTTAAGAAGGCCTTCGACATGGTATCTCATTCTGTTCTCATAAATAAACTGGCAGGGTGATTGTAGATGATCACACGGTCAGGTGGGTGGCGAATTGGCTCAGGGGTCGCACCCAGAAAGGGGTGGTGGATGGGTCGGTATCGACCTGGAAAGATGTAGGCAGTGGAGTCCCCTAGGGCTCGGTCCTTGGACCGGTACTGTTCAATGTCTTCATCAGTGACTTGGACAAGGGCATGGAGAGCACCCTGGCCAAGTTTACAGATGATACCAAATTATGGGGCAAAGTTAATATACCAGAAGGTAGGGAATGAATCCAGATGGATCTGGACGGGTTGGAAAAATGGGCAGAACAATATAGGATGCAGTTCAACAAAGACATGTACAAAATGCTGCACCTGGGTAAAAAGACCCACTTACGGGTTGGGGGATGACCTTCTCAGCAGCAGAAAGGGATCTTGGAGTCATAGTTGACTCCAAGATGAACATGAGTCATCAGTGTGACGAAATGATCAATAAGGCTAACTGCACTTTATCATGCATTAGCAGATATGTGATGAACAGATCCAGGGAGGTGATGCTTCCCCTCCATGCGGCACTGGTCAGGCCACAGTGGAAGTACTGCGTCCAGTTTTGAGTGCCACACTTCAAGAGGGATGTGGATAACCCTAAGAGGGTTCAGAGGAGGCCACTCATATGGTCAGAGGCCTGCAGGCAAGGCACTATGAGGAGAGAATGAGGGACCTAGATCTCTTCAGACTTCGCAAGAGAAGGATGAGGGGTGATCTTGCGGCTGCCGATAAATTCATCAGGAGAGGTCACCAGGGAAGAGGAGATGCTTTATTTACTAGGGCACCCCTGGAGTAACTAGGAACAATGGCCACAAACTGACAGAGAGCAGATTTAAGTTGGACATCAGGGAGAACTTCTTTACAGTCAGGGTTGCCAGAATCTGGAATGGGCTTCCAAGGGGGGTGATGGTCTCCCTTACCCTGGGGGTCTTCAAGAGGAGACTGGACAAGCATCTAGCTGGGGTCGTCTGACCCCAGCACTCTTCCCTGCCCAAAGCAGGGGGTTGGACTCTGACCTACTGAGGTCCCTTCCAACCCTAGCGCCTACGAATCTATGAAAGATTCTTGATTGGAAGATAAGATAGAACATTACAAGATATAGACTCTTTATTTTTGTTCAGTCCAGGCCCTCAGGTACAGGACAGTGTACACACATAGGACATGACTGAGCTGTCCAGTAAAGGAGCTTATGGGCTGAGGAATTTTCTTCACTTTGGGGGTGAGTAGTGGGAGATGTCCAGCTATGACTGTCCCTTTCTGGGTTCCTTCAGTGTACAAGCCAGCTGGAGCCCTGAGTGGTATCCTGAGCTTTGCCACTGACTCCCTCTGTGACTTTGAAGACATCGTTTCATCTTTCTGGCCACACCTTGCTCTTTGGCAAACAGGGTACAATGATTCTTACCCATCTTTGTCAGGTGCTCTGAGATCCAGTTGTGAAAATTGCTCTCCAGCTGTTGAGAGTCACTGTGACTAAAAGCATATAGAAACATGGATGCAAAATATAAGCATCTGAAATCCTATGGGGCTCTCAGAACAAACAAGGGAATCCGTCTGCAAGCGATTCAGCCTGGATAAAACAGAGATTAAAGGATGACCTGCTCAGCCTTCACCTAAACTCACCCCAACGTGAACTTTAGGGGAAAATAACTGTAGAAGAGATCTTATTCTCTGATAAATTCTATAAGGGGTTCATGTCACTTCTATAGAGGTCTATTGTCTTTATCCTTCTGAACCAGTGTAGGATTTTCCATATGAGGGATTTAAATAAGCTTCTGAACGTCTGTGTGCTGATTCCATCTGGACCCCCAAGCCCTTTGAGTGGTGCCAGTCCTTGGTTTCCCTCCCTCTTCGTCTTATTTCAGGATGCACAGCATGTCTCGGCAGGGACTGAAGTCAAGGAGAGCCACTGTCCCTGTGGACTTCCCTGATGATAATGCCTGCATTTGAGGCTCAGTCAGAACTGTTACTGCTCAGCATCTGATTCCCCAAGAGGGCAAAGCCATCTAGGTAGCTTCAAATTATGTTTCTTGTGCCTTGGAAAATAACTGATTTTAAAAAAGCCCTTAATTGTTCCCCATGCCCTGGTGTGAAAGGCTAGGACTGAGGTTGGGGCAAGGAGGCTCAGTGTGTCAGGAAGCTAATCTTGGCTTAATGTGAATGAAATACTTAGCTCAGGGCAGAGATTTACCATCTAATCTTAATGAAATGAATCAGAGAGAAAATGCTGCTTAAGAAGCCAAGTGCAAGGAAATCAAGTTTCTGCTTTCCCAGATGCTTTGCTGGAAGCATGAGCCATTTGATGTGTCTTGCCTTTTGTAAAGCCTGAGCTGCCCCTACTGATTTTTTTCAGTGGATCAGTTGCCTCTGCCGGGCTGACTCTGTGGGCTGGATTCGGCATCTGCTCTGGTTTCTGTGCACCACCCAGGTGACATGAAGGGGCTGGATTCTGGTGACAGCTTGCTAGACGAGACTGTTTTTGGCAGAAGAGATCTCCTTGCTGGAGATGGGTCTGTTCCTAGACAAGCACACGGAGCCCTTACTCAGCCTTGCCAGACTAGGCAAAGGCAATCCACCCAGCACAGCTGGCCTGTCACGCCTGCACATGTTCCTGGCCAAGCGTATGGAGCTGGTGAAAGGATTGTTACCTTTCTGTCAGGTCCCCAGCTGTTTGCAAATATGTTTAAGCAAGCCTCTCTCCCTCTGCCTTGAAGGCCAACCTGAAGCAGACGCTTGTCTTGCCAGGGGCCATGGGCAAAAGGCCAAGGGCTGAGGGGGCCACTGAGCCAGCAGGAGGTGGGTTTCCAGGTCAGGGTGGAGTGGAGCAGAGGGACCGGTGCTTTTCCTGCTACTCTACCTGTGCTGCAGATGAGCAAAGCAAAGGCCACTGTCACAGGCCACGAGCTGGAAGGGCAGTGGGGGTCCTTGTACTCTCTCCACTGGAAAGCTTAGGTCTGTGGATCCACAGCCTATTTCCTTGTCCAACCCTCAGACCTCACTCTGCAGCATGCAGGAGGCTCACTAGGTCCCTCTGCTCCCCCCCACCCCCACACCATGAGATGGTGGCAGTTTCTCTACTGGTATGGCCTCCTAGGCTCCTGCATTTTGTGTGTGGCAGGATGGTAGGGGCTCAGCCCTCCACCCCTGTCCCCACTCCAGACTATAGCATCCCCAGCACATTCTTGCCCTGGCTAAGCTGCACCTCTGAATGTGATGCAGCTCTCTGCGTGCTGGCATGTACCGTATGTAAAGGAATGCAGCTTATAAATCCCCAGTTTAGCTGCTAACCCTTGCTGTAGCCTGATTGGATCTCTGCACTAGCTGTATTTATTTTTGGGACACTGCTGCTGCTGCTGGCTCTCCTTTGATTGCTGCACATGTCCCCTCCTTATTCCACCCCCATCCCAGTGATTGCACCGATTTCCTGCAAGGTGTTTGTTTACAGGATAGTTGAGGAGCCCCCGATCCAGCGCACAGTCGCATCGACCGTCTGCGGAGCATCCTCTGCCCTCCGCTCTTCTCTCCATCCCAAGCTTGAGGTTTATTTTTTTTTTTTAAGCTCAAATGGATTTCAACCCATTTATCCAGAATTAAGCTCCTGCAGATTTTAATTTGCTGACTTTTCCTCCATCCGTGTGGTTGTGGATAGCGGGGATAATGCGCGTGCTGTGCCAAGTCCTCCCAGTGCTCAGTCCCCCTGCCCATATGGTTGGTGTCTATAGTAAAAGTGCACAATTCTAGGTCTGTTCAAGGATGATGAAATACAGCAGCGAGAGGGAAAGATGAGCTGCCTTGGGTAAGTGACAATCAAGACCTTTCCAGGGGACCAGGTGGGTGGAACTGGGATGATTTTTAACCATTTAATTCTGGGATCTAGTGACAGCACCAGATACTGTCAAACACCTGAGGCTGTGCAAATTAACTAACTCTTAGCAGCATACGGGAGCTTCTGTCACCACAGGCTCAATGGTTCAGTGAGACTTATGGAGCAGAGGGAGACAGGGGAAACTTTTTGCTTTGTATTCTGTAGTCACTTGGAAATGTCTGGCTTGTTCTTTTCACAGAGTGGTTCCAGTTGCTGTAAGCCAGAGAATGCTTCCTTGTTGAACACGCGTGCGCACGTGTGTGTGTGTGTGTGTGTGTTAGGGCTGGGGGGACTGTTGTGCATTCAAATTAGAAGGTGACCGTGCTGTGCTTTGGGTTATTTTGGGGCCCCCAAGGACCTTGGCAGCACGTGAGCTTCAGCTCCTCTCTCCTTTCTCAGTTGTTTCCAGTCCCTGGGGAGTTGCAGTCTCAGCAATGCCATTGCAACGCTTCCCGGGCTGAAGGGTACCGTTAGGAGGCCGTCTCAGAACGACTGAATCGTCTTTTTTTCCAGCTGCTTTAAAAGAACACTTGCAATTAAAAAAGAGCCCAATGTGTTAGAAGCAGACCTCTTTGCCTGGGCTGCTAACAGCACTGTCACTCCTCAGCACTCTGGTTCCCCCCTTGCTGTTTCTGGTCTCTGTTCACATTCTGCCTCTCTCGGCTTGGACTGTGAACATGAGCCACATCTGTTTCACTTCTGGTCACTCTGAGATGCAGCAAACTCTTTTCACCGGGGCTGTTCAATGATGAACATATGTGACTCCCATCAGCACAACGTAGGTCGACATCTTCTCGTGGCTTTTAGTTTTGTAAGTGCTTCTTCTCACCGAAGTCTAACTCTGCATGCCCTACTTAAGTCAATGAGGTCCCTTAAATGTGAGACTTGAATAACTGAATGTGCATGCGCGGTAGGGCACACTGGGGCGCAGATCCTCTCTGTTCCCCGGCCTCTGGGCAGATTTGTTCTTTAGGTGATAAAGCTAGAGACATCTTGTAGATGATTCCATTTTATCCAAGCCTTCTTTGAGCCTTTGCTTTGGGTTTGTTCTATGCTCAGTCACAGTGCATTGCTTGTACTTTCTGCATTGTAAATGGTCTGTGCACCTTTTGAAACACCTTGCATTTGTTGAGGGAGAACACCACCGTTTCACCAGATCTTGCACTCCCCGACTGTGCCTACTGGCAGCGGGAGTGTGTGCGCCGTTTTGATCACAGTCACTTTTGATCTCTGGAAGAAAAAAAAAAACCTCTGCCCATTGCAGGGTCTCCCATGACTGAAGAAATTCCTTGCAGTTCATTTAAATAATGGTTCAAACACCATCTATTTTTCTCAGCTTGTCTTTCATGGCAGTGGAGTCGCCAAGAGTGTGCCAGTATTAACATTTTCCAGCCATCTGTGTGAGTCTCCGGGTAAGAAATTTCTTCTCAGCCATCCGAATTTATATATTTTAATGCCTGAAATATTTTTCCCTCCCAAAATCTCTGTTCCTCTGAGATATGATGGATGCTTTCTCTCTCTGAATTGCTACTTACAAGAGATAGAAACAATATCCCTGCAGGAGCCACTCGCTTCCTTGCTGCTGATTTTGTAGAGAATTTAGAACTACAAATTAGACAAAGCTCTCTCCTCTACCAGGCTGTGCAGATCCTCTCTGAAACTCTGTGAACAGTGGGAGAGATAAAGGAGAAAAAAAACCTCTTTTTGTCTGTTTCTTTCCAAAAAAAAAAGAAAAGAAAGAAATTGCTAATCGCATATCTGGACATAGGTTGCACTGCCCCAAAGCAGAAGTAGGGCACCAGGAAAAGCATCTGCAGTGGGATAGCACGAGTGAATGTGATACAAGGTCCCCCACTCTGAGAAAGTTAAAACCGATCACAATGACTGTGGCCAGGTGTGAAATCTCCAGTCAAGATATTATTTTCTTGTCAGGCTGACTCAAGGGATAACAGAGTCCTGTGTTCTGCAGCATGGTCGCATTTTATAGATGAGCTGGAACCGCTGCATTGGAAAGGAATTGCTGAATCCAAAATGCATTCTGGCTTTCTCTTAACAAAAGAGTCCTGAGAAGCTGAGCTTGCCCTGCCGGCTCCAGACTGAGAAGTTGTGAAAGACCAAGTATATCCTGAATAGAGCACTTTGAGTGTTCTTTGACGGCCCCAGTGCCAGAGCACAGCCATTCCTTGGAGCAGGACATGGGGTCACGTTTTTTACTTTCTTGGACTGGTTTCTTCCCATGAAACCAGATGTTGTCTTCTTCCCTTCTGATACGGGCCTCTCGCAAGCTGCAGTGAGAGGCTTAAGTCTTCCTGGTCCCAGCAGCCTCACATCAGGGTGACTCTCCCATTTGCTTTTCATTGGGGGGTGGTGAGAAGAAAACTGGTCCCAGGCTTTTCACTTTTGGTGGGAGGGCCACAGGTACTCCCTCATGGCCCTGAGAAGGAGGCCGGTTCTGTAGAGATCCTTGGCCGCAGTGCAGAGCTTGCCTGGTACAAAGTCACGTAAGGCTTGTGAAGCCAGTTTGATGTGACTGTCAAACAGCCCCCAGTGCTGAGCTCGTTTGGTCCAGTGGTTGCAGGTTGGTTCTGAACAGGTTTGCCTTACAGCCCTGTTTGGTAATGAAGATGCTGGTTATGGCAGGGGCACAAGGCTTGCATCTGGGAGCGCACACAGCTATTACAGCCAGCTTGGTGGGGCCCTGGGGATAACTTAACATCCCCTGGAGGCTCCCGCCCCAGGTATCAAGAGAGCACAAGTGATATAAAGCCACTTTGTCCCCTGAGTCCTGTACTAAAAATTTCAGCCAGACCACACGACCTGGCGGCACCCTGACCTTAGTTGTTCCTGGGGCCTGTGATTCACATATTCAAGGCACCTTGAGGCTTCCAGATTGCAGATACCAACTGAGCAGCTTCCTTTTCTTCCACTCCACTCCAGTTCATAGGGCCCCTTGTCCTGAGCGGTGCTGACGCTGTTGTGAATCCAGAATTATGTTGCTGTGCTCAGTGGGGCTGCTCTGCTCTCCAGTGAGCTTGAGAGTGGAACCAGGCCCCCCGGGGCCTGGCTTTTCTGTGTGGTCAGATGTTCGGTACAAAAACAGCAGGCTCCAGTCCTCAGATTCTCCTCTTCCTGGTGTCTTGTGCCACGATTTGCCTCTGAACAGACTGCGTTCAGCACTCACACCAGCATCGGCTTTTCCCAGCTGCTCCATGCCAGTGTAAATGGCAACACAACACGCACATAAGGGGCTGCTAAGCCCCAGGGCTCTATAACACACGGTGCTCATTTGTGCTTGCATGCGGTCCGCTTCTGGCTGGACATGAAGACCCTTGCAGACAGGAATTAAAGGACGGCACATGAGCTGGAGTTATTGATGTCTGTGTCTTTGCAAAAGCTGCTATCATCTGGTGCAAGTCTGCTGGCAAACAGCTGACCAGAGGCAAACCTGGCAAAGGACTGCGGTGTGAGCTTTCATCCTTTTCTCTTCAAAGCACCTTTCACCCAAAGGCTTCTGCAGACTCTGTCAGTATTAATGAGTTATGCTTCCCAGCTCTGCTGCAAGGGAGGAAAGTGTTATTTTACAGCTGCAAGAACTAGCAGGCTACCTCCCTCAGCCAAGGTCACAAAGCAATTCTGTGACCGGGCTGCAGTGCCCCCCTTGCACTGAGGAACAGACTACGTAGATTAGCTTTCCCTTGCTGTAAGGTAAAAATGGGCCCATGGACGGCTGATGTGTGGCAATGCCTTGTCCTGTGCCTTTGTCCATACCCTTAGTCACAGGAACATTCCTTCTAAGCCACCAAAGACTGCTTTGGCCCTGGTGTAATTCAGAGCATATATAGGCAGGAACAGGCCATAGGGACTGCTATGCCACGTGGTGATTGTCAGATCACTACATGGTCTGAATACGCCTTCGCACACCTCCATCTGCCGTGTCACACCAGATGCACCAGCTGGAGAAAAGAAGCCCTGCGGGTCTCCCGTGGGAACTATTTCCAGGCTCTTTTGTGCTGCGTGAAGGCAAGATCCTGGCTCTGGATCCCTGCCCTTTTAGGATGGTTGGATCAGTGATGGCCTGTTTCTACACTTTTGACCCCTGGTCTGCACCAGGAAGTCCTCCGGGGTCCAAAGCCATCTTCCCTGCTAACCCTGCTTCTGGTCAAATGACCATGCAGAAGCAGATCAGTGGAGACACAGGCCTGAGGAGCCCTCGTGGGCGCTCAGTCTGTGTGGGGCACAGCGGGAAGCAGAGCAGAAGGAGTTACAGATGGCAGTGAGACAGGTGCTGGGCAAAGTGGTGTGTGGGAGCTGACAGCAGATGCTCGGTTTCACCAGCAAAGCGGCACTTGCCTGCAGGGACCAGTGTCAGCGAGGTGGCAAGGACATGCCGAACAGATGAGGGGAGCCAGGCAGCCTGCGCTCCTGGCTTCATGCTCTGCAGGTGAACTGGGCCAAAATGTCCCCCATGCAACACAACCCTCGCAGAGCCCTTCTTGGCTGGCTTCTGTCTCCCAAGCCACATGGGTTGGCTGGTGGGGACAGTTCCTGGCAGCACTGGTTCCCTGTGAAGTGCAGGTTTTCTACAGGCTGGGGTGGCCCCAGGCAGCTCACAGAATTCAAACACGTGGTCTCCTGCTGCGGCCCAGACTCAGTGCAGCAACCCATGGAGGTGCATCATCCCAGCCAGCCTCTTCCCTCCTGATCTGGGTGTTTTCTGGGTGGTTCCAGATGCAGGTTGCTACAGCATAGGGCCTCGATGTGGGGAGGATGATGAAGGAGATTGTCTGCAGAAGTAGCCCCTCACCCCTCTCCTGATGGCTGGAGTGAGCTGGTCTGCAGCTGCTGCTAGCTCTGCTCAGCCCAGACTCTAGAGAGAGGCAGGGAATCTAAGCAGAGCACCACGAAATGACTCGGAGAAGGAGGCTCCAGGGCTTCGGTGGCAGCCTGCAGTGGAGGAAGCAGTTTTGCTGTGGATTGCACTGTAGCCCCTGCTGGGAGGCTGACGCAAAATCATCAGTACAGACCCTGTGGTCTAGCCCATGGGGTGCGTGTGTTTATAGCATGTTCCTGGTAACCTGCGGGCAAGGGGAGTAGGGAAGTTGTTTCTAGGAGATGGGCCACAGCCAGCCTATGTGTGCTGCTAGCAGGGAGGGGCAGCGGTCACTGTGCTCCGGGGCTAGCCTACAGCATGGGACAAACGAGCCCTTGTCCCTCGGAGCCAGACTGCAGCTTGTGAATGGTACCGACTGATCTTGGAACCCGTTGGCTCCTTTTGCGTTTCAGCGCCGTGTCCCTGCCTCTCAGCAGGATCAGCAGTCACCCTTCATAATGGAAGGACAAAGCCACTTGATCCGAATGGATTCAATTACTTGAGCAGAAGGTTACATCAGCATCAGTAGCTGAGAGGCACGTTCCCAGCCTGTGTCCCTCTCTGCTGATTCCTGCCAGTGCCTGGAGCTCATGCAAGTGACAAGTGAGAGCCCCCCAGGGACCCACCTCCCATCTATTAATAGGGAAGGTCACCTGCTAATGAACACAGCGTGTTCCTGTGGCTCCAGGGGAGCGCTGCACCAGCCATACACCAGCCCCAGGATGAAGGAAGCCAGTCCTTCTGCTTCTGATGCTCAGAGCAAAATCCAGGCACTTGAAAGTGAATCATACACAGTCCTCCTCAATGTTGGGGGCAGGGACCATGACCACAGAACAAGTGCTGGTCTCTGCTGCACTGGGACTTGTGTGGGCCTCTGCCCCTGTGCAGAAGGACTAGAGGGAGCAAGAGGAAACAGAGAAAGAAGAAATCCCAGATTAATATTTTGTCCTGAAAAGTGTGATGGCACTGGGCGTGCCTTCTCTCTTACTTAGACACTGACCACGATACCTTCTTGACAGCCCTAGGCTAGTAATCTGAGTCTATAAGCACACACAAAATCAGTTTTACTGGCTGTGAAAAAAATTAACTTTTTTTTCCGTCACTTCTCCATGGTGCAGCAAACCTTGCTTTGGCCTTTCATAGCATTTAACAAGGACTTGGGGAGGGGTACCAGAGACTAGGAATCAGCTGGAGTAGAGGGGAGTGTTGGGCCCGTGTTGTTGTTTCCAACTGCCCACGTGGCTGTAAAGCTGTCAGGTACTGGGCAATGGGAAAGCAGGGCTGTGGTGTATTGATGAACTACCCTGGACATAGTGCAGCATGCAGTACTGTGCATCTTCCACAGCTAACCTGGAGCTGCCAGACTTTGCCTGCCTGAATTCCTTCTGTAGTTGTAACTGCTAAAGTTGTTCACCTTCTCCCACTGCCCCTTCCTCAAAGGACTGATTTGGGGTTTCTGAAAGAAGAAGGCAGCCCCTTTCCATGCTGACGGTGCCCCGCTGTCAGACTCACAGGCTGAAAATTGCTTTGAGGGCCTTTCAGGATAAAAGGTGCAAGAAAGAGGATGGCTAACCTGCTGATCAGGACTTCTCCACTTGCTGCTCTGGCTAACAGAGCTCTTGCAGTTGCTCAATATTATAAACAGGGATGCATTGCCCAGGAGTAGAGAGGGGGGTTCCCCTTGTAGATGGCATTTGTGTCCAGTGTGAACACCCATATGCCACAGACAATGTTGACAACTGGGAAGGATCCAAAGGAGCTACAAGAATCATCTGAGGTCTTAAGAGATCTCAGTGAGGGACTAAAAACACTCACTGCAACCTTACCAAAGAGACAGATAAGCAGTGACTTGATCATAGTCTATGGGCATCTACAGGATGGGGAGTTTTCTGATCACAGAGGGCTCTTCAGTCTAGCAGACAAAAGCAGAACAAAATCCAGTATCTAGAAGCAATGGCTAGAAACATTTGGGCTGGTGATAAGGTGCAGTTTCTTAGGCACTGGAGGAACCTGCAATGCTCTCTTTGCCTGAAAGGAGCTACATAGTCCAGTTCCTGTGAGAGCTGGGCGTGAAACCCGATGACCAACTGGTCCTTTCCATCCCTGTGCTTCTGAGTCAAGACTGGGCATCTCTCTCTGAAAACTCAGGACTGGCTCAGGCAGAAGGTATGGGCTTGACGCAGCCATTCCTGTGTAATACTCTTGGGCTGGTGTTTCTAGGAAGTCAGACTAGATGATCTTAATGATCCCTTTAGACCTTATCAATTAATATCTTGAGGGTACTGGATCCCATTTGCACTTTGCCTAAGTTCTGGCTGATTTCAAACAGTTTTGCACAAGTAAAGATTTGGAAAAGCCTGGTTAAGAATTCAGGATTCGACCCACTGTCATCCGTTGTCCTCAGCCACTTGTGGTTTACAGACGGCTATCGCATGATATGACCTAAGCTAGAACTCACTTTCAGATGGAAAAGTGCCTTCATTTCACTTTCATGAGCATGATGGTCACATCTGCAAAACATCTGTGGCTAAAGGAACAATTATTGAGCCGTCTGTTGCAGGGGATAATAGTGTGGTGCACACAAAACTCCATTGTGTGAAAATTACAGTTTTGCACTTGCCACAAATGCTGAAGTTATAATTTCCATTTGCAACTCCTTCTTGTGCACAGCTTGCTCTGCAGAGGCCCTAGTGTTCCTGCATGGTGGTGGCTGGTTTGATGTTGATGGCCTGATTCCAAGCATGCATCTTGCTGATTCTCCAGTCCTTTTTCGCCCGGGGGTGGGCAGTATCTTTCTGCGATTCTGGGTTAGTCCCTGAGCAAACTAAGAGAGAACACCCACGGCAGCTGTGAGGTCCGGGACATTGCTCTATTGAACTGCTGGTCTATTAAAATGTTGAGCTAGAAGCCTAGTAGCTCTGGGATTTCAACTCTCTTTAATACTGTGCGGTTGCAAATAGGAGCTCCCTTAAACCCTTTTAAGCTCTCTAGGGTACGTTGTGGTACAGCCTCTGCTTTGCAGGTGGAGTGAAGCAATATCATATGCAGAATCTGCCTCTTGGGGAATGGTACCATAGACAGACATGACCTCATGGTGATGCAAAGACAAACCATGCTGATGTTATATGACACCATTGGAAGCGTTCCTGGATGCTTCCACTGTTTGACACAGGATGCACACATCTTCCGGTGACTCCGTTCTGTGAAAACTGAGTGGGACCAGCCGAAGATCCGCTTGGAGCTGAGCAAGAAGAACGTGAAGTAGCTGCTGGCAAATCGCATTTGGCCCCAAGGGCTGGTTTAGGAAGAAGAAAACATTTCTGAACTTGAGATCGGCAGAAGTTTTCTTGCAGATTTGTTTTCAGTCCTGAGTTTTATTTTAAAGACATGAACTGTCACCTGCAGCACTGGCTGGGTTGAATTTGTAACAGTGGACTAGTGCAGGGGACCCAGGAGTGAGCCTGCCCACAGTCCACAAGGGAGTCTGATCAAGGGAAACCCCAGAACTGGTGAAAATAGGAAAAAAGTACACTAGATTTCAGCTAAAACTGTTCACCCTCCTAACCTGAGCTCTTCTTGCATTGCTCCAGTAGCAAAGACCCTTGTACAAATAGGTGGTTTTGAACATGGCAGGGTACCTAAAGCCAAGGCATTCCCTGGGCTGGTAGTGGTTTATACAGCACTATGGAGATGTAATCCAAATGTAGTTCAGTATTTTAATCCTCCCTGGGATGTGTTTCCCTGCACAGCTGACAGGCTGAAGGTCAGGTTTATACTAGTAGTTATGGTGATAAAACAGATCTTTGTTATTTCTGATGTCTTCCCAGCTACCTGCAGATAATCTTTCACATGGACAGCTGAGGAAAGCATGTTACCTTCCTTATTCAATGAAAGAATGAACCTGGCTCTGAGCAGTTATTAAAATGAAGGGATTTGGTTTTTTTGAATAGTAAAGATTTTACTTTTCAGTGTTGCAGAACTGGCTTGGCATGGTGCAGACGAAGGGCCAAATCTAGCTTTTCTCATTTGTCCCCACAAGCTGCCACTGCCTGGCACTTGGTATCCTCATTCATATCTCTTGGACTGGGTTTATAGTGCATTGCACCTCGCATAAGGGACATGGCAAGATGCAAAGCAGTGGAGGCTCAGGCACGTGAGGAGAGGGACTGATGTGCCTGGGAATACGTGTGTGTTGAGCTGGCTTTAGCCCTGAGTTACACAAGCTGCTCAAAGCAGAACATGGAAAAGCAGGGGAGAGGTTCTGGGGGTTGCTGATCATGAGAAGAACGGAGGTAGGATTCTTGGGGAAGTGGAAGTCAGGGCTGGAGATGGTGGCAGAGCAGGGCCGGAGGTTGTCTGCAGGGGCAGGGAGAGCTGGAATGAAGACGAGAGGGAGAGGAGGAGAGAAATGGTCACAAGTTACTGGAGAGCAGGTTTAGGTTGGACATTAGGAAACGCTACTTTACAGTTAGGGTGGCTAGGACGTGGAACCGGCTTCCTAGGGAAGTGGTTCTTGCTTCTACCTTGGGCATCTTCAAGAGTAGATTGGATAGGTACTTGGCT
>JAGPOW010002202.1:10501558-10515980 GCA_030014935.1 Caiman crocodilus
ACTATGAAACTATGAAAAAGCTCTGTCTTAGCAGATGCAGAGCACCCCTGCCAGGAGATGGAGTCAGCGGTGCCTCCCAGGGCCTGGCCAAGGAGAACAGCCTGGGCAGAGCAGGATGGGGATACGCTGCTGCCCTCTTGCCCACACTGGGGCTGGTGTCTCTGCAACCGCCTGGGGAGAAGGTGAGAGGAAGCAATGCGCTCGGACTGCGTGACTTGGCTCTTCTGAGCACGCAGCATCCATGAACCTGCCTTGCTGGCCTGGTGCGGATGGGCAGAAGCACAGGGGCTTCCTGTTCCCAGCTTGGAAGAGGGGCCTGGAACAGAGCGGGTGTGATCCGTTACCACTGTTTTGAGGCCCGTGGGGTGGGAGAATTGTCATGTGACTGGGGGAGGGAAAAGAAGAGCAGCCAGAAGAGGGTCAGCCTAGTGATACCAGTGGGGCTGGGCATGAGGTCGTGTCCCGGGAGAGGCTTGAACCCGTGCCCCACTAGCCTGGAGGCCTCAGCGCCCACACCTGAGACACGATGGCTCTGACTCACCAACACGTGAGTCTGAAAACAGAAACAACCCGGGGAGGCTGGTGGCTGTTTTCCTTTAAGATTTCTCACCCATTATCATGGCATGTAATTTAAACAGAAACACTTTAGAAGTCAACTAATTAGCACTATCAGAGGCATCCCTCCGGAGTTCAGGAAGGAGCAGTGCCCTCCTTTCGGCTCAGCGATGCTGCCAGATTGTAGTTCCAGTTGGAGACTGAGACCGGGGCTGCGGCTTTAGAGGAGGCAGGAGGCTTCATAGCTGCTTTGGGGGGGACACGGGCAGGTGCATCTCTCAACCCGCTGGGCACGAGAGGAAGCAACACAGACATTATAAAGCAGAACTGATGAACCAGGAGGAATTCAGGATGTGGTAAAACTGGAGCTCCGGGACAGAGGGAGCGAGGCACGAGGCAACAAGAAAGGGGAGGCAGTGTCATCCCAGGTACTGCTCCCAGGCAAACCTACTCCATCTGGATTCAGATCCCCCCGCACCGAGGGGGTGTCAAGTGGCAGGGGTGCACCGGCTGGCGTGAGGTTTGTATTTGTTTGGATCGGAGCATGTTGTGGGCGTGATCCTAGTCTGAATCTCATCTTTACACGGATCGGAAGAGTCTCCCTTTTGTTCCTGTCACACTCTTGCAAATGGGAAAGGACCGGAGTTTCTCTCGACATTTTCGGTACGTTTTCTGATCTGTCTCTCCATATATAATGCATGATTTAGCTTTAATGAGACTATCTTATAATCCTTGGCAAGGCAGACTAATGGGTCCCACCCACACAAACAGTGCGGGGCTGGTTTTGCCGGCGACTTCTCTTGTCGCTGCTTTATTAAACTGTATTCTTCAAACACATTTTCTTGTGCATCGTGTTGCAAAGCCAGGAGATAAGAGTTCTGCTTTACATAGGTCCGGAGCGACTGTACTGGGAACATGTTTCCACATTATCTGAGGGATACTGAGGCATTGGAGAGAGTTCAAATAAAGCAAAATAAAAAAAATTCAGGGGGCTGTAGGGACTGGGGAAAGATTGAAAGAGCAGAATGCGTGTAGCTTGGCTAAGCAGGAGACATCATAATAACCTGCAAGTATCCAAAGGCTGCAATCACCGAAGATAGAGGGGAATTATTTAGGACGGTACATAATCCAGGAGCGACAGGATGGAAGTTGGAATGGGAAGACTGAGACCAACTATCAGGGAAAACTGCTGGGCAGAAGGAAGTACCAGGGTGTAGAGCTGTCTCTCCCAGGGCAAGGGGTGGAAGCTCATTGCTTGGGATTTTTAAAGCAGGACTGAACAAAGCACCCAAAGTAATGAACAAAACAATCCTGCGCTGTTAGGAAGATCAGCTGGATCAGCTAACAGGTCTTTTCTCCCTGCTGTCTCTGACTCCCCCACCTCCAGTGACGTCGGTATTCTTAGCTGTGGACTTGATCCTAATTAAATGAGAGTTCTGTGCAAACAGGCAGGTTTATGTCCTTTGCCAACAGTGGTCAAAGCTGGTTCCAGTTTCCCGTCCGTAAACGACAGGAGGTCAGGACTGTCACCCTTCACCACGGGGGAGTCTAGGCTGCAGTAGCCCGCAATTTAGAAACCGCACACAGCACAGAATATAATGAGATGGTTCTGGTTTTCACTCAGGGAATCTGCTCTGGAGAAGAAGTGTCCTCATCGAGGTACTCCGTGGGGCACTGATAATAGTAGGAAGGGAGGAGGGAACTTGTTAGCAAGATGTAGGAAGGAACAATGGGAATGCGTATTATTAAGAGAGACAAATCAGTACTGCCAGCTTGTGAGTTTTTAAAATGTGGATAGTAATGATCACTGAAAAATTCACCTGCTGTGGGTCTTTTGCACATAATAAAGAAATGAGTAAACCCAAGCCGTTCTTAGATAGCATAGTGATCAGGATGGCATCTTGCTGCGTGCCTGTTTGGCTCTGGAGCGGGAGACGTGTATCCTTTGGGCAATCAGCGCAGATCTGCGGGAGACCGGGCCTGCAAGACGTGTTCGAGGCTGAGCCAGCTCTCTGAGAACTTATCTATCGTGGGGCACTGCGCTGAGTTTGATTGCATGGTACATCACTCAGTAAATAACATAATATTAACTGTGGTTCTACTCTGGCTGTGAACAAAGACGGCTACGTTTAAAAATCTGTTAGCTCGTTGTGGATAACCCAAAACCTTGAGATGTGACTGTCCTTGCTCACACTCAAGGTGCATTTAACAAGTCAGTCTGGTTCATATATTGGCTTTGGCCTGTGTTTCTGCTGTAGAGGTGGTCAAAGACATGCATCAGTCCTGGCCTAGGATCAAACATGGGGAGAGGGGGCCCAGGGCTCTCCATAGCCCCCCAAACGAGACCAGACTGAGTCCCATCCCAGACCACGCTCTGGTTTCAGTGCAGTTCGAGGCTGCCTTCCTGCAGTAGAGGCAGCTCCCAGCAGCCGGGGAGATGGGAGTGGAGGAAGCAGAAGGCAAGAAGGACAAATCCCCAGATTGCCGGCAAGAACATTGCCATTTAGGGCACGCTCCACTCTAGGCTGCGTATGTCCCCTGGTGACAGGCACCTTGGCTGTCCTGAGACTGGTTGGAGAGATGGAGGCCGGGGCATGCAGGCATCATGCTATCTCTTTCTCCTTCTGAGTAACGTGCCCATCTCCTGGGTTGGCTGCAGACTGGGTTTGCATACCTGTCCTCTAACTTTGGGACAAGCAGCAGTTTCAAGCCTCTATATTTTGGCCTGGAGCTATATGAACTCAGAATCTGGTACCTTCCTCTTTCTATGAGCAGGTGCAGAGACTGCTGTCAGCCAAGGACCATGCCGGACTCCCCAGGCCCCAGGGATGGCTTGTGTGATGTGTAGCCTACTGGGAGCTTGTGAGGAAGGGTTTGAGCTTTGTCTAGGACTGCTGCCAGGAGGGCAGGGGCGGCGCACTGGACTCCACCCCAGGTGCAAGGGAGATGGCAGTAGTTGTTGTATGGAGAACGTGCTGTTCCAGTTGTAAAGCAGCTCAACAGTTACCGAGCCGGTGGAAAGGAGCGTGAGAGGCAGACATGCCTGGGTCATGGTGTCTCATTTGGGAATTGCCCCTGTTCTGATTCTGCTGCAACCGTATAGCTTTAGCCTGTGGTTGGGTGGTGCCGGGGCTACCTGCGACCCCAGGTGCCCATGAGCTGCACAGAGCAGTGCTTTGATGCGCACACAGCTAAAGCACTGTGAGACCCGCAGGGTTGCTCCCGCCTCCCTCCCGTACTGTGGTAAGTGGACATGATACTAGGACATTTCTGCACGTAAGCTGTTTACCAAGACATCATCGCTGACCAGGCCCCACGGTTCCCGAAGAGCAGAGTCTAAGAGGGAGACAGAAGCTGGGGTCTCTGCTCATTTGGCTGTTGGAACGAGCGCCTTCTGCAGCGCTGGGCAGAGCCAGCCAGAGACTCTCCAGGGAAGAGACTAGAGCTAATGACGACGATGACTAATTATGGAAGTTTGGAGAGATGACTCAGTGCAAATGAAGGCTAAATTGTTCATCTGTCCCTCAGAGCTCCCTGCATCAAGTGAGCTGCACAAGTCAAACTCCCATTCCTGTGATGAACGTACGCGTTAGCAGGTGAAGCAAGGAATGCACCTGGCCTGCACCTCTCCCCTTTGCAGGATGCCCTTGGGACCCCTGGTTCGCCAGCAGCAACCTCAGAGCCCGGTCCTGCAGCACTGAAGATACCAGGAGCCCCCCTGGCATTTGTGATGTTGTTCTGGGACAAACCTCAACAAAGCAGTGAATACTCAGGGGGATTTCCCAGAGGGAAAAGATGAAGGAAACACATTTCTGTGCTGCCTGCCTGCCTCCATGTTGCTGTGGGGAAGAGGCATCCCTGAGATTTGCATAGTGGGTTGGTGTGGAATGTCAGCTTAGACTTGACTGAGTGTGGACAGGATGTAGCAGGGCAACTCAGCGCGTGCGTCTGGCCTGGCCTCAGGTTTCTGAGGTTCCAGGGCTTTCATGGCCTGACGGCGATTCAGGATCTTTCGAGACATTTTCTCTTGATTCCTTACAAATCCCTTCATTGGCTTTTTGCTAACCCAGTGCAAGGTTGTTATCGAGGAAGAGGTGTCCCCGGTTCACCAAGTTACAAAGGAGAGCAGCGCCCAGAAGCATATTGCAAGCAGGTGCACTTTTGATGCAAGAACGACCATGCCCAGCCACCTGGTAATCACTCTCCCACCAGGGGAGGGGGTCCAGATGGAAGAATCCGGGGCTTGGGCTTCCCTCCAAAACCTGCCCAAGCTTTGCATAAGCATTAATTAATTGGGATCTAATCTGTCCAGTGGGCAGATAGGACCGAGGCCTTTCCCCTTCTGCCATGACCAAGAGTTCACAATAGCAGATACGCCATCCTGGTACCTACATGTGAAGTCTAGAGGTGCAGGGAGCGGGCACTGTATTCAGCCGTGTTTGCTAATGCAGACACATTTTCTATTTTCTGTGGGTTGGAGCAGGGGAGCGATCGGCTTCTAGGCCAAACCCGAAGTGGGAAACCTCTCCCTGGGACAGGGTGCATTGCTCACTCCTTGTCCCACGCTGCAGTGCTGCGTTGTGCTACCCGGTGATCATACCCCACAGCAAAGGTGGGTGCATTTGGGAGGCAAGCGCTGTGGGCCTTGTTTGCATTGCCCCATGTAAATGAGAGGCGCCATGGAAATCATTAAAGCAGGGGAGAGTTTGTGAAACAACCTTTTTATCCGCTGGCTGATCCTCAGAATCAGCTCTTCCCCCACAGGAGCTTCATTGGGAGCTTCATTTGGCTCTGTGCAGCCTCGGCAGGGGACTGACGCAGGCCTGCCAGCCAGGTAGGTGGTTCTTGGCAGCCTGTCCATCCACCCATCCGGCCCCACAGGCTGGACTGCCTCAGCGATGGACCCCGGGGTTTCCAAGGGGTTGGCTCTGGGTTAACTACTAGGTGAGTCAGGGACCTGTAACTGTGCGAGTGTGCGTGTGGGCAGGCTCGAGCGCCTTCTCTGTTGCAGAGAATTCAAAGTTCTTTATTTTCGTTCCTGAGGGGAAGCAGGATCCCATTCCCCGCACAGCTGTAGTCAGCGCGTCAGGATTTGTGGGGCGCTCTGAAGATGAAACCCACATTGCACAGCAGAGGCAGGAGCATCTTTGTCAGCTGCCCTCACCCTGGTGCTAGCAACCAGCTCGCCTTTTTTAGCGCCGAGAAAAGCATCAGTGCCACATGTAAAGCTGCCTTCTGCCTGCTTGCAGCATGAGCTCTCCCTTCACTGGGATTTTCAGTGAAAGGCCTGGGCCGAATCTCAGCTGGTGTAAGTTGGAGTAGCCCTACTGACTTCCAGGGAGCATCGCCAGTCTTGGCCCCTTCTCCGTAAGAGCTGACACGGGGCCGGGAAGTCTGTTCCTGCTGTAGCAGGGTGTCACCTTCCCCCTCTGAAAAGGGGATTGTACTTGCATGGTTTTGGGAGGGTTGAAATGGGAGCGGGGTGAACGCTGCACCTCACCTGTCCCCAGAACATTTCTGTGCCTCTCCTTGTGCCATTTAGTCACCAGAACAGACCGCAGCCTTTGCAAAGGTGCGAGTTACCTGCTAAATGTTTAGCACGGGTATGTTTCTGCATGGGGATGAGCTGCTCGAGCTGTTGCTGCAAACGCTGCCTTTCACTCTGGGGGAGTTAAAGACGTCACCGTGCTTTATGGATGTGGGACGCAGCTCACTCCCCCTCTCTCCCATCGCCCTTCACTTGACCATTTTTCTCGAGCACCTTTTCCAGAGCTGCCTCAGCAAGAGGAGG
Organism: Caiman crocodilus; assembly: GCA_030014935.1. Taxonomy (NCBI): domain Eukaryota; kingdom Metazoa; phylum Chordata; order Crocodylia; family Alligatoridae; genus Caiman; species Caiman crocodilus. The sequence continues at coordinate 10,507,905 of JAGPOW010002202.1, forward strand.
ATGCCGTCCAGGGCTGGCTGCTGGGACAGGTGCAGCCGCCAGCACCTGACAGCGACTGCGGTGGAGTATTCCCTGAGGAGGATAGTGATCTGTTGTTTCAGTGTTTTCAAGTGGACGGCAGTGGTGCAGCCTGCGAGCCCTTTTTGCCATTGCAGGATGGGCATAGTCCAGGCAGCGGTCGTGCCAGCTTCTGCCTCCCCTTCCTGCCAATTCTCTTCAAGCCTGACCTGCAGGATCCCCCTTGGGGGAAAGGCAGTAAGTCAGGCTCCATGACCCAGCCAGTGCTGGGATGGTTGGGCACCATCTGGTGCCATTTGCATTGGCAGTCTAAGTGCACTGGCAGCTGCACCCAGGACCTGGGCTCAAACCCGTGGGACACCAAACAGAGAGCAGGTGCTTCTGACTTCTGGTCACTCCAGCCCTGCACTGACTGATGATCCTGGGGTTCTGCCCATCTCCGTTTCCCCCGGCTTTCCATTCAAACCCTTTGGTTGTCGCTTAGCCACTGGGGTATCCGCTTCTTCACTGCTGGCCTCTTTGTTCTTTAGTAGATGGCAGCTAGAGCAAGTGCCTCTGACGGCAGTACTGCGTGTGGCCCACTACAAACTGGATACAAATCCTAAATGGAGTTTATTTGGAAACTGGAAGTCTTGTGTCTCCAGTTCCCTGTCAGTAGTAGACTCTCTCCAAGCCACACTCTCGTTTTTATTACTAGTGGGTCTATAAAGCAATACCGGTCCTTGCAGGACTTTCATCTCCTGAGCAGGTAGAGACTGGCGTTAAGACACTTGGTGTAGGTGTATTGAGTTATGGGGATGGTTACGGCAGAAATGGTAAGAGACTCCAGTTTCTCAAGAAGCCCCTAAATGGGCAAAGCAGTCGGGTGGGAAGGGGAGAATGGGGCCCAGATTTCATCATTCAAATCAATAAATAGGACAAAAGGAAAGCCCCACATGCTGCATCGCATCGGTGACACTCAGAAGCTGAGAGGGGGTGGAGGGGGTAGAACGAGGAATACGGGGAAGCGTTCAGATCTGGTTTTCAGAGCAGCACATCATGGGAGGGGATGCAGCCAGCTGCTGCTAGCAGACAGCACAGGCAGGAGACAGCTCCCTGATGCAACCATCCCCACCTCACATCACCTACAGAGCCCCGGCCAAATCCTGACCTGACCTGACCTGACCTGACCTGGTGGAAAAAGGATGGGATCCTGGAAATCTGTGACTCCAAGCCAGGCGGCAGGCCTGGGCTCCGTGCCATTTGCTGCCTGCTGGTTTTTGACATGAGACCTGAAAAGCCCGTGCAGATCCTAACACTTCTAGGAACACTTTTGACACGTGTCAGGGTTTGCTCAACTTCCCTTGACTACAATTTCTCTGCTTCCCATCTCTGCTTTCTGGGGTCCTGCCCCCCCGGCAGCGGTTCAATGTATAGACGATCCGGGAAGCACTCGGGATCTCGCAGGACGGAGCTGCTGACACTGATACAGAAAATGCCTTTACGCTTTCGACGAGGTGCGAGCTGGGGGGCTGCCTGCTCTGCAACAGCCGTCCAGTGGGTGTAGTGGAGGCAAGGAACTAGTTTTAAGATGGAGTTTATGAATGGGATTATAAAAGATGGCTGTGTACTAGGATCCAAGAGATTACTCCCCTGTTCCTGGGGGTAGCCCGTCTCTTTCTTCAGCTCAGTGATATTGCTCCTGACCGGTCCTTTTGGCCACCTCCCTTTCTAGCTCGTGTTGTTATCCTGACGCCCATCACCCTGGCATATCATGGTGCCTCCTTAGGCTGATCATAATATCCTGCTATCCCTTCCTCATTGCCAAATAGCCAAGCTGGAAGAGAGGAGAGCAGGTGTGTGTTGGTGTGAGTTGGGGGCTGTGCAGGCGAGCGTGCGGGAGGGGTGGTCTCTGGGAGGCAGCTTGCCCATGGGAAGAACTGGTGAACGGCTAGGGGTGGTAGCGCAGCATCGTCAGCCGGCGGGGCTCACCCGGGGGTGTTCGTGCACCTGAACATCCAGATACGGGAGAGCCTGGAGGGAGGCAGCCGGCTTGGTCCCGCGCTTGCTCTCAGTGAGCAGTCCCTCCGAAATAGCTGCTCAGAGACCCCGTCTGCGACAAACTGTGCTTCAGAGCTGCTGGCTTTCACACAAGCAGCTCCCGCAGGGGGAGGGGGAAGACATCAGCGGAGCTGCGAGCCACGGGAGCTGACGGAAACTGGTCTGTTGGTTTGCAAGAGAACAGGAGTGAGCGTCCTGCTCCCTCGTTCCCGGCGGCCTGGCGAGTTGTGCTGGGGAGGGGAGGGGGAAGTGTTTAATCCAGGACTCGAGCTGCACCTTGTCATTAGCAGAGCAGGCGGACTGGCAGCTGACGGAGCCTCGGAGACAGGACACGTGGCGGGGGCAAATAGAGTTGTTTAGGTCGCGCTCTGCCAGAGCAAACTCCTCCTGCTTTCACCGCCGCGTGCTCCCAAACTGCAGGTGCTCCGGAGAGGGCGGCATTCGGCTCTCTGCAAAACGAAGCGGAGCTGTGAGGAGGAGGAGGGGTGGGGAGGACTTGGCAACTGGATCCCACCAGAATACCCAGCAGCTGATTTAGCCAAAGATGAGCTAACCACCTCCGCTGCACGCAGCCCCCATGCCTGCTCTCGGGGGCGCTCAGAAGACCGACGCGGGGTGCTAGGGTCACAGCAGGTCACGGCTGCTGTGAGCAGTCTCCCCCCGGTCTCTCTGCCCTCGCCCATGCCGGCAGCTCCTGATCTGCCTCCCCTGTCATGTTTGCCAGGATCTTCATCCCCAAGAAGCACCGGCAGCGCTTCGATGAGGTGGTGTCGCAGAGCCTCATCAGCAAGCTGTGCCGCACCAAGAGCGAGCACCACACCAACCGCCTGCGCCGCAGCCGCAGCGAGGACCACCAGGAGCGCCTGCTGGTGTCCACCCGGGCCAGCTCCGTGCCCCGCAGCCACGAGGAGCTCAGCAAGAGCTTGAGGAAGACCACCTCGCTCATCACCAGCAATGTGGCAACCGGGGCTGGCCGCAGGTAACCCTCTCCTTGCACCTTTCCAAGGCAAAATGGGGCTGTCTGCAGGGTGACAGAGCTTAGCAATGTGATGGGGGGGCAGGAGAGAGGGGGCAGGGCTTTGGGGCTCAGTGAATCCGGTTCAGGAATGAGCCCAAACAGGGACTTTCAGGCATCGGGAAAGTCTGGACTCTGTGTCCCAGCTGAGCTTGTCTCCAGGCAGGACCCTTCCCCCTTGAAGGCATCTTACTGCTTATTCTCTGGAGGTCTTTGTAACCTGCTAGGGCTGCAGAACTGCGGCTCCCCCCACCTTGCCCAGAGGCCTGGGAAGCCCGGTCTTCTGCCAGCAGAGAGGGACGCGGCTTCCTGTCCTGCACTTGGGGCATATACTGAGCCAGCCAGTCCCCGGGAACTCCTTGGAGTCAGGCACATGAGGCCCCTAGAAGCTGCAACAGGAGCTGGGTGAAGGAAAACTGGGACTGACGAGAGGTCTGAGGTATCCCACATCCCTCTGCCTATGTGCTTGGCCTCGGTCCTTTTCCAGGCCTAGAAGAGCCAGGTCCAGCCATTCCCTGCAGATGCATGACATCTTCCAATCTCACTGCACAAGGGAACATGCAGGCTTACATCGTCACAGACAGCGAATCCCCCTATGGGGATGGACCCACACAGCTGATCCCATATCAGAGGTTTCCTTAGTGCTTCCTCAGCAGGGTGCCCGCAGTATCTCGCACAATTCCCCATGCCATGTTCTGCCCTGACTTCTGCTGGGTGCAGTGAAACCAATGGCAGGGCAAGGGCAAGGGCAGGGGCAGGGCTGAGTCCACAGACACCAGAGCTGGACCTGGCTGATGGCTGCATCCAGTCCAGGGCAGGACTGGTCCCTGCCACCAGCATTCCCACGCTCTGCGCAGTCTCGTTTCCCATGCTGGGGAGGGAGCTTCCACCACTCCCTTTGGGGGATGACTGACCAGACAGCTCTGCCCCAGGCTGCCTTTGCCTCATTTCATCCCCTTTGTCCTAGTGCTGCCGTAGGTAGATCTTCCCGGGGGTATCTGTGTCCTTGGAGACTGCATCTGCACATCTTTGCTTTAAGAACACAGCTGCTTTGAACAGCAGCTAAGTACACTTGTTAAATGAATAGCTTTTAAGGGAATTTTCCAGAGCCGGGCTGGAGCAGGGGAGCTTGGTCTCTGCTCCTAAGACCTAAGCAGCTCTTCCTGCTCCCAGTATCTTTCCCTCTCACAGGCCCCTACAGGTTTTGTGCCAAAACCTCTCACATCAGTGCATGTTAAGCTTTAGCATCCCAAAAGCTTTGGTGGGCTCCAAGAGAGCTTGATGGCTCCAGGAGGGATGGCTCCACCTTGAGACTGGTCTCAAGGTGAACTGCACACGCCCTTGTGCGACAGTGGTGGCGTGCAATATAGTCCACCCCGCACTGCTGACTCTTGCATCACCCGGGGTGACCTCACGCTCTCCTAATGGATCCAGTGGACTCAGCCATGGTGCTTGCTGGTCCACAGATGTCTTAGCTGGCTGGGTAGGGGGATGAACGGTGTTTCCAGGGAGTTCTGCGTGATGCTCAGGCATTAGTGAACAGTAAAATTGCGGAGCTCCTCCTTGTACCTACAGGGCAATCCCTGTCCACTGCTCTTCCACTGCTCCTGGACTCTGCTGCCTGCAGCTGGGCTTTCCAAAGCCAAGGCACACCAAAGCAGTGGCTGCTTGGGAAAACTGCGACTGCCGTTCCCCATCCCACCAGCTGTGGATTTAAGGACAAACCATCTAGAGCAGTGGTTTTCAACCTTTTTCCATTTGCAGACCCCTAAAAAATTTGAATGGTGGTGCTGACCCCTTCGTCAATTTTGAATGGAGGTCCAGACCCCTTTGAATTGTAAGTGTGGGTATTTTTGATTGATCCTAGTCATCTTTCACAGACCCCTTAGGTGTAGTATAGAGACACTGCAGGTTGAAAACCACTGATCTAATGCAATGTAGGGCAGCCCAGCTCCCTGCTAGTGAAACCCAGTGTGAGGTCTCATGTAAGCCTCTGGGGGGTCGGTGGTGTGGACAGTCCTGGCTGAACAACGCTCCAGGCCAGGAAGCACTGGGCTGGAGGAAGGGGGTGTGAAATCAGAACAAAATGCTCACTGGGTTTTGACTGGGCTCTCTTCCCCCTGCAGAACCGTTCGGGTTTACAAAGGCAACAAGAGCTTTGGCTTCACATTACGTGGACATGCCCCAGTGTGGATTGAATCCATTCTGCCTGGTAAGGAACTGTGACATTGCTGGGAATGAAGTCTGATGTGTTTGGAGAGACGTTATTAGGGTGCATTGGCGCAGCATAAATGCTGAGGGCTATGCAGCTCTGTTCCAGGGGTCCTGATGGGGGAGGCCTTTCTGAAGAAGCCATTTTTCCACAGCCCAAGCGCTAAGAAGGGGTCTTGTCACCAGACCTGCAGTGTTGCAAGGCACTGGGAGAATCGGAAACCTTCATTTAACTTCCTTGCCAAGAGCCTTCCCCATAGGTCTGAGCTCCTCTGTGCATGGTCCCCCTGGAGACTAGGTGCCAAATGACCATGGCTAAGAGGACTTAGTGCAGAGGAACTGAATATGTGCTGAGGTGGGAGGGGTGGAAGTGAGTCTCCTTCTGATGTTGTGAAAGGGTTTTCTCTGTGTGGGGCTCTTCACTGCCAAGGTGGAACCAATGACAGAGGGGGTGGCCTTCCCTGACCTTAGCTGTTGGTGCCTCAGCACAGAATGGAGAGGTCAGGGGGCTTTGATACAACCGAAATCAGTGCAGCTAGACAATGCATCTCCTTTCCTCTTGCGTTCAGGGAGCCCAGCTGAGAAGGCTGCTCTCAAGCCTGGAGACCGAATCCTATTTCTCAATGGGCTGGATATGAGGTAAGTTGCTGACTGCTGAAACTTGGCGTGCAAAATAGCTCAAGTGAGAAACCAGGAAGGTGTTAATTAGCCCAGCACTTCTGCATTCACAGGTGTGAGGGGCGTGCGAAGTTTGTGAGCAAGAGGTGGGAAAGGAGATGGCAGGCATGTGCTAGATGGCTCTCTCTCCGGGGATGGGGGCAACTATCTACACATGGGCCTGGGTGCTAGAGCAGCAATCCTGCCCCAGATAAACATCTGGTGTTATGCTAATATCCTCTTGTTTTGTCTGCACGATAAGCAGCTTGGCCCCTCTCCTCGCCTTCCTTTACTTACAGTTCACTCTGCTGACAGCCATGCATAATTCATGGAACATTATCAGCAATGCACGTGCATCCTGGAGCCCCCAGCTCAAGTCCTAGCTCATTAAGCTGCATGTGTGAAATGGCCGTAATGGCTGTTTGTGGAGAGGGCAAAGTGCAGACCCATCCTAGGCACTCCTGGGAAAGGATCCTGTCCTTAAAACCATACAGACAGTGACGTTTCTGTGGAGACATTGACTCCCAGATCTGCACTTACAGCAACAGAGCAAAACTAGACCATTGTCCATCTTTGTCAATCCTGCACTCCCCCACGAGCCTAGTAAGAGTAACAGCTGTTCTGGGGATCAGTCTCACCACATCAGACAGCAGCAAAGGGGTAGCACAGACACGCGGTAAGAAAGTGATGAATATTTAAAGGTTAAACATCTGATGCTCCTTCAGCTGGTTCCTGAGTTCTCAGCTTTCGGCTGATGCAGCAAACTCTTGGGTGAAACCAAAGAACAGAGCAGCCGTATTTGTCCTGTATCCTTGCATCCTGCCTTTGGGCAGGTCTCTGGGCCCTCTGTGCTGCATCCAGAGTGGTTGACTCACTTGTAGGAGAAAGGTGTCTTGCCCTCATTTTGTATTTTCTCTGAACGTGGCAGGGAACAGGGAGACCAGGCTCTGCTGTTGCATGTCATGTTAGCTGAGAAATCAGTCATGGGCCCTTGCAGCCCATGCTGAAGATGCGCTGGTTCTGCAAGCCATAACAGATTGCCCAGGCTGTTCACACACGCCCTGCAGGGCTGTTCTGTGCCGAGGCCTGGCTGAGAGCTCTGCTAGTAGCTTGTGCTTGCCTCTGCTCTGCGTGGCACAGGTGGGACTGAGAGCAAGGTGGGGTCGCTTATCTTTAGTGCAGAGCTGTAGCTTTGTACTGAAAGCTGTAGGCAGAGCCATTGCTGCACCTTCACTCTCTTCAGGGCCCTTTAGCTGTAGGCAGAGCCATTGCTGCACCTTCACTCTCTTCAGGGCCCTTTGTACCAAAAATGGAGGCAGCTGTGACCCTTGCATTTTCTAAGTGCTTGTTATACCCATCAGTTTGGATAGGGAACTGGACTAAATGACCTGTGGCAGTCCGGTCTGGTCCTACGTCTCTAGGATTTCAGTGATCAGGTCTGTTGGGAACCTTGCCAGGGCTCCCCCTTCCAAACTGGTTGTGTTTCTCCCCATGGCCGTCTGCCTATGGGCACGTTGCTACACATTTCCTTGTGAATCACTTTCTGCATTATGAGACCTCAGGGTTGTGGTCAGGCGGTGCGGGGTATGGATGCTGGAGGTGAAACTCATGTGAGCTCTTTCTCCCTGGCCATGCAGGAACTGCTCCCATGACAAGGTGGTGTCCATGCTGCAGGGCAGTGGAGCGATGCCTACACTGGTGGTGGAGGAAGGGATCGTCAATTTTACTAATGGTAAGAAAAGGTTTGAGTACCCTTTCCCCAGCTCTGCAGAACTGGCCGGGTGAGCCTGGGCAGGTTCCCCCGCAATCCCTATCTGGTTTCTCACATGGGGTTGAGCCTACAGTTGCACCAGATCAGCGAGAGTAGCACTTCCTCCCCAGGGGACTCAGCTTTCTCCCTCTGCAGTAAGTAAGAGTGTTTCCAATCTGTGCTGCTTGTGGTGGGCCAGCAGGGGGCGCTCCCATTTTGAGCCGCCCACCTCCCCGCGCCCGACCCCCGTCCCGGCTCCAAGTGCCTCCCTGGGGTGCCTCCGTCCGCCGACCCCTTCCCTGGAGCACACCCGCTAGCCTGGGGTCCCGCTGCCACCATCCAAGGCTCTGGACTCACTTCTGGCTCTGTGCACCTTGGAAAACAC
>JAGPOW010002202.1:10523157-10560520 GCA_030014935.1 Caiman crocodilus
GAGGTAGCCGTTTGAACACGCATCTGGAATACTGTTCTCTAAATATCTAATCGGATCACAAGTACCTTCTCACTCTCATCATCCAGAGGTGGTTGGAGTCTCCTCTGGAGGCAGATTACTCTTAGGGCAGGCAGAGAGGGCTCATTCAGGATCACCTGGATGACCACATGGCTAATGGCTACCCTTCTTCTTCCTCCGGGCCTCTTTTATCCCCTCTCTGACCTCAGCAGCCTGGTCCAGTCAAAGCGGCCAAAACTGGTCACAAGCCGACCCATTTCCCAAGGATCCCTGGTTACCTGGGCTGTGCGCAGGGCCAGGGCCAGGGCCGGGTCGTTCCCCCCCTGCCCAGGTGAGCAGAGCATCCCCTCCCAGGCCCAGGCCTTTGTCATGCAGACAGGGGGGAGATCCCCGCCCTGAGGCCACCAGCCTCTCCGGCTGGCACAGAGAGAGGTTTCTGGAGAGGGGCACCAACAGTGGCATTTCTGCCACACCTTGCACTCACACATTTTTCATCCTCAAACCACTTCACAGAAAGTATGCTAAGAACCTCCCCTGCAAAGTAGGAGCCATTGGCACTATTTTACAGTCAAAGGGAATGGAGCACAGAGAGTTGACACAAACTGTCCATCTTTTCATTGCAGCAGAGCCAGAGGCCGAGGAGCGGCACCGGAGCTCGGTGCGAAGCGCCTCTTTATGTCGGGGAAGCCTTCGAACCCGCGGCCCCGAGGAGAGCAGGATGGCAGGTGGGTAAAGGCTCCCCACAGCCAGTGCCTCTGGCTGTTTCTGCTCCCCCACAGGCCCGAACAGCCTGCAGAGGACCACGTGGCAGCACAAGGCGTGAGCCAGCAGAGTCAGGCTCAGGGTCTCTGCCAGAAAATCCCCTTCCGTCTAGTCAAGAAAGTCTTCCTGTAAAAGCTGCCTGGACTGTGGCTGCATGTTATCTGTTCACCATCCCCAGCCTTGTTTGGAGGAGAACAACCAAGGGCAGCTGCTCTGGTGTGAGTGCTGAGCTAAAGCCTTCAGCTCCCTGCCCTAGGTTCATCCCCAGAGGAAGCCCAGCTCCAGCATTGAGGATGCAGCTAATTTCCCACTGGCTTGAGTCCCTGGTTGCTCTCAGGTCCCCTCTGCCCATTTGGACGCCCTCATTCCCACCTCTGCAAAGCCCACGCAGGGGAGAAGCTGGTTTAAAGGGTGTTTTGGCATCTTAACCCTTAGAGCAGTTCTCAGCCCTGCTAGGCCCCCATGGCCTCCTAGAGCCCCTACAGTCTGCCCTGTCCTGCGCAGTGGCTGCAGCTAACATCACACCTTTAGTCTCCCACCTTCTGCACCTCAGTTGTGGCAGGTCCCTCCTTGCCAGCCCAGTCCCTGTCCCGGCCATGACAGCTCTGGAGGGAACTCCTCCTGTGGAGCCTCCTCACGCATCAGCTTCCTGGAGCCATCCCTTCCTCCATAGCCAGCTGAATTCATTCCACTGCTCTAAGTCTCGCACAAGGATAACTGGACTTCTCAAAACAAGACTCTAATTCCTTAGGGGACCCTGTCCCCAACAGCAGGGACCTCAGCATCCCTGGCCCATCACCAGAGCGTGTTGTTGCAGCTACCAGCCCTTTCCTTTAACTGGCAGTGGAGAAGGATTTGCTGCACCTGACACTAATGCAGGGCATCTACGACAGTTGCTGCAGCCAGCACGAAGCCTGGTGTCCCAGACAGATGCTTGGTGCTGGTCGGTCAGGACTCTTGTCCTCAGATGCCCTTCCAAAGCCGAGGCAGGGCAGAGCCTGACATGCCGCCTCCGTGCTAATCTGACTGAATTAACATGGAGTCTGAGGAGAGGGCTGGGAGCGGACCCTGTCCGGGAGGTTTCCATCTCTTTTTGTTGCACAAGCCATTAATTTAGAGTAGGGCTTTCTAGGTCAGTGGGATGAAGAGTCCTGCCCGGCAGATGCTGGCAGCCTGCTCCTCAGAGCAAGGGAGGGGCAGCCAGGGTCAGAGGTGCAGCCACCAGCTACGCAGAACCCTCCTGTACGTTCCAGCACTTCCCTCCCTTTGCCCTCACTACTCCAGCTCCTGCCCACAGTGCTGGATCAGTCTGTGTCCAGAACGGCAGCAAGCTGAGGCATCTGAAGGAAAGCAACAAGACACTTGTTAAAAAAGGGGGAAACCTTTGGTGCTGCAATGAGAAATGCCTTGGTGTGATGCCACAAGGATGGCTGCATTAGAGACCAAATTGGCATTCTGCCTTCCAGTGCTGCCCGAGAGACCACTGCACTGGCAGGGGACAGTTGACGTGGCCCCCCAAGAACTGCGTGTTCCACGGTGCTGTCATACCAGCACCTTTCAAGTGCTGAGGATTCAGGGCAGCGTCACAGCAGCCTGCTCCTGTGGTAGGCAGAGAGGCAGCAGGAGCCTCCCTCCGTAACAGCTGAAACAGGCACAGAGAAGCAAGGTGTCCTGTTCCAGGGCAGGCAGGGAGGTGCTCTCAGACAGGCAGCTAGCGCTCTCCCATCCCTTGCTGCCAGGCCTGCACTCAGCTCACCTTAGGCTCTGACTGTACAAGGGGATCCTTGTGCCTGCCTGTGTCGTGTCATGTCATGTCTGCTCCTGTGGGCACCTGGAATGGCACCCAGGAAAATATGCCCTTTCCCTTTTCATTAAAGCTTGAGGACTCAGCAGTCCCTGGAGGTCTGCGTCTTGCTGGCAAACCCAGAGCCTCCATTGCTGGGAACGAGATGAGCGCAGTACCTTGTTCCTCGTGAATCGATGCTCCCCCAGCTCTTGGCCCCAACCAGGTGGCAGGTGCAGCAGTGGGGCGTGGGCTGCTCACCTGGGGCATTCCCTGACCAGCATTCTCTTTCCCTTCTCTGCAGGCCAGAGTGACATGGGGGAGGTCCCAATTCGACTGGCTCCTGGAGAGCGGCAAGCGGGTGACGGCACGTCCCTCCCAGAGACACCCAACCCAAAAATGGTTTGCACCTTTGCTGTTTGGCTTTGCCCTCCCTCAGGTGTGCCCCCAGACAGGTGGCAAGCACTCCTTTCAGGGGAGATGGCAGCTGGGCAAGAAGTCTCCTGGCAGGATGCGGCCTGTTGAACATGCTGCATTTTGGTTTCACTGAGAACCATTTTACATTAGCGTTGGGAGGCTGATGAGCAAGGGAAGGTGACATGGGTGCATACTGCTTGAAGATGCAGACACGCTGTCCTGGCCTCAGCACTCCTGCCTACCCGTGTCCCTTCAGCATGCTGGCAGAACTGGTCCCTTCACCGATACACTGGCAGGCAGCTTCCTTTCAGATCCTCAGCACAGCCTCGCTAGGGAGGGAGTGTCTGGGATTCAGGCCAGATGGCAGTAATCTCCATGTGGAGTAAGGTGCTCCTGGAGGTGTGCCTTAAAACAAGATTGCTAGGTGCAAGCCCCATTGGGGCTGGGTGGCCTGTGGGGCTTCTCCTTGATGGCATCGGTGGGCACCCCGGTAGTCTCCTCCCCTTTGCTTTCAGATGTCGGCTGTCTACGCAGAATTAGAAAACCGCCTGATCGGCAGCTTTGCAGGAAAGATGGCCAATGCAGCCCCACGCAGAACATCGTCCCCCGTCTCAGACCAAGTGAATACTGCAGGTAAAGTCTGTCTGGCCTCTGGCTCCAGGGCAGAGGAGTTCGGGTTCCCTGGCTGAGTTGATGGTGACCTGCAGCCTGCAGGCTTGGTGCTAGTCATGCGGCTTGAGTGTTAGGACAGAGGGGCCATGAGTGAGACTCCGGTAGCCCCTTAACTCCCCACCTTAGTGGGGAGGAGCAGTTGGTGGATGGGTCCCATGATCCAGCGTGAACTGAGGAGCTTCGACATGGTCTCTGGTGCTGCTGGCTGCACCTGTATCTCAAGGCTGCTCTGCAGCGGGGGACATGCCGGCCCCTGCACCTGCTTGGTGCAGTGGCCATGGTTGGCAAGGCCTGGCCTCTCTGCTAGGCCCCAGGAGTTTTTGATCCTAGAGGTGTGTTTGCTCCCTGCAGGTGCTCGGAAGTCGGGCATGACCATCTCCTGGCAGAACGACCCTCTGCCCTCGCAGCAGTGCTACTACCACCCACACGGCAGCCTCCCTTCCCCGAGCAGCACCGAGTCCAACCCCTATGTCAGCCTGGACAGCAGCCCTGCCCCTTCACCCAAGCACACGGACTACACGCTCAGCCCCCTGTCTCGCCGCAAGAAGCTCTTCACCTTCTCACGGCCCCCGCGCAGCCGGGACACAGACCGCTTCCTGGATGCTCTGAGTGAGCAGCTGGGACACAGGGTCACCATCGTGGATGACTTCCTCACGCCGGAGAATGACTACGAGGAGGTGAGCTCCATGGCCTGGTGCTTGGGGGTGCCCCATGCACTGGGTCCTCGCTGTGGGCAGTGGCACAGCATGGTCAGGCAGGAGGGAGCAGTGCAGGCGTTACAGCTTGGGAGGCTCCTGTGGTCAGAGGATGGTGAAGGAGTGCAGTGCTCCAGGCAGAGAAGTGTGGACCAAGCCTCTCCCAGAGTGCAGCCCCGGATGCAGGCGGCTTGTCCTGGGGTCCTCGCTGCAGAGGGACTCAGGCTAGCCCAGCTGTGCCCTGTTGGTGCTGCTTCCCCCAGGGTGAGCCCCATGCAGGCATGCCCCAGGGCACTCTGCGCGGCATGGCTCTGCTGTGGGCTATGCTCAGGGAGCTGTGGGCAAAGGTCTGTCCTCCCTGGCACACAGCAGGAGCCAAGGGAAGGTGCTGGAGGGCTAGTGGCAGCCTGAGCACACTCGCTCGGCTTGGGTGGCTGGGAAGCCTTCCTCATGCTCTGGTTCCACCCTCTTTCCCAAATCAGATGAGTTTCCATGACGACCAGGGCAGTTACATCACCAATGACATGAGCAGCACTAGCGAGTACATCAGCAGCAGCGACGAGGGGAGCTCCCTCACCTACTCCACCCTGTCTGATCACATCCCCCCACCCCCACTCAGCCCACCCCCCCCACCACCTCCTCTGCAGTTCCACGACCCCAAACCCGAGGTCACGAAAGGCAACCCCTCGCCTGCCACCAAGCCCCTTGTGAGTCACCTGCACCCTGTCCCTCCCCCGCCCCCACCCCCGCCTCCCCCACCAGTGCCGTGCGTACCCCCCATGCTGCACCGAGGCCTCCTGCATCGCCGGAGCGAGTCCAACCACATGAGTGTCAAGCGGCTGCGGTGGGAGCAGGTGGAGAACTCTGAAGGGACCATCTGGGGGCAGGTATGAGATGGAGCCTGGCTGGTGGAGGCAAGGAGCTGTCGGTGGGGGCAGGAGAGTTTTGTGTCCAGAAGCTACACCGAGATCTTAGTAGCAAAGCTGCTGATCAGAGTGACCAAACCCAGCTGGAGCCCGAATGGCCAGGAAGGAACCATTGCCCCAAGCAGCAGCAGACTCCAAGTGCACTGGCTGGGGGCATCTTTCCCTTCCCTTGGAGCATTAGGTGCTGGAAACGAATTGGAGCAGGCGGATGCGGTGGCCTGTCCCAGGGGTTGTTCTTAGTCTCCTTGTCTGGATCAGAACCCAGGGCACCAGGCAAGGGTCAAGCACAGTGAATACTGAAAAGCACAGATGTGTTCCTGTTGCACAGTGCAGTGGGGAGCATACCTTTCCACCTGGGTGCATCAATGTGGACACGAGGTGTCATCAGTCACCAGCTGTAGGAAACTCTAGAGGCTAACCTGCAAAAGCAGAGAGATGAAGCCAGCGGGGGTGTGAAACAGAGAGAGGGTGAGAGATTGGGCCCCACAGCGGTTCCCTGTAGACAGCTGCACAGAGCACGCTGAGCTCAGCCACCCCTTGGCGAAGCCATGAGAGCGGAGCTGAGTCGCTGTGAAGCAACGTGGGAGAAGCTGAGCCCAGCAAGACTGAAATGCCAACCTCTGGCTTCCAAAGCACAGGGCTGCTCAGCCTGCCCACGCTCTCTGGCACAAACGAACCACTGGGCAGTCTCGCATGCCAAGACCAGACTCCCTGGGTGACCCGCTTCTGTGAATTAACTCACACACAGTGTGTTGCGTCATCTGGAAGGCAGGGTAGATTCACACCTTATAGACTAACCAAGGAAGAAAGGAAGGCAGGAAAGCAAGCCCAAGCTGCCATGAGCTGAAGCTTCCTTCCATGAAAGGACATACAAAAAGCAGAGTATAGTGAGAGAGAAATTAGGAAGGAGAGTAAATTAACATCAAATTTGCTTGGCACCTTAGCTCCCCCAACCCTTTGGGAGGCCTGGGAAGGAGTTATTTCCACTCAGGGACTTCTCAGCTAAAAAAGACCCTTGTGGTCTCAGGAATCCCCATTTTGGGCTTCAGTGAAATCACCTCCACCTGGGCAATGCGCTGGAGAGTGTGAAGAGTACTCTGTAGCATTTAGTGCATGTGTGCGACCTGCCTGGTTATTCTGCTTGGGGGAGCCTGGGGGCAGGAGAAGGGGGGCTGTCCTGAAAGAATGAATCACTGGGTTCCTTCCTTGCCTCTGAAAAGAGACTGGGTCCTTGGGGATGCCGTCAGCTCTGCTATCTGAAGTACCTCAGTTCTGGGGCACTGCAAGAGGCAAATGAAATACCAGCAATAACAAGCCCCAGGGGCTGCTGCTGTCACAAGGAAAATGCCACAGATTAGCTCTGAGCTTCGGTGGGGGTGCGCAGCACTGGGTTGCTGGGGCTGGAAGGGAGTACAGCCTGGCCTCTCCCCTGGAGCCCCACTAACCATTGTCCTCCTCCATCTGCTGCAGCTCGGAGAAGACTCTGATTACGACAAGCTGAGCGATATGGTCAAGTACCTCGACCTGGAGCTGCACTTTGGCACTCAGAAGCCTACGAGTAAGTCAACGCACTTCTCTGTGCATTCACATTGTTCCCAGAGTGAGACTGACACTGAGCAGACATGGGGACGCTCTCATGGCAAAAGAGCAGGGGTCAGAAAGAGAATGCCTTCACCCAGGCAGGCTGTCAGCATAGCACTCGTCCGCTGTATTTCACAGTAACATCCCCCATGATCTTAATAACAACGGAGATTATTGAAGCAGAAATCCTCTTAAAATCTCCCTCAGTTGTCCATCGATGCTGTTTGTGTTCTCTGCATTTCAGTCCCCCGGGGCAGTGAAGCTGAACAGGACAGTTTCACCTCCTGCTGCATCCCTGTTCACTTTCACTTCCCCGTTCTCATGCTGTTGTGGTTGGGCTCCCCGCCAGCTACGACAGCGATGGGAGAGTCAGTGTGCAAATACTGCCTTTTGCTGCCATGAAGAAGGTCTTTTCCAAAGGACGGAAGCTTAGACCTGGCCCCCTAATGCGTGCACAGCGTTGTACCCAGCCACAGTACACGACTGCGACAGCTGTGTGCACTGTAGGGCAACAGCACGTGCGAACGGCCGACCAAACCCCTCGGCCCTTCGCCAGGTGGTTCCTGGTGCATGCTCACAAGAGAGGCAAATGTGAGCGAGGGGCAGAATCCTGAGGTTCCTTCCACTCCTTTGAAAACCAGGCCTGGAAAAGCCATGAAAACATGCGAGTTCACAATGGGCTTGTGTGTTGTGAATTAACTGAGCTTCAGCCAACCTTGTGAACAGGCTTGTGAGCAACTCCCCTGTCACGTCCAATGCATTCCCCAGATCTCAATGTTGGGTCTAGTGGTAGTTGACAGAGTCTTTTTAAATCATCATTGTGGTTCTGGGGTGTGATAATTACTGCTCTGGGTCTAGGATTCCCAAATCACAGCTCAGCCTAGGTTCCTTGGTCTAATAAAAGATACCAGATTCACCCAACCCAAATGGTTGGAGAATAGTTATTAAGCAAGCTTTTGGGTTCAGAAACTTTCCTTAGCCTGATGAAGGGTTTTTGAACCCGAAAGCTTGCTTAATAACTATTCTCCAGCCATTTGGGTTGGTCTAATAAAAGATATCAGATTCACCCAAGGAACCTTGTCTGCCTATGTCCTTAGACCAACACGGCTACAACCTACACCCCTGCAAGTCACAGTTCAGCTTTCATCCCAAGAAGTCAGTCCATTCCCCAGAGGTCACTGAGCACCACAAATCCTGCACAGGGCAAGGGTGGAGCTGGGGCAAGTGTCCAGAGGGCGTGGGGCCTAAGAGCGCTGCCTGGGCTAGAGGAACATTCCAGGTGCAGCAGAGACGGGAGCCCGGGATCCTGGTCTGCTTTTGTAGCAGAGCAGCTCTCAGGAAGGGACAGTCCATTTTGACTGTTTGTTTCTCTTTGGCTCTGTGCATACGTGTGTGTGTGTGTGTGTGTGTGTGTGTGTGTGTGTGTGTGTGTGTGTGTGTACACAGGCATGCACAGGGGTGTGTGTAAAGGGGGGCAGGGCTTGTTTCTTCCGGGGCAGAAAATGTATGAGGATCCCTCTGCCTCCCCCCTGGGGCTAGACCAGCAGGGAACCAGCTCTTGGAAAGACAGTTTGGCACCGAAGAGCAGGGGCTGGGGGGCGAGCGGGGGTGCCAGCTTAGGGGGTTTGGCAGGGTGGGGCGGGGCGGGGCGGGGCAGGGCCCTTCTTAGGAGCTCTCCCCCCAGGCAGGTCTTGGAGCAGTGCAGATTTCTGTGCATCTCACCTCTTGTTTTGCCTTTTCCAGCTCAGCACGAGTCTTCCATTCAGGACATCTTTGAATCGCAGCATTCAAGGATTCCCGGAGCCATTGTCATGCGTCAGGCGTCAGTCCTGCTCACTCACTCTTTGGTTGTTTTCAGCTATTTCCTTTGTCTGGAGCCAGCAGAGCCTGCCCTTACCTCTGATTAAATCTTTCAGTTTCTCTTCCAGAGCCAGCGCTCATGCCCGAGTCCTTTAAAAAGAAAGACGTGGTTGAAATTTTGTCTCACAAAAAGGCCTACAATACATGTAAGTAAATCCTACAGTGAGTGCAGCACCTGCACGGGCCCCAAGCTGGAAGAGCAGGGGCCTGGGAGGGTAGGACTGGAACGGTAAAAGGAGAGCGTGTCTCCTGGACTGGCGGCAGCGCGCAGGGCCATGCCACGCAATGCCTCTCATAGTCAGCAGATTCAGCCTGGGCTGCAGGGCAAAGGAAGGCTCAAGGGAGAATTCCAGAAATGGGACGTGGCTCATTGCCTTTGGGGGGGCTTTAGCCCACTGGTGGGCTAAGAGCTCCAGGAAAATGGGGTGGCCCCTTGGAAAGTTGCCTTTCCCTGGCAGGCAGGGGAGGACATGCAGAGCAGCAGTGATGGCAGGGCAGGACCGAAAGCATCTTTGCAAGGCTCCAGAATGAGCCAGCATGCCTTCGCCCAGTGATGAGCTCAGGGCGCAGCCCCCACAGGCCCAGCATGAGGCGGAGGGCTGGCTTTGAAGGCACACCTTTGCCCACCCAAAAACACAGCTGGACTTGGTTGCCTTCTGCCAGGAGGTGCTGGGGGATGCTGAAGAGGAGGAGGTTTCATGCCTCCTCTTCTGTGCTGCCCTCCCTCCACCCACAGGATGTCACTGAGCCCCCAACCCTTAGCTCAGCTGGGGTCCTGCTGGGAGACCAGTTCCTGCCACGTACAAGGGTCTGCTCTCAGTTGTTGGTGCTGATGTTCCCTGCACTGCCTCCTTATTTCAGCTGGAACCATGTTCCAAAACCACTTGGGATAAAAGGGCCAGGAGATGGGACCAGGCGGCTCCTGCCTCAGAGTCATGGCTTGCAGTGAGGGCCAGCTGGAGAGCTTGGGATGCTGGACTTGCCTGGCCCAGTTCTAGCTTGGGCAGGCATCCCCTTCTCCAGAACAGTGTCTCTGCTGGCCCCACTCCAGATTTCATAAGATTCATAGGGTCAGAAGGGACCTTGCAGATCTTCTAGCCTGACTCCCTGCCCTGGGCAGGAGAGAATACTGGGCTCATATGAGCCCAGCTAGGTAACTGTCAAGCCTCCTCTTATAGACCCCCAAGGTAGGAGCCAGCACTACTTCCCCTGGAAGTCTGACAGAGAGGGACAATCTCCCCCATCAGAGTGGGGCGCTGGGGGTGGCCCTGCCTTCCCAACTCCCCTATCAGAGTGGGGGAAAGAGGGGCTGCTCCCCTGCCCCTCCACTGATGCCCCTCCTTCCCCCAGCCATCCTGATCGCCCACCTCAAGCTGTCGCACATTGAGCTGCGCCAGATCCTCATGACCATGGAGAGCGACCGCCTGGAGCCCTCGCACATCAAGCAGCTGCTGCTGTACGCGCCTGATGCTGAAGAGGTTCAGCAGTACCAGAGCTACCAGGAGAGCCCCAGCAAGCTGAGTGAGCCCGACCAGTTTGTGCTGCAGGTAACGCGGCCCAAGCACACGAGGAGCAGCAGTGTCCGTGGGATGGTCCTGCCGAGACGTCTGCCAGCAGGAGGGGAGGGGTCACATGGCTGTTGCCCCCAAACACTCAAGCCCATGTTGTGACCATGCAGTATGGTGTAGCTGTGAGGTTCTTTGCATTGTGTTGTCCAGTCTCTGATGGATATCAGTTTCAGTCAGTCTCGATCCATGGCAGTGAGAACGTAAGAACTGCTGTTTACTGGGTCAGACCGTAGGTCTGTCATGCCACGTCTCCCGTGTCGCACAGTGCCAGAGAGTGGAGACTGAATGGGAGAGTGAACTGGGTTTCACCAGGGTTTTTTTCACTGTTCCCGTCTCCCTTGCAGCCTCCAGCATTTAAGGTCTTGGAAGTTCTGATGCAGAGGTCGTGCCCTCACGCCCGTGCTCAGTTGTGACCGATGTCCCTTTCCTCCAAGCATGTGTCCAGTCCCTTGTGAATCTGGCTGAACTCTCCGCTCCCACCACATCTGGTGGCCACAAGTTCCACCCTTTAATGCCACACTGGGTGAAAATGAACTTGTTTGCCTTAGTTTTACACTTACTGCCTGCTAGTTCCATGTTGTGACCCCCTTACTTGTATTGAGAGACAGTGGGTGCATCTCCACATTCAGTAGATTTCATAGACATTAGGGCTGGAAGGGACCTCATAAGATCATCAGGTCCAGCCCTGTGCCCAAAGGGCAGGAAGTCAGCTGGGGTCAAAGGATCCCAGCAAGATAAGCATCCAAATGTTTCTTAAAAGCGCCCAGAGTAGGTACTTGCATCACCTCTTGGGGGAGTCTAGTCCAGGCCTTGGGGGCTTGGACAGTGAAGAAAGTTTTTCCTGATGCAAGGAAATGTGTAATGTCATAATTGTGGTGCATTACAGGCAATTACAGGTACTAAATCTAATGTGCCGTAATTGGCACTACTGTGCAGTAGCACAGGTGCATGTGCTTTTGTGATGTTAATGCGCACTAGACTAATTCTACTGGGCATTAGCACTGTTTTTGCCTGCTCTGCTAATGTGCAGTAGAGTGACTCTACTGCGCTCCTAGCGTCTTGTGTAGAAGTGTCCAGTAAGTAATAAAACCCTATTTACGTTCTCTTATCATGTCCCCACCTCAAGTGCCTCTTTTCTTAACAGAATAGACCTGGCCTCTTTAGTCTCTTGTCATACAGAAGCCCTTCCATACCACTAATCATCCTTGTTGCCCTTCTCTGAACCATCTCTAGTTCTTCTCTATCGTGGTTGAGGCGTAGGGACCAGAACTGGGCAGTCTTCAAGGTGTGGATGCACCATGGATTTATAAAGGGGCATGACAGTATTTTCCATTGTGTTCAGGTCCCTTCTTAATCATCCTTCATGTTTTGCTTGCCTTTTTGATGGCTGATGAGCACTGAACCGATGTCCACAGCTGAGAGTTAAAGGGCTGCTGAACAGCAAGTGCAGCGCTTCCCAGCCCCTGCACTGTGCTACCTGCATGCGGCTGCCAGGAGGGGGAGCGTTTCTGGGAATGCTGCAGGGGGTCGAGGCCAGCTGATGGGGCCTGCAGTCACATCTTGCTCCCTTTGCTCTCAGATGCTGTCAGTGCCAGAGTACAAAACCCGGCTCCGCAGCCTTCACTTCAAGACCACGCTGCAGGAGAAGACGGAGGAGATCAAAGCCAGCTACGACTGCATCTGCAAGGCCTCTCTGGAGCTGAAAAGCAGCAAGAAACTGGCGAAAATCCTAGAGGTCAGAATATTCCTTATTTCCGCTCGCAGCCGCTGGGGGGCATGCCGTCTCCACCAGAAGAGCCGAGCCTCTGCCTCACAGTCCCCGGCTCCTTCTCTTCTCGCAGGGGTCTGTGCTGAATACCCAGAAGCCTGCCATGACAGCAGTCAGACACATAGGTTCATAGATTGTAGAGTCGGAAGGGACCACAATGGATTGTGTCCGAACCTCTGCCCTGGCAGGAAAGAGGACTGAGGTCAGACGACCCCAGGCAGGTGTCTGTCAAGCCTCCTCTTGAAGGCCTCCAAGTCAGGTGATAGCACCACCTCTCTTGGAAGCCCATTCCAGATTTTGGCCACCCTTACTGTAAGCAAGGTCTTCCTAATGTCTAACCTAAATCTACTCTCCACTAGTTTGCAGCCGTTATTCCTAGTTACTCCTGGGGGTGCTCTAGCAAATAGCGCATCTCCAATTCCCTGTTGTCCCCCCTTGATAAACTTATCTGTCTTTCAGAGAGGCCACTAATCACGTGAGTGGCCCTCCTCTGAACCCTCTCCAGATTCTCCACGTCCCTCCTGAAGTCCAGCACCCAAAACTGGGTGCAGTACTCCACCTGCAGCCTGGTCAATGCCACATAGAGGGGCAGCATCACCTCCCTCGATCTGTTGGTCATGCATCTGCTAATGCACGACAAGGTCCGACGATTGGCTTTGTTGATGGCCTCATTGCACTGCCAGCTCATGTTCGTCTTGGAGTCAGCTATGACTCCAAGCTCCCTCAGCTGCTGAGCTGGTCATCCCCCAGCCTATAGGTGTGCTGGGGATTCCTCCTCCCCAGGTGAAGCACTTTGCATTTCTCTTTGTTGAATTGCTTCCTGTTTTGCTCTGCTGATCGGTACTGCTCACTTGCGCAGTACTGGGAATGCGGAGTCCAGGGATCCTCTGCTCTGGCAGGCACCTGGGATATGGGCAGAGAAGTCCATCAGCAGAGTAGTCATGTTGAATCTATTGATTTGATGCAGAAATCCTGCTTCCACTCAACCTCCCTGTCCTCCCTTTTCAGTTACTCAGAACTTTCTCTTCTAGTCACTTATTGTTTCTAGGTCAGTACTGCTTGCCTGTGCAGTTACTGTAAACTTGGACCAGCCCTGAGCTTTGGGAGGTCCAGTCTGCTGGAGGGGATTCAGCTCTGATTGCCTGCAGGGGTGTCTGCTGCAGGCTTCTTCCTTTTCCTCCTAGTAAGATGAAGCTGCCCTGTGAATAGCAGAGCTTGCGTGGGACTGGGGCAACCCGAGTGAAGCCGCAGGGGGCTATAGCGCCCACCTAGCTCATGTTCCGGGCTGGCCCTGATGCTAGAAACTGGCAGATGTGGGCTGCCTCCCTCTAGGCTTCACTGACCTGCTGCAGTTCTTCCTTGTCACCTGTAACTCCAGGAGATGAAAGGCTGCATGTCCCTGTGGCTGGCTGGGCCCTCGGTGTTTGCAGCTCTTTGTAGCAGCATCTGGGGCTTCAGCTCAGCCCTTGCTGGGATGCGCTTAGAGCAGAAATACAGGCAGAGTGACACATGCTCAAACTCAGTCCTAGCTACTCCCAGGCTAGTCACCTTGCAGAGACAGTCCTCCTGCTCCTGCTGCTAGCGGGTCCCTGGCCTGGCAGACCAGCTCTTACCTGCTTGAGGACTTGCCCCTTGTTAGCACCCAGTCCTGACTTCAGAAGCAGCAGGTCACAGCAGAGACCCTTCTACATGAGCCAGGGGTTGTCTTAATGATGCCTGTTCCCAGCCTAGTTCACACCTTGTTAACACTTCAAAGACAACAGCTGGGTACAGACTAACCTGGGGCTCTGAGAGATTAACCTGCTCCAAGACTGGAGTCCAGCTGCCAAAGCAAAGGGAGGCCCCCTTTTCCATGCAGCAGTAAGGGAACTCCCCCGCACTGTGCCCACCGGCAGCTGAGCATTATACTGAGCTCAGCCTAGTGTCCCACGAAGCGCTGCCATCTGGACAGTTGGGGCCGCAGACCAGGGCACAAGGGCCTGCCAGGAAAGGGGGCTCGGTTTCACTGGAACTCGAATCTTAAGGCCAGATACCCCAGGCTACCTGCAGCCTGCAGGTCCCACTGTGCTCTTTGATGTCGAGGCCCCTCCTAGAGGTCACTCAGCAGTAAAGTAACCCAATGTGGAAACCTGCAACCCTCTCACCTCTCCTGAGGATGCCTTGCCCTGTTCCATGCACTCAGCGAGGGCTGCATTCTCTGGCCTCTCCTCCCAGGCAGCAAACTGGGAATGCTGAGTCCAGGGCTCCTCTGCTCTGGCAGGCACCTGGGATATAGACAAGGAAGTCCAGCAGAGAAGTCATGTTGAATCCATTGATTTGATGCAGAAACCCTGCTTCCACTCAACCTCCCCGCTCCTTCCTTTTCAGTTACTCAGCACTTTATCTTCTAGTCACTTGTAGTTTGGAGGCTGCAAAGGCCACTCCAGAAGCATGATAAGAATCCCGGTTGCAAGTCCCTGCTGATTGTGTTATCGTTGCTAGGTTGTTACCCGTACCTGGGCTAGTTAGCTTAAAGCTAGTATTATGACATGTACGCTGCACTGCTGTCCTAGCAGCGACTGCAGGGTAGACACGTTCAGGCTGATATTTTGCACACTGTTTGAGCCCACAGGTGACTGAGTCTGGGATATTAACTCAGCTCAGTTTCTTAAGAAGGAAAAATGACCCAGACTGCCCAGGGGCATTACTCAGAGACAGCTGGGCAAGGCAAGCCTGGTACGATCTGCAGCCATCCTTTGAAAAGGGAAACAATTAAAAGTTGGAAGAGAATTAGTGTCTGTAGCTGATGGGGGTGAAGAGGGTGCTCCTTGGGAGAGAACAAGCTCTGGCCACCTCCCAGCTGCCTGCTTACATTGTCTGGGGCTGTGCTGCTGCAGACTGTGTCCGTAGCCCCTGAGCTTGCAGGATGTGCTGTGCCCAACTCCTGCATTGACATGCCAGCCTGAAGACGGGCTCCATGTGCAAAGGCCTAAATGCTGCCCTTGTTCCTTTAGTGCCCTGAAATGAAACCCTGAGGTTTTTCCTCATGCTGCTCAAAGGCTGTGTGTGTCTGGCCTGTGCCCCGCTGCTCTGGGTCAGAAAAGAGCCAGTTCCTCAGCATCTCTCTGATGGATGCTGGGTATCCCAGATCCAGCGGCAGGCTTGGATCAGTCTCCCCAGCTGTTCCAGCTGCACCGCCTCCCATCCCGTGCCTGGCACGGAGGGGAGGGGGAGATGAGGTGGGAGGTAGCAGGCCAGGGCTTGGTGATGGAGAGTTAATGGTGCTTCTCTTTGCAGTTCGTGCTGGCCATGGGAAACTACCTGAACAACGGACAGCCCAAGACCAGCAAGACGACAGGCTTCAAAATCAACTTCCTCACCGAGGTGAATGGGTGGGAATGCTGCCCTGGGTGGGGGTGTTCTTGGCATCTGGGGCACAAGCTCCAAACGTGCCGTACCACATGCATGCTCTAGCAGTCATGGACCACCTTAGCACTCATACAGGGAGCATGGCAGGGGCAGGTGCTGGGCCCTGGACAGCAAAGCTGGCCCTGGGGCACGGTGCACTGGCCTGCGAGGGGCCTGCGAGGGGCTGAGATGCCTTTGGCTCCTGTGTTGGGAGGTGCCTCTGGGGCTGGGGCAGGGCCTCAGTTGGGATGGGAGAGGATGAGCACCTTTGTGCCCTGAGGTGTGCTGGAGTCAGGAGAGGGAGCGAGCTGCTCTCCAGTGTCTGGCATTCCCATGCTCGATTAACTATTAAACTCCCACTCAAATGTTAATCCCTGAAGTGCTGTGGCTGGTGGAAGGGGAAGGGTAGAGTGAACCCTGTGGGGCAGGGGGTCCCCATGCTGGCCCTGTGGTAACTACGTCTGCCAGCTGGTTGGGTGGCAAGCTGTGTCCTCCAGCATAGAAGCATCTCTTCCCCCACTCTGCTTTGTTCCAGCTGAACACAACCAAGACCGTGGATGGGAAATCCACGTTCCTGCACATTCTTGCCAAATCGCTGAGCCAACACTTCCCAGAACTTCTGGGCTTTGCCAAGGACCTTCCTACAGTGCCGCTTGCTGCCAAAGGTAAATGGGCAAGATCTGCAGGTAGTGTCTGGCCTGCCATGGGGCCCAGGAGGGGCTGTGCCTCCTTGCCCCCTTGGATAGCTCTGGGGAAGCACCTCAGGACTTAGAATCATAGACTTGGCATGACCATCCACAGGGGTAGCTCAGGACCTGGGAGCTGGTCATGATCTGGAGCCATAAACACTGGGACACAGAAGCAGAAGCTCCCTCCTGCCTCACTGAGCCCCCATGGTTGCTGCTGCAGGTGTTTGCAGGTGTCTCGAGCTGGGAGGCTGGTTTGGAGCCCCTCTGAGCTGGACCTCTCCTGTGACTTGGTTAGCCTTTGGAAAAGGTTAATCCCCAGGCTGTGCCAAGGCCCTGCTGGTACCTGGTAGGCAGTAGAGCCAGAAGTACCAAAATACCACATGGGAGGCTCTTTTCATGGTGTTTTTGGCCCTGGGAGAGGCAGGAAGCCCTGGCTGTCTCGAGTCTGCTTCTACCGCATTCCAGAGACCCAGGGCTCCTGAGCCCCTCAGTGAAGCATTCCCCCTCTAGGGCATGTATTATTCAGCCCAGACCCAGCCCTGACTTGAGCAGCTATTGCTGGATCCCATGCAGTGTCTGAAGGAGCAGTGGCTGCTCAATCATACCTTGAGTCTCCTCTGGCTTTCTGTTTCTAGTCAAACCCTGCTGCCTCACTGGAAACATCTGCAAGCTCCCATTCAGTGGGCTTATCAGATGTTGGTTCCTCTCACCACAGTGCTGCACAGCTGGGCAGCAACACCCAAAACTGCCCAGACAGACCACATCAGAAACAGGCTGGGAGCCAGGCAGCCGCACCATCTGCAGGCCCTTCCATTTGTGGTGCCAGTGTGGGCTGTGCTCATTATGGAGCCTGGCACGATTAATCACTATGATACGCTACAATAATGCGTAGCAGCAAAGAGCACTCTGGTATGCCCTGCAGACAGGGTGCAATGGGGGAGAGCCACAGGGCTTGCTGTTGCATGTTCAAAAAGTCCCATGGTGCTCAGGCTTCTGCTGCTGGGACACAATGCGCACGTGTTACATATGTCAATACAATACATGGGGCTGGATTCCCCCTCATGCTGCCATGAAGTGTTTAGGAAGGATGCTCACTGAACCGCACTGAGGTTAAGGTGATGTAGAGACAGGAGTCAGGCCCCTGGATCTGAATTCCCCCAGTGGCTGCTTTTTCTTTTCATGCTGGGGTTAAGCTCACTACACCCCCACCAGCAGCACCTTGCCCCTCAGCCCTTGCACTTCTGTCACCTGCTCCATCTGCCTGAATGGGCAGTTCCTCCAAACCCATTGGGGTTGGGAAGAAAGTCATGTTCTCTCCTCCCAGAGGCCTGAATTCACCCACAATAAAATGCAGTTCAGTTACCCCAGTCCCACGGGAGCAGGGTTCACTGGGACCTGGACAGGTGACACCTCTGGATCAAGAGGCAGGCAGCTGTGAAGCTCGGGCTTGGAGCTGCCCGAGTCATGTCTGCATCTCAGTGACACTGTCTTAAACCCTCCTCTCGTTTAGTGAATCAGAGGATGCTGACAGCAGACCTCAGTGACCTCCACACCACCATCAGTGAGATAGAGACGGCCTGTCACAACATGCCGGCTACTGCCGAGGACCGGTTTGCTGTTGTGATGAGCGTATCCTTCCATGAGAGGGGTAAATCACAAGCATCCCTCAATGCTTTCCAGTTGAGGCATTCGGTTGCCTTTGTCCTCCTGTCCCGTAAGTAGCCAGTGTCCTGGCCAGCTGGCACCGCCCTGTGCTTGGTGAAGGGCATGCCTGGGACTTCAGCGCCCTGTTCAAGTGGGGAGGCCCCTCAGGGCAGCCACACTGCAATCCTTGCAGAGCTGGAGAAAGCCGCCCCATTCTGTGGCCAGCAGGCTTTCCCTCTGGTCCCCCTTCCTGCTCAAGGTTGTGCAGGGAGAGAAGTGTACACATGTGAAACCACCTCTGCTTGGGCACGAAGTTCTGTTAAACTCGCCTCTCGTGCAGCCACAGCAGATCCTTCCTTACCTTATGTGTGCCATGGGGAGCATGATCCATTCTGCACTGGTTTCCCTTAAGCTGTTCCTCTCAGTCCTTCCTGGAGAGTGCCCATCCTGCCATCCAGACCCTGGAGGAGCTGCAGCAGAAGTCCATGGAAGAGTTCAGCAAAGTGCTATCCTTTTTTGGGGAAGACTCCAAAGCGACGACGTCTGAAGCTTTCTTTGGCATCTTTGCCGAGTTCATGAGCAAGTTTGAGGTGAGCTGCACTTTGGTGGGGCTGTCGGCAGGGGTGCTGCCTCCTTGTGGAAACCAGAGGTGCCGTGGGGTCAGTGCAGGTTTCACTGGATGCTTGTGCCCAAAGGTGAGTTAAATCCACAGCTTTCCCCAACGCTGAGTTCAGAAGCTGACCAACTTGGGAGGCCGGCATGGGCCCACAGCACTTCACCTCGGTAGCCCGTGGTTTGGATCCTGACAGGGGAGAAAGTAGTAGCTGCTCCTTGCTGGCTCTTTGGAAGGGAAAGCCTGCCCTAGGTGTGAGCACACCGGGTCCCACAGTTGAAGCTGACTGGCAGCTTTGCAAGTGGGCCCAGTGCAGGGGCTGAGGACCGCCTGGGTATGCTCACGTGGGGACTGGTGGTCCTTTAAGGACAGATGCAAAGCCCTGGGCAGAGCCGGCTGTTGCTGATGTCCCACCTCCTTTGTTCTTCTTCTCTCCCTGCAGCGGGCACTGGGGGACATGCAGGTGGGCGAGAGCCAACGCAGTCCCAGGATGACCTCCCCCCTCGCCTGGTGAAGGGCTGGTGGCGACCTGAGGGGCAACGCTTCATTGCCAATCAAGTGCAATCAGTTCCCATGGTGTTGGGCTGTAAATAGGGGGCAGGCGCCAAGACCAGAACGGTGGCCCCAGGGGGAGGGGCTGATCTGTGCTAACAGGGACAGTAAAGCAGCACTGCAGGTGAATCAAGGGCTGGGCACTGGGGCGCACCCAGGGCTGCGGCTGCAGCAGAAGCGCTGTGCTAGCCCTCCCTCCATGGTCTCCTTGAGCGGTCACATCCCCAGTGTGTTCCCTCATCAGGCGTTCAGGCACATCAGGCTACCAGAACCTCTCTGGCTTTCATGCTCAGCCTGTCCTGGTGGTCACAAACACTCCTTGCCCAGGATTTCAGCTGCAGGTACACACAGGCCCTTCCTCCCCACCCTGTGCAGCCAGGACCAGGCTGTCTGGCACTGCACCCCACTCCTGGACTGGTGGGCTGAATGAGAGCAGTCAGGCTTGCCCTGCCCTGGGCAGGCTCAGACCCTGCTGGAATGGGCTTCCCCAGGAACTGCCAGTGGCTCCTGACAAGTCAGGCCAACCCCTTCTGCGACCCCCCCTCTGCATTGCCAGCCCCTTGCACCCCTGCAGTGCCACGCACCCAGTCCTGCATCAGGCTGAGCCAGCATGTCAGGGTTCAACCCTTTGGCTTAGGGAGGATGGAAGGAAATCAGCTTCCAGAGCGCACGGCAGAGCTGTTGAGCTCCTGAACACAGATCCCATCTGATTGTTCCAGCTCCCTGCCCTCTCCCAAAACACACGTGCTCTTTGCTTAGGCCCGTGTCTGTGACTGGTGGGTCCTGATGGCTCACTTGGAAGGTAACATCTTCCGCTTCAGCTCCACACAGATTTGCCTAGGAGACACAGTACACTGAGCATTTTGTGGCCTCCAAGGAAAGTGCAAACCCCTGGGCCATCTGCAAAGCACTGGGATGCCTTTCAGCGGCAGAAGATCTGCCTTGAAGCGTCTGAGACCAGCCAGGGAGTCTAGCAGGAAATGCAATGGGTGCTCTACCTTTGAGCTGCTTCTCAAGGTCCTGCAGTCCCCCAGGGAACATCTGTGACAGAGCCCGCCCGGCCTGTGCACTCCAGACCCACACGCACTACTACTGTCCTCACGGCTTCTGATTGTTCCATATGTAAATGTAATCACATTTGGGATGTTGCCCTGGGACTAGAGCTCTATGCCACTCCCATGGTCAGTGCATGTGCCTCCCGGCGGCACAGATTGCTGCAGTCCTGGCAGCAGTGACCCGCCGGTGCATTAACATTGCAAGGCACTACTCTGTGCAAAACACATTTGTTGCCTTTCCAACATGACATGCTCTGACATCCCACTCCAAGAAACGCTCCAGCAGCAGCCCTGGCTTAGGTAAGGCCCCTTGTCCGAACACCTCTCCTCACTGAACTCCAGAGCAAACGTCCCGTTGCAGCGTCTGCCAACAGCACGGACTCACCAACCGGTGCATTATTTACAGGAGACCTTATCAACATCCAACCCTTTGTTTTCAGTATTTTTTTAAGCCCTGCTGTAGACAGTGATGTATACTTCCACCAGTGTTCTCCGTTTAAGTGCCAGGTAGCTTTCAGCATCGTATTACCGGATGCTCAGGCTTGTCTGTCTTTTTCCTTGATGGACGACGATAGGGCAATGTGTACGTATCTCCTCTGTTCTTCGTTTCACAGGCTGCAGACTGCGTCCAGCTGATCTCTCTCTCCTTTTTTTTTTTTTAAGGACACATTAAATATTTAAACCACTTGAGGCTCTTTTGAACCGGTCACTAATGAAAATGCTGTACATAGTTGTTGCTCCCTGCTGTAACTTTACTGAAGAGCTAGGACTCCGATTCCTTTGTTCCCAGGTGGTATTTTTATGTGAATATTTTCAGAGACCCAGAACTTCAGAGGTACGGTTACATGATTTGATATAAGGAGTCTGTGTATACCCACAGGTCAGCCTCTGCACAAACCCTCTCTACCCCCCAAAATAAAGCTATTGCCTTCTGCCTCCCAACTACAGTGAAGTCCATCTGATATAAGCCCTGCTTTATAACACACCCTTGTTTTCCACAACAGCCTTACAGAGAAGGTGTGGTGAGTTTCTGTGGTTGGCCATGCTGCGGCAGCACATCTTAAGACCGAGTCTTTCACACAGCTCTTCTTATTCCCCTGAGAGATAAGTGCCCAGGTAGGCAGAGGTTTAACTTGTTTTACCATCGCAATGGCAACAGCAAAACAGAAGGGCTAATTGCGCAAGTCAGAGGGAGGCTCCCTGTGAATCAGGTCTTAGGGCAGCACACGGAGTTTAAAATAGCGCTGGCCGTGCTGCAGTCCTCAAAAGCAAATGTTTAGCGTGGGCAGGAGCCAGTAGCTTGCATTCCTCTCCAGAGTGATTTTTGGCAGTGTTTGCATTCCCCGGGGGCTTTCTCTTCCACAGCGCTAGCTGCGTTTTCGCTAGCAGGGAAGAAAGGGTGACTGATCTCTCATCATGCCAGCCTGGGGTCTTTTTGCTCTTGCTAGTTTTGCCTGTTTGCAAAGGTTTGTGCTCAGCCTGGCTCAGTGAGGCCTTAGCACAGGCCTAACGGTGTCATGAAGCGCCAGGGATAAAACCCACTCTGTGGGATGGCGCTCTGTGCCACAGGCAGTTCAGATAGATGCATCTTCCTCCCCAAAGCTCTGAGCCATTCACAGCTGGCTCAGACAATGCGACAGTCCAGACCATAGAGCAGTAGCCTGAATTAACGAGCGCAGGCCCAGCAAAGGCAACCTGCAGGGTGCCATTGAGCATGCCAACCTGGGGCCAGCTCTGCGGTGATTCTGTTCCCCGGTTAAATTGCTTACGAGGACTCAGCACAATATACCTCATCTTTCCTTGAAATCATTCGCTGCTTTGTGGATACGCCCCACACTCCACATAGACAAAAGCAGCATAATTTGAGCACTGCCCCTTGAGCCTTGGGCCATTAATGGTTAACAGCTTGTGCCCAGCCCTGCCCCTCACTCACTCACTCATTCATCAGTGTGCATGGCCTTGGGAAGGAAACACTGAATGCAGGAGGCAGCCTCGTGACCACCCCGGGCACCACAATGCGGCCAGGGCTTCTTCCTGGCCTGGCACAGCCTGGAAGACATCGTCTCCCTCCCACGCAAGCAACAAAATCGTCCCCAAGCCATTGCTGGGCATGCTGTAAATGAAGCAAATCTGGCTGGCACTTAGCTTTGTGCTGGTTCCCACGAGAAGCAAGGAAATGCTGGAAAGACGGCAAAAAGTCCTCGTGGAGTCCCAGGAGAGCTTGGCCTGAACCAGCCCCGACAGGCTGCCGGGCTGAGGCAGAACAGCAGCAGCTCGGCCCCAGCCAGGAACCAGCCCCGCAGCTTGCTTTGATGCATCTCAGAGTGAGTCCAAGTGCCTCGCTCTGTTCCTGGTGGCTCGTGCGGTGATGCTGTGCGGCTGGGTGCCACGAGGGAACCTGCGCAGACAGATGGAAACCCCAGCTAAAACCGCTGCCCCAGGTGTTTCTGGGCTGCAGGGGCTGATGGCCGTGCGCAAGCACCAGGGGCTGCAGGGGTCTGGATGGCAACCCTGAGCCTTCCCAGGGCCTGTCTGTCGCTGGTCACAGCCGTGGTTCTAGACGATCACTGGTATTGAGCAGGGTAGAGAGTGCATTTCAGTGTTGCCTACTCCAGGCAGCCCAACGCTGTGAGGTGCTTCCAGAAGTCCTCAGATGGGGCATGAAATCCTGGGCTCATCTTACTCCCTTGACCACCCAGGGCTCTGAGCCTTGGAAGGTGCTCAGCTTGTCCCTGCTTGGACCTCTAGGCTAGAAAACGAAGCCGACAGACATAGAGTTTGCAACCTGGCTCCTGGTTCTAGTAGCCAGGGCGCCGGGAGGGGCACCAGTTGTTCTGAAAACTTTGGCAAAACCACAATGCTCCTGGGATCCCGGGAGGGGGTAGGCGGGGCGCTCACACTGACAACTGGCAGGACAAGACACTTCTATTCAGCTGCAGCCGATGACGGGTCCCTGGGGAAGTTCACTGCAAGGCCAAGCCATGAGATGGCTGGCATCTCAGTGGCTCCATTCCCTGCTGGCAGGGGAGGTCACCCCCGGCCAAAGCAGAAGCGAGGCCAGGTCAGCTGAAAGGCCGGTAAAAATACCCTGAGAGAAGGAAACAGACTGAAATCCTAGCGAAAAACCCCAGCACCTGGAAGCAGGTCATTCCTGGGCTAGCTACGTGACTGGAGGCACGCCAGTGTCTTAAACACCCTGAAAGCGTGGGCCAGGGCCGACGATCAGCTCACCTGACACCAGGCTGCGCATGGCAGAGGCAAGCATTCCTGGGCAGTGCCCAGCCAGACGCGATTGGCACGTGACTGGTGCTGCTGGTCTCAGAGAGATATGCCGTGCTCCCCGCTGTGATGCCTCCTCCCCAGGAGGGTCTGCTCCCTCTATTGTCCGTTTCCTATCTGACTTGCTTCAGTGCCTCACTTCATGTGTCTCTCAGGCTGGGAGTGCAGGTCTGGATTCAGGCTGGGCCCTAGGTGCAAAACAACTACCTGGGATTGGAATAAGAGCCCCTGGGGCTGGGACAAGAGGAGACTGGGCTTGGCTCTGCTCTGTAGCTCCAGGGCCGGGGGTGCGAATTGCAATCTTAGCTCCCCAAGAGGGTGGGGAGGTGGCAGGTGGGGTAGCAGGGCACTTCCCTCTCTGCCACTTGCTTCCCCTTTAGCTGGAATGATTGCTTAAGTGAATGGCACACTTTGGAGTTTGACCGTGGGCCGTGACAGCAGGGACACATTTCTCACCAGAGGAGCCAGGGACACAGAGAGCAGCTAGGGGGTGGGGGAGGCCAATTAGTTTAACTTTGCCCATAAACTTTCCTTCTCATCCCTTGTGACACTGTTCACAGCTTTGCTGGCAAAGCCCAATCCCCTGGCAATATTTAAGCCGTGCTGTCGGCTGGCAGGAGGCTGCTGGTGCCGCGCGCAGGGGAGCAGAATGAGACCTGGCTGGACGCAGTAAGTGCCCTCAGCTTCTACCTTGTGCTTGGGAACTCTGGGGATCCTGGCAGGTTCGGTTCTGCTCTAGGCTTTGCTAGCCCTGTGCAGCCCAGGGAAGGCTTAAAAATCCTGTGTGAGAAGCCACAGGAACAATACAGTCCCCCTGGTGTAGGGGACCACGTGGGCAGCCACCTCGGCTGGGACCACTGATGCAGGGCTGGCTCATTCTGATGCCACGGATGTCGTCCCCTCCAAGCCCCTGCCTAGCGGAGCACTGCCGCTCATGCCAAGGGAGCCATGGGAGACCAGGCTGTGACCTGAATTCACAACACAGGCAAACTTTCCACTGGCCCCAGGCACAGCAAGTGCTGACAACCAGCAGCAGCAGAGCTTCCTATGCCCCTCGTGCCTCGCCAGGCCAGCCAGGGGATCCTGCCAACAGACCAGTACCTGTTTAGCCACAGTCTCCTCTGGGAAGGTAATTCCCTCCTGTTGCCGCCGTGCACTGTACAGGTGTTGCAACCTAGACCTGCACATGCTTCAGGAGAGGCAGGAAGCAACCCCAGCGCACAGGGTCCAGCCCTCCACATGGTTGAGTGCTTGCAGCAGGCACTATAGGGCTGTGCGAGGCTTCGGACAGAGCTTCGGATCCGGAGAAGCTTCCGACACTTCGGGGCCCAAAGCAGCACGTCTGGGTCGAAGCGCTGGCCTCATTCGGCTTCCTGAAGCGGTTCAGAGCTCCTGAAGAGCTGCCTCGGAGATCCGGCCACAGGGTATAATGGGGAAACAATAAAATATCTATAACTTTGTTTTTGTCCGATTTGGATGAAATTTTCAGGGGTGGCAGACTCTGCAGAGAGGATGAAGCCTGCCAAGTTTCAGGATCCGTGAAGGGGCTTGGGGGGACTGCCCCTCAAGCTGCAGACAAGCAAAACTGGTGCCATGGGCGCTGTGGGACTGACTGTCTGTGCTGGAGCGGCAAGGGGAGACCCCGCTGCAGGCCTGGCTGGTGAGCTGCTGTGTTCCCAGCTACCAATCCATCAATCATGATTCACTCCGGGACCAGAGACCAGCTGAATACACAGGACGGACCTAGCTACTACATAACGAGCAGCAATTAGCACCTACAAAACCAGGCTAAGGAGAGGAAAGGATCAATACAGACCATCAACTGCCCCAAAACAGACACAGTCTTGGCACAAGTTATGTCCATCAGCAGCTAGGGGCGCAGAGCCCCAGACTCCCCCCTGCACTGATCTCCTCCACAGCTGCCAGGCTTTGTGGCCTCAGTAAGAGCCACCAGCCCTGCAGTTTTCACCCCGCTGCGGAGTGACGCGCAGCCGTGACAGGACTTTGGCTTTCAAGAATTTGGGGTACAGTTCCCCCCAAACCCCTGTACCGATCTTCCTGAAACTTGGCAGGTTTCATGCGCTCATCAGAGGCTACCATCCCTGCAAGTTTCATCCAAGTCAGACAAGAAATAATGTTATAGATATTTCATTGATTCTCCATCATACCCAAGATGGCTTTGAAGCTTCGGCCGGATCGAGGCCGGAGCTCCAGATGGGATGGCGGCCATCTGAAGCAGCTGGATCCAAAGCCAGATCAGATTGCTGCCGACTCACGCAGGCCTAAGGCACTACCTGTCAGCAGAGCTTCGGGGACCAAGCTTTGCTTGGGCTTGGGGCTGTGGCGAGGGGTGGAAGCAGCTGCAGAAATGCCAGGCGCCAGCAGCACCAAGTACAGTGCGTCCAGATGTGCCGCTCTGAGGACAGGCACTGGATCGTAGCTCCCAAGGGGACTTGCCCCCACCTCTTCCAGGTGTATAGTCAAAACTCCCCCTGATGTAGCATGCCACAAGGCTGGGCTCCAGATGCAGGGGCTGGCCACCCAGCCACCCTGTGCACTGCAAAGCGGGAAAGGCCGTGCTGTCATCTGGTCCATCCGGGGTGTTGGCTCCACACATGATGGCATACGATGAGCTCCTGAGAGCCTGCCCTTTGCAGGTGCAGGGACAAGCTGTGCCCCACAGGCAAGCTGTGTCCGGCCTGTAGGCTGTCTGGGGCTGGCAGCTGCTGGCCAGAGCTGTTTCCTGGCGATGCTAATTCATCCCATGTTGGCCACCAGGTGAGGCTGGTGATGGAAGTGCAGTGAACACCCATGGAGAAGGGGCTGTCCCAGCTCATGCTTCCTGGAGAGGGCTGGGACATCCTGTGGGAGAACTCGTTTGTCTGCTCCTTGCTCCGGGCTGCTCCGTGTCACTGCCAGAGCAGCAGCAGGCAGACGCCACCCCGCAGACCTGCAGGAGCAGGCTGCAGCTCAGTCTCAGGTCCCTTGCAGGGGGCAGGCTCCCCCGCCCCTCCTTCTTTGGGTAGAAGCGCGAGGGCTGTGCTGCGAGTGCCCAAGGCACCTGCCTGTCTGCCAGTGAGTGCCAAGGGAGCAAGGAGCAGCAAATGCCCCCACCCTGACCAGGCTGTCACCGAGGCCCCGGAGCCATCCCCAGCCCAGCCCAGCCAGGGGCTATGACACAGTGAGTGAGCCGCTGAACCGGAGCCCCATCCCAGGGAACCACCTCTGTGCACACCAGGGGCAGGAGAGGTAAAGGTTTTTCGTGGCAGCACTGGACAGCGAGATGCTGGTGGGAGCCAGGGGGACCTGGCTCAGTGCCCCCTCTCAAACTGAAGGAGGCACAGTGGTGGGAAGGGGGGGACACTCCCTGGCCCTACGGCACCACCTGCTCCCTGGCTGCGGCTGCTGGAGCCACTCACCTGGGACCTGTCCTGCAGCAGGTGTTTCCCTTAGAGACAACGGGTACTGACTCCCAGCCCCAGACTCTCCCCGAGGGAAGCATCTGTGCCCTAGCTGCACAGGGCACCAGCAGGGCACTTGGGCTGCTCAGCCCAGCCAGTGCTCTGTGTGCCACCCTGCAGCCAGGCTGGGAAGAACAGGCGCATAAAAGAGAACTAACGAAGTTGGCCCCATTTCCCCTTGCTGCACGTGCCCTGGGGATGCGGGGCCCCGCTCCGTCTGGGGCAGGAAGCCCCTGGTTAGGAGCCAGCAGCACGGCCCTCTGACCCCTCTGCAGGACTCCAGCTGGTCCCTGCACACCCTGCCCAGGCTGTTCTTACAGCAGCTGCTCAGGCAGGGTTTGCCCGGGGACCTCCATGCCCTGCCCCTGCCAGGGCTGAGGGTTTGTGCTCTCTGCTTGGCACGAGGCTGCCAAGCCTCCTCATGCTGGGTGCTATGTGGAGGGGTTGGGTCTCAGAGCCAGGAGTTTGGGCTTGCCAGTGAGGTGATTCGAGCTGGCTCCTCTGGGCCTGGCCCAGCCCTTAAGAGGGTCAAGCAGAAAAATTTCCACTGCTCCCCCCACACTGCTGGCTTCACTGACCAGACTGCCCGAGCCGCCCTCCTTGGCTCAGTCTCCAGCTGCTCCATGGCAGTGACGGGGATCCCTGGACACAGCTGAATGCAACTGTCTCCCCTGCAGCACTGACCTGAGCAGAATCCCGGCCACAGCCAGGGTGTCCAGGCCCCGCGGGGCGCTCAGCACAGTAACAGTAAGCCTGCTCTCACCCAGATAAATACACCCGGAGGGAAAGGAGTGCCGCCCTGACCAGCAGCCATGGAGAGCCCCCGCAGCACTCTGCCTGGCACCTCCGTCATGCCCGAGTGGGATGCATTTCCTCAGCACACGCTGGAAGCCGTAGACATCGCTGTCCTTGTCCTGTACTTCCTCTTCGTCCTGGCCGTCGGGCTGTGGGTAAGGCAGCGCTTCTGCAGGTCTCCCGGCTGCACTGGCATAGTCCATCTGTGCCTGACTCACATCAGGTCTCCAGCGTGGCTTCAGCCAGCCTAGATAGGAATGGCTGCAGCCTCAGGCACGGCATCCCACAGGCTGCGCTGGAGAGGTCTATGCATGGGGGACTCCAGGGCTGAGAGCCTGGTCCCAACCTGATCAGCATTACCTGGGATGCAGTGGATGCCAGAAAACCTGCTTTGTACCATCATTGGCTCATGCTTCTCGTGGATCTGAAGTGAGCCTATTGGCAACAGGGCACTGGGCTTGCAGGATGCTAGGGCCACATGCATGGGGGTCTGACGTGCTTGCCCTGTCTTTCCTCCCCAGTCCATGTGGAAGACCAAGAGGAACACGGTGAAGGGCTACTTCCTGGCTGGTGGGGACATGGTGTGGTGGCCCGTAAGTGTTGCCTGGGTGGTGCTTGTGTCCTGTGGGATCCCTCTAATGAGAGGATGCCAGCGTATTGCAGACCCGAGGACCAGAGTGTGCTGCTTGCTTCCCTGGTGCTCAGCTCCTTGGCTAGGCTCAGTGCTTTCCTCCAGTCTTGAGCTGGAATTTGCAAAGCCTGGGGTGGACGGGTCTCTGGGAGGGAACACCCAGCTGGTGCCCTGGCATCCTGGGCTGCTCTGCCCATTCCCACAGGGCCCCTTTGCTTGTCTGAGGGGCTCCCGGTGCGGAGGCAAGGACTGTGATGCCCTGGTGGCAGGCAGGAGGAAACTCCAGGCCTGTTTCTGTCCCTGTGAAAGATGGAAGCAGAAAATGCCCTATTGACGGGAACACCCTGCTGAATCAGAAGCAGGGAGCTGTGGAGCAAACCTTGGGATGAGCAACAGGCCCTGAGGAAAGGAAGGATGCTGGGCAGAGGTGCCCGGGAGAGTAAAGCAGGCAGGGAAGAGGGGAGGAAAGGCAGCAAGGGACAGCGGGATTTCACTACCTTGGGCTGCAGGAAGGTGAAGCCCGGGCCCTGGGGCTGGAGTGACTGCGTGAGTGGTTAGGGTGAGGCTTACCCAAGGGTCACCCCTAGGTCTGAGGCCTATTTCCCTGGGAAGACACAGTCCTGACTCCCTCTTCCCCTGCAGGTGGGTGCCTCTCTGTTTGCCAGCAACGTGGGCAGTGGGCATTTCATTGGCCTGGCAGGATCGGGGGCAGCCTCGGGTATCGCTGCTACAGCCTACGAGTGGAACGTGAGTGCGGCCGTGGCTCTCGGGAGTGTGGGGCCCCATCTAGCTCCTGTCAAGTGGTACCACCGAGCCGCTCTCCACCCCTCCGCTGGAGGATCCTCTGCTCGTGCTGTCTTGAGGATGAAGAAGCTGGGAGGTGTGGGTCCATCGGGCTGTGCTCTGAGTTAGGGTCCTGCCCGGCTGTACTGTGCTTCCATAGCAGCTCAGATCAATACATAGCTGCACAGGCTGCGGTGGGGGCAGCGCTGTCTTGTCACTGTGCTGGATCCAACAGTTCCGCCCCTGGTCTGGAGTCCAGTCCCCAACTCCAGGTGCCCAGAGCCCTCCAGGAGAAGCTGGAGAACAGTGGCCAGGTGCTGGCTCCATGGAGCCTCTGTGACAGCTGGGCAGAGGCGCAGACACACACTCACACGTGGAGGCACGTGTGTGAAGGAGCCATCTGACCCCAGCACTGCCAGCCCCTCTGACCTGCATCTCCCCTTCCTTCGCAGGGCATGTTCTGTGTCTTGGTGCTGGCCTGGCTATTCCTTCCGATTTACATAGCAGCAGGGGTGAGTATACAGCTGGGCTGGGTGCAGCAGTTGACTCTGCAACCCTCTTGTTCAATGCACAGGTTCAGTTAGGAAGGCCGGTGCTTCAGGCAAAGCTCCTGCAGAAGCTATGTCCCCTTCACTCACTCACGGGTCTGGTCTGCTCACCCGGTGACAATCAGTAGGTCATATCCAGGGGCTCTCCCTAGGGAGGGGAGTCAGAAAACTCCTTGCAGGAAGCTGGGACTGCCCAGGTAAGAGGGGGGATGAGGAAGGGGTGGCCTGGTCCTTGCCTGGATCCCTGGATGTTATGTTTCCCTGCCAAAATTAAGTGCTCCCCCTTGGGGACAGACACCTGAGCTCAGGGGAAGAGGCACATCCCTGACACAGGAATGGAAGGAGGAATTGCAGGGTGCTTGAGACAGACATGGCCAAGCCACTGGCACAAATGGTTTTACCAGTACAGGTGATCACCTGGGTAGCAAAGCCAGAGCTCTAGGGCTCAGCACTCCTGGCCCGGGGGCACACAGAGCCCAGAGGAAGCAGAAGATGGAGCAGGCAGAGCTCTCACAGCACTGGAGGGGAAGCGGGCACTGTCACTGCCACTTGCAAGTGGCTGCATTGGCCCATGTGCCAGACCCGAGTGGCAAGACACTGGTGCTGTTCAGTGCCCAAGAGACCATGATATTGAAGCACATGCAGCCCAACGCCAACAGAGCCACCAGCTGGGAGAGCTGCCGCATGGCCCCTCCTCTGGCAGTCTCTCCATCCACACAGGTCACCACTATGCCCGAGTACTTGAGGCGCCGCTTCGGAGGCAAAAGGATCCAGATCTTCCTGGCGGTTCTCTACTTGTTCATCTACATCTTCACCAAGATCTCTGTAAGTGAGGGTAGGGGAAGACAGCTGAGGCGCATGGTCTTGGGAGGTGGCTGTCGGCACTGAGAAACACAGGTGGGGCTTGGCCCTGGAGACATTCTGCAAGGAGGGCAGCAAAAGCTCCCGAGGGGGCACGGGACGGAGCAGTAGGATATGCTGCAGGAGCAGGGGAGCATGGTGAGAATGACTCGCACCTCCCTAGTTCCCGTGACTGTCTGGTGTGTTCAATCCCTGCACCAGGGTAACTGCCCAGGTCCTGGCATGTTCAGACGTGACCCCGGTGTCAGCAGGATAGACGGGAAGGTGCAAGCCAGGAGCCTGCTGTCTCCAGTGATTTACTGCTCTCAGGACTTTCAATAAATAATTTAATCAACCCTTGTGCAACACCTTGCTAGCTACTAATTAACTACCCCACGGAGGGGGGGTTGGGCCAAATGAGAAAACTCTGGCAGATATTTGTCCTCTGAGTCCAGGGCCCAGCTGTACCTGGCTGCACCCTTGAAGCTGACCATGGATGGGGGCAGGTGGGAGAGGTAGCTGGGGGGAGGTGAGGCCACACTGGAGAGAGATGTGCCCCAGGGAAAGCTGCTCTGAAAACTGATGGAAAAGAGGTAGCCAGAAGGGAGTAAAAAGGCAGGCAGCTTGGCACCCACTGCACCCCGGTGGGCTCGCTTGTGATGACACCCACTCTCTCTGCCATTAGGTGGACATGTATGCGGGGGCCCTGTTCATCCAGCAGGCGCTGCACTGGGACCTCTACGTAGCAGTCACGGGCCTGCTGGCCATCACAGCAGTGTACACGGTAGCAGGTGCGTCTCCACACTGCAGACCCCAGACAGGACATAGCACCGTGCCACAGCCCCCCTCCTTGGCCAGGTGCACAGGATGCCCCATGCTGGTACCATGCTTGCTTGGCTCCCTGCACGTTGATCATGCCAGAGCTAATGAAAGGTACTTGCCCTTTCCAGCAGCCAAGCCAGGCAAAGCCCCGAAAGAGGATAGAGCATGTGAGCATGTGCCAGTAGCATCCCTTGGTGCCCAAATGGGCTGCCCAAGGCTGCTTCTTTCAGTTCAGCCCATAAGCAATTTCAGGCAGATGTCCCCAGGGAGCTGGTCTCGGTGCTCCCACTACAGTCAGAACAAGCCACACCTTTGAGGCATGTCATGCCAAGCCCGGGGGCTGGAGAGCCTGACAGCCCGCTTTGGCAGCGCAGGAGCCGTCACTGCTCAAAACAGCCCCATCCCCCATGACTCATCCCTTCTGCTCTCCCATCAGGTGGCCTGGCAGCTGTGATCTACACGGACGCCTTGCAGACCTTCATCATGCTGATCGGGGCACTAACACTCATGGGTTTCAGTGAGTACGCGCCAGGGAGCCGGGAGGGCCTCCACCTGACAACGCCCGGGCTCCCAGCCTCAACCCGGGCAAACAGAGCAGAGCAACCCGCTTCATTGGTTCTGATAGTCTCAGGAGAACAGCTGGGCTTGCCAGTCATACCGTGATCCTTCCCAAAGGGGGAAAAATGCATAGGTGCTCCATGAAAATACTAAAAGGAAAGCTGTGGTCTTCACCTGAAAATACCATACCAATACCATGCCAGAGCCATCCAAACCTCTCGACCAGTAACTAATGACATATAAACTGTGATTGCCAGCCTGGGTCCAATTCCACTAACGGACCTGGGGAAGCAGGTAGTCATGGTAGTCTGAAGTCAGGCTGAAGGCAGAGCAGGGTTGCACCATAAAGACTAGCTTGTTCTGCAAGGCACAAGCGTTTGTAGGCAATGCAGCATCTGCTTCCTGTGCCCTCTTTTAGGCTTTGCTAAGGTTGGTGGGATTGAAACTCTGCAAGCCAAATACTTCAGTGCCATTGCCATCAGCCACAAGGCAAACAGCAGCTGTGGCTTGCCGCGAGATGATGCCTTCCATATTTTCCGAGACCCTGTCACCTCTGACCTCCCCTGGCCAGGAGTTCTGGTTGGAATGACCATCCCGTCCCTTTGGTACTGGTGTACAGATCAGGTAGGTCACGGCTTGTTGGATAATACAACCTTTAGATATGATGTGAGGCCAGCCAAGATTCAGAACAGCTCCAGGCTTGGGACAGAGCCCAGGTTGACTGGGAATCTGGTGGCTTCAAACCCAAATTCAGAGCCACTGACCCCCCGGCAGCATGTAGCCGACTGCTTTCGGACCGTCAGAACACAGGAGTGAAATGTGCACCACACAAACCTACAATAGAAGGGGCTGGCGTGAACCCACCTGCCCTCACATCCTTCTCTCTGCTTAATGATACTAATGGCCTGATTGCTCATTATCTCCTGCCACTGACTGCCAGGTTGTCTTGGGCTCCCAGAGCCAGGGGGCAGCTGGACACAGAAACCCACATCCTACCACCTTGTTACTCTTTCAACTTGCCACCAGACACTGAACAAAACTGTCCTCCTGATTCACAGGTCATCGTCCAAAGGTCCCTGGCTGCTAAGAACCTCTCTCATGCCAAAGGAGGCTCACTGATGACCTCCTACCTGAAGATCTTGCCCCTCTTCATGATGGTGATGCCAGGCATGATCAGCCGGATCCTCTTCCCAGGTAAGAGCTGAGGGAGATGTGTCCAGGTCTGTCATCATGGACTTCAGTGGCTACGCGGACAGGCCCTGCAGAACAGACAAAAAGGCTGTGATGGCTCAAGTGCCAGGAGCAGAAGGGTGCTGTTCACCCCAGACATTTCCTTACAGGTCACAGACCTGGTCATACCCTGATGCATTCAAATATGGGAAGCTTGGAGTGGATGGCAGTAACTTTTTTTTCCTTCTAGTGGATTTGTTAGTCTGCTCCTCACTTGCTCCCGGGAACCAGACCCCTTCCTTACCGAGGCATGTCTCAAGCCACCGGGGCTCCCTGTACTAACTCAGCTCCCGACGCTGCTCTCTTTGGGCCTGGAGCCCAGCTCTGCAGCACTGAGGAAAGAGACAGCCTTGGGCCACTAGCCCCCTGACGGTGCCTGGGGCCTAGCTACACACAGGCCTGCCCTTGTCAGCACATGCCATTCACTTCAGGCAAGACAGCAGTCACAGGGAAGGAGACAGGGCATGAGGCAAGCTGGCTGTGCAGCACATTTTGGATGAGGGCTGTTTACACCGCTGGGAGCTGAGGAAGGGGAATGTCCCGTGCTCCACGTGCTCCTCTGCCCAGAAGGGCAGGCCCGCGCCATCCTCTGCTTATCACTTGGCAGGACTCGTTCCTCACAGCTCCTGATTGCTGTCCCCTCCCCAATCTCTCATAGATCTGGTGGCTTGTGCAGATCCAGAGGTCTGCAAGCAAATCTGTGGCAACCCGTCCGGCTGCTCTGACATCGCCTACCCCAAGCTGGTCATCGAGCTCCTGCCCCTAGGTAAGAAGCTTGCTCATGAGGACAGGTGTGAAGCTAGGCCTACGGCACCAATGTCATGGCAAGGGGACCTGGCCACTGAGAGGCTGATCAGGGGCAGTCGGGGACTCTCCAGCACAGGTGATTTCTAAGCCAAGAGAATATGTTATAAAGGAGGTCATGGTACAAATAGGAGTTACCCCGGTGGCTCCTGCATCTGGCACTGTACAGATGCTTTGACCTGATGGTCCCAGGAGCCC
Organism: Caiman crocodilus; assembly: GCA_030014935.1. NCBI lineage: Eukaryota > Metazoa > Chordata > Crocodylia > Alligatoridae > Caiman > Caiman crocodilus. The sequence goes on from JAGPOW010002202.1 coordinate 10,557,097, forward strand.
CTGCCAGCCCTGTCCATTATCCTCCTGTTAGGGAGCCTGGTTCCAGCACATGGAAAGTGTGTGTATGCCGCTGGGCATGACTGGCTCCCTAGAGGGCAAGGGCCATGGCTGTGACCATCACCAATAGTGGCTAGGTGTTTGGAGCTTCCAGGGAGCACAATTACTGTCCACACAGGAGTGGGCAGACGGGGCCTTTCTCCTACTTGTAGCTCACGTGCCTCTCAGTCACCCAGCAGGCAGGGCAGAGGAAAGCCTGTGCCCCCCGGAGACAGCGGGACTAAGGCATTCATAAGGGTAGAGAGGGATAAGCTTTTTTGGGCCAGAGGGCCGGTGGCTGCCCGGGGGACTGGAGGCTGCTGCCTGCAGCACAAAGGGTCGAGCTCAGGAGCGTGCAGCAGTTGGCTGTCAGAGGGGCCTGTCCCCCGAGAGGGAAGCTGGGCTCAGGCTGCTTTCCCCAGGCAGCAGAGAGACAGGTGCCCATACCCTGGTCTGTAGGGCTCCGGGGCCTGATGATGTCAGTGATGATCGCGGCCCTCATGTCCTCCCTGACGTCCATCTTCAACAGCGCCAGCACCATCTTCACCATCGACCTGTGGCGCCACTTCCGGCCCTGCTCCTCGGAGTGGGAGCTCATGGTTGTCGGCAGGTAGGGCCCAGTGCAGCCCAGCAGGCTGTGGGGTGGGCAAGTGGGGCTGCGGCCTGGAGAGGTTCCCATGGCACCCGTCTGTCCTGGCGGGACCTAGGAATGAAGGGGAGCAGACTCAGGCCCTTCTGGCTCAGGGCACGTTCTCCTGAACAGCCACAGTCACGGGCTCCTTCCAAGAGTCTTGGGCAGGAATCTGGCCCCATCGACTGATGTCAGACATGGCAGAGCTGAGGTGTGGTGAGGTTACAGCACTGGCACAGACCATATAGAGGTGGCATCTGTGAGAGGCTGGACGTGGCTGAGAAAGGAAAGGAAATGAGCCAGATAGCCCATGGACCGGATGACCAAGAGCTGAGCCCTGGAGAGCACCATCGTGCTAAGATGGGACAGAGGGGGAATTGCTCAAGCAGCAGCTGGAGGAGAAGGGGCAGTGACTGGCTTTCCTGGGCAGGGTGTTTGTGCTGCTGCTTGTCGTGGTCTCCATCCTGTGGATCCCGCTGGTGCAGGCCAGCCAGGGGGGGCAGCTCTTCATCTACATCCAGTCCATCAGCTCCTACCTGCAGCCCCCAGTGGCCATGGTTTTCATCCTGGGCTGCTTCTGGAAGAGGACAAATGAGAAGGTATTACCCCGGTGCCCTGCGGTGTGTGCTGGGAGCTCAGCTTAGCCTCCCTCAGAGTAGCCAGAGGGACAGGGGCTTGGTGCACCCACAGCACAGCACTTGCAGTATGACAGTGCCTACTGCACTACCTGGGGGGCTGGGGGAGGCCTTACCCTGATGAGAGGTGCCAGAAAGCGCACCCACCCAAGCCACTGCCCTGCTCCTCCTGGGCATCCACTGAGATGGCAGCATGAGGGGATAAAGCCTCTGCCTGGTTCCTCTCCATCAGCAGGACACTGGCTGGGGTAAGGCAGATGTGTGCGCACAACACCAGCACGAGGAGGAAGACATAGTGGTTGAGCTAACCAGGCTCCCTTCCCTTCCCACCTGGACAGAGCAGCTAGGAAGGTGCTGAGCCTGGGCGCTGTGCACAGACAGCATGCCAACATGTGCTTCCTGTTCCCACGATCTTTGCTCCCCAGGGCGCATTCTGGGGCCTGGTGGTGGGGCTGCTGCTGGGCTTCATTCGGATGGTGCTGGACTTCATCTACCCCCAGCCGCTGTGCAGCCAGCCGGACACCAGACCGGCTGTGGTGAAATACGTGCACTACCTCTACTTCTCCATGATCCTCGCTGCCATCACTACCATCACGGCCACGGTCGTGAGCCTGCTCACAGACCCCCCTTCCGAGGAAATGGTGCGTCACCCCCCATAGGTTCCTTTCGCTCCTCTCTCACAGTTGTGTGGGAATGTCCCAGGTCACACGCGTGTCAGCAATGCGGGACGGGAGTCTTCACGCATCCTTTGCTTGTGGGAACACCATGATAGCACAACAGGGCCGTGATCCAGACAGCCTCCCTGTCCTGTGAAGTCATAGCCCCAACATGTCTCCCTTCATCTGTGACGGATCTGCCCCTTCCCCCAAATAGTTTAGGCATTGGGTGTCTCCTTGATGAGCTCCTGGCTGGTTCTTCACAAAACTGCTTGGCTAGATCCCACACATAACCCATCCTGCTTGATACAGGTCAAATCTCACCAGGCACAGAGGCACCTGCCTCCACCAGGGACTGGCCCTGCATCACCGTGCCATAGCCCAGATAATGCAAAAGGAAGAGCCCTGCAGAACCGGGCACAGGTTGCAGGCCTGGGGAAATGGGGTCACCTGCTATGTGAGGTTATGCCATGGGAGCAGAGTTGTGGCACTAATAATTGTCCCTGTGGTTACTGATGTTAGCAGCTCTGAGAGCGTGGCTTGAGTGTCAGACCAGAACTCAGCCCTGAGACTTCCTAAATGGTGCCGCCCCTGAGCTGATGCATCCCCTTAAAAACACTTTCTATAACACCCTTCTTCCTGCCACCAGATCAGTCGTCTTACCTGGTCCACCCGCTGGGATCCACCACCCACGAAAGCTGCAGCTGGTGGCTCTTTTCCTGATGCTGTAAGTGGAGGAGGCAAAGCTGAGCATCCGGACATCCCGATGGATTTCAGCGTCGCTTCGGAAAGCATTCCCAACGACAACACAAGTGAGTGCCCCATTGCTCCCCACAGCAGCCACTGCAGTTAAACCCAACCCTGGGCACTTCAGAAAGGCAGGAAGCATTAAATGACTCCTGTGGTATCTTTCAGCTTGCTTGTCTCCAGGATACAAAAAGTCTTTTACCTGCTAAGACTGTAGATTGGGGGTGTATGTTTCACCTACACCTCTTGATAGCATGGCATGTGCTTGCTATCAAACAGGGAGCTGGACAGGGACAGGGCACTGAAAATGTTGTGCACCAGTGTTAGGGGTTGAAGTGCCCATGGGATGAGAGAGCTGAAAATAGGGAGCAAAACTGCAAGCCTTTCCCTGAAAGCCCACTTCTGATCCTACTGGTAAGTTCAGACCAGCTCTTGCATCAGGGAAAGCAGAGAAGTCCGAGCTGCGCTCTCAGGGGGCAGTGAAGGAGGGCTTGCCATTGTTGTTGGCGTGTTTTCCTTGCCTGCGTTGGGCTTGGGTTCACCTGAGCCTGCATTTCTCACGCTTTCGAGATGATGATCGTCATAGGTGTGGAAAGCCTGGGCTCGTTTTAGTAGCTTTCCAGCCTTTGTGGCTGCAGGTTCCTTTACATGCAACAAAAGCAGCAGGAAGAGGGGCAAGGAGTTCGCACAGAGAGCACTGGGGGGGGGGGGGGGGGGGT